>BSBK01005318.1:810000-1430000 GCA_027943335.1 Chamaecyparis obtusa
TCTATAATATGTGGGAGGTAATCCTAGTCCACTCATAATAGATCACATAGCTTCTGAATTGTGATAGGATATATACATTGAGGCCCACAATTAGCCACCTCATCAGCATAGCAGGCATATGCTGCAAACTCATTGGGCATGTTTTGACACCGCCCAAAATGGCACTAGACATGGCTAATGAAAAATCGCACTACTATGGGAGCACTCATGCAAGACAGATGGTACATGTCAAAATTAAGAAAGAACAAGTATATATCAAGAAATAAAGTATAGTATTGACAATGCATCAGAAATAACAAGGGACTTACCTACCAATCAATAGTCAGGTGCTAAAAATTCATGAATACTCATGGGCAGATCATAACCACCTCTCGTAGCCTAAGTAGGGTCACCATGAGTAAAAGCACAAAGTTGTGTCACGTTTCAGGCTAACTTATCAGCACAGTTGAATTTGAGTATTTATAACTAAAAACTAATTTCTTCCAAACATAAGGTCTATCTAGATTCATTCTAGCTAAGTTAGATAAGTGCTTGAACTTTTCCAATTGGAAATATCTATTAAATGCATGTTTTATACGAATTACCAAAGAAATAAAATTATTTCAGAAAATCAATGTTTCAATAACTCCTCTTTTTAATAATATTTTTAAAAAAATATAAAAATGCTCTTTTTGAGATTTTAGAGTCAAGATTATCATCATATAATTTTTATGGTATTTTTATTATATCTAATATATTATAATTTTAAAATACCACAAGTAGTTATTTTAACATTTGAAAAGAAGTTGCTTCAAAAATAGGAAAAAAATAGTAAATCATATCAGAAAAATTTAAATTTTATATTTAACGCTAGAGGAGAGAGTCCTCTTTAAGAATGTGTAATTTGTTTTCTGAATATTGTAGATTTGATAGGGTAAATTTTGTGGGAGATGAAAATTGTCAATTTCGAATGAGTTCGAGTTGGAGTAGTTATAATAGAGAAAATATACATTAAAAACCAATTTTTCTTCTTTTTTGCACTAGCTATACATGTCATCTAAAACATATTTTGAAATCAAAGGAAAAAAAGATTATTTGCATATACTTTTTTGGTGGGAACAAGACCCTAGTTTTTCAACATTTTTCAGCAGTTGAAAATTGGAGTTCAAAAATTAAAAAACTATGTCTATTTTTTTCAAAAAAAATTTAAAAAATTATAGGCATAAACTTCATCCACTTTTACACATTTCATCAATTTACACCATCTTCAAATTCTAAATATAAATGCTACTTTTATGTCATTAAAGTTGAAAATTCTGAGTGTTGTTGACCTTTTCCTTTGTAAAAGTGTGGCACAGGTTTGTACTTTTACCCCAATACTACTGCGATCATGTCATCAAAATGACACTACCAAAATGAGGTCTTTCCCAAATTGTCCTGATAAATGTAGTCGGTATAACAAAAAAAAATATGGCATGTACCCACTCCTCAAGCAACTTGTGCAAAAGGGAATACAATGGAAATGTGCTCCCATGCCTAGATTTGAAGTACTATAACCCCAATCACCATACTCATCTCGCACTAGTACATGATCTCATGAAACTCATAGTATGTGTGACATAGTAAACAGACTCCCCAATTGAACCTACATGGCCAAGTCAACATATCATACAATATGTGGCCCCATCTTCACTGGAAGCACTGATGGCTCTGATTAGGGACTACCACACAACCTACCAGTCCTACCAAAATTTATGCCAATGATTACTCCTACCGATACTGTCAGATCATGTAATCCAATGTGATGTGTCGCTCCATGATTGTATCATTAATGAATATCCTCTACACGGCTATGATACCCTCTAATGGATCCTGATCATAATATACTAGCTTGCCAACAACTAGAAGACACATGATATGGTACACATCCTCAGGTGTCACAGTGATCTCACTCCTCAGAAAATGGAATATGTTATGCTTAGAGTGAAAGCACTCTGCCAATGCTGTAAGAAATCAATAGTTTACATGGATGTCACAAAGTGTGAGGAGCTTACCCAACCCGCATTGATCAAGTACAACTAGGTCATCAAGAGATAGAAATCAGCCCAACTGTAGATCCTATGGGTATGCACACCTAAAGATGGGATTAGGAAGATGAATCTATAAAACAAAAATAAGGAAAAGCATTAGTAATTAGTCTAAATCAAACATCAAGCTATCAAAAATCAACTACTAAGCATCTTTGAAAGACTACGAAGCTACAACAGAAGACAAAAAAATTATTACAAAGGACAAAACTCCACTTTTAGCCCGTACGATGAAAGATCTGACCCACAAATATCGTACGATGAAATTTGATAAGGGAGATGATATGGTTTTCCAATACAATACAGTTCATTGTATCATACGATACGAGGGTATTTCTTGTATGATCAAACTAAAAACTAGAGATGATACACTACTTCTAACCAGTTTATTGTACGGTAAACCTCAAAGAGGAATGTAATACAATTCTTGTATCATATGATAAATCGACAAAAAAAATTAATAATGTCTTAAAAAGGCTAGAAAACTATAAAAATTGACCAAAACATGAGATGGGGTTGGTTACTTACTGCTACACCATATGCCCAAGGTTGATTGTGGTATCTTTGGAGCTTGAATCAATGATTTTGGACCGGAATCAACATCTTTATGTCTCTGGAAGGCTATGGGCTCTCAAAAGTCAACTGTAGAAAATGATTTGAAAATGACCCCTTCAAGCCCCTTTTATAGGTTTTGACCTAATTTTCAATGTGCTCAAAATCCCATGAAAATTGTAGCCCTGGCTAATTTCAACATTATAAATCCATTATCATGATTGAAATTGAAATCCAATATCATTTACCTAGTCAAATTGCAAAGTCAACCTTTCTTGGTCAAACACAGCTGACCATTGATGTTATCACTTCTTGCTCATTTCTGCCTTCATTTCTCAAACCTCTAAGGTCAATCTTATGGAAATTCATCCAATCCAAATGATTTCATGCTGGTCAACCTTGGTCAATATTGTTCAAACGTAAGTAAAACCTGGTCAATAGGATCTCAAACAGCTTCAAATGTGCTTCAATCTTTTCTAAACTTATCAGTAACCTAATCTTATCTATTCTAATGCTTTCAATCAATTCAAGCTTTAACATCTCTGCCTCATTTTGATTTCAATCTTGAGGGGACATGACAATATAGAAAATCTTCTTAGATGCAATCAACGCTAATCGAAAAATCAATTCAAGCTTCATGGCTTGAAGCATTTCAGCTTCATCAAGAATCATATCAAGTTAAGATGCTTCGCATCTCTCTTTGAAAGAGTGATCTTATCTCTTCATATTAGGTCACTCCAACAGACATCTATTTGATTGCTTGGGGCATGTCAAGTTCATCAGGACCCATATCGATTTGACATCCTTCCTAGGGCATATCAGGTTCATTAGGACTCATATCAATTTGGTATTGTCAGTCAATCAGGTGATTGGCTTCCTCAGAATCCTTGTCAAAGTAGTTATCTCAAAATATTTGATAGATGTTTAGTCTCATCACTTCATATTAGGCTAGATAATCTCATCTTTCTTGTTATTCTTCACTCAATCAATTCTGGAGCTAATATCTCTCTGTTAATCAAGTTAAGAGTTAGTTCTCCTTATCAGAAATAGTCTCATCGCTTCACATTAGGCTTCTCTCTTATTTGGCTTTTATCTATTCTTTGAATCAACGTGATTCTCACACATTGATTCAAAGATGGGCACATGTAATCATCTAAAAATTTTCTAGTAGAATCTAAGCCCCTAATTTCAATTAAATTGCCTTACAATAAATTCTAAATCTCAAAGGTATAATTACTAGAAATAATTATGTAAGAAACTTGGATAATCTGCTTTTCATAAATAAATTATTTCTAAGCCTAAATCATTTAATTGTCAAAACTAACCTTTAATATAAAGTCCTAGAACTTTTGTTGAAAAGAGAACTTTGTACAAACTTAATTTTGATCACTGGACAATTAAAAAGAGGACTTTCTATTTTGTCCAATTCTCCAATTGAGCTCAACCAATCAAAAATATTGAATCCTCTAACATGGATTGATCTCTCTCACCACTCATGTCTACCTAACATCATTTTCCTCTTAATCTCCACCTTTCATTCTTGAGGCAATTCCTTTAAAATGAAGCTCTTCCTTGGCTCAGGGGTTCTATCTAGAGCATCTTAGTTATTGACATAATTGTTTTCCTACATTCTAGAGTAAACTTATTATTGTGAATTCCTAATTCTTAGTTGCTTTCATTATATGCTCATATCTCTCTTGCATGGTTAAATATAGTTTTCTTTCTTGCATTATTTATCATAGCATAGTTTCTTGCATAATCATTCTAGAATACTATTTGTTTGCATCCATTCTAGCTTAATTCTCTCATTCTAGCATTGTTCTTGCATTCTATTTTATTTCTAGTTTTCATGGGACTTGAATCTTCTATTTTGGAGTAGTCAAGTCACTAATCTTTCATACCAATTTGATGAACATTATAAAAAGGATTAAACTCGCTTCAACTAGGAAGAAATAAGCCTCTTTTGAGGGTTTAGTTTGGTTTATTTGATATGGACTCCTATAGCTAAATTCTTAAATTAATGGTTTATTGAGTGTTGGTTACAGTTATATTTATAGAGATTTCCTCATAATTATGAGGATGATACTTGCAAATTCTTAGCAGTGCTACCCCTCAATAACACAACCCCTATTTTGCAACCTGAATGTTTAGATGAGAGGATTTTGATTGTGACTACTAACATGGCTTTGAAATCTAAATTTTCATGCATGCATAGGACTCATTATATGTAAAAAATATCTCTTAAATATTATGGTGCTAGACAATAATCTTCTTATTAACCCAGCACATATTCCTATTTGTTTGATAAATTTTATAATTTTGTGTCCTAAAAAATAATTTTTAAGAAATCCTCTAATAAATTCTACATGCTTCTTCAATTCTATATTGGGTCCTCATTGTTGCAATAGGGTGAGTGCTACATAATTCATAAGATATTTATGTTGTAGGATTTTTTCTTGGTATTTAGTAAGATGGGTGGTGACATGGTAAGGACTGAGCCAGGGTCTTGTGATGCTACCACATGGAACATCAATATTGAAGGGGAGTGTAAGGTTCCTCATATCAATTTGATGATTCAAGGTAACCTAGTCAACTTCTATGACTCAAGAATATACCATGCTATATTGAGCAACCACCAATGGACCATTAGATACATTTAATTTTGTCAACTGATAAACATTAACTTGAAATGGGTCAACAATATATGGGCACTATGAACTTATCTAAATTGTTATTTCTTAGAATAAATATCTACATAAAGAAAGATAAGCAATAAGCACTATAGAAAGAAATGGGACAACCAAGGAAAACAAGTAAAGCTGAAAAATGACCAATAAATGTAACAAACAACCAACCCAAAATCAAGGTAATTTAAGACCAAATTACTCTAAAGATTTTCATTTCATAATACACAAGTTAATGTAAAGACCAATTTTCCCATAAAGAATTAAACATTTCACAAGGCTAAAATACTCAAGGAAAATAAATAATATTCCATTTACATCATTAATGATACATATTTCGACCAAAAATGTCGATAAATAATACTCATAAAAAGGAGTTACAAGATACAATATTCAACTAGATCGTCGAAGAATACAATCATTTAAGTAGTAAAGATACATCATAATACAAAGTTTGCAACCTTTTTTTGATTCAAACATATAAATCAGAATATACAATAATCAATGAATAATATTTATTTCCCAAACTGTCAAATACATGGTAACAAGGCATGACAATGTCAACAATGCATGTGTCCTAAGCCTCTAGATAGCATGCCCACCTGCAAATCCTAAGATGGGAGTGTGGCCTAGGCACTTTGTTCGCCCAACTATGGAGTGATTAGCTCTCCCAGGGCTTACCTTGAAATGGAAGCGTACCTACCCTGCTCAAGGAGACTAGCATCTCGACACTGATGAGTCAGAAGAATATGAAGCAACTATGAATCTATTACTTAACAATCTTTAGTCTAAGTAGAAATCCTAATCATAGGGTGGCAGAGAGAAAATACATAGCTAACCAAGTATAATAAAGGTACATATGCAAAATAAATTTTTTTGCCAAAGTGTCTTTTTCAAAATCAGATCTACTGACAGGTAATACATCAAAATTACCCTTCTCTGTCTATTCCACATTATGCTTCAATTCAAAACAAAATTTAAATACACCCTTAGTTTGACAAATCTACTTTACTGATTTCTTCTGCATTCAAAATACTTAACATAAATGAACAGTAGATAAAAATAAAATATTAGCAAATGATATGTTAAAAAGTACGAACTAAGTTTGATAAATTTAGACAAACATGTTACTAGCTTTCCTAGAATCACGCAAACATCCACGACATTATTTGCCTATCCAAATGTGTAATTTTAAAATATGTAAATCGATCAACAAAAACTAGTTTAGTTTCCCTATATTTCATAATTACTTTAAGAGAGACATTTCTAGACTTTTATAAGTTTTCTAGAAAGAAAAATTAAAATTCGTAATTGTTGAACTAATTTCTGAGATCTCTGTTAAATTTGTATTCTACATTTACACAAGGTGAAATCAACATAATCATTATTTTCCAAACTGTGTTCTGGGTTTTTATTTTTTACAGAAATTAGAATCTGTCAATTTATACAGGATAAAAGATTTAAGTTTATGACACTACTAGTTTTGTTACAAGCTTATATGCATACAAGCGGCTACGTTGTAGTTGTTGAGTCTAAAACTAGTGATTTAATCAACAACACTTAAATCTCTCAGAGCCCCAAACCACTAATTTTTAGGAGCAGTCAGATTACTACCTTTTCCATGGTTCGTTGATTTTAGATAAATAAAATGATAAGAAATTCATAATTTGTTTTGGTATCATCTGATGCAGGAGCATCCTGGGTGTAAGAGCAATCTTGCATCACCCAAAAATATTTCTATTTTTATATTCAATAAGGGCTATTTTGTGCAGAGCTGCTATTTATGGAAAGTTACTATTTTTGGTAATTTTCGTATGTGCTCAGAATGATCTGATTTCTTTCTTGGAGGTTCATTTTGGTCATATAAGTCTGCTAGTAAAGTTTCATTGCCAGATCAAGTGTATATTGGAAGATATTGAAGATTTTCGGTATTGGCAGCAGGGTACAGAAACTTTGAACTCAGTTTTGAAGGCTTTAGAGGCCCCGGATGAGGTCAAAAATTTGGGTGATGGGCGCTTGCGCTAGTGAAGCCTGTAGAGCGCTTCGTGGCATTTTCAAAATGGGGTTATAATAGCCGATCGGGTCAACTGGTGATGACTTATGGTCTTCGGAAGTTGGAGCACCTGAAATGGCAGAAAATAATTTTCTTCAAAATTTCTGTTCGGGTTTCAAAGGTTATCTTGAGCTGACTATGATGTAATGAAATGTAAAATAAAATAATGCTAAGTTTGGTCGGCCTTATTGGCTAAAATTCTGGAACCTTCCCAGGCGGTGGAAAATTGCCTATATAAGGAAGGCTGTATTATTGTCTTAGGCAGTTCAGAATAGTTCTGGGGTAGTAGATCTGGGTAATAGTTCGAGGCTTTGTCCTACAGAATATTGTAAGGGAATGCCCATGTGGCTTTGCATATTGTAATTCTGAAAGTTTGTAATTCCACATTTGTGGAGATAATAAGAAGCCAATTTTCTGTTCTTGCATATTGTTGTTGTTTCTCTATTTCTGTTATGTGTTTGTGGTATTAACGGGAGCACCCTTCATCATCATCATACCATAATTTTGAGGTTGTTCGAACATTGCAGACAGACTAATAAAAGAAATGGTTTAGTCAAATGTTCATCGGTGTTTTTGGAGTAATATATATATAAAAAAAAAATTGTGCACAAATGTTCATTTGAACAGGATGTAAAATGGTATTAATTGGCATATTAGTTTTTAGCTGACTAAGGCAAACATTAACACCAAAATGAATATTATTGGGAAGAACTATTTCTAGATTCAAGCCTTCATGAAAAACTATCAAACATTTTTATGTGATCTTTCCATCTGTAAAAGAATGGTGATAAAGAAGGAAGTCTTGACAAAAAAATAAAAATAAATGAATTGAATTGTTTCGATCAAGTTGAAATTGTGATAGAAAATAATTTTTTTAATTCAAAGAAATAACAAAATAATTCTAAAAACATAAGGTTTGCATCCAAACTTCATCACCTAAAATTTATTTATTCAATACCAATTTATCTGATGGAATATCAAAAAGAAAAGAACCTGGAGAATTAAGTCTTCTCTTGTGCCTGCATGTTGTTCCAAGAATGTAGTATTTCCCTCTTTTGTTCTACGTTCTTTACTTAATTTTACTGCATGCTCTCCAATACACTCCTCTATTCTCTCTTCTAAATAGTGCGCTCCTTTTCCCCAGTGCCTGCTTCCTTAATATTACTTCTATGTTTTTATATTAAAAAAAGAACTTCCCCCCTTCTACGTTTTCCCTTGAACCTCCACTTTCTCCAATCAACAATTCCCTTTACTGCATTTTTCCTCCCTGCACCTCCACTTTCTCCAATCAACAATTCCCTTTGCTGTGTTTTTCCTCCCTCTTTCTTTCCTACGTTTTCTTCCACATCCTCTAATACTATGCATCTACCTCTTAATACTACACAACTCCCTCTTTATAGCACACGTTTAGCTCCTAAAAACACTGCTACAAATTACTTACTGCTAAGTCATAGTAGCATTTCTCTCTATTTACGCCATTTAACTACAATGACTCCAATTTAATGCATAACAACGCTACAATGAAAAAGTCTTCTCTCCCTACCGATTTTTAATTGAAGATAACTATAAATCTCCTCCCTAAAATCTTTCCTTAAAACTATCTGCCACTATCTTGTTTAACTCGTTTTACAAAATAGTCAATCACACTAATCTTATTTAACATATATGTAGTTAAAAATTGAATTCAAGAGATAAAAACTAAATTCTCTGTAATATTCTAATTGATAGAATAATAATAATAATAATAATAATAATAGAAATTAGCCACATCATTGAATTTGAAAGAATCTAATATACTTAAGACATTAATTATAACACATATATACACAAATGATTAAGATTTTACGCATTTCAATCCATAATTTACTTCTGAAAACTTTAAACGTCTAAGTGGTGTGTGATTTAAATCAAATAACTCTAACTCATCCTTACCGAGGAGCTAGGCTCCCCTACCTCGACCAAAACCCCATCTTATGTCGTGTCGAAAATAGAGCACTCAAATCTTACATCAATAGGTTACTTCCCAAATTTGATAAATAAATCAATGTGAAAAACATTCATCATGAGCATAATTAATCATCAGAAATAAAAATGATATTTTATAACATTTAATTTGTTCTTGCATGATAATCGTTAATCACATTCAATTTATCATCCTAACAAAAAATATAAATTCATACATACATATTTTTATTTATCAAATGAAACATATCTAGCAATGCTTAATAAACCGATTTAGATCGTCTACAAACGACCAAATCAAAAGTCAACAAAAGTTGTCAATTATTTAAAATAATTTTAACTTTAGAAAAATCAATTATGACACTTAACCTACTCATTACTTCTTTTTCAATACAAGAAAGATACAAACCATTTAACAAAAAGAAGTGTCCATCTCCATATAAAAATATTTTAAATAACCATTTCTTTTCTTTTTTCATAATGACCTTATCCATATAAAAATATATTTCAAATTTAATTTTGCTTCCTTTGCAATTGTATACAACTTTACAAGTAATGTAGATCACGATGTTCTTAAGAAATGAATATTCATCCTTTTGTGCTGACTTCCTAAACGTATTATCCCTAGAAGAAAACCAATTTAATTAAGGACATTGAGGACAGATATTATGAGCTTAGTAATGCGTGTCTATTGACTATGTGTTATGAAATATACTTTAAAACATCCTGTGAGTAATTTCTACTTTCTACATCTTGTCGAGATTACTGTCTCAATATAATTTTAGTGCTCATGCCAACTTGGTTATTGAATGTTCAGCTAAAAATAATTTACTGTGAATGTTTTGCAATAAATGATACAAGATTGCAATGAATCAGATTGGATTCCATGGTGAAGACTTAGGAAAGAGATACAAGATTGCAATGAATCAGATTGGATTCCATGATGAAGACTTAGGAAAGAGATAGAAAAGCTCTCATGTTCGTCTTCATTGTAAGAGTTTGGACAATCATTCGCCACTTTTCTGTCTTTTATCTGCATTCGTCCGAACTTATTGAAACAAACTCATGATTTTTTGAGCTATACAGATGGAACGTCAATTTAGATGTTCACGAGTCCATTGAGAATTAGTGGTGGATAAAACTTTAAAAACAAACACACAATATTATATCCAAAAATTAATGATTTTAAAGATGTGACTATATAGATTTTTATTTATAAATTAAAATTATCATTTTCTTATTTATTTGGCATTGTCTGTGTGACTGTGACTTTGACGAGTGACCTCATGTCGTTCTATATTTATTTTGGATATATGTAAACTTATAAAAATTAACATACATATTGATTAAAAGAAAATCTAGATTAAGATAATATAATATATTTACTTCTATATTTATAAACTATTATCAATTGATGAGTTAAAAAGGCTCTATAATGAATGGTTCATAAGGTACAATACATGTTGAAGGTTTTGCAAATAGGATAGCAAGCTAAGTGTGCTTAACCTTGGAAGAAACTCCATTGTTAAGTGTGTTTGAGTTGGAGCAATACTGCTAGGATGTGTGACCTCCCGAAAGGCCTAATGCTTCACCCGTGTGAGCATCACCAAGATGAAATGAGTGCAAAGTGTTCCATTCATTCTCATAAGAGATGAATTCATGTGAATTTTTGCTTATGAAACATGGGTCAATGAGTTTGACTCAAAAAATACACCATTGAATCCTAATAGCAATATTACAATTTATCTTGCCATGGAAAATATCTCCTATTTATAGTATGATATCATTTTAAAGAATATATGGCGATGATGTACTCCATTGATTGACCCTATGCAATCTATACAAAAAGTATGAGCATGTCAAGGTAAGGTGTACACCTTGAATATAATATTGTTTTAATTTAATTATGTAAGATTTTAGTTTATTATTTGTTTGTATGCACCCTAGGTGATGTGTTTATCTACATTAATTAATTATTTGGAGTCATTTGCCAAGTTGTATGTAACATTGGCCTAGAAACTTTATGCGGGTCAACATGGGAAAAATATATAAATTAATATTTGGATAAAGATATGTAATTAAGTGAAAGCTTAGTACCCAATATCAAATGTGGGGTCAATGATTTAATAAAACTACTTGGTTGTATTTGTGCAGGCTTTTGTCTATACAAGAAAGTATATGATTAGTGGTTCAAAGTTGGCTAGTTGAGATTTTGACTAGGCTACCATTGTTGTGAGTTTTCTTCAGAAGAGTGTATATGTGAAACATTGTATAGAATCTACAGTTTCATGTTTAGACACATGAAGGTTGCATTGGAGAGGCTTGATGTTTTAGTGGTGCTCATGAAGTCTTTGTAAGTGTATTGTAATGTTTCATTGTTCGATAATACATTGAGAATTTTCCAAGGTATATCTTGTGTTATCTTTTGATATACTTTTAATCTCTACATTTGATTATTGTAACTTGTATGCATGAGTTTCTCTCATGGATATATAGAGTCCAAATAGAGCAATCGTCATGGTTGTTTTCCTAACAAGTGATACTCCTATAAAAAGATTGCTTTGCAAATATATTGTAATCTTTGCAATTTCTAAATAATACATTTGGTGGCTTTTGGAGTATGAGTTTTTATCCCAAAAGAGTTTTCGTAATGTAAATCAATGTGTTTTGGTATGCGTGACATTTCTATTATTTTTTTTGTATTTTAAATATTTAGAATCTTTTTACATAACTCGCCTCTCAAGATACATTATTGTATTCTTTGCAATTTCTAAATAATATATTCAGTGGCCTTTTGAGTGTGATTTTTTATCCCAAAACACTTTTCCTCAAGTAAATCAATGTGTTTTGATATGTATGATATTTATATTTATTATTTTTATTTTTGGATGAAAATGAGGGAATGAATAAATGGTTAACTCTCTTGGGAAGGTGGTGAAAGATGTAGAGACCATGAAAACATATTATGAAGGTAGAATTGTGTCCCTTGAAACCAAATTAAATAAAAACATCAACAAAAACCTTTTCACACTAGTCTTGTTCAGCCAGAAGGTAATCAAGGATGTAGCTAAGAACATCACATACCTTGTGAGTAGATATGAGAAAATGCATCAGAACTAGATCTAGATAATTGATGTGGAGACAAGGGGAAAATGCACTTAGGGGTTTTCTAGTGATAACAAGGGGCCATGTACAAGAACATGTGAGAAATTGAAGAGAGCCTTGGTACACCTTTACCAACACCTATAGGAACTCAAGAAGAATGTCTTGGATACTTCACTATTGGCCCTAAAGAAATAAAATTAGGTTGGTCTTTTATTTTTCAAATCTATTTTGTTTTACAACTCTTGTCTCCTCATATTGGCTATTGGCTTCCTGATGCTATGTTGTAGGCACCTTTTACATTAAAAGGGTTTCGGGTCCCTTCAAAACCTATTTGACCCTTAATTAAAAAAAATTGTCCTCCCAAGATTAGTGTATTTTGCTAAGTTACCTTCCTTGTAAGTTTAAGGTTTTTCCTAAGCCTAAGACATAATGGAGAGAAATAAGAGGTTGTATTTAGAATATGACAAGTGTAGTCAACCCAAAATTAATCACTTATTATATAATTAATGAAATAAATATTTAACTTTTTAGTTTCCCCAAATCACCTTTCTTTTATACTCCCACAACAAATTAAATATTTATTTATTTTTTATCCTTGTAATAATTCAGTTATATTCAATTAATTAAATTTCTCCATTTTATTTTAAGGTTGATTAGTTTAATTAATTCAACCATAACCATACCTAAATAATTCTTATAATCCTAATTAGTTACTTATTTGACTAATTTATGGGTAAAAGCACAATAAGTTGTCACCCTTTTACAAAGGAAGAGGCTAACAAAAGAAGTTGTTCAACTTCAATAATATAAATATAACATTTATGTTTGGAATTTGAAGATGATGTAAACTAATTAAATATGATAAAATGGATGAAGTTTATGATTAGTATTTTTAATAATTTTTTTGTATAATAACTGATATGTTTTTTTTTAATTTTTAAAGATGATTTTTTTAGTTGTTGAAAAATGCTAAAAATTAGGGGTCTAGTTCCCACCAAAACATTATATGTAAATAAACATTTTTTTCCCTAATTTTAAAATATGTCATAGATGACATATATAGCTAGTGCTTGAAGAAATAAAAATTGGTTTGTGACCTATATTTTCTCTTTTATAACAATTCAAATTCCAACTCATTGAAATTGACAATTTTCATCTCCCAACATATTTTTCATAACAAATCTATCCCAATCAAAAAAAGAAATATATATTCTTGAAGAGGACTCTCTCCTCTAGTACACCATGTATTTTTTAAATTTATTTAATATGATTTAATTTTTTTTTCTTTCTCCGAATCAACATCTTCTTGACTGTTAAAATACCTACGTGCAATATTTTTTAATTACAATAAACTATGTCTAATTAAAACACTATAAAATCTATATGAGGATATTATTGACTCAGATCTCTACAAAAGGATATTTTTTTATTTTAAAAAAAAAATCATTAAAAATATGATGCAGGAGTATCTCAGGTCCTTGGCAATCTTGTGTCACCAAAAACATGTTTGAAGTTTTCTATGTTGCTCAATTCCTGCTTTGACCGAGGTGGTTCGATGTTTCTCGGTTTCCTTTATTTACCGGTGTTGGTCGGTTATCTCTCTGGCACTTGGTGAATTTCCCTAGCGCTTGGTACATGCGTGTCTGGCGCTCGGTTATCCTTGCTTACCGAGTTGTTTATTTTGGATTGTTGTTGAGGCTGATTTATGTAATTAATTTTGTCACGGATTTAATGATGGTAGATATCATTGGGAAGTGTGTGGATCTAGATCTAGTCATTCCTTCTGTTGATGATGGATTTGAAAGCCGACTTGATTCGGTAGCCTCTTGTATAAATATAGTTGTTTGGTTAGACTTTAGGGAGTCAATTTTGGGCAAGTTTTTTTTGGATAGAAAATAAAAGATAGAAGATTAGAGATTGTTGAAAGATCCTCGCATGTTGGAGGAATTATGTACTTGATTGTAATATCTGGCCTAAATCGGGAAGGCCTTACAGCCCGGCATGTATGAATCAAATTGAAGATAATATATGAAAGTTTCTACATTCTTTCTCTCACTTGTTGTGTTGTTTCTTCCGCGTGTGATCTTTGCAAGGTGGATCTGGTTAGGGTGTGCCTTTGGCCCCTCTCTTCATCCTCCCTTGCATCAGATGGTATCAAAGCGAGGTGAGATCTGGATCTAGGTTTGTGAATCTAGGTTTGAGGGTTCCTTCTTGTCAAACCCTAGTTGATTTCTTGTGGGGTAGCAGATTAAAATCTGACCTACAATTGCAGAGGGTTTCAAGATGGTTCATGGGAGGTGAGATGCGGATCTAGGATTGGTAGACATGTTGAGACAACTTTATGCTATATTAGAAGCTGTTGAAACATCCCAGAGAAGAGGAAGACATCTTGAAGATGTTAGTGATGATGAAATTGAGGAAAAACAAGTTGATGTAGAACCTACACCAATGATGGATCAAGGTAAGGAAATATTGTTGAAGGCTTTGACAAATGTGAAGTCTACACCACACTTTAATCCTCCTGAGTATAGTGGAAAGTTTGATTCTGATGAATTGGTGGACTCAATCACTGAGATGGAAAAGTATTTTGAGTATAAAAATGTACCTGGGGAAAAGAAGGTGAAAATTGTAAGCACAAAGTTGAAAAGTCATGCATCCTTGTGGTGGGAACATCTACAGTTGGACAGAAAGAGGAAAGGCAAAGACAAAATCAAGGTATGGAATAAAATGGTGAATAAATTGAAAGGAAAGTTCTTACCTTGTGATTATCAAATTAACCTAGTTAGACAAATGCAAATTTTGAGGCAAAAATATAGCTCAGTAAAAGAATATATTGATGAACTCTATAGATTAGATATCAGATCTGGACATGATGAAGATGATGTGGAAAGAATTTCTAGATACTTGAATGGTTTGAGAGTTTCCATCCAAGAAGAAATCAGATTGGTCAAATTGGAGAACATTGAAGAGGCTTATCTTGAAAGTTGAAGAAAATTGAACAAGAAACATGAGCAAAGACAAAGAGGTAGACGTGGTAGATTCCCTAGAGGAAGAAGTAGATCTTATGGTGAAAATAGTAGATCTAAACTTGAAAAGACAAATCTGGATAAAGGCAAGACCAAGTGGAAAGGTGAAAGTTCATCTAGAGGCAGAGGCGGTAACTACCGAGGTGGTTATAACAAAGGTGGTTTCTGAGGAACTTGTTACAATTGTGGAGAAAAAGGACATAGATCATTTGAGTGTACACATGCAAGTAAGAAGGTCGGTAATAATAGAATTGCCTTGGTGCAAGAAGAGTCACCAAATGAACCTGAGAAGGAAAATAACTTGGTTCAAGACTAGATGAAGAGTTTTTGACAAAGTTTGGAAGGTAATCATTGATAGTGGTAGCTCGGAGAATCTGGCATCTGAGGAAATAGTCACAAAGTTGCAATTGAAAAGGTTAGAACATCTGAAGCCCGACCATATTTCATGGATCAAAGATGAGCATAGACTCTTGGCAAGTGAGCAATGTCATGTAAATTTGAAAATTGGAAAGTACTATGATAAGGTGTTATGTGATATCATGCCTATGGATTGTTGTCATGTTTTGTTGGGTAGACCTTGGAAATATGATATACATGCTATATATGATGGGATATTACATAAATATACTATTTGGGCTGATGAAAGAAGACAATTTTTGTTTCCTTTAATTGAATGACCTGTTAGTAATGTTTGCACATTTGTGAAAGTTTTCTTGATGGAAGGAAGAAAGTTTGTTAAGGATTTGAAGAAGAATGATGTATGTTTTGTTGTGATTCCTAACAAACTGAATAATAAAATAGAGGATAGTGTCCCTAAAGATATTGATAAGTTACTCATCGAGTACAGTGAAATTATTTCTGATAATGTACTTGATGGTTTTCCACCGAAGAGAAGCATTGATCATTACATGGATCTAATCCCTGGAGCTAGCTTACTGAATAAGGCACCACATGGGTTGACACCTATCGAGAATCAAGAATTGAACTGATAGATTTAAGAGTTGTTGCAGAAATGTTTGATTAGAGAAAGTTTGAGTCCTTGTGCAGTACCTATTGTATTGACACTTAAGAAGAATGGAGAATGGAGAATGTGTACTAATTCCAGAGAAATCAACAAGATAAAAGTGAAATATAGGTTTCCTATACTGAGAATGGATGACATAATGGACTGTTTGATGGGAGTGAAGTATTTTACCAAAATTGATTTGAAAAGTGGGTATCATCAAATCAAAATCAGAGGAGGTGATGAGTGGAAGACTTCTTTCAAGACAAAAGAAGGTTTGTATGAGTGGTTGGTTATGCCTTTTGGTTTAACTAATGCACTGAGTACTTTTATGAGGTTGATGAATGAATTTTTGAAGAAATTCTTGGGTAAGTTTGTGATTGTGTACCTTGATGATATTCTGATATTCAGTAAGACCAGAGAAGAACATTTGTTGCATGTTAAACAAGTATTGCAGAGATTGAAAGAAGAAAAGTTGTTGATTAACCTAAAAAAGTGTTCCTTCATGAAAGAGGAGATTTTGTATTTGGGATTTGTGATTTTAGCTAATGGTTCAAAGATGGATCCTAAAAAGGTTGAAGCTATTTTGAATGTGCCTACACCTGAGAATGCTAGTGAGGTAAGATCATTTCATGGTTTGGAAAGTTTTTACCGAAATTTCATTAGGAGTTTTAGTTCAATTTGTAATGCTATGATTGAGACTATGAGAGGAGATAAAAGAGAATTCAAGTAGACACATGGATCTGATAAAAGTTTTGAGACTCTAAAGTAGAAGGTTGTTGAATTGCTATCTTGGCATTACCTAATTTTAATAAAGTATTTCAAGTGGAATGTGATGCAAGTGGTAGTGCAATTGGAGCTGTGTTGAGTCAAGAAGGTAAACCTGTTGCTTTCTTTAGTGAAAATTTGAATGATGCAAAAAGGAAATACTCTATGTATGATCAAGAATTCTATGCTATTGTTCAAGCACTGAAGAAATGGAGACATTATTTGATACCGAGTGAATTTGTATTGTATACCAATCATAAAGATTTACAATATTTGGGTAGTTAGAATAAGTTGAATCCGAGACATGAAATAAGTTGAGTATTTGCAGAGTTATACATTTGTGATAAAGAATAAGAGTGGTGTCACTAACCGAGTTGTTGATGCATTAAGTAGAAGGAGATCCTTGATGACCGAGATGAAAATTGAAGTTCTTGGCTTTGATGACATGAGAGATTCTTATGAATTTGATCTTGATTTTTTTAAGTTGTGGAGAAAGTGCAAAGCACCTATTCAAGATCAACCGAGTACTAAATGGGAATAATATTTCATTCAAGAAGGTATGTTGTTTAAAGGTATTCAATTGTGTATACCAAGAGTACCAATGAGAACTAATTTGATAAAAGAGAAACATAGTAGTGGTTTGGCTGGACATTTTGGTATTGATAAGACATTGAATTTTCTTATGGAGAAATACTTTTGGCCACACTTGTATAAAGATGTTCAGAAATTTGTGAAAAGTTGTGGAATTTGTCAAGTTGCAAAAGGAGTAAGTCAGAATACTGGATTGTATACACCAATTTATGTTCATGAGAAACCTTGGATTGACATCAGTATGGAATTTTTTCTTAGCTTACTGAAGACAATAAGAGGTAATGATTCTATATTTGTTGTTGTGGATAGATTTTCTAAAATGACACATTTTATACTTTGTAGAAAGACATCAGATGTAGTACATATAGCAGATCTTTTCTTTAAGGAAATTATCGAATTATATGGATTACCGAGGATTATTATCTCTAACCGAGACAGTAAATTTTTTAGATACTTTTGGTAGACCCTTTGGAGAAATTTTGGCACCGAGTTGAAATATAGTTCTAAATTTCACCCACAAATCGATGGACAAACAAAAGTTGTGAATAGAAGTTTCAAAAATCTTTTGAGATGTTTAGTTGGAGACACACCGAGTAATTGGGATTATGTGTTGGCACAAGAAGAGTTTGCATACAATAATTCAGTAAACAGGAGTACTAGAAAGACACCTTTTGAGATTGTAAATGCCATACAACTGAGAGGTATATCAGATTTGAGAGACATTGTTGATGAAAGAAAGATAAGTGCTGAAGGAGTAAAGTTTCTTGAGTACATGAAGAAATTGTATGAAGATGTGAAATATAAGTTGGAGAAAAGTAATCAGAAATACAAAGACAAAGATGATAGATCAAGAAGACATAAGGCTTTTCTAGTCGATGATGAAGTAATGGTTCATTTGAAGAAAGACAAATTTCCTGTTGGAACATATGGGAAGCTAAAAATGAAGAAGTTTGGACCTTGTAAGATTTTGAAGAAATTTAACAGTGGAAATGCTTATGAGATTGAGTTTGATGACATGGATATATCACCTATTTTCAACATTTCTGATTTGTATGAGTATCATGAGTTGAATGAAGAAATGACAGTACCGAATGATTATCCTAAGAAATAGACAAAAGGAGTTGAGCATATTTTGGTGCAAAGAATTGGCAGAAGTACAAGAGGAAAATAGTTAATAGAATATCTGGTAAAGTGGAAGAATAGACTGATTGAAGACAATGTATGGATTTTACAATCTGAGTTGGATGTAGCTCAGATCGTACCTGTTTCATGATTCAAAGAATCATTTCAAATAACCCCAGGTGTCTGATGCAGGAGCATCTCGGGTCCTTGGCAATCCTGTGTCACCAAAAACTTGTTTGAAGTTTTTTGTGTTGCTCGATTCCTGCTTTGACTGAGTTGGTTTGGTGTTTCTCAGTTTCCTTTGTTTACCAGTGTTGGTCGGTTATCTCTCTAGTGCTTGGTGAATTTCCCTGGTGCTCGGTGATGCTTGCCTGACACTTGGTTATCCTTGCTTACCGAATTGTTTGTTTTGGATTTATGTTGAGGCTAACTTGTGTAATTAATTTTGGTCATGGATTTAATAATGGTATCTATCATTGGGAAGTGTGTGGACCTAGATCTAGTTGTTCCTTTCGTTAACAGTTGATCTGAAGGCCGACTTGATTTGATAGCCTCTTGTATAAATGTAGTTGTTTGGTTAGAGTTTAGGGAGTTAGTTTTGGGTAAGTTTTTTTTGGATAGAAGATAGAAGATTAGAGACTGTTGATAGATCCTCGCATGTTGGAGGACTTTTGTACTTGATTGTAATATCTAGCCTAAACCGGGAAGGCCTTACAGCCTGGCATGTATGAATCAAACTAAAGATAATATATGAAAGTTTCTGCATTCTCTCTCTCACTTGTTGTGTTGTTGCTTTTGTGTGTGATCTCTGCAAGGTGGATCTGGTTAGGGTGTGCATTTTGAGAGAAACCTCTAGCAACGCTATAATGAACATGCACGAAATAATAGAAATATAGAGCAAAGTAGAACTCAGAGTGAGTCTATTGATCACAGGCCACTTCGAGGGGGTAACCTCCTTTGAGCAAGCTCAATACAATAAACTCTTTGGTACCAACAAAGGACTCAACACCCACTTATATACTAAGTGCGATCTAGAAAAGTAATACTACCTATGCATGTGGGATAATAAAATAAACTAACGGGATGACTTACAAAGCATATGCATCCAACAACACTACACTAATAGAATAAACAAAAGGAACACACAGGTTCCTAACATCCCCTCCCCCTCAGAAAAAAGCTTTGTCCTCAAAGCTTAAGGTGTGGAAATTGTTGCTGAATCTGAAGAAGGGGTTCCCATGTAGCATCCTCTGGTTGCATGCCATGCCACTGAATCAATACCTTAGAGATAGAGCGAGAGCGAAGCTGACGAGTGCGCCGGTCAAGGATTGCCTCAGGCTCCAAAATAATGGATCCTTCCTTATCCAATTTAGGTAGAGTAGTCTATGCTTTGATGTTAGTGCCAAGAACTTGCTTGAGACAAGAAACATGAAATACTGGATGAATGCGAGAAGAAGGAGGAAGTTCTAGTTTGTAAGCAACTGAACCAATCTTCTGCAGAACTTTATATGGCCCATAAAATTTAGGGGCCAACTTATGACACCCTTTAAGCTTCAGGGAGGATTGCTTGTATGGTTGAAGATGAAGAAAAACCATATCCCCAACTTGAAAAGAGCACTCAGAACGATGTTGATCTGCTTGCTGTTTCATGCGATTGCGGGCTATGTGAAGATTATCCTGTAAAGTGCGAAGAATCTGATCCCTGGTGCGGAGAACTGTGTCAACTACCTGAACTGGTGAACTGCTGGGAGTGTAGGGAAGGAGTACTAGGGGTACCTGCCCATAAACTACTTCATAGGGAGTCATTTTAGATGCCGTATGGTAAGAGGTATTGTACCACCATTCTGCAAGAGGAAGCCACTTGGCCCACTGATGTTGCTATTCAGAAGTGAAGCAGCGAAGATAAGTTTCCAAACATTTGTTGATGATTTCGGTCTGACCATCAGTTTGTGGGTGATAACCCAAACTCATCTTCAGTTTGGTACCAACTTGCTGAAACAATGCTGTCCAAAAATGACTGGTAAAAGCTGCATCACGGTCAGAGACAATGGAAGAAGGGAGGCCATGTAGATGAAAGATCTGGTCCATGAAGATCTGTGCAACTGAGGAGGCAGTATAGGGGTGGCTGAGGGCACAAAAATGACTATATTTGGAGAGATGATCAACCACAACCAAAATCACTATTTTGCCACCAGATTTAGGAAGCCCTTCGATGAAATCCATAGAAATATCAGTCCAAATCCGTGTAGGGATGGGCAAGGGTTCCAATAAACCAGGATGGAGGGTCGTTTCACCCTTGTGGCATTGGTAGGTATCACATTCAGCCACCATCTGTTGAATCATCTATTTCATTCCTTTCCAAAAAAAATTCCGCCTTGCCTGCTCATAAGTCTTGAGAAACCCAGAATGTCCTACCGAAGGAGAAGCATGGAGTTCATAAAAGACAGCCTGTTGCAAATCTAGATTTTGAGGAAGCACTAGACACCCCTTATAGTGGAGAGAAGCACCATCCCATGAATAATGTGGTACCATAGAAGGATTATTGGCCAACTGGTGAATGATCTGAGATAAAGAGGGGTCACTGACATAGCCCTGTTGAACAGATTCTAACCAATTTGGGATTGGCATAGAAATAGCTGAAAGTGAAGCTTGATCATCAAATGTGCGGGAAAGAGCATCAGCCACAATATTGTCCTTACCCTTCTTGTAGGTGATTTCATAATCATACCCCATGAGTTTGCTAACCCATTTCTGTTGTGCAGGGGAGGATACTCGTTGTTCCAAGAAGTATTTCAAACTTTGGTGATCAGTCTTGATGCAAAAATGACTCCCAAGGAGGTATGGTCGCCACTTCTGTACAGCATGCAAAATAGCCATCATTTTTTTTTCATATGTAGATAAGGCTATATTCTTACCAGAAAGATCTTTGCTAGTGAATGCAATAGGATGGTCATCTTGAAGGAGAATAGCACCCAGTCCATTGCCGCAAGCATCACTCTCAATAGTAAAGGGCTTAGAAAAATCTGGCATAGCAAGAACAGGTGTACTACACATAGCTTGTTTCAGTTGTGCAAATGCATTCTCAGCAACTTGGGTTTAGGTAAAAGCATCCTTTTTTAACATAGCTGTCAATGGTGCTGCAGTCTTCCCATAATTCTTGACAAACTTTCGGTAATAGCCAGTCAGACCCAAAAAACCTCGAAGGCTCTTGAGAGTTTGAGGATGCGGCCAATTTTTCATGGCATCTATTTTGGTAGGATCCACCCGAACCCCATGGTGTGCAACAATATGCCTGAGATACTCCACTTCCTTTTGGCCAAACACACATTTTGACATTTTCACACAGAGTTGATGATCAGAGAGAAGTTACAAGATGAGTTCCAGATGATGGAGATGCTCAGCCCAAGTTTTGCTATAGATGAGAATATCATCAAAGAAGATCATAATGAATTTTCTGAGGTAGGGCCAAAATATTTTATTCATCACTGCCTAAAATGTTGAAGGAGCATTAGTGAGGCCAAAGGGCATGACTAAAAATTCATAGTGACCATCATGTGTGCGGAAGGCTGCTTTAAGAATATCCTCCTCATTGACCCTAATTTGATGATACCCAGAACGAAGATCCAACTTTGAGAAAAAATGAGTGCCATGAAGCTCATCAAGAAGTTCATCAACAACTACAATGGGAAACTTATCCTTTATGGTGATATTATTAAGGGCTTGAAAATCAATGCAGAGTCGCCAAGACTCATCTTTTTTGCGGACCAGTAGAACTGGAGATGAAAAAGAACTAGTACTAGGATGAATAATACCTTGCTTCAGTAAATCACAAACACGCATCTCAATTTCAATCTTTTGATGAAAGGGGTAGCGGTAGGGCCTGATATTGGGTGGGACACTACCAGGAAGGAGCTGAATATGGTGGTCCTCTGGGTGAGACGGTGGCAAGCCCGTAGGTTCAGCAAATACAGTGGAATACTTATCCAAAATTTATTGTAGATCTGCAAGAGTACTAGAGACTGCTGATGGCTGCATTTGGATGGAATGGAGCTGAGCGATGACACCATGTGAATTCTTCTTAAGAATCTTTTCCATACGATGTGAACTGATGATGCTGAGAGACCCGGGCTGCAAGCTTGTCAAAGTGTGTTGTTGCCCACTGACTGAAAACTTCATCCAAAGTTCAAAAAAATCCCAGAGAATGGGACCAAGAGTGCGTAACCATTGGGCACCCAAAACCACATCACAACCCCCTAAGGGCAAGGCAAACATGTTAGAGCGTAGGGTATAATCTCCAATAGAGAGACGCACATTGTGACATTGCATTGGCATTAAGCAGAATTGCCACTAGTGACAACACTTATTTGCATTCTGAGTGCAAACCGAGCAGAACAGTGCAAACTGAGCAGAATAGTGCAAACCGAGCAGAACAGTGCAAACCGAGCAAGACAGTGCAAACCAAACAAGATAGTGCAAACCGAGCAGGACAGTGTAAACCGAGTGACATTATGTCTACCGAGTCACCAGTATTTACCGAGTTCAAAACCTACCAAGTGGTTAGTATGAACCGTGCCTTCACTTCTACCAAGTGCATGACGATGCCGAGTAATGCAGTGGACACCGAGTATCAGAAAGTCACCGAGTTAGTTTGCAGGAACCGTGTAACCATACTTGGGCTGACTTAGTGGCACTTATGTTTATTTGTCAAGCCGACTTTGTAATTGTAATTAATTGTTTAGACTTGTATATAAACAATGTTGTAAAAATGTCAAGATGTAATAAAAAATGAGTATGAATGTGAAAAAGAAAGAAAGGCAGAGATAAGCGAATTACAAAGGGCTACAGCAGTATAGGGAACAACAAAGACAAATTCATCACAGAAGGTGATCAGTACATCAGCAAATCTCAATCAGCAATCCAGTTGCAAAGCAAGAGATCTACTGTTTCATCCTAATAGGTGAATCAATACTAAAATCCTTTAACCAGGTAGACTTAACAGTCTTTTGTAAAATCTCTTTACCGAGTGCATACTTCATTGTATGTTTGTAAATCCTTTAACAGGGTGGATTTAGCAATCCTTATTGCTCCTAGCAGGGCAGATCATCAGAAGTGATCAAATTGTAAGCCTTAACCGGCCAACTTTATTCTGCAGTACTAAAACTTTGTGGGTTTCATCCCCACCCCAGTTTTACTTTCTTTTTGGAAGGTTTCTAGGTAACCAAATCTATGTGTCATTGTTGTGAATGCTTTTAAGTTTCATGCTTTCTATATGCATAAGGAAAAAGTGAACTATATGTTAATACATCTGTAATTGTAAGAAAATTTGGAGTTACTGATTCACCCCTCCCCTCTCAGTAACTTGGTTAATTCCTGAATATTTCCAACACCAAAACCACATCACAACCCCCTAAGGGCAAGGCAAACATGTCAGAGCGTAGGGTATAATATCCAATAGAGAGACGCACAATGCGACATTTCCCTTTGCAAGGTAAAGTGCCCCCATTAGCAATCATGACTTCAAAGTTAGAGCAGGGATGAACAAAGCAATCAGCCCATTTGGCTATGCTGGGGTCAATGAAGTTGTGAGTGCTACCAGAATCAATGAGGATAGTAAGAGGGACCTTCTTGAAGTAACCCCGAACCTGCATGGTTTGTGGGGTAGTGACTCCGGCCAAAGCATGGACAGATATCTCTGGTTGGGCTTCTGGTTCAACCTCTTCATCTACTGTTTCTTGAGCATCTTCATAGTCTTCCTGTTCGGGTGGGGAATCCACATCCAAGAGATAGAGCTTTTGCTGCACACATCTATGGCCTCGGGACCATTTCTCATCACAATTATAGCAAAGCCCTTTTTCCCGATGGGCTCGCATCTCTGTTTCAGACAAGTGCTTGATAGGAGTAGTTTTGGGAGTTGGTGTGACCGGAGGGTGTTGAGAGCCTGCATTTCAGAATGGAACAAAATTAGATCTGGATCATTGTAAAGCATTGATCTTGTCCTCTGCTAATTTAGCCAACCCAAGGGATTCCATCATAGTAGTGGGCCGAAACATTTTGACTTCAGATCGGAGTGCATCCTTCAAACCACTGATAAAACAACTACGAAAGAATTCATCAGACAATCCCTCTGTGTGATTAGCTAATTTTTCAAACTCTTTGGTATTCTCTCACTGTGCCTGTTTGTCGGAGTTTAGTGAGTGCACCTGTGAAGTCATCAGAAACACTAGGGCCAAAATGCTTCAAAAGAAGTGTACACAATTCTATCCAGGTGGGATCATTGTTAGCCTTGATGTACCAACGGAACCATTGAAGAGTGTCATGCTCCAAATGAAAAGATGCAAGCGGAACTTTGTTGAAATCTATTGTATTATGCAAACTAAAATACTGCTCTGCCCGGTAAATCCATCCAGTTGGATCAGCACCATCGAAGCGAGAAAAATCAAGCTTCGGTCCACGAAAAGGGTTAGAACTAGTGTCGGCAGAATGACCTCGGTTCAGGCTTGACTGTTGAAGATGGAGACCGAGAAATTTTTCATGTAGATCTTGAAGTCTGGTCTTGAGGGAGGCAAGTTCCTCCTCCATGATTTTTGCTCCTGTACGGGTGACAACCATATAGCAGGGTTTTTTTTTTTTTTTGTTGTTGGAATGGGAAGAAAAAGAGAAATAGAAACTTTTTCAGTAAGGGCAAACTTAGAGTTAGGCAAAATGCAGATGGGTAATGAGGGTTCGAAGAGTGGATATGCATTTTTTGATGAAAAGGAAAAAATAAAAATGAGGGTTTCAGGGGTGGGGAGGTAGAATGGGAAGAGCGGTCTAAGAGGGACAAAGGACCAGAATGAGGAAATGAACCTTATGGCTTTGATTTGGTGGTGATTGGCTGAGAAACGAAAAAGTTAGGGCAAACCCTAAAATTTGAGAAATAAGGGATTTAAGGCTTAAAAATGGGGAATTGGGGTTAGGGTCCTCAAGGAAGGAAGTATGCGAAAGGGTATGTCGGAGGTGCTGAGAAACTTTGAGAGGAAACCAGAAAGAAGCAAGGAAGCTATGGCGAAAATACGGAAAAAATTTTACTCTTTTTTTTTTTTTTGATAACTCAGATACTAACAACGGAATTGAACTATCGCAAGAACAAGAATTTCTGTAATGTGAAATAACCCAATTGTAACACAAATGAGATTTGAGAAGAACCTGAAGAACCTGAAATGGAAAAAAAAAATTTCCACCAGTGAGCCCAAGAAAGTGCTCTGATACCAGATGAGAGGAACCTCCAGCAACGCTATAATGAACATGCATGAAATAACAGAAATATAGAGAAAAGTAGAACTCAAAGTGAGTCTATTGATCATGGGCCACTTCGAGGGGGTAACCTCCTTTGAGCAAGCTCAATACAATAAACTCTTCGGTACCAACAAAGGACTCAACACCCACTTATATACTAAGTGTGATCTAGAAAAGTAATACTACCTATGCATGTGGGATAATAAAATAAACTAATGGGACAACTTACAAAGCATATGCGTCCAACAACACTACACTAATAGAATAAACAAAAGGAACACACAGGTTCCTAACACATTTGGCCCCTCTCCCCATCCTCCCTCGCATCAAAATGATTTTATTTTTATGGTAATTGGACCCAAAGTGGTATTAAACATGCATTTAATAGATATTTCCAATTGGAAAAGTTAAAGCACTTATCTAACTTAGGTAGAATGAATTTAGCTAGACCATCTATTTGACCAAAATTAATTTTTAGTTAGAAATACTAAAATTCAGCTGTGCTGATAAGTTCACCTAAAAGGTGACACCTGATTGTGCTTCTACCCTTATAATCCTTCATTCCTCATTACCATTTTCACACTTGAATATTCCCCCAATACTCAAACTTGCCATCATGTGACAAGCATCCTCTTCTCTCACATGTGCAAACATGCATAGTTCTCCAATATTCTGCACCTCATCTCTTCTAATTCCACTTATACCAAATGGCATTTTATGATTTGATGAAGTATGGGGCAATCTTCCTCCTTCCAAGAAATTTTAATTTTAAATTACCCACCCCCTTTGAGTGTGCAAGAGAGAAAACCTTTCTTTGTCCTATCCTTATCATTAGCCTCCCTTTCCAATAAACCTCATCTTCACACTTATCCAATCCTTCTTACTTGAGTCTTATCGATTGTCAGTCCTGATCCATCATCCATTCTCTATATCAAGAATCTATACCCCATATTATGAATAGCACATTTATTATTAATTTAATGCTACCATTTTACCATTACAAATGCTTCAGTTATATCCTTACTATTGATGTTTGACATTGAACAATACACCATAGTTCACAATAGTCAAGGATGTATTTTAGAGAGCATGTCAAGTGGAGAAAGGGTTCCCTCCATTTCATTTCTATTTGTGGGGAAAGTTTCATTTGAGTTAAATTTTTTTGGTTATTTGTTGTTTCTTTTATGTTCACAATCTTGTTGAAATTCATCTCTTTCTTTTGGCATGCCTAATAGGATCCACATCTTTGTAACCAACATATTTATTTGAACTTTTTATGATTTTAATGACTCATATTCAATAAATAAAAAAAATTATCTATATTTTGACATTTCAACTTGCAAGAATAAAATTTCATCGCTATTGTTTGAGTCTTACCCTTTCCATAGTTGATAACATTTCCAAAAACATATTACTTTCAAATTGTGTACTAAACCAAGTTTCTTACTAGATATTCAATTTATAGAAAACTAATGACACCTCGCACTATAAGTCAAGGTTCCTCTAAACATTTTAAATGAAGATTCTTGTAAACATTCATAGTCCTCAACCTCTAAAAGATTATGGGGACCCAACACTATTACAATGCAAAAACTCAAAGCACATTAAAACATACCCATTAATTCAAGATCCTCGCAATATACTCACCACAAGTTGCTCACAATTTTTCCTAGACCTAACACTAGATGCTTACATAAACGAGTCACAAGAAGTTATATGACGTCAATCACCAAATGACAAGATCCCTTCAGCTAATCTTTGTCGGCATACTTCATGAGAACTAGCCATGGACTTTGAGCACAAATCAATAATCGTTGAACATAGCTTGGGGCCATTTAGTGACTCATTTGAAACGCGAGATCTCTTTTCCTTGTACTTATATTCATATCAATCATTTAGTTTTTGATGGAATGGAAAATCATTCAAAGGTGCTCGAAAGGATACGGAATTTACATCAATATCAACGTCACCCAACTCGGCAAGGAGATATTTGAAAGTTTGCCAACCATCAGCTAGAAATCACATGGATCGCAACGCAGTTCCAGCTACCTTTTCTTCATTCTCAAATCTCTTGTATTCTAGCGACAATTTCGTGCTAAAGTCTTTGCATGGCTTCACCATGTACAAGATAAGCCCTAGATACAAATAGACACAAAACTCTTCCACTTTCTCATTTAACAAACCATCTTTAGAAAGGCCTGATCAAACAAAAGAATTGATTTCAAAGTTCAAAGGTATAAACATCATAGCTTGAAAGTTGGGATAGGTTTTTTATTTATTAGAAAAATAACCTTCCCATGGTTAAAAATAACCTTCTCATGATTATTCAAACCATACATTCAAAGCTATTTAGGATAACTTCAAGCACTTATTTTTTTCTTGAAAGAAAGCATGAGATCATTCACACAATCACAAGAAATTCGCAATGATAACATTAAAGTATTTTTTATATATTTTAGATGTATAATCATGAAGACAGTTTGGTTTTTTTTATATATAAATTTGTAATGAGATTTGTTGTACAAACATTACAATTGCAGTATGAGACTTTCTTGGACAATGTACTCTAGACCTTTTATAATAGGAAAAGAATAATAGCGCAATCAGATTTTCACAATTTCCATAATTCATCAAAGAGTGTGATCTGAAGCGTTGACAAAAAAAAATGTAATACAATTGAATCTAGAAGCACATTAATATAGAAAAAGAATACATAACAAAAAAAAGAATATGAAAAGAAAGTTTGGAGGTGGTATTTTCAAATCTAATAGTAGCTTGAAAGTAAGAAATTCAAAGTAAGATAAGTCTTGACATTTAAGATAATGGTGTCAGATAAAATTCTTAAGCTCATAGAATTGATATAATAGACTTAGGATTATAGTAGTTTTCTCATAATTGATAGTATTTTATTGTAGCATTGTTAATTATATATTTTTGTGATTTCCTTTCTATTTGTCATTCATTTTGGTGTTCATTCCCTTAGTATTTTTGTAAGCTCATTTCAACCTTTGTATTACCATTTATCTATCTCAAAATGCTGAAGTCTCCTTTTCAATGACCATATTTTTGTGTTGCTTTTGTGATCTCTTGACTTTTTGGAGTGATTTGTTCAGACACAAGTATGTATCATGGACATCCAAATGTAGCACTGACATCTTATAATAATCTACCATTGAAAGATCATTTCTAAATATTTCTCCATTATCACCTAGCCAAGTAAATGAAAATAACTTAAAATGATTTATATCAACTCATAAACTCCTTAGCTTCTCTTGTCATTTCTAAAATAGAACATCCATTTACACAATCCATCTTAGATCTCTCGGCTCTCTTGCACTCTTAATCTCATGCACAACTCTCGATAGCTCATTACCAAAACTCTCTCTCTCTCTCTCTCTCTCTCTCTCTCTCACTCTTCATTTTATTTTTAATCACCATTCTTATCTCTAGATTAAATTTTCCTCTACTTTATATGTGTATATTTTATGGATTTTTTAACTGCATAAATATTTGCATGTACTTGTTTACAATTCATTTCTTTTATTTAATCATTTATATCTTATTCTTCATTTATTGAACAAGTTTATTTATTTACACAATGTTTGTTGGATTATTTATTTGAATATTTTGAGCTCATACAAGATGACAACACTATGCATTGATGCCCACACCATGTATTGGCATCTTTATCAAGATGCTCAAATTTTAAACATAGATTCTTCATATTATATATTTTTCATTTTTTTTATTATTACATTTTTTTTGTTAGTAGATATTTTTTATTGTTTATTTCTCTTTTATTATTTTTACTAATAATGTTTAGTTTGAGTGTAATTAGTGAAGTTTACACTCAAACTAACTTAGCATTCTTTTTTATAGAGCAGAGTTTTTTACATTACATTTAGTTTAATTTTAAAGGTTATATTTTTATGACTATTTGATTATTTTTCAAAGTCTTTTAAAATAAATGATTGAAAAAAGAAGAATTTCAATTAACAATTCATATTATTGTATGCCTTTTCAATGATGTTACAACTACACAAATGTAGTTAGAACTTGTTTCCATAGTGCCATCGGCTTCTAGAATAAAGTCCTATCAAACAACAAATACATTATGCGTAAAGGACCAAGAACTAGTCAACTAAATGAAAGTAACACCTTAAAGTTAAACTACTACAACATAATTTATATATTAAAAATAAATCATACATATTAAATCAAAATTTACATATTAGATTTCAGATCATAGATGTCACTTATATCAAATATGAAAATAAATAAAGGTATAATCTGAATGTCTTAGAAAAATGTCATTGATAAATTGAGTCAAATAAGATTTGCTCAAATCAATCAAAAGCATGTGTTGACACAAATACTTGAAACAACCACAAAATATGATACACAAGAAATTGTAAAAGAGCAAGGTGCTTACTTTTCACCATTACATACATATCTAAAGGGGAAATCCATCACATTGAAGGGAAGAAGTAAAACTCTTATCTAAATGTTTAAGAGTTCAAAAAGCAAGATGAGAAAAATACTTGCACCTACTTAGAAGAGACCTTTTCTATCTATGAACAAAAAAACTATAATTTAAGATAAAATGTAAAAGAAATTATCATTAATATCATCACATTATCAAAAATTCTAATTTTGTTAATATCATATTTGTATACTCTTGAGACTCAATCTTACATATTACTTGATGTCATAAATATTAAAATCAATATGACTTTGATTCATTTAACTTAATCTCATTAAAAATATATTTTTGGACTAATGGAGGCATGAGGGAGGCAAGCTCAAAACACTTTATTTTTTGATAAAAGATTTTATGTTATCTACATGTTAATTTTGCTACTTAAATTGGGATCATCACGTGACGAGGGAGGCAACCTCGCAACATTTTATTTTTTTATGAAAGATTTTATGTTATCCACATGTTCATTTTGATACCTGAAATGGTTCCATAGACCTATACTAATATCTTTTATACCTTGAAAGTTTGAACTGTCATATATAATATAATCAAAAAACATATTATCACTCTCACAAATTATATTCAATTGAATTGCAACCCCTTCACCAAACTCACAAAATTTAAACTAAAATATATGTATCCCAAAAGGCAAATCTCTATTCCCAGCCCTATTATTTTGTGGTTGCCTAATAAGCTCATCGGCTGCACTGTAGCTTGGGCATCCACTTGACTACATCTTTCTCCTGACGCCATTTTGTATGGGAAGGGCAGAATATTCCCTTCAAGGGATAAACGTATCATATATTGTTCATTTATAACCAATACATGTGACAACTCTTATCTAATTAGCCACATCCTTCACATCAGACTTAAAAAGGTGTAGGAGATCTTTCCGTAAACAATCTGATTCAGATATCTGCCCAAAAAATCATCTTGTCCATAATTCCTCAATTATTCAGAGCTTATTTTGAATTTTAGATTTGAGGCCGGATTATTTTGCATACCAGTGAGAGACTAGATAATGGCAGAGAAGGCCTCTAAAAGGTTTGATAGAGGTGAGAGGGTGAGAGTAACTCATGTTAGAAACCCAATCATGGTTAAGGCAAGCCAGTCAGAATTCAGAGCCGTTGTGCAATCCCTCACTGGAAGAAAGAGGCCGCCATCTCCATCAACAGGACTGAACTGGAATTGTGATGAAATGCCTCAACCAAAGGTACACAGATATGAAAATGAAGCCCAGTATTTCTCCATTCTCAACACTAATTCAGATCCCACAAATGTTCCCTGCAATACCCACAACAATGACAGAGTTGTTTGTCTTCAAATAGAAGTTGAAGACAAGAAGATGTATGATAATGAAATGTTTGACAACCTAGAAAGCATTATTGATGATACAAGTTTTACAGAATTTCTACCATTGCTTTTATGAGCAGTGCAGAGGATGCAGTCTGCGGTTCTATTCAGGGAGGCCTATAAATGGTGTTCATCTTATAAATAGTAAGAGTTCTACATCTTTTCCCTTTTCACTTCAATGTTTAATGCAGACCTGCTGTATTTTTATTAGTTGTGAAGAGATCATTGCAGCTACAGTTGTGAGGTTAATTATAAATTAATTGAAGATTTTAATGATATTCATGAGATGAGGTATTTTATAGGGTCAAATTAATAAATCATAATTTTTATTTGTGATTCTTAATATTATTTTTTTTATTATGGTTGTTCTGTTATAAATTTTGGTCAAGTAATATATTGTTTTAGTTATCCATTCTTCATACAACAAAGTTGTTAATGATTATAATGATTATGAGTAAGACAATAGAATATCAGATGAACCATTCATAATCATCAGAGATAGTTTTTAAATTACTGCTCATGTAATATGAGCCAATGAATTTGACTTTGACTTGACTCCAAAACTCAATAATAATATAACTAATAATTTATTATTATTTAACACTTGTGAAAAATACTTCCTACTTATCTATCAATAATACATTGTTTGAATAAAATTAATCAACATTATTAGATAAGGTAGTGTACAATTGAGCAGTGTCAAAACAAACAAATCATAATTTGTGTTTCTTGCTGTTGCTAATTTCTTTGCTGATTATGGTTCTTCTGCTATAAATTTTCATTAAGTAATCAGAGTTGTTTTAGTTATTCATTCCTCAGTGAACAAAGTTGTTAAAGGTTTTATGAATATGAATATGACTAAGAATATGAGCTAATGACTTTGACTTTGACTTTGACTCTGACTCTGAGTTCACTGTGACTCCGACTCTGATTCCAAAACTTAATAACAATATCAATCATAATTTATTATTTTTTAACATATAAGAAAGATAAGACATTGTTTAAAAAATAAAATTGATCAACATTAATAGTGATAAATTGGTTGTTATTCATGAGATCAGGTAATATAGTTCTTCTCTTATATGTTTTGATCAAGTAATTTGTTATTTTAGCAATCTATTCCTCTTTGAATAAAGTTGTTGCATTTTATAATTATTATGAGTAAGACAATTGAGTGGTGAATGAACCATTCATTCTCATTCGAGATAGTTTTTGTAAACTACTATTCATGAAATATGAACCAATGAATTTAAATTTTCTTTTGACTCAATCTGAAACCTAATAACAATATAAATAATAATTTGACACCTGTGAAAAATTCTTCTTACTTATCTATCAATACAATATTGTTAAAAAATAAAACTAATCAAAATCAATATTGATAGATTGGCTATTATTATTGAGATCGGGTAGTATAGGAGGGATTTGAATGAACTATATCAAAATCCAACAAATCATGATTTATGTTTCTCTGTTTACTTATGAGATAAGTGTTCATCAAGTAACCACTTCCAATTAAAATTTTTAACTTTAGCCAATCAAAATACATTATTTTTATAATAGTATAATATTATGTTATTTCATAAATAAAACACAAGTTTTTTAACTTTTCAATTTTTAAAAATTAATTTTCCTCATTCTCATTGGCTAAAAAATTTAGCAATCAGAGAAGTTTAAAGTCCCCCACTAATTTCAATATTTCAATCTTGATATACATTTCACAAGTTTTCATTGGTCAAACTAATTGATCATATAGAAAAAATTATTGTTGCACATTTGTATTAACTAATAATCTATTTTATTGTGGATTTTAGGAAGAGAAGTTTAAAGTTTGGCGCTAAAATCTATATTTAAATCTTGATATACATTTCACAAGTTTTCATTGGTCAAACTAATTAATCATATTAAAAAAATTTAAATTATTGTTGCACATTTGTATTAGCTAATAATTTATTTTATTATATTTGTATTTAATTTTGTGTATGTAAGAGTTAAGGTTACAATTATCTATTGTAAAATTATGAATTTAAATATATGATTTTTTCAATTTAATATTTATTAAATATATATGAGACAACAAATTTAACCAACTAAAATTAATAAATTAAATCAATTTTTTTTCTACAATATTATTGGTTGAGAATTTTCATATATATGGTAAATTTAATTATAGCAATTATAAAATAATAATTTTATAAAGCAATTTAATTTGTTACATTTTAAAAAGAGAAAATTCAAGTGTTTATCAAATGTTAGTATGTTTTTCAAAGAAAAATGGAGGTATTTATTTACTATTATAAGTACCAGTTGTGTTTAGTTGATTAAAGATAGTTTGTTTTATTTTAGAAAATACGAAAAAAAACAAATTTATTTTTAATAAAATTTTAAAAGAATTAGTGAAATAACATATACTATACACTTTGAATAATTGAAAGCATTGTTTGCATTAACTAAGTTCTTTGAAAAACACAAGAAAACTATAAATCATAACCAAATGACCATTTAATTTTGTTTCAAATTGTATTGAATTTGAAAGTATACAAAATAAAATCATATTTAAATATCCTAGCTAGACTCAATTTTTACTAACAAAATCATCCATCCAAGAAAAATTACTATTTTTTCACACCTTTTTGGGAGGAACTACTCTATGGCCTTGTTTTTAGCTCTTTTGAGATATTTTTTTCAAACATGGTTGAGACTTATACATGCCCAAACTTAGGATATCCTTGTCATTAGGATATATTTTGTACGTTTTTTTATAATATTAAAAAAATTTCATGACTTTCGTCACTTTTTCTAAAACAATAAAAATAAATTGGCTTCGACTCTTTTGATCAACTAATATAATGTTTTAGTTATCCATTCTTCATCAAGAAATTTTACTACTAAGAAAACTTTTTTTCCTAGAAGACTTAATTTTATGAGCACTCTTAACAATATTTATAAAATATTCATGTAAGGGACATGGGTAAAATTGAAAAGTATGTAGGTAAACAATATATAATATATATATATATATATATATATATATATATATATATATATATATATATATATATATATATATATATATATATATATAGTTCTTCTCTATTAATTGAAAATATTAAAGTACATATTCATAAAAAAATCTGGGGGATACAGGATCACCCTGCGAGAGTCCAATGACCCAAGGCTAGAAACATAATAAAAATTAAAAAAAAAGTCCATGGTAAGCCACCTCAAGCGGCCAAAGCAGTGTCAGTTGAGGGGGAGATCCTGATTATCTTTTTTGCCCCAAACATCAATGGGTCTAGGGGTTAGGTCTGGAAGGGACCACCCATCTTCATCTTTCTCCTTTTCTTTGGCTTCTTCTTCCTCCCTCGTGGAGGGTGAAATAGCCAGGGCCAAGCAAGGAAACCCCTTGGAGGAAATAGTCATAGGCCTGGCAGAGTCACCTATGGTATTAGGCTAGCTAGAACCACCACGTGCAGGAGTAGCAACAGGCCAACCCGATGCAAAACCATGACATGGTGGACAAGTCGAGCAATGCCTCAACATATCGCCTCTCCCATTAGAAGAGTGACGAGAGGCGTGGGACTACGGGGTTTAAGACCAGTAAGTTGAAGAATTACCACCATGGTGGCGACCACAGGGCGAAGTCTAGCTTGCAGAAGAAAAATCCAATGATAGTCTGGCCACCATACAGGGGGCATTGCCCCACTATTGAAGAAGCTCTTGTAGGTGGGCCACCTCCAAAGCCACTTTATTGAACTTGGAAGATTCTCATCAATATCTTATAGTTTGTAGCTTGAATTGATAGCATTTGTTGTCAAAGTTTAATTAACCAACTTTATGTTAGCAATGTGGAATGAGTTAATTTTTATTTAAGTTTTGATTACGTAAAATGAGGTTTTGAAAGGACCCGAAACCTTATACAAGAGCATAAAAAGATATGGCAATTAAAGACCAATACAACTGTGGTGCTCCACCAAACAAACCAAAGGAACAAACCAGAGTTCCTACCAAATGGACAGAAGCCCACACTAGATACAACAAAGGGCGATCAATATTTACATTTTTGCCCATCCTTATGTGAACGTAAGTTCATATCAAAAGGAGTGGAAGGTTTAAATTTTTTTCCCTTCACTGTTGTCCATCCATCCTCCATCTTACTAGCATCCTTCTGCCAAGCCATAGAAGAGCTAGACGTGCCCACTAAAGGGAAGGTCACAAAAGAGCTCGCAACTCCAGCACTCAAGACAATAGCTGGACCAAAGACAACATCACCCACTTCAGAACCAGAGACACCATCAGGAGTAGTAAAACCAATAGCATCCATAGACAAGACCGCTGAACCAGAGACAACACCAGTGGTCTGGACAAGGGCAACAGTAGTAGCGCCAGAAGGGACAACATAAACATCTTGAGTTAGAGCCACATCAGAGCCAACACTAGCAGCACCACAGACAACTTTAGAAGAAACCAAAGCATCTATAGAAGCTCCAACCAAAGCATGATCATTCTGAATAGGGCTCAAAATCAAGCCCCTTCCTTAGAAGCTTTTTGAACCGTATAATGATGGTCAGAGGCCCCTAACCACCAAGAGGATAATTTCTTTGATTTAATCTTATTTGATAAACATCGTGCAACAAGATGCCTAGTCTTGTGACAATTCCTACATCTGAATAGAATACCCTCATAATCCAGATTCTAAGTCCAAGAGTCCAAAGGAGAAGCCAAAGTAATCTTCTCAGGGAGACCCTTAGAAACATCAACCTCCACAAGAATACGAGCATAAGTAGTCTTAAAAAATTTAGAGGAGTCTGAATCCACCATTTGGAAATCCCCAATAGCCTCACCCATAGTTTCCAAAACTGAATCCAGCCAGAGATGAAGAGGGAGATTCAGCAATCTTACCCATAAGGGTATTTTATTAAATGACTTTGAGAGAGGATCAACCCCTGATACCGAGGTTTGGCCATTAGGGGAAAACGCTCCTCCCAAGTGAAATAATTGTCACCTAAAATCATTTTCCTATCTTCAACATTTTCAAACTTAACAATAAAAAAACCCCTAGCCACAGGGTATATCTGAACCGCATCAGTTAGAATGGGTTCCCAATGCTTGGAGATCCAATCATGCAAATCAGAGAGTGAGGGCCAGAAGCCCCTAAAATGAAAGATAGCAGCACTGGAAGATAAGTCATCTGTAGTTTTTAAAATATCATCCACAATTTCAGAATCTAACTTAATCATAATGGGTTTACATACCAAAACCGGTTGCACAAGAGGAGACTGAGAACCCCCCCAACTAGCAGGGGCAAGGCCATGGATTCTTGCTTCATAGGATGCCACATCAGCGTAGGACATTGTAGAACTAGTAGATGCAGGTGAATCAACTCCCAAACCAACAAAGACAGCAGCTCCCAAAATCGCCTGAGAAGGAGACCCCGGCAAAGAGCCAGCAGATGCCAACAAAAGAGGAACAACACCAACCCTGGCATCAGATCTAGCCACGAAGCCCAAGTGTTCAAAATTTTGAGCAGGAGCCCGCGCGGAAGTAGTAGCGAGAGACATGAGTGGATAAACTTTAATAATTTTTATTTAAGTTGTATTTTAGTTATATTTTAATTTTTTTTTAGTAAAACATATATTTAAAATGAATTTAAATAGTATATTTCATATATAATAAATATGTAATTATTTATAATTAATAATCAAATAATAAGTATGAAAAGTATTTGGAAAAAAATTTCATTAAGGGTTCGAATATATTTTTGACATTTTTGAAATGATTATTCAAATTAATATAGCTTTCATAAATTTTTACCATAATTAATATAGAATTAGTTTGAATAAAAGAATGCATTCATGTTGAACAATTCTAATTAGAACAATTGTTTAACTACTTTAAATTTTGAGATGAACATAGTTAGTGTTCTCCTTTTCTATTGCCTATTGTCTACTTGTCCACTATATTTATTAGATAGCCTAGTAATTTGACTACCCAACCCTATCATTAGTAGTTTATGCAATCTTTCAAAACTTGATAGTTTCCAACCATCATATTGATGTTTATCTCAATGAATTTCTTTCAGCTTATTCTTATTTTAGAATCAAATATTTTTTAGAATCTTTTCCAAATCTAATTAAATAAAAACTACATAAATTCATTTCCATCCCTTATTAATTTAAAGGTTATTATTTATAAATTTTATATTGTCTCCCTTTCAATCAAAGAGAAGATTTTCATCAAGATCTTATTGTTTATGCTATGAAATGATAGTATTTTTTGGTAAAATTTTAAGGATGTGTAATGAGTTAACTTGTATTTAAATTATATTTTAATTATTTTCTTCATAATTCTTGATAAAATATATATTTACAATGAATTTGAATAATATAATTTTTTGTAGTTATGGTGTTCTGATACCATGTTGAAGTTATGGAGCCATCGTAAAATTTGCTTGATACAAACAGTTTTAGGATCAATCAACTATTTACAAAAATATGTTTCACAAGGAGGACAATGAGAAAATAATTACTACATTTTTCAAGAAGAAAAGAATACAATATTGCAATATTATAAGTACTAGATTGCAGGATCAATTTCAATGAATATAATGCTAGGTTTTTATAGAAAAGCATGTCTTGAAAGATAGATAAAAAGTTTAAAAAGCTAAGATATGCAAACTAGAGCTAAAAAAGAAAATTGGAGCCCAACTAGACTAAGCTAACTAAATTAGGCTCAACTAAGGCTCATCTAAATATAGGCATATATGTGCAAACATGTCCTCAAACAGCATGATAATATTCTTGAGCATGTGCACAATTTTTTAATGCAACATTATAAATTCATGCTCTAACAACCCCCTTAAGTGAAACTTAGAGATACACAAAGCTCTAAGCATGAAATGTAAGAATAGGTCTTGTAAATAAAAGTCTTGATTAGGTACCCATGTATAAAAAAGCCTCGTAAAGTGCAAAAAAAATGAGAAAAGCCACATAAGAGAAAAATCCTCTCCAAAAGTGAGAGATGACTACATGAAAGAAACATGAAATGCAAAGGAATGACTAAGAATCCTCTAGAAAAAAGTCCCAAAAGAATAGGAACATGAAGACCATCCTTGAAGAACAAATAAGTTATAGACAATTGTTGAATAATAACACCTATAGTGCTAAATGGAGAACCTCCTCTTAAAAATATGGTGATCAAGAACAAGGATACAACAATCTACATGAGTGCCCCCAATGACACTACTCAAACAATGAAAATATGACAAAAAATGGAAAACATCTAAGATTCAAAGATACAGATGGTACATAAATATGTATGAGTGACCCCAATGACACTTCTCAACCATGCAAGAGAAAAATACTAATAAAAAATGCAAGTGCCAATAGTCTAAAAAACTGATCAACTGAGGATAAGTTGTCTCCACAAAATTAGAATGTAAGAGTGTCTATATGATAAAATATTCATCTCATCGAAATGCATTCATTGCATCTGAATAGTATATAGGAACAAATATTGAAATATGTAGCTCACTCTAAAGTGAAACCAAGAAAAAATTAGCATAAATAGTAGAAATGCACTGATAATGCTAACAAGTGAAGGGCATAAAAAAACCATTGAAATTGTGTGTCACCAAGTAGTGCTTCAAAGAGCATCTAAATCTGCACAAGAAAATACTTGCAACTAAAGGAAATGGTATGCATCGAATGCACAAATGGATGTGGCAAGAATCACTAGGATTTGACATTTTCATGGAGGAAAAATCACCGAATAAAGGTGGGATGAAAAAACAAAAGGCACTACATAACCCCCCCATGTCACTTTATAATGTAGTGCATATACATTAAAATAAGGTAGAACAAAAAGTGTAAAATTGCAAAATAAAAATATACTTAAAGATGACACTTATCTCAGTGCATCTACACAAAGAGAAGTGCATGAAAAAGATGTTCAAATTCCCAAATAGGGTAAAGTGTCAAAAATACATGTAGAACAACTCGAGCATAGTCATCTAGAAAAAACAAAAGGTTTCCAAGAGCCAAAACAACCAAGTTATGATCCATGATGTGAAAATACACAAAATTGATTAAGAGATGTACTTGGTGCAAAATTTAAAAAAATTGACTACAAATTTGGATGGAGGACTCTAAGGGCTTTCTAAGGATGTGCAAAAGTTAAAAAATAGAATTTGTTTACTTGATTTCGAGCTCGTATGTTGAATTCATGCAAAAACAACTAGTAGCAACTTTCTTGGGCAAACTAAGGTTTGGAGGGGTTCCTAAAATTGAAAATCTCCATAAATGAAAACTTTCCAAAATTAGAATTTAAAAAAAAAAACCCCAAAAAAATGACACCTATTTTTCTCGAAAAGCTAATAAAAATTGCCCAAATACAAATCCATACAAGAAGAAAAATTTGGAGACCCTGCACTGCTCTTGAGAAAAGAAACCCTCAAAACTTGAGAAGGGGTTTGTTGAAACCATGGTTTTTTGGGCTCCTGTGGTTGGTTCATCAACTCCTACATAATTTTTATGTTGAATATTTAATTATTTATCATTAATAATTAAGTATTACGTATGAATAATATTTGAAATAACTATTTATCAAGAGGGTTTAAATATACATTTGAAATTTTTTAAATTGATTAATCAAATTACTATAGTTTTGGAAGTTATGAAAATAATTTATATGGAATTAGTTTAAATTTAAAGAGATGTTTTTGTTTTGAATAACTCTAATTAGAACAATTTTTTATGTACTATATATCTTGAGATGAATGCAAATTTTGTTACTCTTTTTTATATTGCCTATTAGACCTACTTGTCCACTATATTCATTCAGTGCTTGAAGAACTATTTTCCCTAGATCCAACCTTATTGATAATTTATCTAGTATTTTAAATGGTGGTAGTTTCCAAACTATCATATTACTTCTTATCTCCATGATATTAATGAATCATTTTGCATTAATATAATAACATAAAATATAAATTTCATCGAGGGCTTATTTTTCATCTGTAGAATTTACATCTTTCCCTTTGCCCTCTGAAATTGTTTGTTGTTATTGATTCCCTTTGCTCCAAATCTACCCCTTTAGATCCTAGTTAAACAAAATAACTCCATAACTAATGTGCTACCAAAATTGAGCCCTCCTACTCTATCACACCAATTACCTTGACTCATAACCATTTTTTCAAAGGTCTAAGTGACCTTAAATAGTTCTCCACCCTTTCCACCCTAGGTAAAAAATAAAAATAAAAATTGAATAACTCACCGGGCCCCTAGCAAAAAAATCCAAGACCCAAATTCATTTTCAAGAGATAGACAATGATGAAGAGCATGAAAATGGTGAAGAGGACAATAAGGCAATGGTTCAAACCCTAGGAAGTCCAACATGATAGTTGGTTTCTCAATGGAAAAAGAAAAAATGAGGTAGCTGGTGGATTATGAGGACGCGTTAGAAGGTGAAGATGGTGGGGATGGTGGTGACACTAAAAAGGATGATAGCTCAAGAAAGTCTAGCCAATGAAAAGCCTACTCATCTCTTAGATAGTGTAAAGAAGGAACTTCTAGAATTGATCTAGAATGTCATGCTATAACAATAACACAACCATCATGGTGTCTTATTCTATGTAAAAAACTATCATGCAACCTAATCTAGAAATTCATATTATCACAATAATGTATATTTCACTAAATTAAATTAAATATTACAATAAATGATTAGTGTCACAATTGGGGTGTAGATTATTGAATTATTTTAGTTGTAGTATGTAAACCATATAACAAGATCATTGGTGCTGGGAATTAAAATAAATTATTATAAACAAATGTTTTGTCAACATTGACAATTTAACATTTACCAATTATTATGATAGATAAACTACAATCTAGTATGAAATAGAGAGCATATGTTATGCCTTTATTAGCTATAGGGAAACTAATATATATCATTGTGATTATTGATTGTAGTTTATTAATGTAATTATTGTCAACAAAAAAAATAGAAATACTATTGCAATCTTTGTATATCCTAGATAAACAAAATGATTTTAGTTTTCCTTCGTAACTAGCATACTTTCAAAATAAAATGTGACCTATGTTTAGTTTCCTTCATATGCAATATGTACAGATAAATATATCATAAAATTGTTACCTTAATTGTTCAAAGAAGACAACCAAATGAATAATTATCTTGGGTTTAATACTATTTTTTTTTTATAGTTGTGTCTTTTGTTTAGTGGTGTAAACACGGGCACCTTAAATGAAACTTAGGGATAAGATAAAATATTTAATGGGAATTCATAAAAATAAATTTGCAGGTCCCAAAAGTTAGGTTTGATGAGCTATCCATGTACAAATGAATACAATATCTCATAACTAGAGAAAAGAAAAAAAAGTCTGAAAATAAATCCTCTTCAAAAGAGAAAGATAAATGAAAGACTAAGAAGTCTCCAAAATGACATCTAAAAGTTTAGGAACCTGAAGAATACTAGTGAAGCATGAAGAATCTATACGCAACTATTAAAATAGCTTTAATAATGCTAAAACTATAAAACTTTCTCAAAAATTAGAATCAAGAAAGATGGAAATCTTTATGAGTAACCCTAACAACATTAATTGAACAAGTAGAAAATGATAAAGAAAGAAAACCATTTTCCAATTGAAGATAGACATAAAATATTGATTTGCACAAGTGACTCCAATTACACTATTCAATCAATATAAAGTAAATTGTATATATATGTTCAAGAAACATAGATGTGAATATCAGCTCCACAAGATAGAAAAGTAATATTCTTCCATATGGTATGTTTTCCATTTAATTTAGATAAATGGGTAACTAGTCTTTCATCCATTTAGTACATATATATATAAACTATAGATACATAACTAAAAATATAAAAACGAAGGAAGTATTGTACAATCAATATTACAAACCACCTCATAATGTTAATAAGGGAGAGAGATAACAATTTCATTGAAATTTTGTGCCATATTGTAGTGTATGAATGGAAATTAATATCATTAGACTTCATGAAAGAGTGTACTTGCAATTGAAAAAGGTTCTACAAAATCACGGGGGATTAACTTAGTGCACCTATGTCATAGCATGTGCATTTTTAGCATACAAAAGAATCCACCTATTTTCAAAAACTATTTCCCTAAACTCCTTTCTTGTCACCCCCTCCCAATACATAGGCCGTATTGAAAAAATTATTATTTCACCAGATATATTCTATATATCAATTTTTTATTTTACATTTTTCATACCCTTTTATATTTCTAGCTTATGTCATGATAAAGAATTTTCTAGGTTTTAAGAAAAAATCTAGATTTGGAAGAAGGTGATAATTTTAATTGATGAGTTCTAAATTAACTGGAGCTTTTATTTAACTTGGATTTATTTAAAGTTGGATCCCTAGACTAAAACAAGTATTGAGTAGGTACTAGTACATTCTTTTCATTGATGATAACTTGACCGTAAATTTGTGTTAGTACTACTAAATGCAAAGTTTTTTAAAGATAATTTCCCATCCTTTGTATCTTTTTTTTATGCAAACATCAAAATTTCCTAAGTGTTGGCTTTACCTTTGTGGTCTTTTGATCAAGTTTTATTCTAGCTTTGACCTAATGCATCTAGTTGAAACTCAATTTAAGTTTTTTATTTTGTCTTTCAATTTTTTTATTTTCTATACCATGAAATGGAAATACCTTTTAAGTTGAAAATCATCATTCCTTTTAAGTCATCTGCAGTGTTCCATAATAATTCCTAGTCACGACCTTTTGTACCCTCATGTTAAAATATTGTTAAATCCATGTGAAAAAATTAAAACCTTTAAGTGATCCCATATTCCCTCATGATTCAATGTTAGATAGTCATGATGCTCGCAAGAACATGACATGAGATTAAAGAATTATAAGATGTCACCCTGCATCCCCTCATAGTGGGTAACTATAAACTAAAGATTCTAAGGGATTGTGGGGTAAGAAAGAGTGAAGTGTGAAACATCTCTTTCATTCCATCATGATGTCAACTGAAAGGATGAAGAGTGATAAGGGAATGCAAAACATGAAGATGTTATGAAGAAGAGATATCCCACATTTCCTTAGGTTGGTTGCTAATTTCAATAAATTAACCAAGAGGTTGTAGGGCTCTAAGATGATAGGATATAGTACTACCCAATATGCCATCATGAGTAAAGGAAATTGTGAAGTTGAGGTGTGAGATTCCAGGATAAATTATTCTTATGAAAATTTATATCATGTGTTTCTTTAGAAATTTGAATTAAAAAGTAAAAGTATTAAGGGATTTGGATGATAAGTAATGAGAAGAATGTTAGTACCTTACATTCCCTCATGAGATTATATGAAGAGTAAAGCTTTCTCATGGGGACCCAAGATGTAGAAGAGTTTTTTAGTGCCTGCAAAATTTTTTATGGTTGTAGCAATTTCCCCCTGGTCTCTGCAATTATTTTGGTACCTGCCTTAAACCCTAAGCTTAGAAAATTCAAAAATATAGCCGTTGGTGTGAAAAAGCCCTATTTTGTCTCAGGCCTTGTTCTAATTTCACGTTACCTTTTTGAATCACTTAAAATCCCTTTAGCGCATGTTCTTTAATATTTTGTCACCCCGTGGGGTCATGCCTTTGATTTTTCCTAAGTCTCTAACCCCCGACGGCCTTTAATTTTCCTAAGTCCCAGTGCTAATATTTTTCCTCAGTCTCAGCAATTAATATTTCCTAATGTTTTGACTTAATTTTTCTTGGGCCCAACTCTAACACCATCTAAATCTAATGGTGGCCATAAGTTCTTATGGGATGTGTCAAAGGCTTGCAAACTTACGCCAGTCGTTGATTCCTTTTCATGATGTAGCTTTTCTAAGCGGGTGGGTCCACTATCAAAGGGTGCTAAAATGGTGGCATCTTATTGGTTATTGTGTTAGTGAGCTGGATGTGTTATCAGGCAGGCTTAGTATCTTAGTCAGAAGATTCATGATCGATGGCGGACGCATGATCTCATGGAATCTTTCAAGCCCTTGAGATCATGCATCATCCATCCAATCTTCCAGGTGGTATAATGTTCTCAGTGGGTCCAATGCCACGCATGCACATTTGGTAGTCTTTTATTGGTCCACATAATGATCATTTGGCAAGTGTGAGTGGGACTTGGTATGCAGTGTGTCTTTGGGGTTCTGACAACTGTAGAGAATCAGATGGTTGGCATAAGTTCTCATGAGTTTTGTCAAAGCTATGAGATCTTACGCCCATCGTCTGATTATAGGGCTTCTACGCAATGGGTCCTATGTCAGAGGTGACCGGGTAGGTATAGCGAATGATATGTTGACATGTGGCATCTTTCCAGGTAGGCCCAAGGTTATCAAAGGGTCTAGCAGTTGGGATAAAATGTTTGGCAGTTCCGATATATTACAAAGGTTTAACTCATTTGCGAAGAAAAGGAGCGGAGTTCTAAAAAGTTGGTGATTTAGCAAACACTGTGTTCATGTAATCGCTAAACTATCTGGTGGAGACATAAGGTATTCTACGACTTGGAGGTGGTCTTTAGTCACTAAATCACTAAATGTGACTAGGGTCTTTTAAAAGATAAATCATAAAGCCCGTGAAATATGAGGATTTGACGGTCAGGACTTAAAGTTGACCTAATTTCAAATGTGGATCGCTGATTTGCTACTGGCACTATGAAACTAGCTGTTTAATTTCAAATTCAAATTTGTAAAGGGTTTCTTGCGACTAGAAGGACTAAAATTCAATGTTTAAGTGGCTGGAGTTGGTGGAAACAATTTTCAAATTGTTGCAGTGTGGTCCAGGGTGTTCCATGATCATTTGTAGGGGTCTGTACTATGTTCTTTGTGCTTGAGGCATGTTGCAGGTGGCCAAACAGGTTGACAAATTCAGCATTTTTGTGGTTCTCAGTACCTTCTCAGAGAAATTGTCATGATTGAGGATCACTTTGGGATCTATTTTCTTCTGGTTGTCTAGGTTTCTTCCCCTGTATTAAATTTTTTATTGTTTCTAGTTGGTTGGGTGGTTGAAACCCTAACCCTAGTCACTTGAAGCTTGATACATCCTCTTTGAGGATTCCAAGGTGACTAGGGGTATAAGTAGTTAGTTTTTTGATAGAGTAAGGGTTCGGTCCTGAGGTTTTGTTCTAAATTTTGGTCAGTTCCAGTGGTTGTGATTGTATGAACATTTGAGGAAAGAGGAGCTAGATTTTGGGTCTATTTCCTATCTCTGTGTTGCTTTGATTGTATATTGATTCTAAATATGTTAATGAGAATTCTATTGAGTTCCAATCTTACATTTGTGTATGTCTTCTTGTTTTGGTTCTGAGCTCATATATGTTAGTGTCACAAAGTGTATTAGCACATGGTAAACAAAGAGTATTGTGAAGTCATCTCTGAGTTCCTAACAAAGTTAGGATTAAAGTCTTTTAGGTGAGTTCAATGAGTTTACAACCAAATAAGAATCTGATGTCCTTGTGTTTGAGGGAGAGGGGTAATAGGCAAAGCACTTATCCTGAGCCCAAGAGTGTTTGTTTTAAGATCTTCAACTAATGTATGTAATTGGGTGACTCTTTTCCCTAGGTTAAGGCACTGGTCCATTCTCTGGAAGCATTTCATTGTCATCAACCACACACACCCAAATTTAAATGATAATATCTTTCAATCAGTTGGTAAAGGACATAGTTGTATATTGTTTTGCGACTCCTTTGGAGAAGTGAGTCAAGGGTAGACCCACCTGAGCATTAAGGCTCAAAGTGTAGGAGGATCTCATTGTTGATCCTTGTTAATTGGCCCTCTTCCTTGTAGACTTTGGAGTGGTGATAGAGTCAAAGTTATATTAAAGTTATCCATCAAAGTATAACTCTACAAGTTGAAGATCAAAGGGAACTCCCAAAAAAATGGTGACTCTATTGCGGAGAGTCTAGAGATAAAATTTATTAAGTGGACTTTTGTTTTCTTGTTGTATTCAGTTAAAAGATTTCCCACTTTAGTGGGTGGTGACTCAAAAGGTTAAGAACCAGTGTCATAAGTTGAAGATGGACAAAAGGAGGAATACTAGGTCCTTTGTCAAGAAAAATCCAGAGATTGTTCTGGAATAGTTACCTAGAGCTGAGAAGAAAAGCTGGATCAGGAGGAATGAAGAGTCTACCAGTGCTCCTGTGAGAGAGAAAAGAAATACCAGAGGTAGAGCACCACTTGCATCCTCTAATGAGGAAGATTCAAAAGACATAAGTTCTAGATCAAACAGTGGCCACTCTAAAGACAAATTTTATGATACCCCAGAAGCAGTATTTCAAGATAAGGGTTCATTGCCCGCAGGTCAGGATGAACATGCTAGAGAAAAAGGTTATGGGCCGAATCTAGATCCTGATGAGGACATATTCAAAAGGTAGCCCATGGATCCAAGGTGAGTGCATTTCCCATATCAGCATCCTACTGATGTGGAAGTATCATCAAGCTCTGAAGACAACATGATAGATCCACATGACCTAAATGCACTTAGGTTGCAGTTGGCAGAGTAGGATGCCATGTACAAAAGGTTACAAGAGGAGAGAGAGGCTAAAAAAGTAAATGCTCTAATGGAGAGGCAGTCTCTTTTAAGAAAAATTAATGAAATGAAGGAGAGAAACAAGATGTTTTCTTATGCTCCTAGGGTGTTGCAACATCATGTTTTTGGTGATCTTGAAGCTCTAAGAAGTGAGCAGGAACACTTGTTGCAAGACCATGAGTTTGATGAAGAAGGCCCTGTGATCAGACAAGTGCAAAGTTATGCTCCTTTGCCTAAGGGTAGGAATGGACATGAGATCACTAGGCCTACTGTAGTTATTAATGAAAAAGGAAAGCAGAAGATGGTGGGTGTCCAAATAAGCAAACCAGTGACAATACCAGGGGTCCCACCACCTAAATCAAATAGGGAGACATAGATAGAAAGAAAAAGAAAAGAGGATGAAGCTCTTGCTCAAGAGTTGGAAAGAGCTAAAGTTGATGCTGCTATTGCGGAGAAAAGAGGAAAGATCCAGTTCTTGAAGGTTTCATCAACTAATGTTCATGGCCCTTCTGCTACTAAGCTAGGTATGCCATCTATGAACACTACTATTCCACTTAGCAATGCTACTACTAGTAATTTAATTCCTAATGTATCTACCAAATCATTTGTTGATCCTAATAGATAGTCAAATGTGCAAGTGGGTGGGAATGTAGATAAAAATAATAATTCTAGTGGGAGCACTAGTTTAGGATTTCAAAGAAGACCTATGCAATTAGAAGGCTATAGGAAAATTAGTTTTGATGGGATACCAGGCTACCCAAATGCTTTTCCAAATGATATAAGAGATAAGGTACCTAAGTTTTCTGGTAATAATGCTATTAGTTGTGAGCAGCATCTTAGGCTATTTGTTGATATGCTTAATGATTATGAGGTAGAGCATGAGGATTTAGTCATGAAATTGTTTGTTCAATCTCTAATGGAGGATGCTAGAGATTGGTTTTAGAGACTTCCTGATAAATGTATTGATACTTGGGATTCCTTTGAGAGATGTTTTAAAGAGAAGTATGGTGACATACCTAATGCTAGTTTCATGTTGAATGGATTCAATACCATAAGGAAAAATTAGAATGAGTCTGCAGCTGAATTCAACATGAGATTTCAGAAGGGTATGCATAAGTTATTCCAAGTTATGCGGCTAGATGACAATGTTTGTCTAACTACATAATTCAATGAATTTGATGGAAAGATGGGTTATTTGTTGAGGGACAAGGAGCCAATAACTCTTAGGGATGCTTTTAGGATTGCTATTAATATTGAGAACAATATGAAAATATCAGGGAAGTTGGGTGGGAAGAGAGATGACCCTAAGTTGTTTGGGGACAAGAAATACAAAAAAGAAAATGATAGGAATGTTGGAACTAGGAGGCAAGAAGAAGATAAATTGGATAAGGTGCTCAATGCATTGAAGGATTTGAAGGCACCTGCAAATAGGAACATCAGTGCTCCTACCAATGAAAGGCCTCAGTTCAACAACAATTTCAATAAGCAAAATAGATTGCAGAACTACCTCTACAACACCCAATGGAAGGATGGCAAGCCTGTTGCCCTTGTTGCAAGAGGAAACAATGATAGATGTGTCCCTGACCCTCTACAAAAAGCTTCAATAAATTTCATGGAGGACATACCTTGGTGTGTTGCATGCCAGTCCCCTCATTCTATAGAGCATTGTGTGGTTGCATATTCTATGGCTGCAAATCATTGTGGCAGTGAGGAGATAGATCAAGAAGAAGATCAAGATGATGTTGGATGCAACATGGCTACTTCATATCTAGGATATGAAGATGATTCTAATTTTGATGAAGAAGTAGATGTAAATTTGAAGAGACACACTCAGGCCCTTTTTCATCAAGAGGTTTTTTCTGATAGTGAAGACATTGATGAGAAGACATGTAACATGAACTCTTCTTCTGAGCCAATAAATTTAAGAAGACCTTCTAGAGAAGAGATGGATAGGATTACTGCAGAAATTATTGCCCAAGTGCAAACTAGGGGCATGGTGGCAAGGGATATAAATGGAAAAGTTGCAAGAATGTTTATAAAGAGTACCAACTCCAGAGAACCTAATGAGAACAAATCAAAAGGTTATCACATGGTGAAATTCAAGAATGTAAAAGGTAAGAATTATGAGCCTAAGGGAGTTGGAGTTGAAAGATTTTCTAGTGAGATTGAGAAGCCGGTTAACACAATGGCTAAGAATGAAAAAGTGAGGGTGGCCAATACAACTAATGTATCAGATAAGCAAAAGGATGCTAAAGCAGTGCAGATTGAGGTCCCTCCCACTGCTCCTGTTGATATGTTATTTGTATTGTCCCAAATTATAGTTAAGGTTCCATTGTCAGAATTGTTGAGGATCCCTGAACACAAAGACATAGCTATGGCATGGGTAGATAATGTTCATAATAATGATGTTGCATGCAATGGGTCTCAGGATAAAGCTTTGAAAGGTGTTGTTGCTTAGGGAATTGTATCTCAAATTCCTCCTATATATTTGGACAGTTCTGTCAATGCTAGCCTTGAAAACATTGATCTATTCTTTTTAAGTGTCCTTATGAATGGAATGAAATTAAGAAATTGTATGATTGATAGTGGTGCCTCTAATACTGTTATGCCTTTTAAGATTATGGAAAATTTGGGCCTTAAAGTTGATATAGTTCAAGGCAGATGTTGTGCAATGGATCAAAGGGAGGTACCAGTCATTGGGACTATAAATGCAATGCCATATAGGTTGGCAACTTATCCAGAGAAAGAACTAGCAATGAGTGTTTTGGTGGTGGACATTCCTCCTCATTATGGGATGATGTTATCTAGAAGATGGAGTCCTGCCATGGGTGGAAGTTTACAATGTGACTTGTCTTATGCAACTTTCAAGATTGATGACCAGTTTGTCAAGATTGATCAAGAGCCAAGAGTATGCCACATGATTGAAAGAAATATTGATAATGAAACTACATGTTTTGTTGATATTGATATTAATTCTTTTAGGACAGAGATCCCTGTACTTGAGAAGGAACCTATTTTGTCACCTATATTTGTTGAGGTAAGTGTTAATTCTATGAAGGGTGATTTGTGGGTAATGTACTTTGATGGTGCAAATTGCAAGGATGGAGCAGGAGGAGGTATTTTACTTATTTCTCCTAATGGAAACACCTACAAAAAAATTTTCACATTGAATTTCTTTTGTACCGACAATATAGCAAAATATGCGGCATTGTTGTTAGGACTGAGGTTGGCACAAAAACATGGTATTAAGTGCTTAAGTGTTGTTGGTGATTCTGAGTTGTTGGTGTCCCAAGTCAGGTCAGTATATGCTTCCAAGAACAAAAGGTTAAAACAATATATGAATGCAGTTTGGGATTTGATTGAACATTTTGATACCTTCAATATTGAGTGGAAGGATAGGAGTAACAATAAGATGGCTGACTTGCTAGCCAATATAGAAATCAATCCTAGTGATATTACATTTACTAATATCTCTAAAGTTGAAATTCAAGCTAGGCCTAGTGTACTAGACAATATTGAAAATTGCCAACTTTTTGATGATGATAATGATATCTTGAAGTTTATGAGTTGTGAAGATTAGTATCATGGTCAGGAATTTGATTTCTCAACTTTGGTTGATTCAATAGAAGGAAAAGAGATTGTCCTTGGAAATGAAGTTATTCAACTTAAAACTAACAAGGTACCCAAGGGGCTTGTTGTTTTGGAAACTATGTTTGATAATTAGGACAGAGTTTAGAAGGATAGTAAAAAAGGTCATATGGATTTAGAGGAGATAAATCTTGGAACACAAGAGGCACCTAAGAAGGTGTACATTGGTAAGGATATATCTCAAAAGGTAAAGAAACCTTTGATTGAATTATTGAGAAAATTGAGGCATGTTTTTGCATGGTCATATGATGACTTGAAGGTTTATAAAGAGGACTTGTTTCAGCATATCATTCCTTTGAAAGAAGATGCTAAACCTTTCAGGCAAAAACAAAGGCCTATAAATCCCACTTTGGCACCTAAAATGCAAGAAGAATTAATGAAGCTAAGAGATGCTAGAATTATCAAGCCTATTAGGCATTCTTCTTGGGTGTCAAATTTAGTCCCTTTTAGAAAGAAAAATGGTGACATCAGACTTTGTGTAGATTTTAGAAATTTGAACATTAGCTCATTAAAGGATAACTATTGTCTGCCCAATATGGAAGCTATGTTTTAGAGAGTGACTAGATCAGAATTGATGTCTATGATGGATGGTTTCTCTAGTTACAATCAGGTGATTGTTAAGGAATCAGAGCAATTCAAGACTACTTTTACAACACCTTGGGGGACATATGTTTATGTGAGAATGCCTTTTGGTCTGACAAATGCTGGTGCTACTTTTTAGCAAGCAATGGATGTTGCCTTTTTAGATTTCATAAATGATTTCCTTCTTGTCTATCAAGATGATTTAACTGTCTATCCAAAAAGGAAGAAGACCATTGTACTCATTTAGAGAAAATATTTGTCAGGGCTTTGGAATATGGCATTTCATTAAACCCAAGGAAATGTGCATTTGGTGTCACTAAGGGTAAGTTGCTTGGCCACTTAGTGGGGAAGCAAGGAGTTAAAGGGATAGCAGCTATTGATAAAATTCAGAGACCGAAGAATGTTAAAGGGATTCAGTCCTTTGGTCAGGTAAACTTCTTGAGAAGATTTGTAACAAACTTTGTTGAGGTCACTAGACCTATATCCAAAATGTTAAAGAAAGGATCTACTATTACATGGGAGGGTGAGCCTGATGAAGCTTTCAAGATTATCAAGCAAGCTATTAAAGATGCACCTATGCTTAAGGCACTTGATTATAGTATCCCAATGCACATCTTTTCCTTTGCATCTTTCCACACTATTGCTACAGTTTTGTTACAAAAGAATAAGGATGGTTTTGAGTAGCCTATTGCATTCTTCAGTAAATTTTTGCAGGCTACTGAATTGAAGTATGACATAAATGAGAAACAAGCATATGCACTTGTGAAGGCAGTCAAGGATTTTAGGTGTTACTTGATGGGGGTAGTTGTGATTGCTTTTGTGCCAAGTGCAGCTGTGAAGGATATTTTCTCACAGCAGGAGGTGTCTAGAAGAAGATGCAGATGGATCAACAGGATCCAAGAATTCAATGTTGATGTCTAGATTACCAAGTTGGTTAGAGGACAGGGATTGGAAAAATTGATGGCCCAATCCAATCTTGATGCTAATCAGGTAAATCATTCTGAAATTGATTATACATGTGATATGGATGATTGTGTTTGGTATCAAGATATTATCTATTATCTAAGAAACATGAAGTGTCTAGATGAGATGGATGAAAATAAGAAGAGGACATTGAAATTACAGGCCATCAAGTATGTAATTGTGAAATGTAAATTGTATAGACAGAATTTGGATTGCATACTATTGAAATGTGTAGATGAAAATCAGGCTGAAGTATTGTTGAAAGAAATGCATGAGGGGGTTTGTGGGGGACATTACATGGGTAAGACTACTACTCAAAAGATCTTGAGAGAAGGATTCTGGTGGCTCACAATCCTCAAGGATGCAGAGCAGTTAGTAAGAAGGTGTGATGCTTGTCAAAGGTTCTCTGGTAAGCTTAAAGTTTTAGGCAAAGTGCCTTTGAGGCCAGTTGAGGTGCAAGCTCCTTTCCAACAATGGGGAATTGATTTCATAGGGGAGATACCAAACAAGTCAAGTGGAGGACACTCATGGATCTTAGTTGCCATTGATTACTTTAAAAAGTGGGTAGAGGCTTTACCTACAAGGAATGCAACCAGCAAGGTGGTAATTGATTTGTTGTTGAACAACATTGTTGCAAGGTTTGGGTGCCCTGAGAGAATAGTAAGTGACAATGCCATGTGCTTCAAGTCTACTGAATATAAGGACTTTTGCAAAGGTTTAGGAATTTAGATTTCTTATTCCTCACCTTATCATCCACAAGGAAATGGTCAAGCATAATCTACTAATAAGAGTTTGATTAAGATCCTCAGGAGGATTCTTGAAAAGAATAAGAGGGCATGGAATTCAAAACTGCCATTAGCTATATGGGCTAATAGGGTAACTGTGAAGAGGGAAATTGGTTGTGCACCATTTGACCTAGTATATGGAATACATGTAAGAATGCCTCAAAATAATTTATTGGAAATGTACAAGTTTGTTCAGTTATATGATGATGATATAGATGATGAGATGTAGCTGATAATTGAGGATCTCATTAGGCTGGATGAAACTAGAAGAGAGTTAGTTGCAAGAAATGCCAAATTGCAGTTACAGGTTAAGATTTTGTATGACAAGAGGACTGTTGAAAGAAGGTTTGAGCCTGGCGATTTGGTGTTAATTTGGAATGCTAGATTGAAGGATAAAGGAAAACATGGTAAATTTGATCCACTCTGGCTAGGGCCATATCTAATTCATGAGAATTCATATATTGTCAAAGAATTGAATGGTAATGTTCAATAATTGCCTGTTCATGGACAATTCTTGAAAAGATACTTCTTTTGAAGTATTATGTCTTCCATGAGCAGTAGTTAGGTTGTGTATATATGTATAGCCTTGTAAATTTTGTAATTTTGTCTGGTCCCTGGTCCTGTTTTGTCTACGTTGCATGTTCTGCATTGCTTGTTCCTTGTTGTCTACAAATTTTTGCTTGTGGGTGGTCTACTTTAACCAATGATTCTAGATTCTTACTGTGCCTACAAGAGCCACACATCCCCAGACAGAGCCACTGTTAGTGCCTACAAAAAATTTCATGGCTGTAGCAATTTCCCCCTAGTCTCTGCAATTATTTTGGTATTTGCCTTAAACCCTAAGCTTAGAAAATTCAAAAATATAGTCATTGGTGTGAAAAAGCCCTATTTTGTCTTAGGCCTTGTTATAATTTTGTGTTACCTTTTTGAATCACTTAAAATCCCTTTAGCGCATGTGCTTTAATATTTTGTCACCCCGCGGGGTCATGCCTTTGATTTTTCCTAAGTTTTTAACCCCCAGCGGCCTTTAATTTTCCTAAGTCCAAGCGCTAATATTTTTCCTAAGTCTCAGAAATTAATATTTCCTAATGTTTTGACTTAATTTTTCCTGGGCCCGGCTCTGACACCATCTAAATCTAATGGTGGGCGTAAGTTCTTATGGGATGTGTCAGAGGCTTGCAAACTTACAGCAGTCATTGATTCCTTTTCATGACGTAGCTTTTCTAAGGGGTGGGTCCACTGTCAGAGGGTACTAAAATGGTGGCATCTTATTGGTTGGTGTGTTAGTGAGCTAGATGTGTTATCAGGCAGGCTCGGTATCTCAGTCAGAAGATTCATGATCGACGGGGGGTGCATGATCTCATGGAATCTTCCAAGCCCTTGAGATCATGCGTCGTCCATCCAATCTTCCAAGTGGTATAATGTTCTCAGTGGGTCCAATGCCAGGCATGCACATTTGGTGGTCTCTTATTGGTCCACATAATGATCATTTGGCAAGTGTCAGTGGGACCTGGTATCCGACGTGTCTTTGGGGTTCTGCCAACTGCAAAGAATCAGATGGTTGGCATAAGTTCTCATGAGTTTTGTCAAAGCTATGAGATCTTATGCCCACCGTTTGATTATAGGGCTTCTACGTGGTGGGTCCTATGTCAAAGGTGACTGGGTAGGTATAGCAAATGATATGTTGACATGTGGCATCTTTCCAGGTGGGCCCAAGCTTATCAAAGGGTCTAGCAATTCAGATAAAATGTTTGGCAGTTCTGATATATTACAAAGGTTTCGCTCATTCACGAAGAAAAGTAGCAGAGTTCTAAAAAGCTGGCAATTTAATGAACACTGTGTTCACATAATCGCTAAACTATCTAGGAGAGACATAAGGTGTTCTGTGACTTGGAGGTGGTCTTTACTCACCAAATTGCTAAATGTGACTGGGGTCTTTTAAAAGATAAATCATAAAGCCCGCGAAATATGAGGATTTGACGGTTAGGACTTAAAGTCTACCTAAATTCAAATGTGGATCGCTGATTTGCTACTAGCGCTATGAAACTAGCCATTTAATTTCAAATTCAAATTTGTAAAGGGTTTCCTGCGACCAAAAGGACTAAAATTCAATGTTTAAGCAGCTAGAGTTGGTGGAAATGATTTTCAAACTATTGTAGTGTGGTCCAGGGTGTTCCATGATCATTTGCAAGGCTTTGTACTGTGTTCTTTGTGCTTGAGGCATGTTGCAGGTGGTCAAATAGGTAGACAAATTCAGCATTTTCATGGTTCTCAATACCTTCTCGGTGAAATTTTCATGATTGAGGATCACTTCGGGATCTGTTTTCTCCTGGTTGCCTGGTTTTCTTCCCCTGTATTAAATTTTTGACTATTTCTAGTTGGTTGGGTGGTTGAAACCATAACCCTAGTCACCCGAAGCTTGATGCATCCTCTTTGAGGATTCTAAGGTGACTAGGGGTATAAGTAGTTAGTTTTTTGATAGAGTAAGGGTTCGGTCCTGAGGTTCTATTTTGAATTTTGGTCAGTTCCAGTGGTTGTCATTGTATGAACATTTCAAGAAAGAGGAGTTGGATTTTGGGTTTGTTTCCTATCTCTGTGTTGCTTTGATTGTATATTGATCCTAAATATGTTAATGAGAATGCTATTGAGTTCTAATCTTACATTTGTGTATGTCTTCTTGTTTTGGTTCTGAGCTCATATATGTTAGTGTCACAAAGTGTATTAACATATGGTAAACAAAGAGTATTGTGAAGTCATCTCTGAGTTCCTAACAAAGTTAGGATTAAAGTCTTTTAGGTGAGTTCAGTGAGTTTACAACCAAATAAGAATCTGATGTCCTTGTGTTTGAGGGAGAGGGGTAATAGGCAAAGCACTTATCCTGAGCCCAAGATTGTTTGTTTTAAGATCTTTAGCTGATGTATGTAATTGGGTGACTCTTTGCCCTAGGTTAAGGCACTAGTCTATCCTTTGGAAGCATTTCATTGTCATCAACCACACACACCCAAATTTAAATGATAATATCTTTCAGTCAGTTAGTAAAGGACATAGTTGTATATTGTTTTGAGACTCCTTTGGAGAAGTGAGTCAAGGGTAGACCCGCTTGAGCATTAAGGCTCAAAGTGTAGGAGGATCTCATTGTTGATCCCTGTTAATTGGCCCTCTTCCTTGTAGACTTTGGAGTGGTGATAGAGTCAAAGTTATATTAAAGTTATCCATCAAAGTATAAATCTACAAGTTGAAGATCAAAGGGAACTCCCAATAGAGTTGAAGTGTCTTTTTGTTTTTTCTGTATTCCCCCAGTAGTCAAAAACTGAATAGCTATTGTGTCATAGTAGCCTAAGATGCCAAAAGGAATGAGATGGTTACTCAAAATCCCCTTGAGAATAGAAAATTGTATAGATGTTGTACCACAGGAACCCAAGATTTCAAAAAGGAATGACAAGTGGCTACCCCACATTGTCTCATAGGTCAAATATGAAAACTAATATCAAGTGTGAAACTCTTGGTTAGAGTTTCATATATTATTAACACATCAACTTGGAGTTAAACAAAACCAGATTAATCACATGAATAAGGTTTTCATGCATTCTGATCATACTGGTTAGTAAGAACCGAGCTACAGAGCAATTACCGAGCTACAGAGAGCAATTACCGACGGACAGTAAGTTGATACAGTATTGAATCTCAAGTGAATTATTGATCAGAAGGATTTGTATGGACTAAATATTGATCTGTAATCTACAATTGAAGTTGTATTAAGGCAAGTCATTTACTGTTACATATTTAACCATTGTATACAGTCAAAATCTCTTAACCGAGTGGACTCTGAAAGTCTTATGATGTATCATTCATAGAATGAACATTGTTATCTTGTCAACCCCATAGTGAATGCTAGTTGGATGATAACTTCTAGTCTAAAATCCTCTAACAAGGTCACACCTGATAGTGTGCTTGTAACCTTTAACAAGGTTGGGTCTTAACTGACCTCACTTCAGAAGAGTGAACAATTTTGGGTTGCCGGTCCTAGGTGGTTTTCCCCTTTATAGGGTTTCCACATTAAATCTCTTGTGTTATGTGTTGATTGTGATATTTGTTTGTTATCATTCTTTACATGTTACATGTTAGATTTGATCGGTAAACTATTATAAGTATTAGACTGGTAATCTGTAAAAACACAAACAGTGAGAGTTATTATTGCTTACCGATGAACAAAAATTAAAGAAGATGTTTTGAATTATACATTTTGTTTTGGGACACTAGATAACTGATTCACCCCCCTCACAGTTATTCTAACAATTTGTATTAGAGCATTGGTTGCTTGGAACATAGTTTTAAGGACTTAAGCATAAAGGTCTCAAGATGTATAAGAGGGAAGTACTGAAACTAAACGAAGAGAACTTCACAGTATGGCAAAGCAGAATGAAGCTGCACATATCTAGAATTGGGAACTCAGCACTAGATCTGATGGAAAATGGCTACATGCAACCGCCCACTGGTCCCTTAACTATTGATCAATTGAAGGACAAGCATGAACACAATGTTACTATGATGGAACTTGCTGATGCCTGTACCGATGCTGAATTTGAAGATATCAAGACATGCACGACTACCAAAGGAATGTGGGATAAATTAACACAAATTTACAATGGAGATCTAAATGTCAAAAGAGCCCGAGCTGAAAGTCTGAGAGGTAGATTTGATGATATGAGAATGAAATAAGGTGAGAACATTGTACAATATTCAAATAGACTCAAAGAGGTGGTACATGCTATTAGAGCATCTGATGGAGTGATTGATGATGAAATAGTGATAAGAAAGATTCTTAGAACTTTGCTACCAGTTTATGCAATCAAGATTTTTGCAATTCATGAAACAAGGGCTACATCAAACCTTACTCTTGACACTCTGATTGGTAAACTTACAACCTTTGAATTAAACAACTTTGATAGCAGTGTTGTTCATTCTGTTGAATCTGCTTTCATGTCTTCTTTGAAGATTGGAAAGTCTAGCAGGAATAGTAAAAATTGTGATAGTGATGATAATACCGATGATGAACTTGATGAGCTTGAAGTGTTAGGAATGAATACTGAAGCCTTTGGTAGTCATTCTATAGCAGTGGTTGTTGCATTCATGACTATGATTGTCATTGATGTCAACATAGTGATATTTTGGAGTTTAGCAGAGAAGTAGGCATAGTTTTGTTTTGCGCATATGTTATATTGTAAATTGAGTTATGTGCAATTGATGGTATGTTCTTTGGTGTGTTATTAGCCTATGGTTAAGAGTGCAAAATGAAATTCATTTATTCATGAAAGTTATAAGCATTTTGGTGGAAGCAGTATTCTGGCAGTGTTCCTGAGTAAGTGGTTTTTGGTAATCGGAGGATATCTCCTAACCGGGATGGAATCTGATTTTGTGTAGTTAAAGGAAAGTTTGAGACTCATTGGTGGTGATGTGGTTCACAAAACAAACTTTGATGTCACATGATTAGAAAGTTATTGTATCTGGAAGCTGACAGTTTTATGTAATTTTGATGTAGCGTGTTGAAATTATTATTTTGTATTTGGATGCCGACTCATTTGTAATTATTTGAGTGTGGTATAAAGGAAGGAATGTTTTCTTTGTTATGTAGGGATTATAATAGTTGTGATATGAAATTTTGAAAGTTGTGATGCGAATATATGCATGAAGTGAAGAAAAGAGCTAATTCAGTGATGAAGGAAGACTTGTGAAGTACAGAGATATGGATTTGTGATCTTGTGTAGCAGAGAGTGCAATTTTGGCATAGTGTGAAGGAGGTAACATATTTCATATTATTCTATTGAATAATCCTAAGATTTTTTGGATAGTGAGTTCAAAGATCTTACCTTGAAGCTGTTTGGGCAATGGGTCCTTCTGTCTTCCATAACTCCTAACAGGGTTAGAATCTTTTAACAGGGATTCAAAATCTCCTAATAGAGATTCATATGTACTAAATGTATTTCATAAGACTCCTAATAGGGTCCATCCTTTCACAAGGAACTTTCATATTAGTGCATCATTTTTGTGGGCATCATTCCCACCGGGGTTTACTCTTTGATCAAGAGGTTCCCTAGTTAACATATCTTGTGTTATTGTGTCATTATGTATGATTATCTTTCTATGGTTGGTTACTGCATTGATTATATGGTTTAAAGCTATTGAAGTTGATATTAAAGTTGATAAATGGTTTAATTATCAGATAACTGATTCACCCCCCCCCCCCCCCTTTCAGATATCTTGGTGGTCTTTACTTTCTAACAATTGGTATCAGAGCGGCAGGTTCTTGAAAGAGAAGTTTAACAACTTAAGGAGATCCATGGTGAATTTTAGGAAAGAAAGCCCTAAGTTTGATGGAGTAAATTTTGACAGCTGGAAAGAAAAGATGAAGACACATCTCTTGTGTTTAGGACTAGGTTATTGGTTGATTACAAAGAATGAAAAGACTATAATTAAAGCCTTTAGTTTGGATCATTTTTTTTGTACACCTCATGGAGTGTTCATGGCATAATGTTTTACCTTCACCTAGGTTTGCACTTCAGTTGGTTTCTTCGTATTTGATTTATCTTGGATTCTTGGTGAGAATTCAATATTCTTCACATTTCATATCATGTCTATGTTTTTAATTTCACAAAGGATTTTGCCAATTGGTGCAACTTTGTGGCTCATATCTTGATGTTTCTATACCTATGGTCGAAATTCTTGTTGGTTTCCATGTTATGTTACATCTAGTTGTGAGGGATTCTTATGATTTAGGCATGACCTATAATTTAATATGTTTTCTTTTTCTTGGATAATGTAATATTTCCTAGGTCGACTTGATGCTTGCGAAGGATTTATAAACTATTATAACTGATCCTTAGTGGTATTTTTTCAAAAGAGAATTAGCTTCAATAGATTCTAATGATAGAAAGTATAAAAAGATAAACTCTTATAGGTTCCAAAGCAGTCCTCTATGCCTAGAATGTAAGACTACATGTTGCAAATTCATTGTACTTTATTTCATGTTAAGTGAAGGATGATCTTGTATATTAATCTCTTATTTCTTATGACTTCTGTTGTGTGACTCGTATTGCAAGGATTAGACTGACTTCCTTGAGGTCCCTCCTATCTTTGGCTACATCACTTTGTGGTACTTTTATTCATTCAGTATCTCATTTATCTTATTGGTACTTTCATCAAAATTTTGGTTGTTCTTCAACTATTTCCTAACATTATCAAGCTCTTCATATTTCTTACATTTACTCATTTTAACTTTAAGATTAAATTTTGTAGAATCAACTAACCTTTTAGCTTTTTCTACTTATATATTTAAACTAACAATCAATTTGTTATACTTTTCAATTGTTAAAGAAATTTTACCAAAATCTTGAAGTACCTTGTTCTTGGAATTTTTTTCTTGTTGAAGTTGTTATTCTAGTCTCTACTTTTATTTTCTAAGATGCTTAATTATATCAAAATCACTTAATAATTCACCTTCTAATTTAGCTGCACACTCTTTTTCATATAAATCTTCTACTTCAAAGAAAATTTATTCAAAAAACTTAGTATTAGTATTCAAGGATGACTGAAACAATACTTCACTACTTGTCTTATTTGATACTTATTCTACAACCTTTTATTTGATATCTTTCATTTTTGCAGATTTCTCTTACACTTAGCAATAACAAACACTCCAATGTTAGGCAATCCCTCAATATTTGTTCAAGGGTTTGGCTCTGATACCAATTGTTGGAGTGAAGTAGAAACTAAGAGGGGGGTTGAATCAATGTCTAAGTAAGTTAAACTATTTTAGAACAAATCTCTGAACTTTAAACTTTAACACAAACTAGGTTAACTATTAAGTTGAAGTATTATATATACATATCTTCGTAACCTTTTCTCAATTGAAAGAGATATCATGATAATCAACACTAATAGTACAATATTGGATAAATATTAGCACAAATCAATTAGATAAACTATGATGAATATTATATTTAAAAGACAATGTATTTTCATAACTATAATAGAGTTATTGACCATGGTTGATATAAGTTCATTTAGGATAAATCAAAATTGAACAACATGCGACAAGTGAATGCATATGAGATTTAAGAACATAAAGATGACTAATCATAACACAAAAGATATTCTTGATTTGAAAAACCTTAGGGCGAAATACCACTTGAAATGCATCTGTTACTCCTATTTGAGCATTAAAGGATTTCCATTAGTATCAATCAGTTATTCAGTCGGCAAATGAGACAAACAAAATAGGCGGTCAACCACATAAAGCCTACACACCAAGAAAGACACAAGGTAGATCTCTAAGTTAACCAAACAAGGGTTTGACTGAGTACACTCATTGAGTGACATACAATTACCGAGTACCGAGCATAATGATCACCAAGCATTTATATGAACTGATCACCAGTTAATTACTGAATGGAGAATGCAGTGATTACTGAGTATAATAGGAAATGCCATAATAATCTTAAATGACACAAACATCTATGCAATCAGTTCACACCGATCATAAAATGGTTTACCAAGATCGAGACATAATTAAAATATGGATGTAATCATTAATTTGTTGATGATTCCTATGTAATGTTAGATCTAGGTTATTTTGTTACACCGTTGATCTTAGATTTTCTAAGATATTGTAAACCCTAATTAGGTCAAGTTAGTTTGATATAAAATTTGTAAAGATGTAATTATGAACAAGTATCATGAAGGAGTAGCCACACTAAGGACATCAGGAGATCATATAAAAGGTTTTTTATAGAAGGTTTATGAAAGAAGCATTCAGTTTTTCAGAACACATACAAGGCTACCAAGCAAAATATAAGGAAAGATAGATCACTAAAAGGTGATATCTATTTGGTATATTATAGATCTAAATCAGACAAGATAGAGTTGATAATTGTAGATATATTTTACTGTTATGTTTTAACCATTGTAGCCAAATTGAAATCTCTTAACAAAGTGGACTTAACCATTCTCATGTAAATCTCTTAACTGAGTACACACATTTATTGTATTGTTAAAATCCTTTAACCGGGTAGATCTAATCAATCTAATTGTTACTCCTAACAAGGTAAGATCATCAGAAGTGATCACAAATTTGTAGCCTTAACTAACATACTTTGTTACTGTAGTAGTGAAGATTTATGGGTGCCATCCCCACCATAGTTTTTACCTTCTTACAAGGGTTTCTGTGATACCAAAATATCTATGTTATCAATATGAATTTTCATGAATGGTTTATTCTTTAGATTACATGCAATTTATATTTTCAGTTACTTGAATGTATGTTTCATATAATGGGTTCAGTCGGTTAATTGATATCGACATTTGCAAAGTTTTTAGTCTTGAAAAGTTTTTAAGGTATTGATTCACCCCTCCCCTCTTAGTACTTATCTTTCCATAATCCCAACAATTGGTATGAAAGCTAGATCTCTTATTAAGGAAGTTTAATCACTGAAGAGGAAATATCTAAGAATGGAAAGATATAGGCTAGATAAGACTTTTGAGAATCAAAGGTTACACATGCAGATCTTTATTGAGAAATTCAAAGAAGCCAAAGAACTAAATAAATTACTTATCAAAAGGAAGGATATGGCAATTCAGTATAGTGAGAATGATTATCATGAAGAGGATATAGATGATCCATTTGAGGTATCTGGATCTAGATTTGGTAGTATTTCTAATGCATTTGAAGGAACCATATTAGATCTATCTGAAAAGAATCTACGTCTTAATGAACAAGTGAAATCTCTACAAATTGGTCACGAGACACAAATGGTTATAATGATTGATGTCATGAACAATTCAAGGAAAGAAGAACAAGAAAGAAAATTGGCTATTGAAGATATGAGGCAAATGAATGATAAGTTATAAGAGAAGGAATTTGAGATACTAAAACTCACCGAGCATCACTTTGAAATCTCCAATCAGATGGTTGTCATAAGTCAGGAAGTCAGCTGAGTAAACAGTGAGATTAGATGGAAACTAGAAGACATCGGTGAATTAAGAGAGGAAAATGAAATATTGAAGAATGAGGTAAAGATGCAACAACAACATAATGAGATGATCAAGAAAGATGAAATCAGTACTAAAAGAATGGATGAATTTTTGATAAGTTAGAAAAGACTTGATAGCACAAATGGTTTAGGCTACACGGAGAAGGGAGAGTCATCAAGACAAGGTGAATAGAATAATGCCTATGCTAATCCAAGACCAAAGAATCTATCATGTTATCACTGTGGAAAACCAGGCCACACATCAAATTTTTGTAGAAGTAAAGAAAAAGGTATTCCTAAATCCATTCCTAAGTTTAATGTTTATTTCTATAACTGTAATAAGTATGGACATCAACCACATGAGTTCAGATCAAAATTTAATAGGACACCTAAGAAACCTTATATGGAGAAACACTATCCAACTTGAAACATGCATGGACACATATCACAAGAATGCAAGACAAAAATGAAGCAAATTTGGACACTGAAAGAACATAACAAAACATATCAATCGAGAAGGCAAGGTAATGCATATACTTGGGATTACAATACTTGGGTTAATTGTAAAACATGTGGCATGTAAGGACATATAGAATTAAATTACATGAGAAAGAACCAGAGAGGAAGATCTTGTAATTGGACAAGTATTGGTATAGCATGTTTGTACTATCACAAAGTCGGTCACTTAAGAAAGCATTGCAGAGACCAAGCACCAAAGGCACATACAAATACAAATAGCAACATAATTGAAGAAATCATGAGGATAAGAAATCAAATGTGGAGAAAAACATCAAATGAAAATGTTGGATCAAGCACTGCAATCAGTGACACCTCATCTATTGGATTAGGTGATATCACCACGTCCACCTAAACCAAAGAAGTATGAGACTGAAATTCAAATCTGTTATATCTTACAAATAGTTCCTTATGTCTAGTGAATTCACACCAAATCAGCATGAAATAAGATGCAATATGGGATTACATGTTTAGAACTTAAACTATGTATGGTCAGTAAAAGCATGACCGAGTAAATGTTTACTAGTTGACAAATATTGGCAAGGTTAACCTAGTCATATTATCAACTGAGTAATATCTAAGTTTTAATTGAGAAAAGGTCATTTAAAGTATAAATTGAGCACAACTATGTCTACCGAGCTTGTTGGAAATCTAACATGGGAAAGTGATTTACTGAGGGGGGGTGATATCAGATATCTCCTATTTATTCCACTTTGATATAAATTCAACTTACTTATCATAAACATCAAATTCAATACTGAAATAGATCTAACAATCTAATTCCATCCATGAAATTCAAACTTAACACAAAGATTTTGGTTACCCAGAAACCCTTGAAAGGTAAAACTAGGGTGGGGATGACACCCACAAATCTTCACTACTATAGTATTAAATTTTGCCTATTAGGGCTATAAAATTTGATCATAAATTGATGATCTACCTTGTGAGGGGTCTTCCTTATTAAGAGATTATAGACTTATACAATCTACCTTGGTTAAAGGATTTTAAAACTTACAACCAAGTAAGCACTCGGTTAAGAGATTTACATAGGTCTGTGAGGACCACTCTATTAAGATATTTACCCTAATTCACATGCTAAAATGTATCAGTACATGACACAACCTTTTCAACATTAATGATATAAATGTGGCATTTGTGTTTAGAATTTGAATATGATGTAGATTGATGAAATGTGTAAAATTGGATAAATTTTATGCCTCTAAATTTATTTTTTAAATTGAACAAGAATTGACATAGTTTTTTAATTTTTGAAGTCCATTTTTCACTTGCTAAAAAATGATGAAAATCTAGGGTCTAGTTCCCACCAAACAAGTATATACAACTAATTTTTTTTCCTCAAATTTCAAAATATGTTATAGATGACATGTATAGCTAGTGTAGAAAAGAAGAAATATTGGTTTTTGATGTATATTTTCTTTGATATAACTACTCAAAGTCAAACTTATCTGAAATCGACAATTTTTATCTCTCGTGAAATTTCCCCTATCAAATCTACACCATTCAGAAAAAGATTGCATATTCTTGAAGAGGACTCTCTCCTATAGTGTTAAATATAAATTTTAAATTTTTGTGATATGATGTACTATTTTTTTCTTTATTTGATCCAACATCTTCTGAAATGTGAAAATATCTACTTGCAGTATTTTGAAATTATAATATATTAGATCTAATCAAAATACTATAAAACATATATGACAATAATCTTGACTCTGAGCGCTGCAAAAGGGTATTTTTATATTTTAAAAAAATATCATTAAAAAGAGTAGGAGTTATTGAAACATTACTTTTCTAAAACTATTTTATTTCTTTCGTAATTGGACCCAAATTAGTATAAAACATGCATTTAATAGATATTTTCAATTGGAAAAGTTGAAGCACTTATCTAATGAATCTATCTAGACCATATGTTTGAAAATAATTAATTTTTAGTTAGAAATACTCAAATTAAGCTATGATGATAAGCTAGCTTGAAACATGACACATCTTTGTGCTTGTACCTTGTGCGATAATTGTACAAGTTTATGCATGACTCAGCTTTACAAGATGGCTCGGTCGCAGTGATGACCTAGCAACATTTCCTAGAAAATGACTAAGTGATAGACACTAATGGAAAACAAAACTTAGGGATCTACAGAGCTCTAGTAGGTAAAGCATTAAATGCAAAAGTTTGAGTGGGAAATGATTTTTTTGGTATAAATACATGATGGACTTCATCATTTTTTCACATAGCGATTATGAAGAACCAGAGCAATTTGAAGCAGATTTGAGGGAAGAATTTCCAGAGCTATTAGTAGAGATTTAAAGGATTCCTGAGAAAGGTCATCTTGATCAAAAGTAAGTTTGGCATCCACCGAGTTATTTTACAGTATATTTGCAAAGCCCTAAATTTCATAAATGATGCCATCCTCATCCAAGGTCATGAAATCCAAGTGTGGGAGTGATAAGAAGGTCAACCTAATTAAGTCTGCAACCTGTGATGAGCCGAAATACAAGTTTATACACCCTAAGATTGCATTATAGATTGACCAAATCGATGCATTTTTTAGCATTCCTCCTAGGTTTTTGTTGGTCCAAGATATTTGCCCTTACATCCACTGCAAGATTAGTGAAATAAGATATTTTGAGCTTCAATCCACCTTCCAAGAGCTGAGTATGGACAAAAAGATTAAGGATGAGCGTAAACACTTGGAGGTGAAGGGTTTAATGAATGCCCTATATTTTCCAAGAGACTTCAAGATAGAGTGGATTAGGGTTGTATTGAGTCGAGTACATGAAGGGAAGTTATGGCTAGATGAATTGGTAAAAATCACAAAGGACATTATACAGACAATTTTTGACTACCTTGTTACTGAGAAAGTGAAAGACATTAGGAATGCACCAAGCACCAAAAATGAGAAGTTAACCATAGAAGAATGGGATGAAAGAGGTATGAGAGTCAACACAATTGTTGATCTTGAGATAAGGTTCAGAGCATATGTAGTCGGTTATAAAATATTTCAATCAAGAAGGCTGAACAGTGTACCATGTGGAAACATGGACATTTCTTACAAGATTGTAAAGAAAGGTTTCCAATATGACCTAGCTGAGCTATTACTAAAAAAGTTGGAAGAGAATATGAGAACCATAAGGATGACTAAGTCAAATAATTGTAAGTTTGGTTCCCTAATAATTTATATATTTTTCTATGTGCAAAACTTCTTTCCCTCAATAGTTAATATTGACTAGGATGTCGACTGACTAGTCATTATGCAAATCAGTGCTCATTTATTCAAAGTTTGGGTCTGAATTTTGTTAGTGTCATGGATGTGTATTTTGAACAATTTAAAGAAATAATGCATCAAAGGTGTAGGATACTAGGTTAGCTGGTAGAACAAAATAAGGATGATATCTGCTTCCTAGTGGATACCGACACCACTCTAATCAAGGCAGTTGAACCGAGAACTACTTGGTTACCCCTATGTGATATGAATTAGATATTGACCAAGATTCCAAGTCAATACATGCATTATTGGATGAGTCCAAATATCCAAATGCAACTAGGCTCGGTACCTATGAAGAGGCCAAACTAATAATCAAAATGGATCTAGTTGGAGTGAAGGTAAGTAGAAAATCCAAGAAGATGATGGATACCTTGGTAAAATAGTTTGGAGATGAAGCAGAAGAAGAAGAGACATTGAGTAGCTAATCTGGTTGAAGAGGCAACTGAGGAACAATTACTTATAGGAAATAGTGAATATGATGAGGAGGAGACCGAGTTAGATAAAGATATCCAAGTTGCACCGGTCAAGGCCACAGGGAAGAGAAAACAAGTAGAAGAACCTACAATATAAAGGACAAGGTCCTCAAAAACTATTTCTCCAGCCCTGAAGAAAGGAATTGTAAAAATATCAAGGTCGACTCCCACCAAAACCTATCAAAAGAAAAAGAGAGGTGCTCAAGCCACCTCTAAGAAACCTAAAAAGAGGAGAAGATTAATTAGAGCTAAGGATGATATTGATGAATAAGATGATCAAGGTAAATTTAAAGTTATTGTAAATAAGAGTCAAAAAGTTGATGAGTTAGCAGATCAAATAAAGGAAATAGGGAGTCTAACTCACCCTAAACTAATTCGGTATGTATATATGACTACCAAGGATCAAGAAAAGGTTGAACAAGTAATTATTCAAATGATGATAAAGTTTAAAAGGGCATCAATTTAATTTGCAAGATATGTATCTAAATAGCTATATGAGAAAGTGTCAGCCAGGTGGACATATGCCCTGCACACTGAAAAGAAAATGAGGGAACACTCATTGATTTTGGCAATGCTTACTCTATCAATTCTTAAGATAGAAGAATTAATGAAAGAATACTCAAAAATAATTTCTAATGAAGGGTAGATCCCTTAACATTATGGAAGGCAACCTTGAGGAACTTGATGAAAACAACAAGCTTCTATGGACCATAATTTTGAGTGCCTAAGCAAAAGCTGATCAACTAGAATTGGTTATTATACCTAAGAAGAAGAACACAAAGAAAGGTAAAGGAGTTCACTCAGATGATGTAGATTTAGCCACCATGGAGCCAATCTACTTATGTGACATTGAGGTAGAAGATGACACCATTGCTATTGATTTTGACCCGGCTGAATATAGTGAAGAATATAGATTGGATGCTCCTGAGTAGTTAGCAACACCAAGGATAGATGATGTATTAATTGAAGACATCACCTATGGAGATCTTGATGATATAAATAATGATAAAGATATAAGTATTGTTGTAGACACCATCAAGGACAATGTATCTAGTAAGGAAGCAACAAGTGAAATACTAGGTGACTTACCTATTTTGGTACAAGAAGTTGACATTGTCCCAAAAAAGGAACCCGAAGGATAAACTCCTGAGCAACAAAAGGACATACCTAAGGGACATGGTACAATTGAGAAGAAATCTTCCAATGAGCCTACGAATACAAAGGCATAAAAACAAGCACTAGACAAGAACACACCTATAGAGTCAGCTATAGTAGATACCACAATAGATGCCCTAGGAAAAACTACCGAGACACTAGTCATTAGGAAAGAAAAGGAAGAGAGTGTGTCTACCGAGTCAGAAAATCCAAGTCTAGAGACTAAGGGTCTAGTTCCTTACACTAAATCACCAACACCAGAGAAGAAGAAGAAAAAGAAACACAGTAAGGGTCCTGCCACACTTGATGATGAATTTATTGAAATACCTAACTATGACTCTAGGACATTAGACCCTGAATCATTGAGAAGATATGGGGAATTGTGCTCAAGGAAGGCTGGACAAGAGAAAATAAAAAAGGAGAGTAAGAGAAAGAAAATTTTGGACGAAGTTAGAGCTATTCTTATGCAAGTAGTCCTTGAGATCAATGTTGATGAGAAAACTCCCATCATTGATCAACTTGTAACTATAACCAAACATATAAATGCCCCTGATGTAGATGCTAAGAAAAGAATGGAGGAGAGGGCAGAAGAAAAGATTTAATCAAAATTAGTAGAGAAAATAAGGCCAAGCTCTCATAGGTTATTACTGAGCTTGAAACCATCATTCAACAGATCATTCAAATTTTGTAGAAGTTATGCACTGTGGAAAAATTTATTACTGAGGTTAGTGAAAAGCTCAAGAAACTTGAAGAAGAAATCAAGGTCAGTGCAAATAATTCTCTAACTAAGCCAAATGCTTTTCATAAGCATATTTAAAAGGTTAAAGAACTTTAGCAAGAAGATACCATAAGTGATCAAATCACCGAGCTTCAGGCTGAGTTGCTTCCACATCTTAAGATTATGGACCATCATGTGAATAAGGAAAAAGATTTAGTTTCCACCCTAGAAATTTCTATGCTAGAAAATATTTTTGACATGCATGCACAAGTTGGTTTAGAGAACATTTCTCTCAAGAACTTGAAAGAGGAATGTGAAAACCTCTTGGATTCACTCAAAAAAATGTTTGAGATTTGCCAATAGGCCAGTGCTAATTGTATATTTGTTAGTGATAACAACATATGGAAAGTAGCATGTGTGGAAGTCTTATCCAGTAAGCATTTAGTATATGTAGCATGGAAATGATATCAACATGATATCATGGGTGCAGAGGTTAACTGTTAGTACAGACAATTATATAGCAGCTTGTGTCAGCAATGTTCCTGATAGAGTAACAGACAATGTTCTATGTATGGTTGTCTGTACAGTTATCATGGAGCCTTGCGTGCTTGGATATATGTTGAAGACATGTTAGTGATGTTTTAGTCATGGACACATAGTCTGATATTCAGTAGAAGTGAAGGTATGTAGTCGCTATTCACCAGTTGTAGTTTCCTATATTTGTTCAGAAGAGCCAACAGAGATTTTATTGGTTCTGGAGTTGTGCCTATCTTTTGGGTATGCACCCTTGGAGTTAAGCTTAGAGAAGAGTTATTGATGTTTGGTTAAGAGCACATGAGGTAATTCAGCTTGAGGAGAAAGATCTATTTGTTTTGACAGATCCGACAGTGTGTAGTGTGTGTCTACAATTATCTTATTGGACAAGTCCTAGAATGTGTTGCATGCTTAGTAGAGATGACTGAATTATTATTGGAGTTTGTTATGGCTTCTCTAATATGATTTCAAGGTGGTTATAATAGGCTGACTTGATTATATCATTTAGAGGAAAGATACTTATAGGTAGTCATTTGTGATTGTTTGAGTGTGGTTCATAGTTGCTTAAGAAGAGCAAAGCAGAGTGTCCAAAGTGTTGAGCCATTAGAAGAAGGTCTATGTGACCAAGTAAAGTGTTTGTGCTATACATTGGAATTGGTCCAGATAGCAGATCTAAGCGCAGTTCACCAAGATCCAGATATAGTGTATATCTATCATTTAGAAGGTTGTAGCCTTCGCCCCTTTGAGTAGTGAGCTCTCAAATAGTGCATCCTCTCCCCTAATAGGGACTATTGTAAAAGACTCCTAATAGGGTCTGACCCTTAACCAGGTCTATTGTACTAAATATATTGTAAAGAAACTCCTAACAGGGTTAAGGATCTTCTAACAAGGATCATAATACACTAGTACAAAATATTAGTGGGTGTCAATTCCCATCGGGGTTTTTACCTATTTGGGTTTCCCCGTTACCAAAATATTGGTGTTGTGTTTATGTGTTCTTTCATTGTGTTTATGCTTTATGTTTAATTATACTTAATTAGATAAAGAATTGAAACTTGTAGATAACTGATTCACCCCCCCCCCCCTCTCAGTTATCTCTTGGGACTAGTCCTAACAATTGGTATCAGAGCCAAGTACCTCAAAGAGAAAGTTTAACAGCTTCAGGTTGATCAAATGGTATACTTCAGAAAAGAAAGTCCTAAGTTTGATGGAGAGAATTATCTTGATTGGAAGAACAAGATGGTGACCCATTTGCAGTGCATTGCTTTTGAAGTTTTTGATGTGACTATCAAAGCAGCCAAGATTCCTACCTTAGAAGACCTTACAAGGATGATGCTACTAAAAGGAAAAAGGAATTGTTTCATTAGAATGCTATAGCCAAAGAAGCTCTTATCAACGCCCTATCTGATGGTGAGTTTTTTAGAAATAAAAAAGGTAGATACCGCCCACAAGATATGGAAGCACCTAGAAGACATGTTTAAAGGTGACAAACAAGAAAAGGATGTGTGCATAAAAACATGGAAGAAAAGATACAATACATTAGAGATGCTGCCTAAAGAAAACACCAAAGCTTATAATCAAAGGATTAATGAAGCAGTTGCTGGAATCAAGAACAATGGTGGAGAAATCTTAGAAGAAGACATCATGGAAAAGTTGATGACTACTCTTACTCCTGAATATGAAAGAAATATCAACATCCTTGATGAGACCATGCAGCTTACATCAAATTTTAAGAGAGAGACCTTGATCAACAAAATCTTAGCTTTTGAGATTTCGAGATTGAAGATAGAACCAAAGAGTGAGACAGGCTTCAAAGCAACAGTTCATGGTAAAAAATCTGCAAACACTTCTGGTAATTTTGATGATGATGATGAAGAGAAAACACTAGATGATTTCATTTCTAAGATTGCCAAAAGAGAAAATAAAGGAAAAGGTAAATATGAAGGTCAATTACCATTTAAGTTATTTTCATGTAATAAGATCGGTCACCTTGCATCTAAGTGTCCTACTAGAACTAGAAAGTTTAAAAAGGATTACAAGCCTAAGTACTCTAAGGAATGCTACTATGTTGGAGATGGATTTTTAGATGATGAATCAAGTGAAGAAGAAATTGGATTCATTACTATTATAGACAAAATGAATAATAAGACAAATCATAAAGATGAGAAAGAGGAACAAGAGCTAGCATTGATTTCCCAAGATGATATAAGGACAAACTGGATTATAGACAGTGGTTGTCCACATCACATGACAGGTGATAAAGGAAGGTTTATTCATCTAGAAAAATACAATGGTGGTATGGTTAGTGTTATACACTAAATTTGCACCTCTGAACTCAAGCTCTCTTGGTCTTGATAATCCAGTATAACAAGGGAACCATCTCAAGGTTGTGGGACCTTTGCTAACTGAGATGAGACCTCCAGGTTCTAGGTTGGTTCCTCTTGGATTGTCACCTTAGTTTTCTCTTAATAGGAAAGTAAATCTTTTGAGGGAAAGGGTTAGAAGGAGTGCATGAAAGGGAAATGACTGAAAGCAAACTACCTACTAGGTGATGCATCGAAACTAGGGTATGAATTGTAGTATGAAGGATGAAACCAGTACACAATCCTAGGTCTAAGAGATTACAACTCAATGAATAGGCCTGCATAAATATTTTATAGAGGGGTCTCCAGTAAAGGAATACTATGCAGGGAAAAGGATTTTTTCAAGGCAATAGTACTCCTAAAGAGTCAGACACAGACTATAACCTATAGACAAACATTCATCTCTGCAATTGGGTATAGGAATGAGATAGATTGCTAGGGGTGAAAGTATACCCACAAAAGCATTCGAATCAGATCATTCACAAGCATACACATGAATTGTAGAAGGAAAGAGAAATCAAGAAAAACCTAAGAGTTACTGAACATACATATACTGAATTCAATAAGAGATAATCCATATAAGAAAGCATAAGGATAGGAGAATGTCACAAAATGCTTTGCAATATTTGAACAATCAATGAAAATTACAACTGTAGAAAGCCAAAGGGCAAGAAAATTGCCACAAATTGCTCTCTGAGAAAGAAAACCTTCCTTTTTACAATTGCTAGATTCTGAGCCCTAAAGGCTCCAAAAAAATATATATACATCCCTTACTACATGTAGGCAGGAGTCCAAAAACTAACCTAACTAGGCTACATAGTTATTCAATTCTTTACCAGACCCTAGAGGTACAAACCCTCAAAAACTTTGAGAAAAGTCAACAAATAGGTCCAAAATCTCATGATGCATATCTTTCCTGTACTAGGACCGCCTGCAGACACACCATCTTCACCAACAATCTCACCTACAACTCCACTAAGCCATGAAGGCTCACAAATCTGATCTCTGATATTTGGGTTTAAAAAAGATTAACCCTGCAAAAGGTGGCACCAAGCTCATTAAAGCCTAGACACGACATGGTACCCTGTTGGGACAAAAATCAACCCCTAATGGCTGCTTGGATCTTCTTCAAATTCTACAACCAAAAAATGTCCTGGTGACATCAATTTTTTGAGCTACCACACCGCTACAACCATCTCATAGAAAGAAGCCCACCAAAACTGGCCGCACTGCTTGAAAATACCACAGGTCGCATGGTCGCATGAGCTAAAAAAGCCTCATGTGATCATGCGACAAGCTTCATTGAATCGCCATTTGGTCACGCAAGACACCTCGGGCTCACTCTCCCTTTGGTCACCAAGTCACTTTAACTTTTCTTAACCCCGGGCTCCACTCAGCGACCATGCAAAACATGTTAACCGCGCAACCATGCTCTTACCAAGTCTGGAGGCCTGCTAAATCATATTCGCGAACATGCGAACAAAGAAACCCTTTATCAGACACCACCAAGTTAGAAGAGAAAAGAATGACCTCCTCTAAACTTCCACCATTAAAATCTGGCCCCACTTACAACTACATCAGCACCACTAGCTTGGCGTATGAGAAACTAGCACATCAGCACAACATGGCACATCGAACCCATGATAGAAGGATCTCATCGAAAGGTTGTTGCATGATCACATGGGGTTGGAAGATCCCATGCGAACATGTGACCACCATTGGATCTTTACCGTACTTGCATCTCAGGCCCACTATAAAACCTTGTCACTAGCCAACCAATGAAACATGGGTACGTCACCAAACTGCAAGCTCTTATCAGCATGGCTAACGGTTTGTCGCATGTTCGCATAGCCTAAAAAGGGGCTATGCGATCATGCGACAGACCACTAGCATTCTTTGAAAACAACCACTGGGCCCACTGATAGATTAGGATTTTGTAAAGCAAGGAAGATCAATGGTCATTGCTAGACCGCAATCTTAAATAGGATGCATCTTGGGCTGGCGGTATAGCGAGGACCGTCAGATCTTGCTGGGGTTTAGTGGCTTAGAAAAATAAAAGTGCGCCGAGACTTAGGAAAAATTAAACCGAAGACTTAGGAAGTATTTCGTGCATGGGGTAAATTGAAGATTTAAGTGGCTGCCAAAAGGTAATAAAAAATTAGAATAGGCCAAGAGGATTCTAATCCAACCATTGTCACATGATCTCATGGGCTCAAAAGATTCCATGAGATTATGTGACAGCCATCAGATCTCCACTGTACTTGCATGGCTATGAGGAACTAGGACCCGCTTGGTCGGAGTTGCATACTTGAAGGTTGAAAACACAAAGTGATCTAGGGGAGAAGGTCGAAAATACACTGGGTTTTCAGACAAAAGGTAGAAAACACACTGGGTTTTCGACACTTGAGCACTTCTTTGGAAAATAGGACCGTGGCCAAAAATGAATGTTAGGGAATTTTTGGGTGACATTTTGGTGACCTCTACAGGATGTCAGCCTGCTAGACATAGACCAGTGACCTTGAAGCAATCCATTGGGCATGGGGTTACTACTGAGCACAAAAACTTGGTGGAGAGACAAAACTAAACCAAAAGACAGACCTGTGCACATGCACTTCTTAGGAAACAGGAACTAACCTAGAAAGCAGAGAAAGAAAGCAAGAAACATATTTACAAGAATTTACAAGAAGGACCTATAGAGAGGGATTAACCTCAAAGCAAGGCTTCAAGTGGAAACCATTCACTAAGATTGGTAGGGCATCTCCTTCAAGGGTTGAAAGCTTAAAAGCGTTAGATCCTCTGTACTCTGTTATAAGAAATGGTCCACCCCAAAAGGAATCAAAATTTGTGTGCTTGCTAGGTTTTGACCTGAACTCATTCCATTTGAGAACTACATCTCCAACCTTGAAGTTTCTGACCCTGGCTCTTTTATCAAAGCTTCTCTTTGTTTGACTCTGATGGAATGCCATATCTTGCATTGATTTATCTCTGATCTCTTCTAGCTCCATCAATTGGGCATATCTGATTTGCATAGGATCACTTTCTTCAAACAAGGCATACTGTGTGGCCAAGTCCAAAGTTGGTAATTTAGTTGAAATAGATAACTTAGCCTCTCTACCATACACCAACATGTATGGGGAATTACCAATGATTTTCTTTGGAGTAATTCTATCTAACCACAAGGCAGATTTCAGTTTAGTATGCCAGTCCCTCTGACTATCTTGCAGGGTCTTTTTGATTATTCTAATCAGATTCTTATTTGTTGATTCTACCAAACCATTCCCCTGAGGATAGTAATTGGAACTTGTATTCAGATAGATGCCCTTCTTGACTACCCACTCTGAGACTTTGAGGCCTGTAAATGCTAATGCATTGTCTGAAACTATAGAATCTAGAATGCCAAATCTATGAATGATGTCATCATAAAAACTTAAAACAACATTCTCATTAGCTTCTTTTAAAGCAACTGCCTCTATCCACCTAGTGAAATAATTGGTTGCAGTGATTATCCACTTCTATCCTGCACTAGATGGAGGGTTAATCATGCCAATGAAATCTATACCCCACTTCATGAAGGGCTGCTTTGTTTTGAATAGCTATAGGGGCAGAGTTGCAAGTCTTTCTTTCCCTACAAAAATAGCACATTTGACGCATCTTCTAACATAATCATGACTATCTTTGAAGATAGATGGCCAATAGTATCCAGCCCTCACAATCTTAAAAGTTGTAGTCCTAGGAGAGAAATGGCCACCAGAAGCTCCATCATGAAACTCAAATAAGACATCTGCAACCCTTTCTGAATCGATGCATCTTAGAAGGACACCATTGTGATCCTTTCTAAAAAGAATTTCATCTATCAGCACAAAAGGAACAGATTGTAACCTGTAATACCTCCTTTTTGCTAAATCTAGGCCTACGGGATATTGTCCTGTCTTCAAATAATTGATCATATTAGGCAACCAGCTAGTTGCCTTGGCTTGCTCTCCTGTAGAATGCACCACCAAAGATGCATCTATGTATTCCAATTTCTTTGAACTTCTGTCTTTGCCAGATGCTCACAAAGACCTCTTCCTCTAACCAGCTTGGTAGTCTGAATATCTATGTCATATTCCATCATCTTAGTGATCCAACCAGCTCTTTTTTCATTTAGGTCCTTAGAAAGTAAAAATTATTTGACACTTGGATGAGTAACCATCAAATGCACCTTGCTATGGGTCAACAAATGTCTGAATTTTTTGAGGCTCTTTACCATAGCAAGAATGTGTTTTTCTACAAAAGAGTATCTTTGTTCATACTCTTCTAAACCTTTTCTAAAGAAAGCAATAGGCTGCTCCAATCCTTCAACATTTTATTGAGTCAACATTGCAGATATGGCATCATGACCCCCATAAGCATAAAGGATAAAATCCTTACTAAAATTTGGGTTTAGGAGAGCAGGAGCTTCTGTTAAGGCTTCTTTAATAGCTTGGAAGTTAAATTTTCCTTCTTTGGTCCAACTGAAGGCTGAACCTTTCCTCAACATGGCTGTCAAAGGCTTGAGTAACTCTGCAATGTTAGGCAAGAATCTCCTAACAAAGTTAATCTTTCCTATGAAAGATTGGAGACCTTTCTTGTGATGTGGTAATGGTAGTTCTAAGATGGCTACAATTCTCTCAGGATCCACTGTAATTCCCTCTTTGGATACTACATAGCCCAATATTTTTCCTTCATGAACTGCAAACACACATTTCTTGGGATTAAGGGATATCCCAAACTCTTTGCATCTTTCAAAAATCCACCTCAAATGTCTGATGTGGTCTACTGCATGATTTGAGTAGATAGTTATGTCATCTAGGTAGACCAGCACAAACTTGTACATGAGGCCCTTAAAGGCCATATCCATTGCCTTTTGAAATGTAGCGCCTGCATTTGACAAACCAAAGGGCATCTTCTGATATGCCATGGTTCCCCACTTGGTTGTAAATGCAGTCTTATATTGATCCTCTTCTTTCACTAAGATTTGATTGTATCCTGAATAGCCATCCAACAATGAGAATCTCTCAGATCTAGAGACACATTGTAGAATTTGTTCCATAGAGGGTAGTGGATGGCGGTCTTTTAATGAGGCTTTGTTCAAATCCCTGAAATCAACACATAACCTCAGCTCCCCATTCTTTTTCCTGATAGGAACAAGGTTGGAAACCCAACTAGTATGTTTGATGGGGTAGATGATGCCACTTTCTATTAGTTTGAGTACTTCCTTATGCATAAGTGGTTCAAGCTTGGGATTAACAGGCATTTTCTTTTGCCTTACTGGTTTAGCGTTAGGCTCCAATTCAATAGTGTGCTGAGAAAGGGTAGGATCAAAACCCTTGAGGTCTCCATACCTCCATGCAAAAACATCACTGAATTCTTTGAATAATTTAGTGTAAGCTTGCTTTTCTAAATTAGTGTTTACTTTTCCAAATTGTAGGCTCTTACCTGGTTCCAACTCTAATTCAGCACAATGTTTCTGTTGGACTACCAGGCTAGCTTTATTTTTCTTGACTTCATCATCCTTGTTGAAGATAGTCTCTAAGGTGACAAGACCTTTAGGAATCTTATTAGATCTAAGTTGTATCACTTGATCACCATAGTTTTGTGATAACCTCTTTTGATTGTTCCTTGAAAAGACATCTTCTTCAAACAAGAACTGCAAAATTTGTTCATCATTGTCAAACACTTGCCAATTAATATTATTATTAGGAATTGAAGGTCTAACAATAATCTTGACATGTTGCTGATCTGCCTCTTTTGAAATGCTATTAGGGATGTCAAACTGAGATCCAATAGCGGCTAACCTATCAGCATTTTGATTTAATTTTCTAGGGATAGCAATGATATTGAAAGCATGGAAATCTTCAATTGCATCCAAAAATCTATGTTTGTATGCTTTCATGACATCATTTTTGGTTGCACTCATCCCTCTTACTTGGCTGACAACAAGTTCACTATCACCATATACTTTTAACGCTTTAAGCCCTCTTTTTCTAGCCCACTCTAGTCCATTAACCAGACTTTCATACTCTACAGTGTTGCTGGAGCAGGAAAAAATGAATCTAAAGGCAGTATAATACCTTTCTCCTATTGGGGACACCAGGATAGCACCTCCACTAGAACCATGTCTACTTCTAGCTCCATCAACAAATAGTTCCCAAACCTGACTATCCCAATCATCCAAATCAGTGTATTCTTTGAGAAGGCTTGGTTCTATGGCTCCACTTTCTTGAATTAGATAACTCCCCAAACCAAAATCCCAAACAAGACTCTCTTGGATCTCTGAGGTTCTTTCATCTAGGAGAATATCAGGGATATTCTCTATTTTGGTGCTTGCTTCACTAATGGTTGGGAAATCATTGTCATCAAATATAGGACAATTAGTATTGATGGAATTGGACACATATGGCTCTATATGATGTATTGCTAAGGCTTCTAATTTAATGGTGACTTTGGTACCATACCTTGTATGAAAGAGCATGCGAGACCAGTTGGAAGAAAGATAACCTCCTATCTTGGCTGTGAACTCTCTTGAGAGACATATGGCAAACAATGCAGGGAGATCTATGATATATATGTCAAGGAGAATAGAAAAATTAGGACTAGCATGGAGAATTAGACTAGTATCCTTGGCCACACCTATAGTACTGACTGAGGATCCATCAAGTTGTGTAACCTTCTTTTGGAAGGGTTCATATTTAAGTCCTAATTGATCAGCCACTTTCCTGGGCATTACAGTGCTAGTAGCTCCACTATCTACCATACAATTATGCACTAAAGATTTCCAATAATTAAAGATACGTAAAAGGGAGGTGGCTTTAAATTCCTACCTTGCATGGTATTGGCCTTGGAGTTTCTAGTTGGAGTCTCCTTTTCTTGATCAGTGTTGACCAACATTGGTTTTGCAGTTTCTTTTGCAGGTTGAGGATTTGTTGCCTCTCTCATGGCCTTCTTCAAAATTTTAGGTTGTCTTGGAATAGACAAAGAGTCCCACATAGACATGGTGACATTCACCTTCTTCATGTTGTCTACAATATTATAAGGTGTCACAGTGTGTACTCTTTGTTGTGCTTTTACTATGATGGGTTCTGCCTCTTTTGGAACTTGGCCTTCTTTTCTTGTGACGACAGGGGCCTCCTTGGATGTGATAGGGGCAACTTGCTGTAGTGGCTCTATAGATGTAGTGGCCTTAGTACCAAAATCTTCTCTCTCCATGTCTTGGGCTCTCCTCTTTGCTCTTGTGTAGGCAAAAAAAGCAGCTTCATCATTGACTCCATTAAAATCTGACTGCTCCCAATTAAAAAGAGCAGCCTCATTCTCTTGTGTTTCTTGTTGAGGAGCTGTCCCACTAGAAGGAGCTTCTATTTGAGCTTGTGAAGCATTTTGAACCATTAGTGCTTGGTTCATCCATCCATTAGAACACGTAGCCTGATTGTGAGGCTGATTGCAAGGGAAACACCATTCATTATCCATGGCCATATTGTTTTGAATAGGAGCCATATCCCTGACTGGATTTGCAGAATTAAGAGGTGCAGAGTTATACGGTTAGAATGGTCTTTGATTAAAATTTTGTCTTTACCCTTGATAGCCTCCTTGGTATGGTGGCCTATTTTGTTGATAAGGCTGTCCTTGATTTTGGTATTGCTGATTAGGACTTTGGCCTTGTGATTGGAAGGGTGGCCTAATGCCTTGGTTTTGTTTCTTCAAGTTTGTGACCTCTTTAGTTAGAGTCTGCAGCAAGTTTTTCATTTCTTGTATACTAGTTTGGTGACTACTCTTCACCTCTTGCAACCCTTGGGAGAAATTTGTTGCAACATGCTCCTGACCACTGGTACTAGCTTGAGGTGTTGATATTGTGGGAATAGGGGTAAATGGGGGTACTTGTGTAGGTGTAATGGGCTGAAGACTAGGGAAGATAGCCATGGGAGGTCTTCTTTGTATCATGCCTACTTGGATCAAATAATTTTCAGCCCTGATAGTAGTGTCAAAGGCTTGGGGTAAAGTGGTACCACCCATAGACTGGATCATGATAGAAATTTGTTTATTTAGACTTTGCAAGTAGTACAGGAAGGCATGGTCAGCTGATGGCCTTACAAAGATTGGGATTCTATTCCATGTTTTAAGGAATCTACTATTATAATCTTTCATTTTCTCTTGAGGGTCTCTTTTTATAGTTGTTAATTGCTCAACCAGAGACAAATTATCTGATTTATCCTCAAAATGCTTGCTTAATGCATCCCCTAATTCATCCCATGAAGTAATAGAACCAATAGTTAAAGTTCTAAACCACTCTAGAGCCTTACCTTTCAGAGATGTTGCTAATAATTTGGTGGCCACATCCTCTTGAGTAATGTTGTGTATGCTGCAAATGGTGGTCACATCTCTTATGTGCTCAAAGGCTGTTGTCTGTCCCTCCCCTATGAAATCAGGTATACTCTTTAATGCCACCAGGGGCACATCATGATGCACTACAAAATTTAATGGGCTCCCCTAATTGAAAGGTGCAAAGGCAAAATTTCTAGCCATTGTAGGAGGTGTAACCTGAAGATTAACAACTATATGAGTTGTATTTGCTAGATTTGGATCTTCTTCTTCTTCTAGCTCTCTGGTCAGAGATCTACCTCTTCTTCTGAAATGAAAGAGGAAAGGTCTCCTCTCTAAAGTATTAGGAGGTGTAGATTGGACTCTTCTTGCAGGAGATTCTCTCTAAGTTGACCTGCCTTTGTAGCTTCTTTTCAAGGGCAACTCTAAAAATTCAGTAGGCTTTGAGCTTCTAGTCTAGATCTTTCTCATAAACCTTAAACAAGGTTTGCCTGAATCTTTGAAACCAGTGGAGTCACCAGATATACTTGATAGAACAACCTCTAAAGGTCTGTATTATGCAATCTGCATATTAGAGATGACACAATCTTCAATAAATGAACTTCTTTACTATCCCACGGGTGTGCCAGAAATGTTATACACTGAATTTGCACCTCTGATCTCAAGCTCTCTTGGTTTTGATAATCCAGTATAACAAGGGAATCATCTCAAGGTTGTGGGACCTTTGCTAACTAAGATGAGACCTCCAAGTTCTAGGCTAGTAACAGGAAAGTAAATCTTTTGAGGGAAAGGGTTAGAAGGAGTGCATGAAAGGGAAATGACTGAAAGAAAACTACCTACTAGGTGATGCACCAAAACTAGGGTATGAATTGCAGTATCAAGGATGAAACCAGTACACAATCCTAGGTCTAAGAGATTACAACTCAATGAATAGGCCTGCATAAATATTTTATAGAGGGGTCTGCAATAAAGGAATACTATGTAGGGAAAATGATTTTTTCAAGGCAGTAGTACTCCTAAAGAGTCAGACACAGACTATAACCTGCAGACAAACATTCATCTCTGCAATTGGGTATAGGAATGAGATAGATTGCTAGGGGTGAAAGTATACCCACAAAAGCTTTTGAATCAGATCATTCACAAGAATACACATGAATTGCAGAAGGAAAGAGAAATCAAGAAAAACCTAAGAGTTACTGAACATACATATACTGAATTCAATAAAAGATAATCCACATAAGAAAGCATAAGGATAGGAGAATGTCACAAAATGCTTTGTAATATTTGAACAATCAATGAAAATTACAACTGTAGAAAGCCAAAGGGCAAGAAAATTGCCACAAATTGCTCTCTGAGAAAGAAAACCTTCCTTTTTACAATTGCTGGATTCTGAGCCCTAAAGGCTCCAAAAAATAATATATACATCCCGCACTGCACGTAGGTAGGAGTCCAAAAACTAACCTAACTAGGGTACATAGTTATTCAATTCTTTACCAGACCCCTAGAGGTAAAAACCCTCAAAAACTCTAAGAAAAGTCAACAAATAGGTCCAAAATCTCATGATGCATATCTTTCCTGTACTAGGACCGCCTGCAGACACACCATCTTCACCAACAATCTGACCTGCAACTCCACTAAGCCATGAAGGCTCACAAATTTGATCTCTGATATTTGGGTTTAAAAAATATTAACCCTACAAAAGGTGGCACCAAGCTCATTAAAGTCTCGACACGACATGGTACCCTGCTGGGACAAAAATCAACCCCTGACAGCTGCTTAGATCTTCTTCAAATTCTACAACTAGAAAATGTCCTGGCGACATCAATTTTTTGAGCTACCACACCGCTACAACCATCTCATAGAAAAAATCCCACCAAAACTGGCCGCACTACTTGAAAATACCACTGGTCGCATGATCGCATGAGCTAAAAAAGCCTCATGTGATCATGTGACAAGCTTCCCTGAATCACCATCTGGTCACGCAAGACACCTCGGGCTCACTCTCCCTTTGGTCGCCAAGTCACTTTAACTTTTCTTAACCTTAGCCTCCACTCAGTGACCATGTGAAACATGTTAACCGTGCAATCACGCTCTTGCCAAGTCTGGAGGCTTGCTAACTCATATTTGCAAACATGCGAACAAAGAAACCCTTTATCGGACACCGCCAAGTTAGAAGAGAAAAGAATGACCTCCTCTAAACTTTCACCATTAAAATCCAGCCCCACTTACAACTACATCATCACCACCAGCTCGGCGTATGAGAAACTAGCACATCAGCACGACATTGCACATCGGACCCACAATAGAAGGATCTCATCGAAAGGTTGTCGTATGATCACATGGGGTCAGAAGATCCCATGCGAACATGCAACCACTATCGGATCTTTACCGCACTTTCATCTTGGGCCCATTGTAAAACCTTGTCACCAGCCAACCAATGAAATGCGAGCACGTCACCAAACTACAGGCTCTTATCAGCGTGGCTAACGGTTTGTCGCATGTTCACATAGCCTAAAAAGGGGCTATGTGATCATGCGAAAGACCACTAGTATTCTTCAAAAACAACCACTAGGCCCACTGATAGATTAGGATTTTGTAAAGCAAGGAAGATCAATGGTCATCGCTAGATCGTGATCTTAAATAGGATGCATCTTGGGCTGGCGGTATAGCGATGACCATCAGATCTTGCTGGGGTTTAGTGGCTTAGAAAAATAAAAGTGCGCTGAGACTTAGGAAAAATTAAACCGGAGACTTAGGAAGTATTTTGTGCATGGGGTAAATTGAAGATTTAAGTGGCTGCCAAAAGGTAATGAAAAATTAGAATAGGCCAAGAGGATTCTAATCTGACCATTGTCGCATGATCTCATGGGCTCAAAAATTCCATGAGATTATGTGACAGTGGTCAGATCTCCACTGCACTTGCATGGCTATGAGGAACTGGGACCCACCTAGTTGGAGTTGCGCACTTGAAGGTCGAAAACATAGAGGGATCTAGGGGAGAAGGTCGAAAACACACTGGGTTTTCGAACCAAAAGGCAAAAAACACACTGGGTTTTCGACACTTGAGCACTTCTTTGGAAAATAGGACCATGGCCAAAAATGAATGATAGGGATTTTTGGGTAATAGTTAGATTTTGAGATAACACTCCTAAACCCATAGTTGGTAGAGGAGCCATCACCTTGGATGGAAATAATAGTATTGATGATGTTCTTTATGTTGATGGTTTGAAACATAACCTTCTCAGTGTTGGATAGCTACTTGGAAAAGGCTATCAATTGGAGTTTCAAGATGACAAATGCATCATTAACAATAAGGATGGTGTTATGATTACATCAGGCTCAAAGACAAGAGGTAATGTTTTCCAACTCATTTCAGAAGCAAGTTGTTTTGTTGCTAAAGTTGATGATAGCTGGTTATGGCATAAAAGACTATGTCATATCAATTTTGATAACATAGTAAAGATAAGCAATGTAAAGGCAGTAAGAGATCTACCTAGCATAGCAAAGCCAATTGATACTATATGTAGGGAATGTGTGATGGGAAAGCATGTGAGAAATTCATTCAAGAGAAAGCACAATTCAATAGAGAACAAGTTGGATCTGATTCATACAGACCTATGTGGTCCTACTCAAACAAGATCATACTATGGTGAAAGGTATTTCATTTTGTTTGTTGATGATTATACTAGGATGATGTGGGTTGTATTCTTGAAAGATAAGTCAGAAGCATTTGATAAGTTCAAAATATTCATAGCTAAGGTTGAGAATGAATCTGGACTAAAGATAAAATGTTTGAGATCAAATAGAGGAGGAGAATTCACCTCTGACAGATTCTATGAGTACTGCAAAGAACATGGCATAAAGAGACAGTTAAGTGCACCTAGAACCCTGTTGGACTACAACTGATTTGGAATCTGATTGAAGGATCTATGATTACAAGATCACTGAGAAGTTGCTAATTAGATATGTAATATGATTAAATCAATATTACGTTGTCATTGATGTCAACTAGTTTGACATCACTTATCTTGTAAGTTACTACACCGAGACATCTAAAGAAAAGTGGAAAAGAGATGAAGAACAGAGAAATCTACATGATGAAAGATGTACAAGATAGATGAGGATAAGGAACACATTGAGTAACTTTTTGATGAGTCTATGACTTGATGATATTGACTTTAATATGTTGCATTCATCTATAATGAAGTATAGAACTGAAAGACACAAAGCAGTGTTGTCGGTAAATGAAGCATTTCTAGTATACACCGACATAGTGTAGTGTATACCAACCATAGTATTAATCGAGCAATGTTCACTGACACATTTTTTGTTAATCGAGGAGGACAAAATGAATTAAATGATTAGTTTAGCTAATAAGATTGATGAGCTAGCAAGAGTATAACATCGAGGTAACAAATAAATTTTGTTACACAGATCAATGGCTGACAAAATTCAAGGAAGATCTAACAGAGAAGATTGAAACATGTTATTAACACAAGTACTGAGAAATTTTTAAGCGAAAAAATCTATGAATGTGATTAAGCAGCAAAATTTGATGGTGGAGAAGAAAATGATTTACTCATCTATATAAGAGAACATAATTTATTTATGAAAAGAGCTGGAAGAAGAAGAAGCTACAGGAGTATCGCGTGAACAAGCTTTCATGCATTCTGATCATACTGGTTAGTGAGAACCAAGCTACAGAACAGTTATCGAGCTATAGAGAGCTATTACTGATGGACAATAAGTTGATATAGTATTGAATCTGAAGTGAAATATTGATCAGAAGGATTTGTATGGACTGAATATTGATCTGTAATATGCAATTGAAGTTGTATTAAGGTAGGTCATTTTACTGTTACATATTTAACCATTGTATACATTCTAAATCTCTTAACTGAGTGGACTCTAAAAGTCTTATGATCTATCATTCATAGAATGAACATTGTTATCCTATCAACCCCATAGTGAATGCTAGTTGGACGATAACTTCTAGTCTAAAATCCTCTAACAAGGTCACACCTGATAGTGTGTTTGTAACCTTTAACAGGGTTGGGTCTTAACTGACCTCACTTTAGAAGAGTGAACAATTTTGGGTTGCCAGTCCAAGGTGGTTTTTCCCTTTACAGGGTTTCCACATTAAATCTCTTGGGTTATGTGTTGATTGTGATATTTGTTTGTTATCATTCTTTACATGTTACATGTTAGATTTGATCGGTAAACTATTATAAGTATTAGACTGGTAATCTGTAAAAGCACAGACAGTGAGAGTTATTATTGCTTACCGATGAACAAAAATTAAAGAAGATGTTTTGAATTATACATTTTGTTTTGGGACACTAGATAACTGATTCACCCCCCTCTCAGTTATTCTAACAATTTGTATTAGAGCATTGGTTGCTTGGAACATAGTTTTAAGGACTTAAGCATAAAGGTCTCAAGATGTATAAGAGGGAAGTACCGAAACTAAACGAAGAGAACTTCGCAGTATGGCAAAGCAGAATGAAGCTGCACATATCTAGAATTGGGAACTCAGCACTAGATCTGATGGAAAATAGCTACATGCAACCGCCCACTGGTCCCCTAACTGTTGATCAACTAAAGGATAAGCATGAACACAATGTTACTATGATGGAACTTTCTGCTACCTATACCGATGCTTAATTTGAAGATATCAAGACATGCACAACTACCAAAGGAATGTGGGATAAATTAGCACAAATCTATAGTGGAGATCTGAATGTCAAAAGAGCTTGAGCTGAAAGTCTGAGAGGCAGATTTGATGATATGAGAATGAAAGAAGGTGAGAATATTGTCCAATATTCAAATAGACTCAAAGAGGTGGTACATGCTATTAGAGCATCTGATGGAGTAATTGATGATGAAACAGTGATAAGCAAGATTCTCAGAACTTTGCTACCAGTTTATGCAATCAAGATTTCTGCAATTCATGAAACAAGAGCTACATCTAACCTTACTCTTGACACTCTAATTGGTAAACTTACAACCTTTGAATTAAACAACTTTGATAATAGTTTTGTTCCTTCTATTGAATATGCTTTCATGTCTTCTCTGAAGATTGGAAAGTCTAGCAGGAATAGTAAGAATTGTGATAGTGATGACAATACCGATGATGAACTTGATGAGCTTGAAGCACTTATGGCTAGAAGATTGCCCAAAGGAAAAGGAAGGTATAGAGGAAAGCTATCTTTAGCTTGCTTTAATTGTAAAGAAGTCAGTCACATCACTGCTAGATGTCCACAGAAGAAAGATGATGATAGATCCAAAGATTGATCTGAAGGAAGCTATGGGAGAAGAGTCAACAGAGGTTACTGACACAACAACAGAGACAACTGAGATGAAAAATGCAAAAAGGTATGTTACATAGCCGAAGATATTGAAATTGAATCTGATTCTGATCATGATATAGAAGTTGTATTTTTTGCTATGAAAGATGATTCAAAAGAGGAAGAGAAACATGAAGAGACAAAACTGATCTCTAAAGTAAGAAGAAATGATACATGGATCATAGACAGTGGCTGCACACATCATATGACCGGTGATGTAGAGAAGTTTGATCATCTTGCTGAATATAATGGAGGATCTGTGAGAATGGGAAATGATGCACCTTGTATGGTAAGAGGTAAAGGCTCACTGATGATCAATGACAGACTACAATGTGAAAATGCATATTGGGTAGATGGACTAAACTATAATCTGATAAGTGTGGCTCAGTTGAACAACTCAGGCCACCGACTAGCTTTTGAGAGCAAAAAGGTGAAGATTTATGATGATGGAGGAAGACTTGTCAGAACTGGTACACAATCCAGAGGTAATCTATTCTATCTTGATATGGATAAGTCTTCTTGTTTGTTAATAAAGGATGAAGATGCTTGGTTGTGGCACCGAAGGTTATGCCATGTGAACTTTGATAACATGATCAAGATTAGTAGAAAGAAAAGAGTTACAGGATTGCCTAACTTAAAAAAACCTGATAATGCTATGTGCCATGAATGTCAAAGAGATAAGATGACTAAGTCTAGTTTTAAAAGCAAAGACTATTCAACAAAGAAGATACTTGAGTTGGTTCATACTGATCTATGTGGTCCTATGAGAACTCAGAGTTATTATGGTGATAGATATTTTATTCTTTTTGTTGATGATTACACTAGACTGATGACTGTTATGTTCTTGAAACAGAAATTTGAAGCCTTCAAAATGTTTAAGTGGTATAAAGCTAAGGTAGAAAAAGAAACTGGAAAGGAAATAAAATGTTTAAGATCTGATAGAGGAGGTAAATTTATCTCTGATGAATTTACTAAATTTTGCAATGAGCATGGAATCAAGAGGTAGGTATTAGGACCAAGGACACCTCAGCAAAATGGCATTACTGAAAGAAGGAATAGGTCTATAATTAACTGTGCTAGAACATTGATGATACAGAAGAATGTTGCTTAGACATATTGGAGGGAAGCTATCAGCACAACTGTATATGTTCTTAACCGAGTACAACTAAAGAAGGACTCCAACCAAACACCTTATGAACTATGGTTTGGACACAAACCTACTGTAAGTTATTTCAGAATTTTTGGAAGTAAATGCTTTGTCTTGAAAGATGAAAGAAATGGGAGGTTTGATTCTAAAGGAGATGAAGGGATATTTCTGAGATATTCCACTACAGGTAAAGCATACAAATGTTTGAATATGGTTACAAATAAGATTGTTGAAACTACTAATGTTTGTGTTGATGAGTTTGATGATAAGTACATAGAGGAAAGTACAAAGGAACCAAAAGACTATGGTAGATTCACTTACATTGAACATCCAGAGTATCTACCGACACCGCAAGTAGTGTCAACCACTTAGTAGGGAAATAATGTAGTACAATAGGCACTACAAACCGATGAACATGAAGAAGTTTCCAAGCAAGGAAATGACCCTAAACAGGATGAAGAAGAAAGGAGAAATCAAGTCTTGGCTAGTTTTGTTAGGAGATATCATCCTGAAACACAAATCATTGGAGACAGGCATGCTAGAATGAAAACTAGAAGCAAAACAAGACAAGGTACATGTCTAATTTGTGAATTTGAACCTAAAACTATGAAAGTTTCTTTAGAGAATGAAGAATGGGTTAATGCAATGAAGGAGGAAATAGAGAAAATAGAGAAGAACAAAACCTAGTCCGTAGTACCCTGACCAAAAGATAAGAATGTTATCGGTACTAAGTGGATATACAGGAATAAATTGAATGAAAATGGTGAAGTCACAAGAAATAAAGCTAGATTAGTATGCAAGGGATATGCACAGGAAGAAGGCATTGACTATGGTGAAACATTTGCACCTGTTGCTATATTAGAAGGAGTTAGAATGCTACTTGCATATGTTGCACATAAGAAATTCAAAGTCTATCAAATAGATGTAAAGTCAACATTTTTGAATGGTATACTTGAAGAGGAGGTCTACATTGAACAACTTGAAGGATTTTTTGATCCTGACAATAAAGACATGGTATGTAGATTACATAAAGCTTTATATGGACTAAAGTAAGCATCGAGAGCATGGTATGAAAGACTGCATACTTATTTGTTAAGTATTGGATTTGTAAGAACAAGTGAAAACATCAATCTGTATGTGAAACATGAAACTGATGATACTATTATCATTGCTGAAATATTTGTTGATGATATCATCTTTGGTGGCTCAAATTTTGTCTGCAAGGCATTTGCTGATGAAATGCAAAAAGAATTTGAAATGTCTATGTTTGGAGATTTTAAGTTCTTTCTTGGACTACAAGTGATTCAGTAGAGTGATGGGATATTCATCACACAATCTAAATACATAAAGGAAGTACTAAAGACATTTGGCATGGAAGATGCAAAACCTGTAGGAACACCGATGGCTACTGGATGCAAATTGACAAAGGAGGATGAAACTATTGAGGTAAATCAGACACTTTACTGATCCATGATTGGTAAGTTAATGTACATAGTTCACAGTAGGCCAAATATAGAACATGCTGTGGGTATAGTTGCAAGATTTTTTGCTAATCCTAGAGAATCACACATGATAGCTACAAAAAGGATCTTAAGATACTTGAAGAAAATAGAGAATTATGGATTATGGTATCCTAAGGAAGGGAAGTTTGAACTGAAAGTTTACACCGATGCTGATTGGGCTGGAAATGTGGATGACAGAAAAAGCACCACCGGAGGAGCATTTTTCTTTGGTGAAAGACTTGTAAAGTAAAAAGAAGGCTTGTATTTCTCAGTCTATAGCTGAAGCAGAATATGTTGCTGCTGCTACTAACTATTCAAACATTGCATATATCAAACAAGTGTTGGAAGGAATGAATGAGGTAATCACTGACCTAGTGATTATATATTGTGATAATACTAGTGCTATTAATATTTCAAAGAATCATGTGATACACTCTAATACAAAGCATATATCTATTAAGTATCATTACTTAAGAGAACAAGTGCAAGAGAAGGAAGTAAAGTTAGAGTTTGTTACATCTAAAGAACAACTTGCTGATATTTTTACAAAGCCTCTACTGAAGGACACATTTGAATACTTGAGAACTAGACTTGGGGTCTATCCCCTATCTATCAGTCACTAAGGTGATCTAGATGTTGCATTAGCCTGCTTTTATTAGAAGATCATTCATGTTGATGCAACATAGTTCACACTTTGAATCATGTTCAAGGTTGTGATTAAGTTTGAGCACTTGAACCGATGAGATATCAGTATACAGAGATACAGAGGAAGTACTGGACACCACAGAGAGTTACTTGGCTACTACAAAGCTGATTCTTTATTTATTTCTTTGGCATTGTTGTCAAAGGGAGAGATGAACAATATGAAAGGAATGTACAATAATGAAAGGGAGAGATGAACAATATGAAAGAGGTTGAAAGGTTTGAAACAAGCACCAACGAGAACTATCTAAGGGAGAGACAATTTGAATGGAATAGAAGAACTAAAAAGATTACAACTACATAATGGTAAAGCTGTATTACTTAATGATGGTTCAGTAACATAGTGATTAAACATATTAACTCTATTTGACTTATAGTATTTGTTCACAAAGTTGTAGAATGTATGTTTGGTATGTGTATGGTACATTTCATATTACTTGAGTTGCCATTAATGCCAAAGGTAGAGATTGTTGGACTACAACTGATTTGGAATCTGATTGAAGGATCTATGATTACAAGATCACTGAGAAGTTGCTGATTAGATATGTAATATGATTAAATCAGTATTATGTTGTCATTGATGTCAACTAGTTTGACACCACTTATCTTCTAAGTTACTACATTGAGACATCTAAAGAAAAGTGGAAAAGAGATGAAGAACAGAGAAATATACATGAGGAAAGATGTACAAGATAGATGAGGATAAGGAACACATTGAGTAACTTTTTGATGAGTCTATGACTTGATGATATTGACTTTATTATGTTGCATTCATCTATAATGAAGTATAGAGCTAAAAGACACAAAGCAGTGTTGTCGGTAAAGGAAGCATTTCTAGTATACACCGATGGAGTGTAGTGTATACCGACCACAGTATTAACCAAGTAGTGTTCACCAATGCATTCTTTGTTAACCGAGGAGGAAAGAATGAATTAAATGATTAGTTTAGCTGATAAGATTGATGAGCTGGCAAGAGTATAACATCGAGGTAACAGATAAAGTTTCTTACATAGATCAATGACTGACAAAATTCAAGGAAGATCTAATGGAGAAGATTGAAACGTGTTATTAACACAAGTACTGATAAATTTTTAAGCGGCAAAATCTATGAATGTGATTAAGCGGAAAAATCTAATGGTGGAAAAGAAAATGATTTACTCATCTATATAAGAGAACATAATTTATTTATGAAAAGAGCTGGAAGAAGAAGAAGCTACAAGAGTATTGCATGAACAAGCTTTCATGCATTCTGATCATACTGGTTAGTGAGAACCAAGTTGCAAAACAGTTACCAAGCTACAAAGAGCTATTACCAATAGATAGTAAGTTGATATAGTATTGAATCTGAAGTGAAATATTGATCAGAAGGATTTTTATGGACTAAATATTGATTTGTAATCTACAATTGAAGTTGTATTAAGGCAGGTCATTTTACTGTTACATATTTAACCATTGTATATAGTCTAAATCTCTTAACCAAGTGGAATCTGAAAGTCTTATGATGTATCATTCATAGAATGAACATTGTTATCCTGTCAACCCCATAGTGAATGCTGGTTGGATGATAACTTCTAGTCTAAAATCCTCTAACAAGGTCACACCTGACAGTGTGTTTGTAACCTTTAACAGGGTTGGGTCTTAACCGACCTCACTTCAGAAGAGTGAACAATTTTGGGTTGCCAGTCTCGGGTGGTTTTTCCCTTTACAGGGTTTCCACGTTAAATCTCTTGTGTTATGTGTTGATTGTGATATTTGTTTGTTATCATTCTTTACATGTTACATGTTAGATTTGATCGGTAAACTGTTATAAGTATTAGACTGGTAATCGGTAAAAGCACAGATAGTGAGAGTTATTATTGCTTACTGATGAACATAAATTAAAGAAGATGTTTTGAATTATACATTTTGTTTTGGGACATTGGATAACTGATTCACCCCCCTCTCAGTTATTCTAACAAACCCCTCAATAGAATGGAATTGCAAAAAGAAGGAATAGGATCATCCTTGATACAGTGCACACCATTATGATAGAAGGAAAAGTTGCACACACCTATTGGAGAGATGTGGTCAATACAACAGTCTACACCATCAATAGAATTCAATTGAGGCTAGGTGTTGACAAAACACCATATGAGATATGGTTTGGTAATGTTCCCACAGTAAAATACTTTAGAATCTTTGGAAGCATGTGCTACATCAAGAAGGATGAAGCAGTAGGCAAGTTTGATGCAAGAAGTGATGAAGGTATTTTTCTTGGTTATTCTACTAAAACTAAAGCTTATAGATGTTTCAATTTAAGATTGAAAAAGATCATTGAAAGTTCTCATGTTAAGATTTATGAAAATTTTATGATTAAAGAAAGATATCATGATTACTCACCCATGATTGAAGAAGAACCCAGACCCTCCACTAGTGAGACAATTATTGAGGAAATGTTTGACAGTATTGATGTGTTATTCAATGAACCTGAGACAAGTGAAGAAGGTACTCCTAAGGCTAATGAGTTAGCATCACCTAAAGTTCCAATGTTTACATCTAGAAACCATTCCAAGAAAGACATCTTTGGAGATCAGAGCGGAAAAGTCTTAACAAGACCACAAGTAAAGAACTTAGCTAACAGTGAAGTAGTATGTTTACTATCTCAGATTGAACCTTTAAGTGTTGAAGATGCTTGTAATGATTTAGATTGGCATGATGATATGAAAGAAGAACTTGAGAAGATTATTAAGAATGACACTTGGGAACTAGTCCCAAGACCTAGTGATAAGAATGTGATTGGAACAAAGTGGATATTCAAAAACAAGATGAATGAAGATGGTACAATAGTAAGAAATAAAGAAAGGTTAGTATGTAAGGGATATGCGCAAAGAGAAGGCATTGACTATTTAGACACATTTGCACCTGTGAGTAGATTAGAAGCTATTAAGTTATTTCTAGCTTATGCTACAGTCAAAAACTTCAAAGTTTATCAAATGGATGTCAAGTCTGCATTCCTGAATGGAGATTTGAAAGAAGAAGTATACATTGAGAAGCCAAAAGGATTCACCTTATCAGATAGACCTGATATGGTATGCAGATTGAAGAAGGCCCTCTATGGACTTAAGCAAGCCCCTAGAGCATGATATGAGAGACTAGATGGATATCTAAAAAAGATTGGATTCAAGAAAGGAGCAACATATTGTACAATCTATTCATTAGAGAGACATCTAAAGGTCTACTACTTGTAGCTATATTTGTTGATGACATTATCTTTGGAGGTAATGACAAACTAAGTGCAGAATTTGCTAAAGAAATGCAAAATGAATTTGAGATGAGTATGATTGGTCCTATCAAATACTTTTTCGGATTAAATGTGCAAAAGATAGAGAAAGGTATTTTCATTAATCAGTCCAAGTATGTGAAAGAAATATTAAAGAAATTCAAGATGGATGATTGCAAGCCAGTAGAGACTCCTATGATCACTGGATGAAAACTTACAAAAGAAGATGACTCACCAGCAATGGATACAACATTGTACAAGTCTATGATTGGTAAACTCATTTATCTTACTCAGACTAGACTTGAGATTTCCAATGTAGTTGGCATAGTTGGAAGATTTGTAGAAGAACCTAAGCAAAGTCACCTCATGGAAATAAAAAGAATATTCAGATACTTGCAAGCAACTATAGATTATGGTCTATGGTTTCCTAATTCAGAAAATGTTGAGCTTCATGTGTACATTGATGCAGATTGGGCAAGATGTGTTGATGACAAAAAGAGTACATCAGGTGGAGCAGTGTTTCTTGGTGATAGACTTGTCACTTAGACAAGAAAGAAATAAAATTTTATTTCTCAGTCAACAACAAAAGCAGAGTATGTTGCAGCAGCCTTGAATTATTCTACAATTGTTTGGATCAAGCAGATGATAAAGGATTTTGGAATTCAGATTAATTATCCTATTGTTATTCACTGTGATAACACTACCACTATCAACATGTCAAAGAACCTTGTGATGCATGCAAAAATAAAGCACATTGAGATCAAGTATCACTTCCTAAGAGAGAAAGTGGTAGAGAAAGAAGTCAAGTTGGACTATGTGAGTACCAAAGATTAGTTGGTAGACATATTTACAAAGCCCTTTCCAAAGGATACTTTTGAGTATCTCAGGGAGAAGTTGGGAGTAATTCCCTTCCTCGATTCTGCTTAGAAGTAAAAAGGAAAGGCATCAGTCCTCAAGGACCGATGGAAGGTTGAATACTCTACCTCAGGAGTAGTACCGGTGCTTAAAATGAATGGCACCATTTGCCATTGATGTCAAAGGGGGAGTAATATACAGAGTCATGAAAAATAAAAGTAAAAAGGAGGAGTAATATACTAAGGGGGAGTAGTATTCAGTTATGATAGCAATGTAGTTGAGGAAATGGAGAATGTTATAAAAGAAATGTTCATTTGGGTTGGTGGTGGTTTTTTCATTCCACATGTTTCCATCAATGCCAAAGGGGGAGATTGTTGGAGATTTGCTAGCAGGCCAGTATTGATTGTATGTTTGTCATTGATGACAACATATGGAAAGTAGCATGCGTGGAAGCCTTATCCAGTAAGCATTTAGTATATGTAGCATGGACATGATATCAACATGATATCATGGGCGCAGAGGTTAAATTTTAGTACAGATAGTTATATAGAAGCTTGTGTCAGTAGTGTGTTGGTACTCTAAAATTTGGTTTGATTTCAGAGTCAAGTTTCAAAATTTTCTTAGGCCAAAGTTTGTGCCTTTCAAAAAGGGTTTTAAAAGGACCTTAGTTCAAGTGCATGTAGGAATGGGCTTGATGATTTTCATGAGATACATCTTGGGAAATCAGTTCAACACCTTTCATTTGACATATGCAGTGGGTTCCAGCTCCTAAATTTTGAATCTGAAATGTTTTGAGGGTACCCATTTGGAGGACATTTCATAAATCTGCATTTTTGCTTAAGTATTAAATCACTGTAGCAGGCCCTATTTGCATTTGAATATCTTGTGTCCTGTTAGGTTTCATGGCTCGCCACTTTGGGAATGTTTACAATGTATATCAGAAAGCTTATGTTTCAAATCTCAAGCCGTTTCGAGTCCGTTTGATAGGTTTTTGGATCCCCCAAAGTTGGCTTTCCAGATTTGTCCTATTTCTCTAATCTACCCGGTTTTCTGAATGGCCTTGTTTGACTAGTTGTAACTTTTGATCCTATGATCCAATTGATAAAATTACTTTTTCCATGTATTCCAATGGTCAAATACTTCTTGTGTTTCAGTTTTCAGGCCATGATGAATCCGTTTACCCAGTTTTCCAATCTGATTCCGTTTGTAGTTTCTAACAATTTGATGGACAGCTGCATACTTTAGCCAGAGGCCCTATTCGGATGTTTGTATCTTTTTCCTAGAGATTGATCATAATGTGCAGGTTATGGAATCATGCTTTAGGTATAAGAATGAGTCATCTTGCCAATTTTTAGCCCCTCACGTGTCTGTCTAGTCACTTTGCCAGAGCCATTTCATTTGCAGATTATTAAAGATTCATTGAATATGCTGAATCCAGAATTAAATGACCTACTTTGAGGCATTGTAATTTGCGTCCTGTCCATGATTTGATATAATTGAAAGTTGTCCTGTATTGTAAACCTAGAAGACTACTTGCCTATGGATTTTGAGGTCCTTGTCAATCCATTTAATCAGTTTCCTAGGCCATTTTCAAAACTGATTTATGCATATTTCACTATTCCGGTCCTAAATGTTTCTGACTAACTTTGGTGTTTTAATTGTATACGACCACTTGATCATTTTTGGTGAATTGGTTATGGATTCTTTTTTCTTGTATGAGGAAGAATTAGTGCCCAGGTTTCCAGATCTTGAAAGTTTCAACAGGTGAGTTTTTTAGGCTGTTTCCGAAGGCAACTTGTGTGTTTTGGCAATACTGGCACTTTTAGTTTCCAAGTGACCTTGTGTGATCACAAGTATCTTTTGGATGGAGTATTCTAAGGGGTTTTCTTTTGACCAACATACTGTCATGTTGGAAGTCAATATATGCTCTTGATGGCGTGACCCTATGGTTGCTATTTGTCAGTTTTTAGAACCAATTCCGGAGGTCAGTTGGTATTATTTGGTGACTTTGCAAAAGTGAAAAAGTGGGCAGTGTGACTTGAATCTCCGATGCACTGTGATTTATATTCTTTGAGCGACTCCATTACTAACAAGAAAATCAAGAGACACAAATGTTATGCTTGCAACCTTTCTTTCCAATCAGGTGCTAGACCTTTTTGTTGAGAACCCTTGACATTTTCAACATCACTTTCAATCTTGTTGGAACTTCAATTAAATTTCACAAAACAAAGACACATTTTTTTTTTATGTTATTTTGCGGAGCAAGTCAAAACTATGATGGAAGATCATGAAAGCATTTTGCATGCCAGAGTGAGTAGAAGAGTGGTCCTTACCTGTCCATTGATTATTGAACTCGACACCTTGGGGTTGTTCTCACTTTTGCTGTATACAAGGCCGATCTTCTTTCTGATTTTACCCCGGGAGAGTGTGTTCAAGTAATTGCAGGATATTTGGATATAATCTTTGAGATTAAATCATTGGTGAATAAATTATTGGTTAACTTGCTAGAAATCAGGCTATTACTGTGAATGTATGTGATATGACCAGAAGTTCAATGCTACTAAGGATATATGGACCTGATGTTAAAGATGTGAAATTTTGTGTATCAGTGTTCTTGATTTTGGAGACCGATCCATGAGCATTGATATGTGTTGTAGATGTAACCAAAGGTAGCCACACCCATGGTTTGTAGTAACAACTTCAATTGGAACACCAGTTATTATGTTCTTAATTGGTCACATACCTTTGACCAACTATAATCCACACTGCTAAAATAGAGAATGACTTTCATATAATGGAGGGGACTAGTATTTGTTTGAAGAAGAGTCCCATGCTAGGCAGATGATTCCAGTCAATGGCCATGCACATATGTAGGAGGCTGTGCATGGGGATGAGGCCCCATGTACTTAATTAAGGGGGAGGTTTTGTGTAAATAAGGAAGGGGTGTTCACGCCAATAGGAGGAGCCTCATGTGAACAATAAAGTTGTTAGTGCATATAAAGATGCCAATGCATTAAAAGGGGACTGGTCACATGAAAAACAAAAGACAAAAATATATCCTGCACAAAGCAATTGGTAGCTCATGTGATAATGGAAATGTGGGATTGTGCTTGTGTAGAGTGATTAAAGATTCTTGCCAATTGAGAATGATACCAATATTGGCAGGCCACCAAACATTGTAGGGCCTCACACAGCCTTCCTAAGGTACTATTTGAGCCTTGCCATATGATGTTGTTGCATCACTCACACAAATGAAGAGGGGGTTGCCAGTCATGGTGGAAGCCTGCGAGATTTAGTTGGTGCCTTACGCATGAGTGCAGGCCAGTGTGTGGACAAAAACAAATAAAGAAGATGCCAGCGCCAAGACCAGGCAAATAAGTGAGCACTTGCATTAAGACATCAAACCAATTTAGAGGCATTTTACTTTGTATTATGCATGAGGTATGATTAGTTTTCCAGCACACCTTGATTTAGACCTATGTACTAGTTTGAAGGAGCTGTCAACATATGATAGCTAGGCCACTATAGATGGAGGGGCTGTTCATGCTCAATATTGGAGGCCCAAGAAAATCCGTGCCAAATAATGGAAGTCTCAAATGACTGGAGGAGTGCTGCTTGCACTATTAATTAGAGATTCATGCATTAAAGAGAGTAGATTGCATGTATTTTTGGAAGCTAAGTCTGTGCAAAACAAAGGAGTGGGGGTAGTAGAGAGGGGCTTGCCTTGCAAAAGACAAACATAGATGCAAGTGTGGGAAGCTGCTAGTCTAAAATGACAATAGAGCCCCACGCATGTTTCATAAGAGGCTTTTAATGCATCAAAACAAGATGCCAGTTAGAATATAGACAAAGGCATGATGCTCATGAGGATATCTATGCAAACTATGGAGCAATTGTTTCAGTGGATAGAGAGGACCTTGGTGGACATTCTGGGTGCATGTTTTACAAGTCTTCCATGTACAATCTTCATGGAATGGATTTGATACTTGTGCGTTCTAAAATGAAACCATAAAATGTGCATATCATTCTCAGGTTACATTGTATACTTAATCCCACATGCGTTGAATATTGGGATAATAAGATATTTATAAGGATTGGCACTCAACTTAGAGGTAAATAAGAGAAAGGCATGAGGCATGTGGTCACTTAATGCTTGGGGCCCACTCTGGGGCACATGCCAATTGGTGGGCATGCTATGAATAATTTTGGAAGGATCTTTATTATAAACTCAAAGATGATTAATCCCACATTGACACTGCAAGAAGTAAATAAGAAGTTTATAAGGAAGACCACACAATATGCTAGTATCCAAAGCAGACGCCCGGTTGGAGAGCCTTGTCATGCATACGTGGACTAAGATAGACCAGTGGATGATGACTTGGACAATGGGGACAATGGGCCCCACACGCGCAGGTAAGAAATTTTGACGATGTGCAGATTCACCCGCCTTGAGATATGTGCCCAAATTGACAGACATCGCTAATCCGCTAAGATGAAGATGCTTAGAGATTACCTTGGTGGTATAGCGACAGGGTGACAAGTGTCACCTGGTGACATGGAAAAAGAGGTACAATCAAACACTTGTGTGGATCCGCAGGCCAATAGAAATATGACATGTGGCGAACATCGATGACGGAGTAGTCAGACAGATGGTCGGGTGCCTTGGGATGCATGCCAATCTGATGGTGGTCGCTAAAGCATGAAGCAAAGATACTCAAAGTTTAACCATTGTGAATGAATGATAGCGTGACACGTGTCATCCAGCGAGCTGACATATAGGTGCTCAGTTAGCAAGAGGAGCCAATCACAGAGCAACAAGTGGCAGGGGTGTGTTGACGGGTCTAGTTGGGTGATGAGGTGGATCAGTGGATGAATCGTGTAGTGCCACGTGGCACATAGGGCCCACTTTCAAATTCAAATGTCTGCAACAAATATTAATTTCGAAATTGTAAAGTTGAACTATATGAAGAAATTCAAAAATTTAAAATAATGCAGCTGCTCAAGAAAAATGATGTACAGGCCTCATTTTTTGGCCAAATATACAAGTATTATATGTTTTTGGAATCAGTTCGGAACGAGGAATCTAATGGTAGTAATAAAAATCAGATTTGACAAAGTTGGTGAGAGAAATAATGGAATGTGTAATCTGACGTCAAATTTGGGTAAAGATTCAGATATTTTGTAAAGATGTTTTTGGAAAGAAATGCAATCAGATTTATCTGAGATATTTTTGTGAGTCTTAGGGTTGACTGTGTTGCCCTTAAAATGCCCTAAATGATATTTTCTTGTTGCATCCTTGTTCTTACAAAAGGATTTTTGTGATCATTTAAAAAGGGCTGGCTAGAAATTCTTGACACAAGAAGTTGAAAAGCTAAGTGTGTATCCTCAGTCCAAATTGTAACATTTCTTACTAGTTGTATCAATATTAGGGAGAAACCTTCTGTATCTTTTGCATATTGTCTATGATATTACTGAATCAGTTTGTAATACAAGGATTTTAGTCCACATAATCAATATAGTTTCTCATTCTTGGATCTCTCTTTTAGTTGTTCTTGATAAATTTTGAGTTTTCCAACTCATTGCATTAGGTTACTGGTGTATATATTTTATCTCTCAGCCTTGATCTAGGATCAGGTTAAAAATCTCTAAGTGAAGCATAGATTCATTTGGTTCAATCAGGAAGGATATTTGTAAGTAGTGTAAGAGATGTTTAACTATGTTTATGGCTTGGATTCTTAGATGAATTTAGTAGTTGTTCTTGTATTTCATGTCTACTTTAGGTGTGATGCCCAATGGATAAGGCACTGATCATATGCTAGTATCCCCTATACTGTTACATGCATTGCATGGTTGTTTACATTCTGTAAGAAGTCATAAATCATTACCAGTCATTTTACTTTTATTTACATTTATAGTTGTTCTACCTAGTGATGGAGAGTCAATGAATAATAGGTTTTTATTTAGTATTTTCTCACTGTCATCTATTGTAAGATCTAGTATTAGGTAAAGAACGGAGTTATATCTATTGGATCAGGTGTACTCTCCTTGGTTTTGCAGAGCCAAAAGTGAAGAGGGCAGTCTTGTCCCTATAGTTGGTCCAGTTACCTATTGATTTCTCACATTTGGAACTAACCCCTCCTTAATATCAGTCATAGGTATATTAGTATCTCATGGACTGTAAAATCTGATCCAGGAACCAACACAGTGTTCCTGATAGAGTAACAAACAATGTTCTATGTATGGTTGTCCATACAGTTATCATGGAGCCTTGCACACTTGGATATATGTTAAAGACATGTTAGTGATGTTTTAGTCATGGATGCATAGTCTGATATTCAATAGAAGTGAAGGTATGTAGTCGCTATTCGCCAGTTGTAGTTTCCTATGTTTGTTCAGAAGAGCCGACAAAGATTTTATTTGTTCTAGAGTTACGCCTATCTTTTGGGTATGCACCCTTGGAGTTAAGCTTAGAGAAGAGTTATTGATGTTTGGTTAAGAGTGTATGCAGTAATTCATCTCGAGGAGAAAGATCTAGTTGTTTTGATAGAGCGGACATTGTGTAGCATGTGTCTACAATTATCTTATTAGATAGGTCCTAGAATGTGTTACATGCTTAGTAGAGCCGACTGAATTATTATTGGAGTTTTTTATGGCTTCTCTAATATGATTTCAAGGTGGTTCTAACAAGCTGACTTGATTATATCATTTAGAGGAAAGATACTTATAGGCAGTCATTTGTGATTGTTTGAGTGTGGTTCATGGTTGATTAAGAAGAGAAAAGAAGAGTGTGCAAAGTGTTGAGCCATCAGAAGAAGGTCTATGTGACCAAGTAAAGTGTTTGTGTTATACATTGGAATTGATCCATACAACAGATCTAAGCACAGTTCACCAAGATCCAGATATAGTGTATATCTATCATTTAGAAGGTTGTAGCCTTCACCCCTTTGAGTAGTGAGCTCTTAGATAGTGCGTCCTCTCCCCTAATAGGGACTATTTTAAAAGATTCCTAACAAGGTGTGATCCTTGACCAAGTCTACTATACTAAATATATTGTAAAGCAACTCCTAATAGGGTTAAGGATCTTCTAACAAGGATCATAATACACTAGTACAAAATATTAGTGGGTGTTAATTCCCACCGAGGTTTTTACCTATTTGGGTTTCCCCATATCCAAAATATTGGTGTTGTGTTCATGTGTTTATGCTTTATGTTTAAGTATACTTAATTGGATAAAGAATTGAAACTTATAGATAACTGATTCACCCCCCCCTCTCAATTATTTCTTGGGACTATTCCTAACAGAAAACCCATTAGCATATTTTTGATAAGTTGTAAGTACATTATTTTTTTTTGGCATTAGTTTCAAAAAGGGGGAAAGTCTATGTATATATATGTTAGTATGTACTTCACATCGAGAGCATGCAAAAAGGGGGAGTTAGTGTGTTAGTCAGTGAGTTAGTATATGTTTGGAGTTTGTATATATTTATTTTTGTAGTCAGTACATATACATAAGGTTTTGATACTAATGCCAAAGGGGGAGAATGTTACTCCTATTTGAGCATTAAAGGATTGTCATTAGTATTAATAAGTTATTCAGTTGGTAAAGGAAAAAAATATAATGGTCATTCAACCACATAAAGCCTACACACTGAGAAAGACACAAGGTAGATCTCTAAGTTAAACGAACAAGGGTTTGGCTGAGTACACTCACTGAGTGGAAGACAATTACTGAGTACCGAGCATAATGATCATCGAGTATTCATATGAACTGAGCACCACTTAATTACTAAATGGAGAATGCATTGATTATCGAGTATAATAGGAAATGACATATTAATCTAAAATGACACAAACATCTATGAAAATCGGTTCACACCAATTAGAAAATGGTTTACCAAGATCGAGACAAAATTAAATATGGATGTAATCATTAATTTTTTGATGATTCCTATGTAATGTTAGATCTAGGTTATTTTGTTACACCGTTGATCTTAGGTTTTCTAAGATATTGTAAACCCTAATTAGGTCAAGTTAGTTTGATACAAAAGTTGTAAAGATGTCATTATAAACATGTATCATGAAGAAGTAGCCGCACTAAGGACATTAGGAGATCAGACAAAGGGTTTTTAACAGAAGGTTTATGAAAGAATCATTCAATTTTTCAGAACACATACAAAGCTACCGAGCAGAAAAAAAGGACACATACATCACTAAAAGGTGATATATATTTGGTATATTAAAGATCTGAATCAGGCAAGATAGAGTTGTTGATTGTAGATATATCTTACTATTACCTTTTAACCATTGTAGCTGAATTGAAATCTCTTAACAGAGTGGACTTAACCATTTATGTAAATCTCTTAACTAATTACACACATGTATTGTGTTGTTAAAATTAGTTAACAGGTAGATATAGTCGATCTAATTATTACTCCTAACATGGTAAGATCATCAGAAGTGATTTTAAAGGTATTGATTCACCCCTCCCCTCTCACTTACTGTAATGTTTCACTGACAAAAAAAATGCCTTACTGGATTTTAGTGCCTAGCAGGCTTTCAAAGCCTCATTGTCTTTACAACTCAGTACAACTTTTCATAGATACAAAGTCATAAAATCTGATCTTGTTATATTCACTACAACCTACTACCATACATAATTAAACACATATAAGTCTTTATGTTGAACAATGCATAATATAAGTTACAATTACCATCCCCTCAATCAAGTATTTCTGATTAGTATGTCTAATTGTGCACAACTAAGATAAATATATTTCATGAAGTATCAATCTTCTTTCTTTGTATTTTTGTGAATAAATATGAATGAAGTATTTATAGGTTTCCTCAGAAAGAAATTAGAGTAAAATTCGATGATAGTTATTCACCAAAACTATATTCCAACTTCTTTGAAATTGATCAACTAAACCAAAACTAATTTTAAACATCTGCAAGTTTAATTTCTTTCCAAAACTATATGTCAACTACCAAGATAAAAATTGTATGCTTAGAAATTTCCTTTTCAAACTAAACAAACAAGACAAGACAATCTTGTCTATAGAATAATGAAGGCCTAAAAAATACAATATCATTAACCCGTGTGGTAAAACCCTTAAATAGGGTAGGCCATAGATAACATCCTCTTAATAGGCTCATTGGTAATGATAGTATACTCTAAATTATGATTATAAGAAAAATTCCTTAGGTTTTAACAAATAATGAATAGTAAACAAATTCATACCCTCAAATAATAAGAAACCTTGATAAGTAGGAGATATTTTCCACAACAAGTCAAATTGTGATATTTCTATCAAGATTCAACTGTGTAGTTTATTGACTCAAACTCATTGACTCATGTTTCATGAGCAGTGGTTCACATGAGCCCATATCTCATGAGAATGAATGGAACAAATTATAAACTAGTTTAACAAAAATGCTTTGAGGCCCAAATGTCAAATAGAATTAGACTAGGGTTTAACGAATACTTTCACCAATCAAACTTAAACAAGAAAAAACTTGTTGTGGTTCAACAATGCAAACCTTAGTTTGGCCACTTGGCCAAGGCCCCCCCCTTTTTTGCTTGTTTTTCCTTTCTAGGTATTTTAGTTTTATAATTTGGTCCCCCACTTTAGATTTTTTAGGTAAAATCCCTTGTTTGGAGAAAGTTTTATGTTTTTTTCAGACTTGTAGTGTTTCAGGCTTCTTTGAAGCCCTGGACATTTGAAAGTCTGAAAACCCCACATTTACAAGGAAGTAGAGGAATTTCCTTTTGGTATTTTGGTGTTTGAAACACTGAAGATACATGACTTATCTAATTCTATCTTTTAGAAAGTAGAAGTGCAAAACTAGATGATTACATCACTCCACCGAAGGTTTATAAAAGTGGAAAAAAGGTTGATTTATTCATTTTGTGACTTTTTTTTTTGATCATTTGATCAAGTACTTTCCTAGAGTATTGTTCGGGCTTGTTGGGCGTAATTTTTTCCCCTCCATTTTGGATGAGATCTCATAATTAACCACCACACTTAGCTTCATCACAAACATATTACCAATGTCCTTGTGCTAAGGTTAGGGTTTTTCCCCTTTTTCCTTCTTTATTGGTTCTAGGGTTAGTTTAGGGTTTTGTGGTATTTGAGTTAATGTTGGCATCATCATAGTTAGCATCTTTGTCAATTTCTAGCATTGTTAGTTTAGTTATTTTTGTTTTTCTTTAGTCTTGTTCATCTTAGTCTCCTCTTTTCAGCCCCCATAGGTCCGAAAGACCATTCCAACTTTCTACCTCAAAAAGGATTACAATCAGAAAAGTTCCTTTTGCACTTTTGGAGTTTTAGACACTGATAAATAGAAACATCCTTGAAACTCCATAATACCTATTGGAATTAGGAGAGATAGGGTATTGAGAGGGAGGGGTGAATCAGTGCCCACAAAAAATTTAACACATAAACCTTTCAGATCTACAACAACAAATAGTAGTAACCTTCCAAAATAACTTGTATCTAATGCATGTATCATTCATCCATTCAACTTATGAAAGTAAACAACATGAAATCAACAATATAACAATCCCATAACACAAGTATTTTGGTAATGCAAAAACCCTTGTTAGAAGGTAAAAACTGCGGTGGGGATGACACCCACAAATTCTTCACTACTGCAGATAGAAAAGGTTTTTCTATTAGGGCTACAAGTGTTGATCACTTCTAGTGATCTTACCCTATTAGGAGTAACATATTAGATCAACTAGATCTACCTAGTTATAGGATTTTAGCAACACTACTTGAGTGTGCACTCGGTTAAGAGATTTACAAAAAGACTGTCAAGTCTACTTTGTTAAGAGATTATACAAAACTCTATTACAATGATTAGAAAGAAATAGGTACCTATATGAAAATGCCAACTTAATTTTCTGATATAGATCAATAAGTACTAATAAAGTATCACCTTTATTATGATGAATCTCTGCTCTAAACTACTCAGTTAGCCTGCTCTGATTCTGCTTAATCTGACTTCGTCTCAATGCTGATCTGCTTTGTCAACTGATAATCTTGAAGGTTGGCTAGTACTTCAAGTGCTTCTTCACTCATACATTAGTTCACACCAAAAATGATGTAACATACAAATATATAACATACTTCTTTATGCCGCTTATACAAAATTAGGTTTACAAATCTTAGACAAAAACCTAAGATCTACGGTGTACAAAAATAACCTAGATCAAACTATTACATAAGATCTTCATCGTATCTCAACAATGAGTTGTTCTCAATCTTGGTAAAACATTTTTTGATCTGTTGTAACCATTTTCATAGAAGAATGTGTCATTCCTAATTACTATGTCATTTCTTGTGATCCTCGGTAAACACTATATAAACTGCTTGGTGTTTATTTTGATGCTCAGTGTTTACTGTCACTCAATATCAGTGTCTGCTGATGCTCGGTAAACTGTCTGATGCTCAGTGTTTACACTTAACCGATTGGCCTATTTTGCTTATAGTTATCGACTAAGTTCATATATGTAACCAACCGATATCTTTGATAACCTTTGATACTAATGACAATCATTAATGCTCAATAGAGATAACAATCTCCCCCTTTGGCATTAGTATCAAAACTTGAATGTATATATATCTTAGACCTTCTATCTCAAAACTTATATCTCCACCATATACATATACACATCAAAAAATTTCTAAATACTCCCCCTCAGTGCATGCTCTGGTAATATCTAGTATACTTAGCAAAAATGTACATATTTGGCATATACATTGATTTCCCCATTTTTTATATTAATGCCAAATACAAAAATTGTATACTTACAGCTTGTCAAAAATGTGTTGGTGGGTTTTCTTCAGTGACTCCAAGAGGTTTTCCCTTTCCTCTTTCAAGTTGGTGAGAGCAATGTGCTCAAGACTAACTTGTGCATGCATATCAAATATGTTGTCCAACACAAAATTCTCTAGTGTTGCAACAAGCGATTGTGCCCTGACAATATGTTTCTCAAAAAATTTTAGGTATGGAAGGAGTTATGTCTGCAACTCAGTAACCTGATCAATTATGCACTCTTCTTGATTCTTGAGATATGCTATCAACCGCTGGAGTTCTTGAACTTTGAGTATATGCTTTGAAAAAGCTTGTGGCTTGGTTGTAGCTGCTAGTGCACTGACTGAGATTTCATTCTCAAACTGTTTAATCTTTTCACCGATCTCTGTAGTGAAGGTTTCAATAGTGCATAGCTTATACAAGATTTGACAGATTAATGTTGTAATAGACTGAATTTTATTTATTACCTCTAAAAGCTTAACCTTGTTTATTGCCACTTCTTGGCTTATTTTTTCAGCTAATTTATCTTGTATCTTTGATTCTTCCCACTCTTCAATTCTTTTGTTAGCATTGACATCTAGGGCGTTGATTCCTTCAGCAAGAGTAGCAAGTTGGTCCATAATTAGTGTGTCCTCATCTACATGTATCTCAGGGATGACCTATTGTAAGATGTCTCTTACATTTTCCAGTATTTCCTTGCTCTTACTCTCTTGTCTCAATTTCTCTTGTGCTTCTTTCCTTGTACATAATTCCCCATATTTTCTCAATTTGTTGGGGTTAAGGGTCCTCAGGTCATAGTCAGGTATCACAATGACTTTTTCTAGAGTGAACAGCCCTTTTTCTATGTTCTTCTTCTTCTTCTTCTTCTCCAGGGCAAGTGGTGAATTCTTGATAATGGTGACAATAGCTTTATCTTCTGCCCTCAGAGTGTTCTACACGGTAGATACACTATCTTCCTTATTTTTCTCCTCGATAACCTATGTGTTGGTTGAATGAGGTGGAGCCTCAGATGTGGTGTCAGGTGGGGTTTTCTCAATTGTCTAAGGCTCTTCTTATGCCTTTAGTTCTATTTCATTAGCTTCTTTTTCTTCAGCTTCTGATTTATTGGCCTTTTTTTCTTCAGGCTTGTTTGTCTCTGCAAGAGGTTCATTACTTGGTTCCCTTGTTGTGTCTTTAGGTTGCTCAAGGATAGAGCCTTTGGGTTGTTCCTAAGATAGAATCTCTATGGCTTCAACAAGTACAGGAAGCTCACTTGATAGTGATGGAAATGCACACTCGGTAACTTGTGCTTCATCCTCTGTGTTGTCTTGTACATTATTCACATCATCATCATCATCCCTATCATCAAGATTTCTGTTTATGATTTTCTTAATGAGTACATCCTTGTCATTTGTATCCTCAATTTGAATCACTTCTAGATTTAGTGCATCCTGTGAACTGTTCGTAATTTCTTGACCAATTATTGTATCAATTACCTTGGTAAGAGATACATTTGAATCTTTATTCTTCTTTGCTAAATTCTCCTCAATGACTACTCCTTTACCTTTTGAATTCTATCACTTCTTAGACAAATTTTGAAATGCAACTTTCTCATTATGCTCTCTGACAGCTAAAAGTGAACTCCAGATAAGTTGGCAAGACTCATCGAGATTTTCTAGGTTCTCATCTATTATTTACATCACTCGGTGCTTGACTTTGAACCTCTACACATAAGTATCCATATGCTCTTTAATCTCATCAAGAGATAGATCTGGTGCAATCACTACAAGGTCTTGTTCCCTCTTCCTCTTCTCGGTGTCCAAGGCATATGACCACTTTTGATTTTTTCAGTCCTCTAATGTCTTGGGTAGCGATAATTCAAACTCTAATGGAACTCATTTGAAGCATATCATCATCTTGATGATGGCTTCCTCAATTTTGTTTTGGTCTTCATTTGACATATTATCAAACTTACTAAGTTTCAGATCTGCAAGATTCCCATTCTCAATTATTTCTTCAGCAATCTCATCAATTCACCTCTTCTTATTACTGACAACCTTAAATTGATTATTGTCATTGTTGGTTCCTTTTCTTTCCACTTGCAGATTTACACTGACTCTATCACCACTCCAAACTCCAAACTCTATCACCACTAATGTCACTGACTCTATCACCACTCCAAACTCTCCAAGAAAAAGGGCCAATTAACAAGGATCAACAAGGATCCTCCTACACTTTGAGTCTAATACTTAGGTGGGTGTACCCTTGACTCACTTCTTGAAAGGAGTCACCAAATATTGTGTATTCATACCCTTTACAAATTGATTTCAAGATTTTATCATTTATATTTGTGATTCATGATGATAAATTACTTTCAGGGAATAGATTATTGTCTTACCCTAGGGTACAGAGTCACCAACAACATATATCAACTAAGATCCTAACTCCAACCCACCCAAATCCAAAATAAGTACTTTTCCTATTATTCCTCTCAAATCTTATACCTAGACATCAAATTCTCATTTAACATAGATTCTCTGAAATTACCTTTATGGATTTAATCCTGACTTTGGCAAGAAATCAAAGAAAATTTCACAATATACTTTGTATATCATATACTAACTCACTTTGACATTAATATATAAGAATGCAGGATTAGAATAAGAAGACATACATAAGTTTAAGATCAGGATTCAAGTGCATTTTCATTAAAATATCAAAATCAATACATTGCAGAATGACAAAATACTAAGGAAATAATACTCACAATCTGAGCTCTCCTTGTTCAATTGCTCAAGCGATCATCAAAAACCTTTCTACATACAAAAAACATCAATATATAGTCACTAGCTACCTTGGAATCCTCTGGAAAGGATGCAACAAGCTTCAGATAACTAGGATAGAATTAGGGTTTCAACAACCCACCAAATGGATTTGATCAAGATTTACTACAGGGGAGGAAACCAAGCAATCTTAGAGAAAAAAAATCCAAGAATGATCTTCAATAATGGAAAAATCCCTGACTGGTATGCAAGAGACTGGAAAACCATCATGTTTACCCTCTGCAACTCCAACTACAACGTAACTTGAGTAGCCATTTCACCCACTACCATGGTGCAGACACTTTCCATAATCAATCATACCTTAGGCCATACTATACCAGTGAGTGCAAAGTCATGCCATACAGATTGGCCATCAAAACATTGAATTTTTAGTCCTTCTGTCACTAAGAAACCCTTAAAATATTCAAATTTTGGGTAGCAACGATTAATCAGCAAATTTGAATTGCAACTGTCGATCTCACTCCTTCCCGACAGATTGGGCGGTTCTCAAAAATCAACAAAATAGTCAACTGAGCCCTTGAAAACAACCTCACCACATCAGCAACACTATAGCCAATGAGAAATGAGCACATCAACATGACATGGCAATTTGGACCCACCGCTTACATCAGGTCTTTCAAACAAGATTGAATGGCTGATGCTATACCACAAGCTTTAAACATCACACATCTTATTCTAGTAGTATACCGACAACCATAAGATCTACTCAAGCTTTAATTGTCTAAGAAATCTGACCCCACTGCTCTATGTCACCCAAGACAGGTGTCAAATAAAAGAACTGCCATAAAAGAAAGTCTGTCAGAAAGGATGCTGATCAAATGCTTGTCACTAAAGTCTGAAGATTAAAAGATAGTCATCTCAACCCAATGGTACAATGACAACCGTTGATCGATCCCAATGTTTAGTCGACAACAAGCTTTGAAGAAGGGCCCACTTGGACAAATGTCATCATGTCACCAAAGCACATGTCAAAAACTCTAACAACTAGGAACTCAAGATTCAACGATAGCCACAAGTTCAAAAAGCTAAGTCACTTGGAAATATTAATAGAAAACTTAGGCTTTGAAAGAATTATTAAAAAGGGGACCCCGTTTGACAACCTAGTGGTATAACATGTAAAGTGGTTACTTTCAAAGGGGTCAATTTTGCACATGCATCATTAGGGAATTTTAATGAGCAAAAAGCAACGCTCAAACATAACAACATTAATAACAGACTAGGGTTTTAGCAAAATGCATGAGGCCAAGCCCTTAGAACCATAATTCTCAAAATCTAAGAATGAGGATCAAAATTTAAAATAGTTCTAACAATGGCTCAGTCTGCGGATGGTGGGTAACTTGTGCCCATGCAAGAATTCAAAATTTTGGGAGAGCAAACCACCTATTGGAAAACAACTATAGAGAGAACTTGAACAATAAAAACCTACAAACTAAGGCAAAACCAAGCAGAAAGAAACACACCAGTATATACAAGCCTAACTACTATTCATGGAAAAGAACATACTTCAACTAAAGTATTTCTTCAAGAACTATCCATGAACTGGCAATTCTTGAATGTCCCCATTTTTAATGAATCATATATGGCCCTAACCAGATTGGATCAAATTTTCCATGCTTTCCTTTATCTTCCAATCTGGCATTCCAAATTAACACCAAATCATCAGGTTAAAACCTCTTTTCTATTGATTTCTTATCATACAAACTCTTGACCTGCAACTGCAACTTAGCATTCTTTGAAGATGATTCTCTTCTAGTTTTGTCTAGCTTGATTAAGTCCTCAATTCTCAACTGCATTTCATCCTCTAGATCCTCCTCATATATTTGAACAAATTTATACATCTCTAGTAAGTTGTTCTGAGGCATCCTTGCATGTATTCCATACACCAAATCAATTGGTGCACATCCAATTGCCTTTTTCACAGTTACTCTATTAGCCCATACAGCTAGTGGAAACTTTGACTTCCATGCCTTCTTATTCTTTTCAAGAATCCTCTTGAGAATCTTAATCAAAATTTTATTAGTTGATTCAGCCTATCTATTTCCCTGTGGATGATAAGGTGAGCTGTATGACATCTGAATTCCTAAACCTTTGCAGAATTCCTTGTATTCAGTAGACTTGAAGCACATTGCATTATCACTGACAATCCTTTAAGGACAACCAAATCTTGTAACAATATTATTCAATAGGAAATCAATCACCACCCTACTTGTTGCATTCCTTGTAGGAATATCCTCTACCCATTTTGTAAAATAATCAGTGGCAACTAAGATCCAAGAGTGTCCTCCACTGGACTTATTTGGGAATTCACCTATAAATTCCATTCCCCATTGTTGGAAAGGGGCCTGCACTTCAACTGGCCTCAATGGTACATTTCCTGAGAATTTTAGCTTACCAAAAAATATTTGACAACCATCACACTTTCTTGCCAATTGTTCAACATCCTTGAAGATTGTGGGCCACCAGAATCCCACTCTCAGAATCTTTTGAGCAGTAGTTTTTCCCATATAATGTCCACCACATATCCCCTCATGCATTTCTTTCAACAATTTGTTAGCTTGATCTTCATAAACACATTTCAAAAGTATGCAATCCAAATTCCTTTTATATAACTTGCATTTTATAATTACATACTTGATTTCCTGTAGTTTCAGTGTCCTCTTCTTATTGTCGTCCATTCCTACTAGACATCTCATGTTTCTTAAGTAAAAGATAATATCTTGATACTAGATACAATCATCCATATCACATGTGTAATCAATTTCAGCTTGATTTATCTGATTTGCATCAAGATTGGATTGAGCCATCAATTTTTCCAATCCTTGAGCTCTAACCAACTTGGTAATTTGGATATCAATGTTAAACTCTTGAATTCTATTAATCCATCTGCATCTTCTCCCAGACACTTCTTGCTGTGAAAGATATCTTTTATTGCAACACTTGGTACAAAAGCAATAACAATTGCTCCCATTAGATAACATCTAAAAGCCTTTACTACCTTCACAATTGCATATGCTTGTTTCTCATTGATATCATACTTTAATTTAGCAGCCTGTAAAGATTTACTAAAGAATGCAATAGGCTGCTCAAAACCTTCCTTATTTTTCTATAATAGAACTGCAGCAACAATATGAAAAGATGAAAAAGAGAAAATGTGCATTGGGACATCATAATTAGGGGCCTTAAGCATAGGAGCATCTTTGATTTCCTACTTGATATTCTTGAAAGCTTCACCAGGCTCACCTTCCCATTTAATCACAGATCCCTTCTTCAACATTTTGGACATTGGCCTAGTAACTTTAGAAAAAATTTCTACAAGTCTCCTTAAGAAATTTACCTGGCCAAAGAAGGACTGGATTCCCTTCACATTTTTCAGCTTTTGAATCTTATCAATTGCCATCACTCTTTCAAGATGAATTCTCACTCCCTGCTTTCCAACTAGGTGGCCTAGCAACTTACCTTCAGTCACACCAAATACACATTTCCTTGGGTTTAATGAAATGCCATATTCCAAAGCCCTTGCAAATATCTTCTCTAAATGAGAATAATGATCTTCTTCCCTTTTGGAATATGTAGTTAAGTCATCTTGATAAATAAGAAGAAAAACATCATAAAATTTGTAAAGGCGACATCCATTTCCCTTTGAAAAGTAGCACCAGCATTTGTGAGACCAAAAGGCATTCTCACATAAACATAAGTTCCCCAAGGTGTTGTGAAAGTTGTCTTAAATTGTTCTGATTCCTTTATAATTACCTGATTGTAACTAGAAAAACCATCCATCATAGACATCAAATCAGAACCAGTTACCCTTTGCAACATAGCCTCTATATTAGGCAAGCAGTAATTATCCTTTAAAGAAGATACATTTAGGTTCCTGAAGTCCACACATAATCTAATATCTCCATTTTTCTTCCTGACAGGAACCAAATTTGACACCCAAGAAGAGTACCTCATAGGCTTTATGATTCTAGCATCTCTCAACTTCATTAATTCTTCTTGCATCTTGGGTGCTAAGGTAGGATTAATTGGCCTCTATTTTTTCCCTAAAAGGCTTAGCATCCTCCTTCAAAGGGATAATATGCAGAAACAAGTCTTCTCTATAAACCTTTAAGTCATCATATGACCAAGTGAAAACATGCCTGAATTTTCTTAACAATTCAATCAAAGACTTTCTTACCTTGTGAGACATCTCTCTTCCAATATAGAACTTCTAAGTGCCTCTTGTGTACCAAGATTAATTTCATCCACGTCCATTTGATCTTTCTTCTTAGTATCCATCCGAACTCTATTCTGACTATCAAATATAGTTTCTAAAACAACAAGTCCCTTAGGAACCTTATTAGTCTTAAGTTGCAAGACTTCATTACAAAGGATGACCTCTCTTCCTTCTAAAATCTCAACCAAGGCTGAGCAATCTAGTTCTTGACCATGATATTGATCTTCACAATTCATAAATCTCAAAATATCTTGGTCATCCTCAAAAACCTGCCAATTTTCAACATTATCTGGTATACTAGGCCTAGTCTGAATTTCAACTTTGGAGACACTAGCAAATGTAATGTCACTAGGATTGATTGTTATATTGGCTAACAAATCAGCCATTTTATTGTTGCTCCTATCCTTCCATACAATATTGAAGGCATCAAAGTATTCAATCATGTCCCAAACAGTATTTCTATATTGTTTCAATCTCTTATTCTTGGAAGCATATATTGATCTTACTTGGGACACAACCAACTCTAAATCACTCACAACCTTTATGATTTTAATTCCATCCTTGTGTGCCAACCTCAATCCTATTAGTAATGCCTCATATTCTACTATATTATTTGTACATGAGAAGTTTAATGTGAAAGAGAACTTGTAAGTATTTCCATCAAGAGAGATGAGTAAAATACCTTCTCCTGAACCATCTTTGTGGTTTGCACCATCAAAGTACATCACCCACAAATCACCCTCCTTAGATTTAGCATTTACCTCCATAGTGATAGGTGGAAACATAGATTCCCTCTCAAGAAAAATGACCTTTTCCCTGAAAGCATTGATGTCAGTATCCACAAAACATGTAGTCTTATTATCAATATTATTTTCAATCATGTGACATACTCTTGGCTCTCGCTAAATCTTAATAAATTGATCATCAATCTTGAAAGTTGCATAGGACAAGTCACATTGTAAACTTCCACCCATGGCAACACTCCACTTCCTAGATAATAACATCCCATAATGAGGAGGGATATCCACCACCAAGACACTCATTGTCAAACTTTTCTCTGGATAGGCTGTCAATCTATAAGGCATTGCATTTATGGTCCCAATGACATGTACTTCTCTCTGATCCACTGCCCAACATCTACCTTGAACTGTATCAACTTTAAGGCCCAACTTCTCCATGATTTTGAAAGGCATGATATTATTTGAAGCACCTGAATCAATCATGCAATTCCTTAATTTCATTCCATTCACAATGATACTTAGAAAGAATGGGTCTATGTTTTCCAGGCTAGCATTAACAGAGCTATCCAAGTATATAGGTGGTATTTGAGACACCATTCCCTAAACTTCCATTCCTTTCAAGACTTTAGCCTGGGGCTCATTGGCATTGCAAGCAACATTTTTATCATGAACATTATCTACCCACGCAAGAGCTCTATCCTTATGTTCAAGGATCCTCAACAATTATATCAAAGGAACCTTGATAGTAATCTGAGACAATACAACCAACATTTCAACAAGGGCAGAGGAAGGAATCTCAATTTGCACTGCTCTAGTGTCTTTATGTTTCTCTAATACAATAGTTGTAGTTGTCACCTTCATTTTTTTAGTTTTAGCCATTGTACTAACCAGCCTCTCTACTTCCTTTTGATTACCTTTGTCATGGATAGCAGAGATCTTTTCAGCTCCAACTCCCCTTGGTTCCCACTTTTTATCTCTTTCATTTTTGAACTTCACCAAGTTGCCATCTTTTGATTTGTTTCCATTGGGTCCCTTAGGATTGGTATCCTTTATAAACATTCCTATGACTTCTCTAGTAGCATCATTTACTATCATATTTCTTGTTTGTACTTGAGCTACCATTTCTATAGTGATCCTAGCAATTTCTTCTTTTGAAGGTTTTCTTAAATTCACTGGCTCTAAGGAAGAATTCATGTTACATATCTTTTCATGAATGTCTTCATTGTCAGAAAATACCTCTTGATGGAACAAAGCCTTGTTTTGTCTCTTCAAGCACACATCGATTTCTTCACCAATGTCAGAATCATCTTTATATCCCAAATATGAAGATGTCATGTTACACCCAATATTATCATGAGTTCCTTCTTGATTAGGTTCCTCAGAACCACCATCTTGGTATGCAGCCATGGACTGTGCAATCACACAATGTTCTATAGAATGAGGAGACTGACAAGCTACACACCATGGTGTATCCTCCATGACATTCATAGAAGCTCTTTGTAAAGGATCAGGGATAGATCTATCATTATTTCCTTTTGCATCAAGGACAATAGGTTTTCCATCCTTCCATTGGGTGTTGTAGGGGTAATTTTGCAGTCTATTCCACCTATTGAAATTATTGCTAAATTGAGGCTTTTCATTAGTAGGGATAATATTATTCCTATTTGAAGGTGCTTTAAAATCCTTTAGTGCATTTAACACCTTATCCAACTTATCTTCCTCTTTCTTCTTGCTTCCAATATTTTTCTCATTACCCCTTTTGTATTTTTTATCCCCAAACAACTTAGGGTCATCTCTTTTTCCACCCAATTTTTCTGATATTTTCATGTTTTTTTCAATATTGATGGCAATCCTAAAAGAATCTCTGAGAGTTATTGGTTCTTTGTCCCTCAAAAAGTATCTCATTTTTCCATCAAAATCATTAAAGTATGTGGTTAAGCATACATTCTCATCTAACCTCATGACTTGAAACAATTTATGCATACCCTTCTGAAATCTCATATTGAACTCGGCTGTAGATTCATTCTGATTTTTTCTTATGGTGTTGAATTCATTCAACATGAAACTAGCATTAGGCCTATCACCATATTGTTCTTTGAAGCATTTCTCAAATGAATCCCATGTATCAATACATCTGTCAGGAAGTCTTTTGAACCAATCTCTAGCATCTTCCACCAATGACTGAACAAACAATTTCATGACCACATCCTCATGTTCAACCTCATAGTCATTTAGCACATCAACAAACAACCTAAGGTGCTCTTCACAGCTAATGGAATTATTACCAGCAAATTTAGGTATCTTGTCTCTTATATCAGTTGGGAAAGCATTGGGGTAGCCTGGTATTCCATCAAAGGTAATTTGCCTATAGCCTTCTAATTGCATAGGTCTTCTTTGAAAACTTGAACTAATGTTCCCACTAGAATTAACATTCACATTTACATTTCCATTTACTTGTACACTTGACTGTTGTTTAGGGTCAACATATCTTGGTAGATGAAGTGAGCAGTGAATTATGAGAGTACCACTACCAAGTGGAACAACATTAGAAGTTGTAGATGGCATACCTATTTCAGTAGTAGACGGTCCAAGAGTATTTGTTGATGAAGACCTCAAGAACTAGACATTCCTTCTTTTTTTTGCAATGGAGGCCTCAATTTTAGCCCTCTCTAATTCTCTTGCAAGATCATTATCTTCTTTTCTTTTGCTTTCCATCTCTGTATCCTTATTTGAAATAGGTGGTGGGACCCCTGGTATTACCACTGGCTTGCTTATTTGGATTCCCACCAATGTTTGCTTTCCCTTCTCTCCTATAGCAACAATAGGTCTAGTAATCTCATGCCCATCTTTATCCCTAGGCAGAGAAGTATAACTCTGAACCTGCCTAATCACAAGGCCCTCTTTATCAAATTCATGGTCTTGTAGCAAACGTTCCTGCTCACTTCTCAAAGCATCAAGATCACCAAAAACATCATGTTGCAACATTTTAGGAGCCAAGGCAAGCATTTTGTTTCTCTCCTTTAGCTAATTAATTATTCTACGTAGAGACTCTCTTTCTATTAATGCATTTAATTTTTTAGCCTCTCTTTCTTTTTGTAATCTCTTGTATATGGAATCTTGTTCTGCCAATTGCAACCTTAGTGCACTCAGGTCATTTGGGTCTATCATGACATCCTTAGAGATTTATGACACATCCACATCAGTAGGATTTTGATATGTGAAATGGACCCACCTTGGTCCCATGGGCTGCCTTCTGAACATATCCTCATCAGGATCTAAATTTGGTCCAAAACCCATTTCTCTTGCTTGCACACCTTGTCCTGCAGGCAATGAATCTTTATCTTGAAATAAGGTTTCTAGGGTATCATAGAAATTATCTCTAGAGCGGCCACTATCTGATTTAGAACTTTTCTATTGTGAATCATCCCCATTAGAGGATGCATGTGGTGCTCTATTTCTGGCATTACTTTGTTCTCTTATGGGAGCACTAGTAGATTCTCCATTTCTCCTGATCCATCTATTCTTTTCTCCTCTAGTTAAATGTTCCAAAGTAACCTCTAGATTTTTCTTAACAAAAGACCTAGTGTTTCTTCTTTTGTTCATGATTTGTAATTTATAAACACTGGTTCTCAACCTTTGAGTTGCCACCCACACAAATGGGAAATCTTTCAAACTTAAAAGAAAACAACTGAATAAGGGAGGAGAAACTCAAAAGTTCTATAGTAATCCTTATCTTTAGACTCTCCCTAGTAGAGTCCCCATTTTGTTGGCAACTTAGATGGGCCAAATAAATTTAGGTAATAAAATATTGAATTTTTTTGCTATAACTAGAGATTCTCAACAAATTTATTTCTTTGTTATGTTCTCCCCAGCAAAGTCGCCACTTTGTTGGTTCCTTTTCTTTCCACTTGTAGATTTACACTATGATTGACAAACTAATGTCATTGACTCTATTGCCACTCCAAACTCTACAAGAAAAAGGGCCAATTAACAAGGATCAAAAAGGATCCTCCTCCAACCCACCCAAATCTAGAATAAGTGATTTGCCTATTATTCCTCTCAAATCTTATACCTAGACATCAAATTCTCATTTAACCATGGATTCTCTGAAATTACCTTTAAGGATTTAATCCTGACTTTGGCAAGAACTCAAAGATAATTTCACAATATAATTTGTATATCATATACTAACTCACTTGTGACATTAATATATAAGAATGCATGATCAGAATAAGAAGACATACATAAGTTTAAGACCAGGATTCAAGTGTATTTTCATTAAAATATCAGAATCAATACATTGTAGAATGACAAAATACTAAGGAAATAAAACTCACAATATGAGCTCTCCTTGTTCAATTTCTCAAGAGATCATCAAAAACCTTTCTACATACAATAAACATCAATATATAGTCACTAGCTACCTTGGAATCCTCTGGAAAGGATGCAGCAAGCTTCAGATAGATAGGACAAAATTAGGGTTTCAGCAACCCACCAACCGGATTTGATCAAAGTTTACTATAGGGGAGGAAACCAAGCAATCTCAGAGAAAAAAAAATCCAAGAATGATCTTCAATAATGGAAAAATCCCTGACCAGTATGCAAGAGACTAGAAACCCATCATGTTTACCCTCTACAACTCCAACTGCAACGTAACTTGAGTAGCCATTTCACCCACTACCATGGTGTGGACACTTTCCATAATCAACCATACCTCAGGCCATACTGTACCAATGAGCGCAAAGTCATGCCATGTAGATCGACCATAAAAACATTGAATTTTCAGTCCTTTTGTCACTGAGAAACCCTTAAAATATTCAAATTTTGAGTAGCAACGGTTAATCAACAAATTTGAATTGTGACTATCAATCTCACTCCTTCCCGACAGATCAGGCAGTTCTCAAAAATCAATAAAATGGTCAACCAAGCCCTTGAAAAAAACTTGGCCACATCAGCAACACCGTAGACAATGAGAGATAAGTACATCAACAAGACATGGCAATTCGAACCCATCGCTTTCATCATGTCTTTCAAACAAGATCGAATGGCTGGCTATACCGTAAGATTTAAACATCACACATCTTATCCCAGCAGTATATTGACAACCATAAGATCTACTTAAGCTTTAACTATCTGAGAAATTTGACCCCACTACTCTACATCACCCAAGACAGGTGTCAAATAAAAGAACTACCATGGAAGAAAGACTGTCAGAACACTGCAATGTCAAAAAGGATGTTGATAGGACGCTTGTCACTAAAGCATGAAGATTAAAAGATAGTCATCTCGACCCAATGGTACAATGACAACTATTGATTGATCCCAATGTTTAGTTGACAAGAGGCTTTGAAACCAGGCCTGCTTGGACATGTTGTAAAAATGGTTAGCGCTCCCCTCAGGATTCATGACATGGTTTAACTTCCTCTTGTGTCTTCTATAAGTCTAGTGGTTGTATCGGGTGTTAATAGGTTGATCTTTTGGTGCAACAACAACCACTACTTGTAACAAGTGGTATCAGAGCTTGGTCATAGGTTCAAATCCCCTCAGGTAATGCTGAGGGGGAGATTGTTGGAAAAATGGTCAGCGCTCCCCTCAGGATTCATGACATGGCTTAACTGCCTCCTGTGTCTTCTATAAGTTTAGTGGTTGTATTAGTCATTAACAAGTCGATCTTTTGGTGCAACAACAACCACTACTTGTAATAGGATAGATGTCATCGTGTCGCCAAAGTGCATGTCAGAAAATCTAACAACCGAGAACTCAAGATTCAACGACAACCACAAGTTCAAAAAGCTAAGTCACTTGGAAATATTAACGGAAAACTTAGGCTTTGAAAGAATTATTAAAAAGGGGACCCCATTTGACAACCTAGTACTATAACATGTAAATTGGTTACTTTCAAAGGGGTCAATTTTGCACATGCTTCATTAGGGAATTTTAATGAGAAAAAAGAAATGCTCAAACATAAAAATGTTAATACCAGACTAGGGTTTTAGAAAAATGCATGAGGCCAAAACCTTAGAACCATAATTCTCAAAATCTAAGAATGAGGATCAAAATTTAAAACAGTTCTAACAGTCATCTTCTTCATCCTTAAGGTCTTCTCTGTTTCTTATCAATTTTCTCCTTTTCTTTGGTGCCTCTACTACAACCTTGGGTCCTTTCTTTGCATAAGTCTTTATTGGTGTAGTAGCCTTTCATTTTTTTACCTTCTCAACTACTTTCTTCTTTGGTGGTGAAGCTACAATTGATGACCTTGTGTGTGCACCTATTTGCACTAGCAACTGCCTCTTCCTTGGAGTTTTAGTAGGAGGAACCGGTGTAGCTTCTTGTTCTTTTTCAGATTTGATCTCCTCACTATCATATGGTTTGTCAGCTAACATCAACTGACCTTTGGTTGTAGGTTCAATAGGTGACTCCTCAGATGAGTCTGATACATCTCCAAAGTGCTCAGTTAGAACTTTCTTCATTTTCTTTGACTTCCTTGTCATTTTACCGATAACCAGATTAGTTTTTATTCTTGACTTAGCTTCCTAAAAGGTTCCAAACCTTGCAGCCTTAGGGTCCTTTGGTAATGCTAGTAGTACCTTAATATATTTCAAACCAAAATCATAATCCATTTCATAGCCCATAGGTGCTAGCCATTTTTTCCTTAGTTCTACAAATTTTATCATAGTGTGGTCGGTGTTTACTAAGAAACAAATTTCCATCGCATATTTTTCAACCAATTCATCAAGAATTCTACTTCTTAGATTCATCTTCACTTTAAAATCTTCAAAGTAACTATTTATTACATTTTCAGCTTTATCTCCTAGACCTTTCATGATATCAAATGTTTATGAAGTGATCGGTGTGTCATCTATCTAGTCAGTGTGACCAACAGAGGGAAAGAATTCCTGGAGATAGAAAAATAAACATACTAGGAGTGATCCAAACTTATAGGTATTGGACTTCTATGTCCTGATTGTCTTCATGTTTTCCTCAACCTGTCTTAGTAGTAGCTTGGCTAGGTCAATCTGATGACCCTTCTTTATTAGTTTGTGTGCCATGTCGACTGCACTATAGGGTACACTGTTTAACTTGCTCGACTGATATATCTTGTACCCAATTACATGTGCTGCAAACTTAACTCCAGGATCCACAATTGTTGAAATTTTTAGTGCTCTTCTGTCCCATGCTGCACCAGTATTCTTTTCAACATCAGCTCGGGATGAGCTTTGAAATGCTTTGGCTTTATTGGTAGTAGGGTAACCAGTAACCCTAATAATCATTCTTTTTGTGACCTTCATCGGTTTGTCTAGCCAAAATGTGCCCTCATGATAGGGTCTCAACACAACCCTAATCCATTCATTCTTAAAATCCTTCAGGAAATCTAGGGCACGAGTAAGACCAAGTGTCTCAACCAAATTGTGCTCTGGTTTCAATTTTATATTTTCATCACAAAGAGCTTGATACACAACATACATATCAAAATCACCTATTTCCCCAATTTTATAGTGTATGTATGATCATATGTCTTCCGTCAACAAAACCCTAGGTGAAATTCTTGAAAAAGCACCCGCTAAATCCATTTTCGATGCAACTTTAGGGTGTAACTTGTAAGGTGGTTCCTTATAACTTGCTGACACTATTAAATTAACTTCTTCATCCACAACCTTAGATGAACTCATAGTAGATGCCATGTCAACAAACTAGGTTTTCTAATAAGTACAAGAAATGTGCTTGGTAGGGTTTCAACTTACTTGGAAAGTATCGAAGAGTGTGCTCGATTTGATCTGCAATTTCTTGAATTTGCGTGAAAGATTCTTGCTCGAACTTGCTCCATGAAATCTTAGCTCTCCGAAATCACAATGTGAAAAATAAACTCTGTATTCTGTGTATTTATAGAATTTTTGATAGTCCCTCTCAAAACTTTATGCAATAAATGCTTGACCTACTTTCCAGTTCATGACAACTGTTAGCTCAGTGACAACTACAATCTTTCATTATCTCAGTTAACACAAGACTTCTTTTCTTGGTTGATATTGTTATTTGGTTAACCTTGAATGCTGATTACCGATGGGTAACCAATGCTCGGTCTAACTTTTACCGACTATATAACTTTGTTAGCTCAAAATATATAAACTATAATGCATCTTCATTCATGCAGATTTGGTATGTGCACAACATATATAGGGAATTGTATGTAAAATGTGATCATTTTGAAATGTCAGTCCCATACATACCTATATCACCTTAAGTAGAGATACTGATGTCACCTAATCCATTGGATGAGGTTTCACTGACAACATTACTCGACTCTACATTCTCATTAGATGCCTACTTCCACATGCTATTCCTTATTCTCATGATATCTGCAATAGTGTTTCCACTCTCAAATACATGACCTTCTGGTGCTTGGTCTTTGTATTCCTTGCTTAAATGACCAACCTTATGACAATGCATACATGCCATTCTAGTGCTTGTCCAGCTTCTTGATTGTCTAGCCCATCTTTTCCTATTACAATTCACTGCAATGTGCCCATATCTACCACATGCAACACAGTTAGCCCATGTGTTATAATCCCAAACATAAGAATTACCTTGTCTCTTTGGTTGATATGGCTTGCATTGTGTCTTCTGCTTAGGAGTCCATACATGTTTCATCTTAGTCTTACACTCTCATGCAGTGTGTCCATGTTTATTACAAGTATAACATATTTTCTCCATAGTAGTATTATTAGCAATATCATTCAATTTAGCTCTACGATCATAAGCTTGGTGACCATACTTACCACAATAATAGCAATATCCATTGAACTTAGGAGTGATAGGAGGTTTACCTTGTGCTTTGCTTCTATATACATTAGATGTATGTCCCAGTTTGCCATATTGATAACATGTCAACACTTTAGGTCTTTGATTTTGATTTTTGTTGACCTGTTCAGCTTGTTGTGATGATTCTCCTTCACTGGTATAGCCTATTCTAGTTGTACTCCCAAATCTTCTTTGATTAACCAGAAATTCATCAATCTTCTTGGAATTGTTCTCGGCTAGCCTCTGTATGGTGAAAATGTGACCACACTTCTATGAATCATTACATGCAAGGGAACTCAAGAATGAGGCCTCACAAATCGATCCATAGCTCCCTATGCATGGAGTGCAAGGGTTTTAAGAATGCTCTCAGCTAGAGCTATTTAGCCAATAACCTTGCTAGTAAACCATGCAATGGGAGATTCAATGAAGACAAGGGTAAGAATGCCAATATCCCCAAGAATCAAATGAAATGCAATGCAATGCAAGCTAGCTAAGAATGAAGATGCAAGCTAAGCTATGGAAATGAAAGTACAATGCAAGCTAAGCTATGAAAATGAAAGATGCAAGAAATGAAATCTAACTATGAAGCAAGAAAGCCATGATGATGCAAGAATGAAGACAAGAAGATAGAGTGTTGATGAAGATCCAAGATGAATGCCAACAATGCTCCAAATCTTCAAACCCTAGATGCAAGAATATCTCCAAAAGCTCCAAGATGACCTAGAAAACCTGTAGCATAACAATAACATAAAAATTGTGTGTGCAAATGAGGAAGAGAGCTCTCCTTTTATAGGGAATGAAAAAGGAATGGGCCATGGAGATTAAGAGGCAAAAGATTTAATCAACGGTGGAGAAAAAAAGAAGCTTGATCCTTGTGCACAAATATCCTCCAATAAGAAAATTAGAAGCATTTACTTTATGTTGAGCATTTAATTTATGTCCATGTGAGACAAAAAGTACTTTTTATTTTATTTTATTTTTATTTTTCTTTATAAATAAGAATTAAATACTTTATTTGTGCAACATAGGATAAGAAGAAAAGGTGGGATTTTTATTTATTAAAAGGGGAGGAAATATTCCTTTTAAATAAATAAAAACTTAGGATAAAATGGTTAGCCCATAGAAAATAATCAAATAAATGATAGCACAAGGATTTGATCAAGAATAAGCAATTTATGATTTAGCAAAAGGGGCTAATAGTCTAGGTGACCATTTTTAGGTGTATACATTTTGCCCCTCTTTGACTAATGTGTGATCGATCTGGGAACACATGTAGTCAAAGAATAGGTCAGCCAAGAAGGCAAGCAGACAACCAAGAAAGCAAGCAATAGCGATTTTGACAGATGTGAGATCGATTTGGGATCACATGCAGTCAAAGAATAAAATAGCCAAGAAGGAAAGCAAGTAGCCAAGAAGGCAAGAAGATAGTGATCTGACTCCAAAGAATGAAGTACAGAGAGATAGAAAATCCTGCATGGTTAGCCTGGTAGCAACAGTACTGAACACTTAGGAAAGAGATAGCTAATAAGATATGATGTGTCTGCCCCCTCGGGATCGAAAGCGAAATCAAGTAGAGGGAATGCAGAAGCAAGAGCAACATGATCAAATCACTAGAAATCATAATCAAAGATGAAAGATAATAGAATAACCATCAACCAATGAAGGGATGCCCCACACATGGGACACAGGGCACGAACCTATCGGTCCCTCAACCCGTAAACACCATAGAGGGGGGAATTGGAACTTGGGATTTGAATGAAAGACTAGAAGGTTGAAAGAGATGGGGATGAAGAGGTTATGATGCCCCAGTGAAGATCAAAGGATCAGGCCTCAAAAGGTCAGCCAACTGTGCGAAAAAAGGAGAAAGGGTCAAGGTGAATGTGGATTTCGGTTTGGATCCCGAAATGAAGAGAAAATGATGTGAGATGAAAGACAAGAAAGTGAAAGACATGATTAGGAAGAAGTGAAAGGTGAGCGCAGCTGATTAACAAGTCCATGAAAAATGAAAGGAGAGCTCTCTCCATATGCAAGATGCAAAACTAAACTAACATGAACCTAAGAAATGCAAGCTACATGAAAAGTGGTTTACTTGCAAGGTTACAAAGCCAATAGACATCTAATATTCATCATCGAGCATTATTGGTAGCATTGCAAGATCATACAATACACACTAGCATAACTATGTGAATATGAATATGATCTTTATCAGATAGGAATGTGGAAATCTCACCTAGGCATCAAAGACATGTAGGTCAAGATGACTAGCATAGTGAGATTACCTAAGTTTAATATAGCAAGATTAGACTCGCATCGAGACACAAGGAAAGTCAAGATGGCTACAAGTATGCACTTGCACAAAAATAGTCAAGGATAATACCCTGTCAATCCACAGTGTCAAGTAAGACCAGCATAAATGCTCATAACAGTTAGGATCAACAAAATATACCCACAAGCAGAAAAAGCAATAAAACATGTTCTCATACCCTCAGTCTTCTAGCTATGCATCATCAAAAACTTCTCAGGGAGAGACCACTCAGCAAAGAAATCATCATAGACAGCACACAAAGAAATAAAGTCAAACAAATCTTAGCAAGTCAAGTGTTTAAGTGTGTGTGTGTAGGTCATAGAGTCAAACTTTGAGTATCGCATCTGCAAATGAGAAATATCGCATCATACTAGACTGCAGGTAGGACATCTGATAAGTGTTGAGAAACACTCGACGCAAGGGTAGTGTTGAAAAACACCATTGGGGTGGTGTTGAAAAACACCATTGGAACCAAGTTGCCCAAGAAACCCAAACGCACAAAGAGACCCAAGATAAGCTTAAAGCAACATATGCCCCCTAAACTAAGACAAGAATCAATTCCAGGCTAGGAGAGGCAAAGCGAGAAGTGGAGCAAAAGAGCGCCATGCAAGACTGATAGACATAGGTGCAGAGGGTCTCAAGTAGCACCTGTTTCCAGGTTTTCACCACTTGATAGATTTTTTTAGGACTTTTTTATAATTTTTTTGTATTTTTGCTACCAAGGCGCCTGTTTCCAGGTTTTCACCAAGGCACTTTTTCTATTTTTTTTTTTTTGAATTTTTTTGAATTTTTTGATTTTTTTGGTGAGACATCAAAGCACCTATTGCTAGGTTTTCACTAGGATGCTCATTTTTTCAGTACTTTATATGCTTTTTAGGTTTTTTTCAGCATCATATATGATTTTTTTTGTAATTTTTTCAGGATCATAAAGTATATACAAGGAATGCCCTAGACAGGAACGGGCATTAAAGATCTGCTTCCTTTGATGTAGAGAACTGATAGGCCCCAGGCCCAAATGCTACAGCTGTGATGATAGGAGGTCTCAACCAGTTCGACCAATAATAACCAGCCCTAAGCAATGTCTGAGTTAGTGGAGGATCATTAGAATGTGATCCACATATGCCATCGTGGATGTCAGCTAGTACTTTTTCTGACTCCTCTATTTCTAGACACCTAAGGAGAGTTCCATCTAGACCCTTCCTATACAAGCCACCAGAGACAAAGGCAAAGTGTAAGGGATGGTGAAAAGAATGGCATGGAGGAGTATGAGGTGGAAGACATGGAAAGATGGTAGGATTGTAAGATTTGTGAGTAGGATAGCGTAATTCATCCACCAGGAACTTGAAGTGAGATTTATGCTTTTTCATTTGTAAGATGGATATCAAAGTAACCAAGGCATTAGCAACTCTTTTCTCAGCTTTAGGAATGGGCTAAAGTATAATAGTTATGAGATCATGCTTGAAGTAATGCACCATTTGTTTGTAGAGAATCAGCTTCTCATCTTTTATTTTGGAGTCATTATTTTTGAGAAAATTTTTATCTTTACTTTTCTTAGGTTCAGATACCGCCACAATGTGGTTTTCACCATCCGACCATTGCTTTTTTCTTTTGACTTGATGACTGTGATGCTTGATTTTTGATTCAATCTTTTTTGTTGCTAGTTCGCTGGTGGAAGAAGTAACAGGTGTTGATGCGAGATGAAATGGAGTGACTGGTTCAATAGCATTTATGTGAGGGATGTCATCTCTGGTAACAAGAGAGGTTGAGCCTATAGGGTAGGCTCCAAAAGTAGCTAGATCTAGATTCGTCATAGGAGGACCAACGTAGTCCACTAAGGCAATACGGGGAACAAACTCATTAGATCCAACACAAGACTCATCAACTACGTCGGGTGGGTTATGAGAAATATGAACTACATCAACATCCATATCTGTCATGGAAGAATCTTCTGGAAGAGGCTTAATATGCTGAGAAGTAGAAACACTCATGTCGTTATGTGATAGATCACCTCTTTGTAGCAGTCACTCAATGTTGTGACGTTGTCTATCATAGTGCAATGATTCTTTAGGAACATAGGTTCTAGACATAGAAGACTCAGCAATATCATCAGTAGGCATACATGCTTCCCCCCAAAGAAGTGAAGTAGAAGGAAGATCATCTCCCATGTGAGCCATAGTGTGTAGTGGTGACTCATCTATATCTGTGTCTGAATTACTGAGCATGGGAGTATTTCTGGAATCTTCTCTATAGATCCATTCTTGAATAGCTTGTTCTTCTCTTTCTTCTTCTAAAGGAATGGATGAAGGAATGAAAGTATCAAAGATCACCATAGTAGAAGTGGAAGGCTTCATTGTATCAGAAGGTTTCCCATATGACCTAGGAGAAACAGGTATAGAAGCAAATGAATCTAGCGTATATTCATCCATACCAAGGCTCATCATCTTAAGTGATTTCTCAGTAGCAACTAGAGACGTACTAGGATCAACAGAAGGTTCATTATGAGGAACAAATTTTTTAGCAGCAGCCAGAGCATTAATAGCAATAGTATGGTCTCCAGGAATCACAACTTCAGTGCCATTGTATGGAAATTTGACACACTGATGAAAAGTGGAAGGAACAGCTTGCATGTCATGGATCCAAGGATGACCCAAAAGAATGTTATATGCGAGTGGGATGTCCAATACTTGGAAGCTAATATCTTTTGTGATAGGACCCACTCAGATAGGCAGTGTGACAAGACCTTTGGAAGATCTTTCCTCTTCATCGTAAGCTTTTATAGTAATCTTCTTCTTGGAATCCACAGCAAATTCTGACAAACCCAACTATTGTATGACATTGAAAGAAACAATATTTAACCCTGCACCATTGTCTATCAGGACTCGGCGGACTCGGTTGTTGTAGACTAGAACTTCAATGTGTAAAGCCAAATTATGAGGGTGAGCAATAGATATGTCATCTTCTGTAGAAAAGGAGAGAGATAGTGGAGATGAAATGTGGTTGACCATAGCCTGAAATTGATCTGGATCAATGTCTTTGGGGACATGTGCTGTATGCAAAGCTTTCTCAAGGATTTCTCTATGCGAAGGGGATAACTGAAGCAACTCAAAAATGGATATTTGGGCTGGCATCTTTTGTAAATGTTGGACAAGATCATAGCTAGGGGTGGCTGAAGGAGCTGCTTGTTTGGAAGGCAAAGCCTGCTTGGGATCTTGCGTAGTTTTAAGGACAATCTTGGCTTGCCCCCTAGTAACAGCATTTAGTGTCTCACTTCTAGAAGATGAACTACCACGTGTTTGCAAGACCAATTTTGGCTTACCATGATTGGCTTTATTATCATCTTGAGATCTTACCATAAGAACACTCTCAACGGGCTCTACCATGTTGATCACAGGTGTATTAGAAGGATACGTGTAATTGATCTTAGCATCATGATTCTTCTTATGTGCTTGAGAGGTTTCCCCCTTATCATGCTTAGGTAGAGGATCTTTGAAAGCTGTGTGATCAGAATTTCTAGTTAAGCCATCAGTGGAGATTGTGCCATTCTCAATAAGATCCTGAATATCATCCTTAAGCCTAAAACAATTGTCTGTCAGATGTCCCTTGTTTCTGTGATAATGACAATAAGAATCCTCTCGCCACCAATCAGGCTTATCTAGTGGATCCCAGTTACCAGGTTTATCAGGAAGTGTAAGATATCCATTATCAACCAAAGTCTTAAGGATCACATCATAAGGTTCTGCCAATTTGGTATAGACTCGCTTTCAAAATGACTTCTTAGGCTTATCTGCATACTGAGGTTTAGGAACACTGCGAGTGTTGGCAGCTTCTTGTTGTTTTGCTGCATAGATAGCATTGGAGAGATTGAAAGCAGGCTCTTTAACTTTAGGAGCATCAACAACCCCATCATTAACAACATACTTGTTCTTATTCCAAGGTTTGTTCTTGTCTTTGCCATTGCCTTTAACATCTTTATTAATAACAATATCCCCTTTTCTTATAGCTACATCCTCAATTCGATATGCACTTTCAACCATGTCATTGAAAGAAGGGAATAGTTGTTTCCTTAGATCATAATATAGCTTAGGCACCAGAGTGTTGACAAAAATGTCAATCTTTTCTCTCTTGGGTAGCTGACGAGGATATCAAGAATACAATGACCTCCAACATTGTAAGTAAGTTGCAAATGGCTCACCTTGATGTTGGCTTAGATTACCAAGATCTATCATGGTGACAGGTTGTTGGATGTTGTATGAATAGTGTTGTGTGAAGCGCATAGCTAACTCATCAAAAGTCTTCAAAGGAGGTGTCAACTTTGCAAACCATTCTAAAGCTTGTCCTCTTAAGCTTTGAGGGAATAATCATAGAAGATATGTGTCTTCATGAAGAAATTACATACTAAGAGCATAAAAGTGATGTACATGATCATGGGGATCACCATTTCCATCATACTTGTCATATTTGGGAACCTCAATATCCCTAGGAAATGGGACCATGTATAGATTTTTATCAAAAGGAAGAGCACAAATTGATTCTACAAAAGAGACCTTTGGAGGCTCTCTTTCTATTGCCATTTGGGTAAGGCATTGATTTGTCCGACGTAGTTCTTCCTGAAGGACTTCCAATTCAGTTGGTACTCTTTGTTGGACAATTTGTCTAACATCATAGCTAGGAGGAAGCTTGTATCCTCTAGAAGTCATATATTGAAAATATTGATCACCATTATACTCTAAAAGCTTATGCATCATTCGTTGGGAGACCACATCTTGTTCAAATCTCATAAGATCCTCACTAGAAATCTCATCATCTTCCTCTGCCTCATGTTGAGAGGGAGGAGGTCTAGGAGGTGAAGAAGGCACACCAAAAGTAGGTCTTAGAGGAGATCTTGGTGGCGTGTTGTTGCCATTGTTTCCATTGGTAAAAAGAGGTCTATGCTCATGATTACTAGTCTCAGGTTGCTCATGAAATGTCCCTCTATAAGCCATGCACCTAGTAGCATCCATTCTTTGTTGATTGTGTTCTTTGTCTAAGCATGCTTGGTTATCCTTGTGCTTAAAGTGTGCTTGCAACTGTTGAAATTTTTCTTGTTCAGTCAAAGTGAGTGAGACACTGTCTATGTTTTTGGGGGTCTTGAATGCAGAAAAGAGGAAACCTCCTTTATACCACAGAGTAGCCTTAGAATCCTTAGATTGATTAGAACTAGAACTGTCGTTGCTAGCGGGTGCTCGTGAGCATCTAGTTGGAGAAGGTAACTGTGTATAATTGAATGGAGGGTGATTCTCTTGCTCAAATTGAGATCGAGTTATAGCCGGCATGAAAAGAGATGTTGGTTGACTAATAGAATGAGACAAAATTTCTCAGATATGAGATAAGCAAAGCTAATAAAGATCACTAGAACAATAGAGAGATGGCTCGTCAAAAGTGCTTAAGCACTTACAGCAATCAATTGACTAAAGCCGAGTAGCGAGCAAGAAGCTCAATAAGCAAGTAGCTAGAGAGGTAACCGTGATGTGACAAGTGATCAAGATTAGCATTCATTAAGCTCAAATCCAATAATTTTAGCTCATTTGTTTCAGTCTAGAACAAATCTAAGCATGTAGATAACAAACTAGCTTCAGATAAGAACAGAAAAGGACACTCTACAATAGGTTAAAATGCAAGTTTAGCAGCTCCAGATTGCAACAATGATAGGACAACAGAAATGACACAGGTGATAGTTCTCAGGCAAACAGGGTGATACTTCACCTTAAGCCAGATGATAGTTTCCAGTAAGTGGGGTGACACTTTTGTAGAGTCGTATGACTCTATGACCAACAAACATAAAAATATCAGTTTGAAGTGTTTTAAAAGATCAAGTAAGTATATCAACAGATTTTTATCATGGATCAAGCACATAAGACAGCAATCAATGAGTTCAAGCAAGTAGTTGTCTTCAAACAATGAGCAAGGGGCAAAGCAACCTTGCACATGAACAAGAATAGTGACTTAGTATTTCTACTCCTTAAAGATTCTACTTGTGTATGTTCTTCAAATGTTTTAGCAGGCACATAGAACAGAACAACACCTTAGCAAGCTATCTACAAGGATACACATGGCTTTCTAAGAGGAGTCCCCGATATACACAAGGTACGTGAGGCCCAAATCTGTAGATGAGAAGCATCCAAAATCACACAGCCGGGGGGAGACGGTAACCCAAATCTCCTCCTTCACTTCTCAAAGGTATAAAGTTCTTTAAGGCTTAGCCAAGAGTGATATCAAACTCAATTCTCAAGAGAGGTGTCTTTCGATTCAACTCTTGCTATTTATACTCTACCAGAACACAGGAGTTAAGGTCGTCCCTTGAGGTGGTGTGTCCCCAAGCAGGCCTTCTAGAAATAACAACTAAGTAATTCACTATCAAAAGTATTTAGAGCACTAGAGGTGGTACATTTAACCCTTCAAGTAAGCATGAGATGAGTCCAAAAAAATGGAACATTTAACTCCTCACACAAACTCAAAGTGAGTCCACACCTTAGAAAACAAGTGAGTTCCAAAAAGCACAAAAGGGTTGCCAAGTGGAGCACTTAACGCTTCTTTCTTGTTGACCCCTCCCCTTTAATATGGTGCTAGAATTGCAACCATAGGGCAGAAACGAGGGGCCGACAGATTAGCGAGTCCAATAACCCAAGATAGCAATCTAGATCAATCACAAGTACTCTAAAGTTGCTTATCAATACTACTCACAAATGAAAAAGGGGTGTACCAATGGAATAATTAACTTTCCAAGCAAACATAGAGTGAGTCCACAAGGTGGTGCATTTAACTCTCTATGTAAACAAGGAATGAATCCATGACCCCAATCACTCAATGAGATATTTGATATTGGAACCAAGAATTACTTAAGGTTTAAACACAAGCATTCACTTACACAAACTTGTATGAAAGCAAATCTATGTTCATTCATTTCCCATTAAGAGCATCAATTGAAATGTGTTCTATGAAAGCATGTAAACACTCAAGCCAAACACATGAGAGGTTCAATTTTAATCCCAAAATCCAAATGTTGTAGAGATATAACAAACTACCTCAAGTCCAATGCAACGCGCTTAGTAGATTTTAAGCATTTTCCATGAAAGCAAGAGCACCTTCAAATGAACAAGACAAGAGAACAAGCAAACAAGATATGCAATATATATCTAATTTATGCAAACCCTAAGGTTATATCTGAAAATCAATTGTTAGGAGCAATGATAACCAGCAAATAATCCAAATAATAACTCATATCATGCAATGAACAATGAAAAATAAGTGCATACCCATCACAAATTTTTTTTTTTTTTGCATTTGACCTAGTCAACAAGATCTGATTTTTACCACATAAATTCGGACCCTAAATGCAAAATGCAGAAAAGAGACCTCTATCAAAAAATAGAGAGCTTTCCAAAAATATAAAATTTTTAGAAAAATCTCTTCATTTGTGCCCTAGAGAGCCATTTTACCAAAACAGACCAGATTTTATAAATCAACCAAATGAGCTATGATATGATTTCTAAATTAAAAACACAGTGAATGGACCCCCTGTAGAATTTGAAGACCTTTCCAGAAATATAACAATTTTCAAAAAATATGTAGATTTGCGCCAAAAATCAATTATTTATGAAAAATAAAGAAAAAATCATAAAATATACAAATTACCTCCGAAAATTATGAAATTTTTTTGGGAGCTTCTCTGATATGTCGCCAACCTACAAAAACTTTTTTAGACCAGAACACCAAGCCATTTGGGAGATATGGTCAAATCTTTCAAATCTAGGGTTTTTTTCATCTCCAAACAAATCTGCACAAGGGTTAGCTCCAAAAATAATCAAAACCAGCATGCAAGAGGTGGGTTGCCCCACGGTGGGTGCCAAAAATGTATGGTGAAAATGTGACCACACTTCTATGAATCATTACATGCAAGGGAACTCAAGAATGAGGCCTCACAAATCGATCTATAGCTCCCTAGGCATGGAGTGCAAGGGTTTTAAGAATGCTCTCAGCTAGAGCTATTTAGCCAATAACCTTGCTAGTAAACCATGCAATGGGAGATTCAATGAAGACAAGGGAAAGAATGCCAATATCCCCAAGAATCAAATGAAATGCAATGCAATGCAAGCTAGCTAAGAATGAAGATGCAAGCTAAGCTATGGAAATGAAAGTACAATGCAAGCTAAGCTATGAAAATGAAAGATGCAAGAAATGAAATCTAACTATGAAGCAAGAAAGCCATGATGATGCAAGAATGAAGACAAGAAGATAGAGTGTTGATGAAGATCCAAGATGAATGCCAACAATGCTCCAAATCTTCAAACCCTAGATGCAAGAATATCTCCAAAAGCTCCAAGATGACCTAGAAAACCTGTAGCATAACAATAACATAAAAATTGTGTGTGCAAATGAGGAAGAGAGCTCTCCTTTTATAGGGAATGAAAAAGGAATGGGCCATGGAGATTAAGAGGCAAAATATTTAATCAACGGTGGAGAAAAAAAGAAGCTTGATCCTTGTGCACAAATATCCTCCAATAAGAAAATTAGAAGCATTTACTTTATGTTGAGCATTTAATTTATGTCCATGTGAGACAAAAAGTACTTTTTCTTTTATTTTATTTTTATTTTTTTTTATAAATAAGAATTAAATGCTTTATTTGTGCAACATAGGATAAGAAGAAAAGGTGGGCTTTTTATTTATTAAAAGGGGAGGAAATATTCCTTTTAAATAAATAAAAACTTAGGATAAAATGGTTAGCCCATAGAAAATAATCAAATAAATGATAGCACAAGGATTTGATCAAGAATAAGCAATTTATGATTTAGCAAAAGGGGCTAATAGTCTAGGTGACCATTTTTAGGTGTATACAGCCTCATCATCTCATTATGCTATTTTTGTGTCTTTATTTTATTTCTTAGTTTTTCATTCTCTTCCCTGAGTATTGCAACATCTTCAAGTCTTCTAGACAATTCTCCATTCACTTGGTTGACTTCTTGATTCACAGTCATCATTTGATTAGATACTTGAAAGTGACAATCAGTGAGTCTTTGTATCTCACTTTCTTTAGCTTGTAGTTGTTTAGTTGTCTATCTTCGGTCTTCAATAGCTAGATCCCTTTCTTGTTCAGCCTATCTAGCATTATTCATTATTTAAACCATTCTCACCATCTGAGATTCTTGACCAATTTACAGAGCTTTCACTTGTTCGATTAAATGCTGATTCTTTTCAGATAAATCAGAGATCATGATTTCAAATCCATAAAAAATACTTCCAGAACTAGATCCAATGTGATCAAATATATTATTAATTTCTTCTTCATGGTATCAATCTCATTTTGTAGAATATCTAGGTTCTTTCTTTCAACCAGTAATTTCTTCAGTCCTTCCTTGACTTTCTTATACTATTCAACAAACATCTACATCTGAATCTTTTGATTCTCAATAGAATTATCTAACTTATACCTCTCCATGACTTAGATCTTTACCCTTTAGTGGTTAAACTATCCAATAAGAGAACTAAGCTCTGATACCAATTGTTGGAATTAAGAGAGATAGGGTACTGAGAGGGGAGGGGTGAATCAGTGCCCACAAAAACTTTAACACATCAACCTTTTAGATCTACAACAAAAAACCGTAGTAACCTTCCAAAATAACTTATATCTAATGCATGTATCATTCATCCTTTCAACTTATAAAAGTAAAGAACATGAAATCAATAATATAACAATCCCATAACACAAGTATTTTGGTAATGCAGAAACCCTTGTTAGAAGGTAAAAATTGTGGTGGGGATGACACCCACAAATTCTTCACCGTTGTAGATAGAAAAGGTTTTCCTATTAGGGCTACAAGTTTTGATCACTTCTGGTGATCCCACCTTGTTAGGAGTAACATATTAGATCAGCTAGATCTACCTAGTTATATGATTTTAGCAACACCACTTGAGTGTGCACTCGGTTAAGAGATTTACAAAAAGACTGTCAAGTCTACTCTGTTAAGAGATTTTACAAAACTCTATTACAATGATTAGAAAGAAATAGGTATCTATTTGCAAATGAAAAATTAATTGTCCGATACAGATCAATAAAGTAATGATAAAGTATCACCTTTACTGCGATGAATCTCTGCTCTGGACTACTCAGTTAGCCTGCTTTGATTCTTCTTAATCTGATTTCCACTCAATACTGATCTACTCTGTTAACTGATAATATTAAAGTTTGGCTAGTACATCAAGTTCTTCTTCACACATACATCATTTCACACCAAAAATGATGTAACATACAAATATATAGCATACTGCTTTATGCCGCTTATACAAAATTAGGTTTACAAATCTTAGACAAAAACCTAAGATCTATGATGTGCAAAAGTAACCTAGATCAAACTATTACATAAGATCTTCATCGTATCTCAATAATGAGTTGTTCTTGATCTTGGTAAAATGTTTTTTGATCTGTTGTAACCATTTGCATAGAAGAATGTGCCATTCCTAATTATAATGCCATTTCTTGTGATCCTTGGTAAACACTGTATAAACTGCTCGGTGTTTACTATTGCTCGGTATCAGTGTCTACTGATGCTCAGTAAACTGTCTGATGCTCGGTGTATACACTTAACCAACTAGCCTATTTTTCTTATAGTTACCGACTGAGTTCATATATGTAACTGACCGATATCTTTGATAACCTTTGATACTAATGACAATCATTAATGCTCAATAGAGATAACAGTATCGACAAGTCTCCAAAGAGACAAGTTCCTTTTGCACTTTTAGATTTTTAGACTCTGAACAATCACAACATCTCTAAAATTATGCAACACTTGATTTTCAAACACCCAAGTCATCTTTTTATTTTTTTCTCATTCAGTCTCTGATAATCCCATTCAAATGTGAAACTCTAAAACTTTGAATCTTTGAAACACCGAACACCAAAAGACTTTCACTTGGTTCATTTTTTCTATCTTTCGGCCTCTGATAAACCCATCCACACCTGAAGCTCCAAAAATCACTTTTTTGTATACCTATTTCCTTTTTCCTTTTGCATTTTTGGTCTCCAACAATAATTCACTTGTTTCGGTCATCGAACCACTAAAATTTTGTTGTTAAATCCTCAGTTTTTTCCCTTTTGGCTTTTCAAAGGCCATTGATTTATTCAGTGTGCACATCCATAGAAATTCAAAAATTTAGTGTTGTCCCTAGTTGGCTAATTTTTATCTTCTACATTTGATCTCTGAGATCATTGGGATTCTCTTGCTTTTATTTTAGTTGTTTCCAATAAGTGTTTGCTGACTAGTTGCATATTTTATTCTAGAATGTTGGAAAAGATAGCTTCACCAGCCATGAAGTTCTTGTTTAAAGGGTACCATGCTCCTTTGAAGTTTCAGAACCTACACAATGAGATCACAAACAAAGACATAGGGAATGTGGATTGGAATGATTTTCTCACCAATTGTGCCAACCCATATGGAAGATTAACTGATTGTACTTCTCTAGTATTTTCAAGCTTGATCAATGCTGCAACACATCTAGTGTTAGTTTTATCCTCACATCTAATCATAACCCTCACACAACAATATGTTCTTGAATAGAGGGTAGTGAAGAATAAAATATGAGATGTTTTCCTTTACCCAAGTCCAAACAACATTGAAGATGTCTTTCACTTTCCCAAATGGGTTGATAAGTTCTACACATTCACCATTAATAAAGGTTTTCAATGGTTCAACAATAATACTCAACTATCATACAAAATTGTCAACAAGGAGTACCTAATGCACCCTCTACCAAAGAACAAGATGGATAGGATAGACATGAGAAAGGGGATATTTGAAAGATGACATCTAAGATGTAGTAACTTTGATAAGAATATTATATGGGCTTCCCCAATCTATCCAACTTAAACTTTGGATGATATTACTAATTGAAATGATTAAGGGAACAAGGGCTAGATTTTATTGGGCCACTATTCTAAGTGATAACCTTGATAAGAAATTGACTATAGTAAAGAGAAATCCCCAGTTCTACATGAATTCATACATAATCTATCTACTTTCCGCTAGGCAAGAATACCATAGTTTGTTGAAAAGGAGAGATATAGGCCAACCCAATGCATAGCCATTCATTGTATATATGTAGCTTGTGAGAAAAGATAAATTGAATGAAGATAGAACAAACTACAAGATTAATAATGATGATTTTATATTTGCTATCATCTATTCAATTGAAGGAGATTATGCGAAAAGACTCTGAAAAAAAGCTACTGCTAAAGTAAGGGCAATAAGAACCTTTTATATATCTATTTCAAGACTTTCACATACATTAGTGTGGTGGGATGCACTCTTACACCAAAGAAGCTTCCAAGATATCCATCAAAGAGGATAATTTTTTTAGAGATGGCTAGGAAAATCTCTGATGCCTATGAGCACATGAAGTACAAGAAGAAACACTATTGGGACTTTTCCATTTCGATTGGTTGTCACTCTCTTCAAGACATGAAAGTGTGCAAGTATATGAATTTTGAATGGGATGAATGCCCGTTGCAGCCATTCAATTTAATCAAAACAAGGATTGACCCCATAGGAACTTATAGGTGCATCATGGGAATAAATTATTCTCATGAACCTCATATTGAAGATCATTGGATGAGTTTCACATATGATTATGAGGTTAGGATCTAAGACTAGTGTTGAATATCTCTTAAGCTTGCACAAGATTCCCTACTCCTCCACATCCCACCTAAAGTATGGGATACAGACACTGAAGATGTTTTGGACCCTTTTTACAATGAAGATAAGATATATATATATATATATATATATATATATATATATATATATATATATATATATATATATATATATATATATATATATATATATATATATATATATATATATATATATATATATACCACCCACTTTATAAAGGGGATAAAAGGAAGGGAGGAAAAGTGATGATGCCCAACTTCAAAGGGGAAGCTCCTCAAAAGCTAGAAATCATTTACAAGCATGATCAACTAACGATTTATGGCTAAAACCCAAAATAAAAACTACCTAGGACCAAAATGAAGGGGACTATTTCTCCACCTACTACTCAGTCCTCTAATGTTCAAGGAAAAAATATACCTTGGGAAGATCCCATACAATGAAGGTCACATGGCCTAAAGATACATAGGTAGAGAAGGAGAAGGTATACAAGAGAAAGGGATCCTCTAAATCCCCTCAATTGGAAACTATATGGGAAGAGGAGGAGGATGAGGATGAAGATCATGTGCCCTTAGCAAAGAGAATGTGGTCAGGAATAGTGTGCACTAAGAGAAGAATCATGGAAGAGAATGTTCTGACTGATGTTGGCATAGATGCATAGGACAAGCAAATGGATCCTCATGATTCCCTTGGTCTAGATAAATTATATGTTTTTGACTTTGAGGACATCCATGGATTCAAAGATCAAATGGAAGAACAACCTATACTAATTGTAGAGGAAAATATCCACCATCCCAATTCACTTCCCCCACTTCAGAACATATAGTGGAAGAACCAGCTAATAAAAAGGCACCAGACCCATAAATGCCTTTTCTAATAGGAGAGTCAATAGAAGTTGAAGAGGGTGTTACTAAAAATCTTCCAAACACACAGAAGGAGGAATTAGAACAAGTGGAATTACCCCAAGAATCCCCACTTGAGAAGGAGGGTAAAATTGATACAACAAAAGAAAAATCTGAGTCCCAACTTCCTACACCAACTCCTCCACCAAATTTTCATCCAACTCCTTGGCCCTTAGTCTAACTTCCTACACCAACTCCTTTGCCAATTCAAATCTCTAATCCTATGCCTTCTGTTGCCATATTTTCTTCTAATCCAACCATGAAGGAGGTACAAGACCAACAAGTTCCTAAGGAGTAAAAAAGGGAAGATATCACTTCTCCTCATGAGGACATACTAGGAGAACCCATTACTAAGGAACAACTAAAGGAATAAGAAGAAGAAGAAGAAGATCCAAAGATTGAAAATAATTCAAAAGAAAGGGAAATTATGGAGAAAAAGAACCCATTTCTGAGGAACAACTAAAGGAATCAAAAGAAGAAGATCTAGAGAATGAAGAGAATTCAAAAGAAAGAAAAATTATGGAGAAAGAAGAAGGAAGGGAAGAGGTGGAAGATCAAGTACAAGGAGAAATGAACTTTGTTTTGATTACACCATATGAACCAATCATTGTATTCTCCAATAACACCTGGTTCACTAAGGAAATACAACCAAGGAAAAGGGTATACAATGAGGAAGAAGACACTAAAATGGATGTTTTAGATTAGACTTTCCATCAGGGAGAATATAGCACCCTAGTGAGAACAATTTTATATGTCACTTAGGATCATAGAGGCTAGTGGAGGGTGCAAGTAGTCATACCAATGATTAATGCTAGCATGAAATGAATAACTCTCAAGGACTATACTTTTGAGGAGGTTTATTTGGGTGAACCGACAAGGGAAGGGAGTAAAATGTTGGCTACGCTTGGTTTGAAATATTCCTTGGGATTTATGGATAAAGATAAAGAGAAAATCAAGATATTAATAGAGAAAAATGAAGCCATGAAAAGATTCATTGTGAAAATAGTAGGTCTAATTGATTTAAATAATCCATAAGCATCATTACAAGATGTCCTAGAGAAGATATTTGTGCCATAATTGCCAATAGATATACTAAATTCTTTCATTCATGGGTGTTCAGACTAGAAGGTAGATTTTGAAGAGTTTGAGAAGACCACTATTCGAGTAATTTTGAGGCCATTCAAGGTTATTCTTCAAGAGGTCACCAATCTGGTAGATATGGTAAGAGATGAGGAAAGATTGGATATATAGATTTAAAAGTGGAAAAGGGTTCTTAGGGACCCGAAAACAATAAAGAAGAAATGCTTCCAAGTTTTGGTTAAGGTTTATGAAGGATCAAAACTTGATTATTTTGAGACCAATACAAGGGCAGATATCACAACTTCGAATGGTGAAAGTTTGTCAAAAGTTTCTAAATAAAGTATTAAGAAGCAAGAGGAAGTAATGACATGGGTCAAAGAGGTACATGAATTATTTGAGGGCATTAACCTTGATTTGTCTTAAGATGAAGATAACTGCATAATATGCCCAATAAAGATCATTGTGCAGAAGCTCATGGGAATTTTGGCTTGTATAAAAATAAAGGAAGACCTCCAACAAGTTTTCTACCAAAGGGAGGATATACAAAGGATGCTAGATAAAGAAGAGGAGATTAACTATTTTTCTATGGGATTGGTCACCTTTAGGGAGAAGCAACGAAAATCCTTCGATAGTATTCAAGTGGTAGACTTTGAAGAATTGCATGAGATAGTAGAGAGACTCCACAAGGCACATCTTCAAATCCTTCCAAATCACTAACTATTTAGTTTTAACTTAGTCAAATTTTGCAGTAAGGAAATTTTGTCACTTAGCCATTTTTCCCAATTCATATTTTTGACCTTTCAGACTCCAAAATTCCAAAAATTCTTGGAGTCATAAGAGTTACACTTAGTCATCTTTTTAGCCTATCTTTTTCAGAGTCATGCTTGAGATCCAAAATTCTTGGGTAATTTCTTTAGAGAGAATTTTTCTTGAAGAAATTATTTTGGATTAGATTACTTGCTTGTTTGGAGCCACTTTTGATAGCCTTGGGGATATCAATCAATTGAGTTCATGAAGGGGAACCATGATGAAGACTCCAAGGGAGAACTCCAAGTTTAGAAGAAGACTCCAGTTCAACAGATGCTCGAACTCATATTTTGATCTCTTATTTTCTAAGAAAATTTAGCTTTGTTTCATTTTATAAATGTAATGCAGATGGATTAGATCCATGCAAGATTTTTTTGGAGCTGGTCTAAGAGTAGTTTTGTTTTATTTAGCTTTAGATTAAAAGTTATTTTCAATTTATTTTGTAGAAAAAACCCTAGTTACAAATTTCTTATTTTCAAAGGGTGAAGCACTATATTAAATGCATTATACAATGTAATGAAGGTCGATATTTTTTTGCAATAACAACTATATGCAATTGGTGATTCATTTCATGGTATGATTATTCTATTGTCTATGCAAAATTTGTGGATTGGTGTTGTTAATTTATTAATTTTAGAGAGCCAATTGTGCTGGTTGCAAATTTTATCTGTAATTATTTAATTCTAGAGTTTACTTTTTCTATATCATCTTGTTGTGATGAACTATTGGGGAATTTTTTCTTTCGTGTGTGAGGATAAATTTGTCTCATGTGTGTGTGAATTCATGGAAGCTTTACGATTTGATGAATTTTGAGAAACATTGCATCTTCTATTTGTATTCTAGTAGCGATCACATCTACATCTTATGATTCGTAAGCAATTCTTATTCATATTATGTGAGTTTTTCTTTGAAATTCCATGGTGGTTTAATTCAAAAGATTTATATATGAGTAGTTTATGTCCTTTAGGAATTTTCTTATAAGTTATTTGATTTTAATTTCTTGTTGCCCTCAGCTTCTAGTCATTTATTTAGAAATATCATTAATCATAGATTCATGTTGAAATTGCACAATAGTAGTTGGATACATATCTAAATCCAAAAAATACAAAAAAGATTATTGTTAAAAAAAAATTTACATCCTCTCCAAGAGTCGTAACAACAAAGGCCTCCTTGTGAAAAATGTCACATTTATCTTAGATTGAGTTATCCATACGGTTGAGACCCAGCCTAAAAGGAGCCTTGAGAGCGATTGTATCACTCTTTCATGAGGGGAATTTGTACTATAGATTCCTAGCTATTGTCTTATGTAAAAATTATTCTCAACAGAACCTTTCATAGGGTTAAGGAAAACCTAATAACAAGATACAATAGTAACCTCAATTAATATGTAAAAGTATATAAAAACAATAAACTTAGTAAACTAAGGGTCAAAGAATAAAAATTGGATAAGAAATACCTAAACATTCTTCCCTCTCAAGATCTCTTGAGATCTGCAAAATGAATCTCCTCTCACAATGGCCCATTATTCTTCAGAATCAAGTCCCTGCTACCACTAACTTCCTTTAAAACTATTTTCCATAAAATCTATTGTCATATCTTTGTGAAAATTTCTAAATCTGGAATCAAAATTGTCATTTTTGCAAATACCATACTCTTGGCAGTTATCATAGCCATGGATACAAATCTTTTAAAGATTTCCTTTGATGTAGAGGAAAAAATGGTTGCTTCTATTTGGTGGCTCCAAATAGTCTTCAACACAAATGTTGTTTTTCTAAGGTCCCTTGAACCTTCTTCACTCATGGATCAAATCTAAGATCCATACCAATTCCAAAACCAACTAATGGTCATACACTTAGTCTTCTTCAAGACTCATTCCCACTTATCTCCACACCAAGAAATGCAAACCACTCTTAATGAAAACCAAACCAAATTACCTTCTTGCTATCCCTTGAGATATACCTATACAAAGAGGTATATAAATTTTGACCCAGACCAAAAATCTTAAATCTCTCTAGTGAGGATGAGCATAATTAGGTCTACCAAAACATATCTAAAGCTCATCAAAATCAAATGGCTGGTACTGAGGGTCAATTTTTTGGATACAATATTCTCTACCAATCCAAGATCTCTACCTTCAACCCTTTGCATGTCCCTTTTCTCTGCACAAGAAGGATTACAAAACACATTCCAAACTAACATGCATTTATACCATGAAGATATGTGGCCTTACAAGGTTTTGCAACCTTGAATACTCTTTCTTAAGACAAGTAACTGCAATTATCCATGCATTGACATAGCATGACAACAAACACAAAAAAAGATTAATGTAATGCTTTCAAGGGATTTAATCCCCAATCTTGATCATGCATAATAGATAATATTAGGATGATCACTCCAACATTGGAGTCTCAAAAATAATGAACAAAACAACAACACTAGATTAATGGGAAGCTTGATGTTTTTCATTTCCAAAAACTCTACTATAGCCGTACATGGCTGTCCACAAACTAAAACAAAACTAGATCTCTATCATTCTTTCTCTCCTCTAGATTTTTGAGAGCTTGTTTCTCTTCTCTCACACACACCCTATTCTATCTCCATTTTCCAAAACCCTAACTAACTCCTCCCAAGCATGCCAACTCTTTTAAAGCATGAAACCAATGTTGTCAAGTGACAAATGAAGTTATCAACTTGACCACCAAATATTTTGATTCCCTAATCTAAAATGGTCTTTTTGTGATATAAAATCATGAACTCACTCCTCACACACACTCCCATTTCTAATACTAAAAAGATCAACATTTTAACTACATGGTGGCCCTTGTAGGGCACTTTTCCTTATCATGGCAACATGAACAAAATAAAGGCACTAATGACCGAAATTACAAATGTAGAGACCTTGTAGGTCCTTGTATTCATAAGGGTCTTCATGGAATCTAGGCCAATTAGGTGAGCTCTCTGTCTTCATGAGGTGCTCTACATCATACTCCATGTGTTTAAAACCTTTCCAAGTCCTCTTGGAAACCTGCAACCAAATACGCGTCAGAAAACAAAACAATTTCATTTTGATCCTCAGCTTGAAAAGCTCATCATTAATGTCCCACTGAACTCTCAAAGAGTGCTGCTCCTCATTATTCTTTAGCTTGACTGTGGGTTTTCCTCCCATGGATAGGATGTAGATAATCAACTCTGCATTCATCTTTACTTTACATGACATATACTCCAACAAATTTGGTATTGATACCAAAACTAGGTACCAATCTACACTCTCAGAATCTTTCCCTAGTCCAACTCTTGGATGAAATGCCCAATCTTCTTGCAATACCTCCTTACTAGGAGAAAAAATAATCTGTAAATCTTCTTCATGGCCCATGAATTCACTCTTAGCCTCTTGCATTGAGACCACTTCTGCAACTAAACCAATATCATGCCATTCATCTTGGCATTTCAAAACATTAGCCACTTCGAAGGCCATATCATTAGCCTCTACATTCACCATCATAGGAGTACCTTTCATTAGTGTACTCTCTACATGAATCAAAGGAAATGCCATTATCCCAACAAAAATTCATCACACTCAAGCCCCATAGGACTTGTTTCCTTGTTGTCTTCATCAGCATCTTCTACACAAATCTCTTGAACCTTCTCAGCAATAGGTTCTTCCTCTTTTGCTTCAACATCCTTATCACTTCCACTACCAGATTCTATTTGCTCCAAAATCCCTTTGTCTTCTACTAGAAATTCTTTCACTTCCTCTTTATCTTCCCAATGAGTTGGGAACTCTATCCTGTCAACCAATCCAAGACTACTCATCATTGGCCATGATGTGTCATCATCTGGCAGTGGATTCATCACAAAACCCACTTCATCATGTTTGAAGGCATATGTATTTTCTCTACCATTATACATGGGTGACTTATCAAATTTCCATGCTCTTCCCCATATCAAATGGCAATCCCTTAAAGGCATAATATCACATTCAACTATGTCATTATACCTCCCAATCTGAAATGGAACAAAAGATACCTCCAAAACATCAACCCACTGATCATCAACTATACCATATGCTCTATATGGTGTTTCATGTGGAATCCTAGATAAATTTATTTTCTCAACCATTTCTATAGAAACTAAGTTATCTATTGAACCGCTATCAACAATAACTTTGCATACCTTGTTTTTCCACTTGCACTTTATCTGGAAGATTGAATGTCTTCTTCCTCTTGCTGCTGCCATGATGCCTTCAAACTATAAATTCTAAAAAACTCAAATACAAGGATCTACAACCCAAGTATCCATTCACCTCAGTCCTGGTGTGATTTTCCACCCTCACACACTCAAGAGCTTCTAGCTCTAATACCAATTTGTTGCGGAGGAAAAAATGGTTGCTTCTATTTGGTGGCTCCAAATAGTCTTCAACACAAATGTTGTTTTCCTAAGGTCCCTTGAACCTTCTTCACTCATGGATCAAATCTAAGATCCATACAATTCCAAGACTAACTAATTCTCATACACTTAGTATTCTTCAAGAATCATTCCCACTTATCTCCACACCAAGAAATGCAAACCACTCTTAACAAAAACTGAAACAAATTACCTTCTTGCTATCCCTTGGGATATACCTATACAAAGAGGTCTATAAATTTTGATCCAGACCAAAAATATTAAATCTCTATAGTGAGGATGTGTGTAATTAAGTCTACCAAAATATATCTAAAGCTCATTAAAATCCAACAGTTGGTTGGAAAGATATGGCCCCCATACTGAGGGTCAATCTTTTGGATACAATATTCTCTACCAATCTGAGATCTCTACCTTCAACTCTTTACATGTCCCTTTTCCCTACACAAGAAGGATTAGAAAACACATTCCAAACTAACATGCATTTATACCATGAAGAGATGTGGCCTTACAAGGTTCTGCAACCTTGAATACTCTTTCTTAAGACAAGTAACTGCGATTATCCATGCATTGACACAGCAGGACAACAAACACAAAAAAAGATTAATGCAATGATTTCAAGGGATTTAATCCCCAATCTTGATCATGCATAACAGATAACATTAGGATGATCACTGCAACATTGGAGTCTCAAAAACAATGAACAAAACAACAACAACACTAGATTAATGGGAAGCTTGATGTTTTTCATTTCCAAAAACTCTGCTACAGCCATATATGGCTGTCCACAAACTAAAACAAAATCAGATCTCTATCATTCTTGCTCTCCTCTAGATTTTCAAGAGCTTGTCTCTCTTCTCACACATGCACCCTATTCTATCTCCATTTTCCAAAACCCTAACTAACTCCTTCCAAGCATGCCAACTCTTTTAAAGCATGAAACCAATGTTGTCAAGTGACAAACAAAGTTGTCAACTTGACAACCAAATATCTTGATTCCCTAATCTAAAATGGTCTTTTGGTGACTTGGAATCATGAACTCACTCCTCATACACACTCCCATTTCTAATACTAAAAAGATCAACATTTTAACTACATGGTGGCCCTTGTAGGGCACTTTACCTTATCATGGAAACATGAAAAAAATAAAGGCACTAACGGCCCAAATTACAAACATTATAGAGACCTTGTAGGCCCTTGTATTCATAAGGGTTTTCATGGACTCTAGGTCAATTAGGTGACCTCTCTATTGTCATGAGGTGCTCTGCATTAGCCTTGCTCTAGAATCGTGAGTCCTGCTCTAGGGTTTGAACCCAAATACTTCAAGAATCATACAAAATGTTATTTACATGTTAAAATTAGTCATCCATTCTTTGTTGTGAGCAATACCAATGCATGCCCTAGTTTTAGTATTCAAGATCGTAAATAAAAAAAGTGTAAAAGGAAACTTAAAACACCTTTTTGTAGGTTTTTGAATATCAATTACTAAAACTCACTTTAATGTTTCCATTGAGAGTGGAATTTTTATTCCTCTTTATTTAACGGTAATTTTAAAACAATGTGTACCTATTCACTTAAAATAACTTATCCAAGTAACATCACCATCTTAACTTATTCTTGGTAATGTTGCATATCAACAACTCTTTAGTATTTATTGTAAACTCGTTAAAGAATCTTATTATAAGAAGTAGTAGAATCATTATAAAATAAGATTCATGAATATGTATAATGTTCACGTTCACATCCTTTCACTTCTTATTATGAAATTCAATTTGAAAAACCTTGTGATATAAGTAAATTTTACATATGAAAGATCATATAAGAAAGTGCTCATAAAATGTGTATCACATGGAAAATGTGTTATCATCAATGAATGGTCACCAATTATCACTATTAAATAATATCAAGGGAAATATCAAATGTGGTCATCACTCATCACCATTAGATATTATCAAGGGAAATATCAAGTATTCATTCTCATCAACATCCCATCCACTTGGGATTTCAACTTGTCATAAGAGTGTCAACCATTAATTTGGCTCATCAACATCCTATCCACTTGAGATAACCACTTGTGATAAGAATATCAACCATTATTAAGTACATTAATGTTAGTGTTGTGTCATCAAGGACAAAAAATAAATATTCAAATGAGGAAGATGAGGCTAGAGAAGAATACAAAAATCCACAAAGGTCTCATAGGTTGGCAACTTGCTCTATGGACAAAGATAAAGAATCCTATTTGGTCAACTATGATTTAGAGGAGGGGGGAGAGAACCAAGGGAGTGAGAAACCTATGAGGAAGGGTGAGAAGGTGGATAATGTTGACAGTGAAGGAGGTAAAACAAAGGCCACCAATAGTTCTAAAAAAATATACAACTAATAGGTCCACTCACATTTATGACAATATGAAAATGGATCTTGTTGACTTAACTGGGGAAATGGTGCTAGAGGAGGATAATATTAACATGATTACTATAAAAGGAACATGCACTGACTACCAAAATTGAGCTTGGAGGGTTGAATACTAAGGTTCTCGACCTAGAAAGAAATATGGGAAGTATCTCAAGGTTCATTCTTTGTGTAATGCATAGTTTGACAACTTCCCTATGTCTCATGTAACATAAGGTGCTGGTAAAGGATGTAGAGAGTGAAGGAAACTATGGTACAAGGAATTGTTCAAGTTCCTTATAGATGAATATAACAATTTTCTCCATCAATCGAGATGTGACATAAAATATGATAGCCATGCATTATTCTCTATGGATCTATTTTGTTTATGTTGTTCTTTTGTTGTAGGGGGTTTCTATTAGAAATCCTTTTATTTTTGTGTTTGTTGGTAAACTAGAATATGGTTCTAGTAGTGAACATCTTATTACTTTTTTTTTTTTAGGTATTGCTACTAGCTTATTGGACTTTGGTTCCAAGGCAAACATTCCGTTTACTCATTTTTTTGCTAGTTTTAGTTGTGAATATGTTGTTGGACTATGTGTTGTTAGATGTTTCTTATAATCTGTTGCTTTTCTCTAGTAGTAGTTTTTGACGTTGAATTGTTGTTAGTGTTCTATTAACTGGTTGCTTGTAATGCCTTTGGGTTGTGGATTTGTAAGGGAAAACACCCTTATTTTGTTGTTGATTAATATAAAAAATATCAATTTAGAAAATTCAATTTCAATAGAGATAATAAGTTTGAGATTTTTCTTGAGTTTAAGCTATCAAAGTAATCATTATTATCCACTGGCTTATATTATAATAAAAAAATGTAAAATGGAGTGTTTTTATTTGTGTATGATTTAAAAGTGATTAGTGTTTTATAAATTCCATCATGTTTTATATGTGTATACAAATTTAATATAATCATCTTTTAACTATATTTTGTAAGTACTATAATCATTTGTTTTTAATCTAAGAAGTTATACTCTATTTATTGTGCATACACTCTTATCTTGTGTGCCTCTACAAATGTATTACTTCAAAATCCTATGGTATATAGGAGTCACCCTCAAATTACAAGCCTACTTGCATACTTCGATAGATTGTAACATGTATCTATCAAACATGTAACAATAACATAACAAAAAGATAATATCAATCAAATCATTGTAACTATGTTTTTAATAATAACACCTAATTATAAACCAACATTTAATAGACAAATACAATATTTAATCTTTTGTTAAATAAGACAAGATGAATGTTTTTAAATGAGGTTTTTCTCTAATGACAAGGTTATAAGGTTCGTAAGATGGAGATCCATGTTTGAATCCCTAAAGTGAAATCTAGTATTGGAGTTCCAAGTAGTTTCTCTTGGACTTTCATTGTGGCCTCTAAATTAATATTAGTTGAGTAAGTGGATTCTAAGTTGAATAATTTTCTTCTTAGATAAATACATTGATTAGTAAGGTAGTCCCCTTTGTGATCTCTCATAACTCAGAGCTAAGCTCAAAATCGCAAAACACGTCAATTAAAAGAAGACGAGACAAGACAAAAATTAACACAAATAGAAATTTTAATAACTATACATTTTATCTTATATTGTATGATCAAATCCATTCCACTTCAACAAATACACCATAATTAATCTTTAAATTATTTTTTACACAACTTCACTTATTTACTATTCAATCCAAAGTTCAATCACATATTAATAAAAATCATATTTTGAAGAGAGTCAAATATATTTTAATATTTTTCCATTAATGTCAAAAATTTCATTTTAAAAATATAGATAATGTGCTTAATATATCTGTAATTTCCTTCACATGGCTTCATTTTCAGACTCACAATCATTTATGGAGATAAAATCAGTGGATACATTTATCTTTCTTGAGTTGTAAGATTCAAAGAGTTAAAAGCTCAATGGGGTGTTGGTACATGGAGTTGATGTATTCCACTCTTAGTTTTCTAGTTTTAATCTTCTTCCATTACTATTATGTTCACTCTAGTAATAAATAGTTGTAGTATTAGATTGAAAGATAACTTTTATTTTATCAATGCTTCTTTTTAATATGGAGATGAAACTTACATAATTCTAGTTGGTGATATAATTTGGTTTAGTTTATAATAAAATTGTAATTTATTATTTTTTCGCTAATGTTAATATCAATTTTATCTCTTTTTTTTAAAAAGATTTGAACTCAACACTATCTAGGTGATTACTACATAGACTTTTCCATTAAACCAAATGTCTTTTGGCAACATCCATCTTAATTATTCAATTAGTGCCTAGTTTTCCCAATTTGTTGTTTCTCTCATGACCCTAATCTAGTCAATTAAAACTTCAATTTATTTATCCCTAGCATGACCCAAGTCAATCCTAATGTTATCATTTAGGATACATGCCAAAATGTTAAAGTTGTGTACCAAGACTTGTAGAGAATGACATTGCCTATAAGTCATCATCAATCAAAATCATTCATACAAAAATATGATTGGACTAAATTGGACTAGTAGAGCTACTCATAACCACTCGAGTAATTAAGGTCACTAGCAAGTTAGAAACTTGATCTTTTGGGGAGTAAGAAAGGTGACTAGGGGTGTGTTTGGGTCATTTTTAGGAAGGCCACTTGGTATACCTATGGGTAAGGGTCATTTTAAACCATAGGAAAACCCTTAGTTTCCGTAAAGACCCTTCCAAAAGTTGGATTTTGAAAATGGCCGAAAATCAGCTTTTGGAAGCATGGCCTTGGTCAGACCACCCTTCCATTAGGGTGCAAGAACTTTGCCCACCTTTTTGGTTAACCTTTTCAAGAACCCATTTTTGGTAATTTTTTAAGAGGCTTAGAGAAGAAAAACCAATGAGATGGATTACCTTATCCCTAGGGATTGTGGGGAGTTGTGTACATGCCTTTTTAGTGGAGACTCTCCATTGTGGAGAGTTTGAACACCCTCTCTCTATCTTAGAGACAAGTTATTTTGGAGGAGCTTGGAAAAAGGAAGAAAGGCTTGGAAAAAGGAAGCTCATCCTCAAAATACTTTCCATTAGTATTGGACTTAGGTTTGTGGCTCTCTTCATTGTATTCTTGATGTTCTTATTTATAAAGTAGATGAAAAATGTGAATCTTGTGTTGTGATTTTATGAAAAATTATGTGTAGGATCTTTGTGTTGTATTGTGATTCTTTCCATTGTATGTTTTTTGTGATTGGGAGTCTCAAGGCCACACTCACCCTTGGAGAGGGAAGAGTATCCTTGGGGGTGAAGGGTATTTGGATAGCCCATGGGTGTAGAATCTCTCCTCAAGGAGGAGAGAGATAAACATGGAATATGGGCTCCATGAAGCCATTTCTATTTTTTTTTGGGGGGGGGGGTCATAAGGGAGTGTTTTTTGGCATGTTTTCCTTGGGGGCTATAAGGGATTGAGGTTGTTTTATGGGGGATTTATGGAGATATTTCTTTTGATGCCTTGTGAAGGTCTGATCCTATTTTATTTGGCTTGCTCCCCATTGGGTACTTGGTCCATCTTCACCCCAATTTAGGGTCATTGTGAGACCCTTTGTGAAAAATTTGTTAGAATAACTAAGAGGGGGAGTGAATCAGTTATCCATAGTCCCAATCACAAAATATATATCCATAACAATTTACTAAAACTTCTGCAGCTTGGTAAATTAAAATAGTATTATGTCTGTGCTTTTACCGATTACCAGTTAATAACATATAATGATTACCGATCAAATCCAATATGCAACATGTAAAGTATGATAACAAACAATCATCACAATCAACACATAACACAAGAGATTTAACATGGAAACCTTGCGAAGGGAAAAACCACCTAGGACCGGCAACCCAAAAATTAATCACTCTTCTGGAGTGAGGTTAGTGAAGACCCAACCCTATTAAAGGTTAACAAAACACTCTGAGGTGTGACCTTGTTAGAGGATTTTAGACCAACCATTATTCTCCAACCAGCATTCACTACGAGGTTGACAGGATAACAAATGTATACTCTATGAATGACATTACAAGACTTTCTAGTCCACTCTGTTAAGAGATTTCTCTATTTACAATGGTTAAAATGTAACAGCAGTTGATCTGATTACAACACAAATTCAATTGTAGATTATCAGATCTATGTTAAGCTCATTCAAATCCTTTGATCAATTTATCAATTCTATTTCAATCAATATTTAGTAACTTACTTTTGCTCAGTAATAGCTTTCTGACACTCGGTAATCTTTGCAATTCAGTTCTCCTTAACTAATCTGATCAGACATGCATGAAGCTTGTTCACATGATATCTTTTGTAGTCTCCTTCTTCTAACAAGATTTCATCATGAAATCCTAGTCTCTTAAATAGATGAGTAAACCATTTTAATTCCATCCACCATATTTTTCCGCTTAATCTCCTTTGTTGATTTTGTCACTTAAACCTTCCTCGGCTGATGTGTCAGTAAAATGTTTTGTTTCAATCCATTATATCTTCTTCAAATTATGTTAGCCATTGATCTTCATAACAAACATTATCTTCATCTCTGATTTTAAGATACTTTACAACTCATCAACTTCCATCGGCTAAACTAGTCATTTAGTTCTTTTCCTTGCTCAGTTAACAAAGAAATGTGTCGGTGAACACAAGCTCAGTTTGTATAGTAATTGGTATACACTATACTACGTCGGTGTATACTAAAATGGTTCATTAACTGACAACACTACCTTGTGCATTTTTCTCTTATCCTTCATCATAGATGAATGCAACATAATCAAGTCAATAACATAAGGTCATAGACTCATCCATAAGTTACCCAATGTATTCGTTATCCTTATCTCTCATATCCATCTTCCTCATGTAGATATATATGTTCTTCAATTCTTTTCTTCTTCTTCTACAAATGTTTGGGTATAGTAACTTACAAGATAAGTACTGTCAAAACTAGTTGACATCAATGACAACATATTATTGATTTAATCATCTTACATATCTAATCAGAAACTAAGTGATCTTAAATCATAGATCTTCAAGTTATACAATGTATTCAAATCAGTTGCAGTTCATAAATCTTTCCCTTTTGCATTGATGGCAACACAAACAATATGAAATATTCCATACACATACCAAACATGTATTCTACAACTCTGTTAACAAATGTTGTAATGGTACAAGCTCTTCCTATCTTGATATGTTTAATCACTACATTACATAAAAGCATTTGCAAGTGCAGACTAAGTTCTGTAGATATGATCTTTTCAGCTCACTTTTCTATATCTCTCTTCCTTTGTCTTTAGCTCCATATTCTTCATATTGATCTCTCTCCCTTTGACAGCAATGACAAAGAACAATACAAACATACAACTCTATAGAAGCCATGTAACTCTCTGTTGTCTAGTGCATTCTTTGTATCTTGGTATACTATTATGCAAATTGGTTCTAGTACTTCAACCTTTCACAACCTTAGACAGAAATCCAAAGTGTGAAATTTTTTGTATCAACATGTATTATCTTCTGATAAGATTAGGCTAATGCAACCTCCAGATCACCTTAGTGACTGGTAGACAGGGGACGGACCCCAAGTCTAGTCCTCAAGTATTCATATGTATCCTTCGGTAGAGGGCTTGTAAATATGTCAGCAAGTTGTTCTTTTGATGTAACAAATTCTAGCTTAACTTGCTTCTCTTGTACGTGTTCCCTTAAGTAGCAATACTTAATTGATATGTGCTTTGTTTTAGAGTGCATCACCATATTTTTTGAAATATTAATAGCACTAGTGTTATCACAATATATAATCATTAGCTCAGTGATTACCTCATTCATTCCTTCTAACACTTACTTGATATATGCAATATTTGAACAGTTAGTAGCAGCAGCAACATACTCTACTTTAGCTATAGACTGTGAAATGAAAGCTTGTTTCTTACTTGTCCATGTAACAAGTCTTTCAACAAATAAGAATGCTCCTCCACTGGTACTTTTTCTATCATCCACATTTCCAACCCAATCAGCATCAGTGTATACCTTTAGTTCAAAATTTCCTTTCTTAGGATACCACAGTCCATACTCTTGAGTTTTCTTTAGGTATCTTAAGATTCTCTTTGTAGCAACCATGTGTGACTCTCTAGGGTTTGCAGAAAATCTAGCATCTATTCCAACAACATGTGCTATATGAGGTCTACTGTGAACTACATACATTAACTTACCAATCATGGATTGGTATAGTGTTTGATTTACCCTAGTAGTTCCATCTTCTTTAGTCAGTTTACATCCAATAGCCATCGGTGTTCCCACAGGTTTAGCATATTTCATGCCAAATGTCTTCAAGACTTCCTTTATATATTTAGATTGTGTGATGAATATACCATCATTCTGCTGAATCACTTGTAAGCCTAGAAATAACTTAATCTCTCCAAACATAGACATTTCAAATTCAATTTTCATTTCATTAGCAAATGACTTACAAATTTGATCTTGTGCTCCAAATATTATGTCATCCACAAATATCTCAGCAATCAAGATAGTATCATCAGAATTTCCTTTCATGTACAGATTACTGTTCTCACTTGTTCTAACAAATCCAATACTCAGTAAATAGTTATGCAGCCTCTCATACTAGGCTCTCGGTGCTTGCTTCAAACCATATAAAGCTTTATGTAATCTACATACCATATCTTTTTTTTCTAGATCAACGAACTCTTCAGGTTGTTCTATGTAGACTTCTTCAAGTATCTCATTCAAAAAAGCTGATTTGACATCTATTTGGTAAACTTTGAACTTTTTGTGTGCAACATATGCAAGTAACATTCTGACTCCTAATCTAGAAATAGGTGCAAATGTCTCACCATAATATATTCCTTCCTCCTGTGCTTATCCCTTGCATCCTAACCTAGCTTTGTTCCTTGTTACCTCTCCATTCTCATTAAGCTTGATTCTGAATATCCACTTAGTACCGATAGCATTCTTGTCCTTAGGTCTGGGTACTAAACTCCAAGTTTTTTTCTTCTCTATCTATTCTATTTCCTCTTTCATTGCATTAATCCATTCATCATTTTCTAATGCAACTTTTACATTCTTTGGTTCATATTCACAAACTAGACATGTACCTTATCTTTCTTTACTCCTTGTTTGCATGCCAGCTTGTCTGTTTCCAATTATTTGTGTCTTAGGATGATGTCTTCTAACAAATTTCACTAGTATCCAATCTCTTCTTTCTTGTTCATCCTATGCAGATTCATTTGCTTTCTCGGTGGATGCTTTTTTCTCTTCAATTTATTTTTCCTATTCCTCGGTATTATTTTCCTATAGACCGATTGTCACTGTCTGCTGCGTCAATAGGTAATCTGGTTGTTCAATGTAACTGTATCTATCATATTCTTCTAGTTCCTTTTTCTTTCCTCTACATTCTTATCATCAAACTCATCTACTCAAAAATTAGTACTTTCAATCATTTTATTAGTTACCTTGTTAAGACACTTGTATGCTTTACTTTTAGTGAAATATCCCAAAAATATCCCTTCATCACCTTTTGAGTCAAAATTCCCATTTCTTTCATCTATCAAAATAAAGCATTTACTTCCAAAATTTTTGAAATAACTTATAGTGGGTTTGTGACCAAAATATAACTCATAGGGTGTCTTATTAGTGTCCTTCAGTTGTACTCGGTTTAGAACATAAATAGTTGTGTTGATAGCCTCCCTCCAGTATGTTTGAGAAACATTCTTTTGTAACATCAATGTTCTTGCACAGTCAACTATTGACCTATTCCTCCTTTCAGCTATTCCATTTTGTTGTGGTGTCCTCGGTGTAGAGATCTATCTTTTAATACCACGCTCATTACAAAATTTAATAAATTCATCAAAAATAAATTCACCACCTTGGTCAGATCTTAAGCATTTCAATTCTTTACCAATCTCTTTCTCAACTTTTGCTTTATACCACTTGAACATCTTAAATGCCTCTAATTTTTCCTTCAAGAAAATGATTGTCATTAATCTAGTGTAATCATCAACAAAAAGAATAAAATATCTATCTCCATAGTAACTTTGAGTTCTCATAGGACCACAAAGGTCGGTATGCACTAACTCAAGTAATTTCTTTGTTGAATAATCTTTTCTTTTGAAACTTGATTTTGTCATTTTACCTTTCTAACATTCATGACACATAACATGATTAGGCTTAGATAATTTAGGCAGATCTCTAACTTTTTTCTTTTTATTGATCTTAATCATGTTATCAAAATTTACATGACATAACCTCTTATGCCACAACCATGGATCTTCATCTTTCATCATTAAACAAGAAGATTGATCATCATGAAGATAAAATAAATTACCTCTCGATTGTGTTCCAGTTCCAATAAGTCTTCCTCCATCATCATATATCTTCACTTTCTTTCTCTCAAAAGCAACTCGGTGGCCTGAATTGTTCAGTTGTGCCACACTTAGCAAATTATAGTTTAGACCTTTTACCCAATAAGCATTATCACATCTTATTTTATCATTTATCATCAGGGATCCTTTTCCTCTAACCATACAGGGTGCATCATTACCCATTCTAATAGATCCTCCATTGCGTTCTTCAAGATGATCAAATTTCTCTTCATCACTAGTCATGTGATGTGTACAACCACTATCTATAATCCATGTATCATTTTTATTAACCTTAGTGATAAGTGTTGTCTCTACATACCTCTTATCTTCCTCTAAGTCATCCTTCATTGCAATAAATACTATCTCCACATCTTCATCAATGTTGGTATTGGTGACATCTTCATTTGCAATGTAGCACACCTTCTTGCCTTTATCATTATTATCTTGGTTGTCTCTATTGTAGTTTCAGTAATTTCTATTGCCTCTTCTCCCATAGCTTCCTTCACTAGATCGGTCTTTGTTTCTATCATCATCTTTCATGTGTGGACATCTAGCAGCAATATGACCAACCTCTTTACAATTAAAGCATGCTAAAGGTAATTTACCTCTATACCTTCCTTTACCTTTAGGTAACCTTTTGGCCATAAGAGCTTCAATTTCATCAAGCTCATCATCAGTATTGCTATCACTATCATCATACTTATTTCTGCTACTAGACTTACCAATCTTCAGAGAAGACATAAAAGAAGATTCAATAGATGGTACAACACTATTATCAAAGTTATTCAGTTCAAAGGTTGTAAGCTTACTAATAAGATTATCAAGAGTAAGGTTGTTGCCAGATGCAGACCTTGTTTCATGAATTGCAGAGATTCTGATTGCATAAGATAGCAATAAGGTTCTGAGAACTTTTCTTACCACTGTCTCTTCATCAATAACACCATCAGATGCTCTAATAGCATGTACTACTAATTTCAGTCTATTTGTCTACTACACAATATTTTCTCCTTCATCTTCATATCATTGAATTTACCCCTTAATCTTTCAGCTCTGGCTCTTTTGACATTTACATCACCACTATAAACTTGAGCAAGTTTATCCGACATACCTTTAGAAGTAGTTCAACTTTTAATATCTTCAAATTCAGCATCGGTATAGGCAGTAGTAATCTCCATCATAGTAACATTATGTCAATGCATGTCTCTTAGTTGATCAAGGGACAAGGGACCAGTGGGCGGTGCAATGTAGCCATTCTTCATTAGTGTCAAGGAAAAATTCCCAATTCTAGATACATGCAACTTCATTTGGCTTTTCCATACTATGAAGTTATCCTTGTTTAGCTTTGGCACTTCCCTCTTATACATTTTGAAATCTTTGTGATGAATTCCTTAAAACTCCATTCCAAGCAACCAACGCTCTGATACCAATTGTTAGAATAATTGAGAGGGGGGGTGAATCAATTATCCATAGTCCTAATCATAAAATGTATATCCAAAACAATTTACTAAAAATTTTGCAGCTCGGTAAACTAAAATAGTAGTTTTTCTATGCTTTTACTGATTACCATTTAATAACATATAATGATTACCGATCAAATCCAATATGAAAAATGTAAAGTATGTTAAAAAACAATCATCACAATCAACACATAACACAAGAGATTTAACATGGAAACCCTGTGAAGGGAAAAACCACTTGGGACCGGCAACCCAAAAATTGTTCACTCTTTTGAAGTGAGGTCGGTGAAGACCCAAGCCTCTTAAAGGTTACAAACACACTATGAGGTGTGACCTTGTTAGAGGATTTTAGACCAACTCTTATCGTCCAACTAACATTCACTATGGGGTTGACAGGATAACAAATGTACACTCTATGAATGACATTACAAGACTTTCTAGTCCACTCTGTTAAGAGATTTCTCTGTTTACTATTACCCAAATTTTCTTGTCTTATACAAATTTGGCTAAATCTATCCCAAGGTCTCTATTTTTACCTTATTGAGCATCCCTAAATTTTCATGGGCTTCATGTTTTATTCTTTGGCCTCTGTAATTTGTTTCATTCCCTAGTCTGCAGTCAAAAAATTCATAAAAGTGACCATTGTGCCCAATAAACCCTGAAAACCCTAGGTCACGTTCTAATTTTGTGTTACCTTTTCGGGCCACTTAAATCCCTCTAAATGCACGTGCCCTTTAAAAGTGACCACTTCATGTGTTAGCCACTAGGTTGTCGAGCGGGTCCCTTTTTAATACTTCCTACAAAGCCTAAGTTTCCTGACAATCTTTCTAAAGTGCCTTCCCCTTAACTTGTGGTTGTCGCATGATCTCATGACTCTGGGTTGTTATAATTTCTGACATGCGATCATGCGATAGGGTGACACCTGTTGGCGGGCCCAGCTTTTAAATCCTAAGTGGTGTTTTACTTCCTGATTAAGAAGGTTAATTTGTTTCATCAGTCGGTTGTCACATGTTCGCAAGGCTTAATCTTGTGCCTTGCGATCATGCAATGACCATTGATCTTCCTCCCAACTTAGGGCTTCCTGATGGTGGGTCCATTGCCACGTAGTCTGAGGTGTCCGTTCCTGGTTGGCTACGAGTTTGGTGACATGGAGAGGTGTTAGCGGGGCCCGGTGGTTATCTTTCCTCAAAGATCTAACCATTGTCACATGTTTGCAAGGAATATTCCTTGCCCTTGTGATCATGCAATAACCGTTGATGCTTCTTTATTACCATGGCTCTGACAGTGGGTCCTCTTTCCTGATATGCTCACTCCTCATTGGCTGGGGTTCTGAACAGGTGGAAGTTTGTCAGTGGGGTCGACTTCCTTAAAGAATTAAGTTCCAAGCAGGATCGACAATTGTCATTATACCACCAAGGTAAGATGCATGCTATTTAAGCTGGTGGTATAACGACAACTGTCTGATGAAGATAAAGAAGGTCATGGGTCTACATTATCAGATGGGCTGATGTGTAAAGCTTTTGATTGGTCGTGAGCTGGTGATGTGGAAATCTATCAGTGGGACCATGTCAAAGGGTCTATGGATGTGTCAGAAAGGCTAAGATCTATGGTGGTCGTATGATCTCATAGAATCTTCTGACCCTATGAGATCATGCGCTCACCATTAGATTGGAATCTTAGTTGCAGTGGGTCCAATGTCAGAAAGAATGTGACATGGATCCATTTGGCAACATTTGATTGGTTGGTGAGTGTGCAACATGGAGTTTGTTAGCGGGCTCATCGGGTTAGTCTTCTTCAAAGCATTTAACACCTGGTTTGATCTTGTGGTCATCATTATACCATTTGGTCAAGATGCTCATCCTTTAGCATCACGATCATGTGACCACCATTCGATGCAGGGTCCACGTTCCTTTGACTTCTAAGGTGTTAGTCTTCTTTGATGTGCTCGTTTTCTATTTGGCGTTGCTGACGATGTGGTCTTTTAACTTTTAAAGGGGCCCACGACTATTGTAAAGTTGATCTGAATCATCCATCTGCTAGGAAATAAAGGATATCGACGGACACATTTTAAAATGATTGGCTAGCCGTTATAATTCAAATTTCAATATCTCTGCAGAGGGTTTTCTGCCAGCGATTGATTCAAACAAGTTGTGGCTATAGAGGTAGCTAAGAAATTTATGTCTACAAGATGTTTACAGTTGGAAATGATGATGAAGAAGTCTGGGCAGTTGTCATGGGTCGATTCTTGTCACTATGAGGTACCTTTTTAGCATTCATGGTGGGCTTGTTGCAAAAAAGTTGATGGATCCAGGTTGCTTGTCCGCGGGTTGATGCTGTATACACCTAAAAATGGTCACCTAGACTATTAGCCCCTTTTGCTAAATCATAAATTGCTTATTCTTGATCAAATCCTAGTTGTATCATTTATTTGATTATTTTCTATGGGCTAACCATCTTATCCTAAGTCTTTATTTATTAAAAGGAATATTTCCTCCCCTTTTAATAAATAAAAAGCCCCACTTTTTCCTCTTATCCTAAGTTGCACAAATAAAGCATTTAATTCTTATTTATAAAGAAAAATAAAAGAAAAAATAAAAGAAAAACACTTTTTGTCTCACATAGACATAAAGTAAATGCTCAACATAAAGTAAATGCTTCTAATTTTCCTATTGGAGGATATTTGTGCACAAGGATCAAGCTTCTTTTTTTCTCCACCGTTGATTAAATCTTTTGCCTCTTAATCTCCATGGTCCATTGATTTTTCACCTCCTATAAAAGAAGAGCTCTCTTCCTCATTTGCACACACAAATTTTTATGCTATTGTTATGCTACAGGTTTTCTAGGTCATCTTGGAGCTTTTGGAGATATTCTTGCATCTAGGGTTTGAAGATTTGGAGCATTTTTGGCATTCATCTTGGATCTTCATCAACACTCTATCTTCTTGTCTTCATTCTCGCATCATCATGACTTTCTTGCTTCATAGTTAGATTTCTTTTCTTGCATAGTAGTTTCATTTTCATGGCATTCTTAGTTTAGATTTTCTTTATGCTTTAGATTAATTCATTTAATCTCTCATTGCATGGTTTACTAGCAAGGTTATTGGCTTAATAGCTCTAGCTGAGAGCATTCTTAAAACCCTTGCACTCCATGCCTAGGGAGCTATGGATAGATTTGTGAGGGCTCATTCTTGAGTTTCCTTGCATGTAATGATTCATAGAAGTGTGGTCACATTTTTACAATACATTTTTGGCACCCATCATGGGGCAACCCACCTCTTGCATGCTGGTTTTAATTATTTTTGGAGCTAACCCTTGTGCAGATTTGTTTGGAGACGGGAAACCCTAGATTTTAAAGATTTGATCATATCTCCCAAACAACTTGGTTTTTTAGTCTAAAAATTGTTTTGCAGATTGGGGACATATTAGAGAAGCTCAAAAAAAAAATTTAGAATTTTTGAGGTGATTTGTATTTTTTATGATTTTTTCTTGATTTTTCATAAAAAATCAATTTCTGGCGAAAATCAGCATATTTTTTAGAAATTTTTACATTTTTGGAAATATTTTGGAATTATAGAGGGGGTCCATTCACTGTGTTTTTAATTTAGAGATCATATCATAGCTTATTGGTTGATTTACAAAAACTGGTCTATTTTGTTAAAATGGCTCTCTAGGGCACAAATGAAGAGGATTTTCTAAAATTTTTACATTTTTGGAAAGCTCTCTATTTTTTGACAGAGGTCTCTTTTTTGCATTTTAGGTTTAGGTTCCAAATTCATGTGGTAAAAATCAGATCTTGTTGACTAGGTCAAATGCAAAAAAAATAAAATTTTGTGATGGGTATGCACTTATTTTTCATTGTTCAATGCATGATATGAGTTATCATTTGGATTATTTGCTAGTTATCATTGCACCTAACAATTAATTTTCAGATCTAATCCTAGGGTTTGCATAAGTTAGATATACATTGCATATCTTGTTTGCTTGTGTCTTATCTTGTTCATTTGAAGGTGCTCTTGCTTTCATGGAATATGCTTAAAACAAAGCGTTGGACTTGAGGTATTTTGTTACATCCCTAAAACACTTGGATCTTGGGATTAAAATTGAACCTCTCATGTGTTTGGCTTGAGTGTTTACATGCTTTTATAGAACACATTTCAATTGATGCTCTTAATGGGAAATGAATGAACATAGATTTGCTTTCATACAAGTTTGTGTAAGTGAATGCTTGTGTTTGAACCCTAAGTAATTCTTGGTTCCAATATCAAATATCTCATTGAGTGATTTAGGGTATGGATTCATTCTTTGTTTACATAAGGAGTTAAATGCATCACTTTGTGGACTCACTCTATGTTTGCTTGGAAAGTTAAATATTCCATTGATTCAACCCTTTGTCATTTGTGAGTAGTATTGATAAGCAACTTTAGATTACTTGTGATTGATCTAGATTGCTACCTTGGGTTATTGGACTAGCTAATCCGCTAGCCCATCATTTCCACTCTGTAGTTGCAAGATCAGTGCTACATTAAAGGGGAGGGGTCTACAGGAAAGAAGCGTTAATTGCTCCACTTGGCAACCCTTTTATGCTTTTTGGAACTCACTTGTTTTCTAAGGTGTGGACTCACTTTGAGTTGATGTGAGGAGTTAAATGTTCCACTTTTTGGCTCACTTTGAGTTGGTGTGAGGAGTTAAATGTTCCATTTTTGGACTCACTTTGAGTTGGTGTGAAGAGTTAAATGTTCCACTTTTGGACTCACTTTGAGTTTGTGTGAAGGGTTAAGTGTTCCATTTTTTGGACTCACTTCACATTCTCTTGAAGGGTTAAATGTTCCACTTTTGAACTCGCTTCACATTCACTTGAAGGGTTAAGTGTCCCACTTTTGGACTCACTTTGCATTTACTTGAAGAGTTAAGTGTTCCACCTTTAGTGCTCTAAATACTTTTGATAGTGAATTACTTAATTTTATTTTTAGAAGGCCTGCTTGGGGACACACCACCTCAAGGGACGACCTTAACTCCTATGTTTCGACGAAGTATAAATAGCAGGTGGTGAATCGAAAGACACCTCTATTAGGAATTGAGTTTGATATCACTCTTGGCTAAGCCTCAAAGAACTTTATACCTTTGAGAATTGAAGGAGGAGATTTGGGTTACCGTCTCCCCCTAGCTGTGTGATTTCAAATTCTTCTCATCTACGGATTTTGGCCTCACGTACCTTATGTATATCGAGGACTCCTTAGAAAAGCCATGTATATCCTTGTAGATAGCTTGATAAGGTGTTGTTGTGTTCTAAGTGCCTACTAAAACATTTTCAAGAACATACACAAGTAGGATCTTTAAGGAGTAGATATGCTAAGTCACTATTCTTGTTCATGTGCAAGGTTGCTTTGCCCCTTGCTCATTGTTTGAAGACAACTGCTTGCTTGAACTCCTTGATTGCTATCTTATGTGCTTGATCCATGATAAAAATCTATTGATATACTTGATCTTTTAAAATGCTTCAAAACTAAGATTTTTATATTCATTGGTCATAGATTCGTATGACTCTGCAACAGTGTCACCCAAAACCTTTTTGATGTCTTGTTGCTGTTGCAATCTAGAGCTGCTAAACTTGCATTTCAACCGGTCGTAGAGTGTCTTTTTCTATTCTTACCTGAAGCTGGTCTGTTATCTACATGCTTAGACTTGCTCTAGACTAAAACAAATGAGCTAAAACTATTGGATTTGAGCTTAACGAATGCTACTCTTGATCACTTGTCACATCACGGTTACCTCTCTAGCTACTTACTTATTGAGCTTCTTGCTCGCTACTCGGCTTTAGTCAATTGATTGTTGTAAGTGCTTGAGCACTTTTGAGGAGCCATCTCTCTATTGTTCTACTTTGACAAGTGATCTTTATTATCTTTTCTTATCTCAAATCTGAGAAACTTTGTCTCATTCTATTAGTCAACCAACATCTCTTTTCATGCCGGTTACAACTCGGTCTCAATTTGAGTAGGAGAGTCATCCTCTATTCAATTACACATAGTTACCTTCTCCAACTAGACGTTCCAAAGCACTCATTAGCAATGATAGTTCTAGTTCTGCCAATCTGAGAATTCTAAGGCTACCCCGTGGTACAAAGGAGGTTTCCTCTTTTCTGCATTCAAGACCCCCAGAAACACAGACAGTGTCTCACTCACTTTGACTGAACAAGAAAAATTTCAACTCTTGCAAGAACACTTTGAGCGTAAGGATAACCAAACACACTTAGAAAAAGAACACAATCAACAAAGGATGGATGCTGCTAGGCGCATGGCTTATAGAGGGACATTTCATGAGCAACCCGAGACTAGTAACTATGAGCATAGACCTCTTTTTATCAATGGCAACAATGGCAACAACACGCCACCAAGATCTCCTCCAAGACCTACTTTTGGTATGCCTTCTTCACCTCCTAGACCTCCTCCCTCTCAACATGAGGCAGAGGCTGATGATGAGATTTCTAGTGAGGATCTTATGAGATTTGAACAAGATGTGGTCTCCCAACGAATGATACATAAGCTTTTAGAGCGTAACGGTGATCAGTACTTTCAATATATGACTTCTAGAGGATACAAGCTTCCTCCCGGCTATGATGTCAGACAAATTGTCCAACAAAGAGTACCAACTAAATTGTAAGTTCTTCAAAAGAATTAAGTCAGACAAATCAATGCCTTACCCAAATGGCATTAGAAAGAGAGCCTCCAAAGGTCTCTTTTGTAGAATCAATTTGTGCTCTTCCTTTTGATAAAGATCTATACATGGTCCCATTTCCTAAGGATATTGAGGTTCCTAAATATGACAAGTATGATGGAAATGGTGATCCTCATGACCATGTGCGTCATTTTTATGCTCTTAGTATGGACTTTCTTCATGAAGACACATATCTTCTACGCTTATTCCCTCGAAGCTTAAGAGGCCAGGCTTTAGAATGGTTTGCAAAATTGACACCACCTCTTAAGACTTTTGATGAGTTGGCTCAGCGATTTACCCAGCAGTACTCTTACAACATCCAACAACCTGTCACTGTGATAGATCTCGGTAATCTAAGACAACATCAAGGTGAGCCATTTGCAACTTACTTACAACATTGGAGGTCATTGTATTCTTGATATCCTCGTCAGCTAACCGAAAGAGAAAAGATTGACATTTTTGTCAACACACTTGTGCCTGAGCTATTTTATGATCTAAGGAAGCAACTATTCTCCTCCTTCCATGACATGGTTGAAAGTGCATATCGGATTGAGGATGTAGCTATAAGAAAAGGGGATATTTTTATTAATAAAGATGCTAAAGGCAATGGTAAAGACAAGAACAAACCTTGGAATAAGAACAAGTATGTTGTTAATGGTGGGGTTGTTGATGCTCCTAAAGTTAAAGAGCCTACTTTCAATCTTTCCAATGCTATCTATGCAGAAAAACAATAAGAAGCTGCCAACGCTCACAGTGCTCCTAAACCTCAATATGCAGATAAGCCTAAGAAGTCATTTTGAAAGTGAGTCTATACCAAGTTGGCAGAACCATACGATGTGATCCTTAAGACTTTGGTTAACAATGGATATCTTACGCTTCCTGATAAACCTGGTAACTGGGATCCGATAAATAAGCCTGATTGGTGGAGAGAGGATCATTACTGCCATTATCACAGAAACAAGGGACATCCAACAGCTAATTGTTTTAGGCTTAAGGATGATATTCAGGATCTTATTGAGAGTGGCACAATCTCCACTGATGGCTTAACTAAAAATTCTGATCACACAACTTTCAAAGATCCTCTACCTAAGCATGATAAGGGGGAAACCTCTCAAGCACATAAGAAGAATCATGGTGCTAAGATCAATTACACGTATCCTTCTAATGCACCTGTGATTAACATGGTAGAGCCTGTTGAGAGTATTCTAATGATGAGGTCTCAAGATGATAATAAAGCCAATCATGGTACGCCAAAGTTGGTCTTGCAAACACGTGCTAGTTCATCTTCCCAAAGTGAGACACTGAATGCTGTTACTAGGGGGCAAGCCAAGATTGTCCTTAAAACTGCACAAGATCCCAAGCAAGCTTTACCTTCCAACCAAGCGGCTCCTTTGGCCACCCCTAGCTATGATCTTGTCCAACATTTGCAAAAGACTCCAGCACAAATATCTATCCTTGAGTTGCTTCGATTATCCCCTTCGCATAGAGAGATTCTTGATAAAGCTCTACGCACAACATGTGTTCCCAATGACATTGATCCAGATCAATTTTAGGCTATGGTCAACCACATTTCATCTCCTCTATCTCTCTCCTTTTCTACAGAAGATGACATATCTATTGCTCACCCTCATAATCTAGCTTTACACATTCAAGTTCTAGTCTACCATACCTGCGTCCACCGAGTCCTGATAGACAATGGTGTAGGGTTAAATATTGTTTCTTTCAATGTCATAGAATAGTTGGGTTTGTCAGAATTTTCTATGGATTCTAAGAAGAAGATTACTATAAAAGCTTATGATGAAGTGGAAAGATCTTCCAAAGGTCTTGTCACACTACCTGTCCGAGTGGGTCCTGTCATGAAAGATATTAGCTTCCAAGTATTGGACATCCCACTTGCATATAACATTCTTTTGGGTCATCCTTGGATCCATGACATGCAAGCTGTTCCTTCCACTTATCATCAATGTGTCAAATTTCCATACAATGGCACTGAAGTTGTGATTCCTGGAGACCATACTATTGCTATTAATGCTCTTGCTGCTGCTGAAAAATTTGTTCCTCACAATTAACCTTCTATTGATCCTAGTATATCTCTAGTTGCTGTTGAGAAATCACTTAAGATGATGAGCCTTGGTATGGGTGAATATACGCTGGGTTCCTTTGCTTCTATACCTATTTCTCCTAGGTCATATGGGAAACCTTCTGATTCGATGAAGCCTTCCACTTCTGCTATGGCGATCTTTGATACTTTTGTTCCTCCATCCATTCCTTTAGAGGCAGGACAAGAAGAACAAGCTGTCCAAGAGTGGATCTATAGAGATGATTCGAGAAATACTCCCATGCTTAGTAATTCAGACACAGATATAGATGAGTCACCACTACACACTATGGCTCACATGGGAGATGATCTTCCCTCTACTTCACTTCTTTGGGGAGAAAAATGTATATCTATTGATGATATGGATGTTGATATGGTTCATTCTTGTAGTAACCGTCCCGACGTGGTTGATGGGTCTTGTGTGGGGTCTAATGAGTTTGTTCCTTGTATTGCCTTAGCGGACCACACTGGTTCTTCTATGACAAGTCTAGATCTAGCTACTTTTGGAGCTTACCCTATAGGCTCAACCTCTCTTGTTACCAGAGATGACACCCCTCGCATAAATGCTATTGAACCAGTCACTTCATTTCATCTTGCATCAACACCTGTTACTTCTTCCACCAGCGAACTAGCCATAAAAAAGATTGAATCAGCAATCAAACATCACAGTCATCAAGTCAAAAGAAAAGAGCAATGGTCGGATGGTGAAAACCACATTGTGGCGGTATCCAAACCTATGAAAAGTAAAAATAAAAATTTGCTCAAAAATAATGATTCTCAAATAAAAGATGACAAGCTGATTCTCTACAAAAAAATGGTGCACTACTTTAAGCATGATCTCATATCTATTATACTTTAGCCCATTCCTAGAGCTGAGAACAAAGTTGCTAATGCCTTGATTACTTCAGCATCCATTTTACAAATGAAAAAGCATAAATTTTGCTTCAAGTTCCTGGTGGATGAATTACGCTATCCTGCTCACAAATCTTACAATCCTACCATCTTTTCATATCTTCCACCTCATATTCCTCTTGCAAATCCACCACGCCATTCCTTTCACCATCCCTTACACTTTGCCTTTGTCTCTGGTGACTTGTATAGGAAGGGTCTAGACGGAACTCTCCTTAAGTGTCTAGAAATAGAGGAGTCAGAAAAAGTGCTAGCTGAAATCCATGATGGCACATGTGGATCACATTCTAACGATCCTTCGCTAGCTCAGACATTGCTTAGGGCTGGTTATTATTGGTCAAACTGGTTGAGAGCTCCTATCATCACAATTGCAGCATTTGGGCTTGGGGCCTATCAGTTCTCTACATCAAAGGAAGCAGATTCTTGATGTCCATTTCTATCTGGGGCATCCTTTGTACATATTTTATGATCTTGAAAAAATACCAAAAAAAATTCATATATGATGCTGAAAAAATCCTAAAAAGCATAAAAAGTACTAAAAAAATGAGCATCCTAGTGAAAACCTAGCAATAAGCACTTTGATGTCTCACCAAAAAAATCAAAAAAATTGAAAAAATTGAAAAAATTGAAAAAGTGCCTTGGTGAAAACCTGGAAACAGGCTCCTTGGTAGCAAAAATACAAAAAAATTATAAAAAGTCCTGAAAAAAAATTTGCAATAAATCTATCAAGTGGTGAAAACCTGGAAACAAGCACTACTTGAGACCCTCTATACCTATGTCTATCAGTCTTGCATGGCACTCATTCACTCCACTTCTCACTTTGCCTCTCCTAGCTTGGAATTAACTCTTATCTTAGTCTAGGGGGCATCTGTTGTTCTATAGGGGGCATCTGTTGTTCTAGCTTATCTTGGGTCTCTTTGTGCATCTGGGTTTCTTAGACACCTCACAAATGGTGTTTTTCAAACACCACCCCAATTGTGTTTTTCAACACTACCCTTGCATTGAGTGTTTCTTAACACTTATCAGATATCCTACCTGTAGTCTAGATGATGCAATATTTCTCACTGGCAGATGCGAAACTCAAAGTTTGACTCTATGACCAACACACATGCACTTAAACAATCAACTTGTTGAGATATGATGACTTTATTCTTCTTTGTTTGTTTTCTATGATGATTTCTTTGATGAATGGTCTCTCCCTGAGAAGTTTTCGATGATGCATCGCTAGAAGACTAAGGGTGCGAGAACATGTTTTATTTCTTTATCTGCTTGTGGGTATATTTTGTTGATCCTAACTGTCATGAGCATTTATGCTCGTCTTACTTGACACTATGGACCTATAAGGTATTATCCTTGACTGTTTCACAAGTGCATGCTTATAGCCATCCTGACTTTCTTGTGTCTTGATGTGAGCATAATCTTGCTATATCAAACTTAGGTAATCTCACTGCACTAGTCATCTTGACCTACATGTCTTTGATGCCTAGGTGGGATTTCCATATTTCTATCTGATATAGATCATATTCATATCCACATAGTTATGCTAGTGTGCATTATATGATCTTACGGTGCTACCTAACACTTGATGATGATAATTAGATGTCTATTGGCTTTGTAACCTTGCAAGTAAACCACTTCTCATGTAGCTTGCACTCTTAGGTTCATGTTAGTTTAGTTTTGCATCTTGCATATGGAGGGAGCTCTCCTTTATCTTTCATGGACTTGTTAATCAACTGTGCTCACCTTTCACTTCTTCTTGATCATGTCTTTCACTTCTTGTCTTTCATATCCCATCATTTTCCTTTCATTTCAGGATCGAAACCAAAATCTGAGTTCACCTTGATTATTCCCATCACTTTTCTCCTTCTTCCATGTGCTTGGTTAACCTTTTGAGGCCTAATCCTTCAATCTTCGCTGGGGCATTCTTCACCTCTTCATCTCCATCTCTTTCAAACTTCTAGTCTTTCATTCACTTTCAAATCTCAAGTTCAACACCTATCTCCATGGTGTTTTCGGGTTGAGGGACCACTTGGTTCATGCCCTGGGTCCCATGTGTGGGGCATATCTTCACTGCTTGATGGTTATTCTGTTCTCTCTCTTCGATTATGATTTCTAGTGATTTGATCATGCTGCTCTTGCTTCTGCTTTCCCTCTACCTAGATTTCACTTTTGATCCCGAGGGGGTAGACACATCATATCTTATTGGCTATCTCTTTCCTAAGTGTTCAGTACTGTCACTACCAGGCTGACCATGCAGGATTGGTTATCTCTCTGCACTTCATTCTTTGGAGTCAGAATGCTATTGCTTGCCTTCTTGGCTATCTCTTGCTTTCTTGGCTAATCTGAGTTGCTTTGTGATCCCAAATCGATCTCACATTTCAACTTCATTCTTTGACTGCATGTGTTCCCAGATCGATCACACATTAGTCAAAGAGGGGAAAATGTATACACCTAAAAATGGTCACCTAGACTATTAGCCCCTTTTGCTAAATCATAAATTGCTTATTCTTGATCAAATCCTAGTTCTATCATTTATTTGATTATTTTCTATGGGCTAACCATCTTATCCTAAGTCTTTATTTATTAAAAGGAATATTTCCTCCCCTTTTAATAAATAAAAAACCCCACTTTTTCCTCTTATCCTAAGTTGCACAAATAAAGCATTTAATTCTTATTTATAAAGAAAAATAAAAGAAAAAATAAAAGACAAGCACTTTTTGTCTCACATGGACATAAAGTAAATTCTCCACATAAAGTAAATGCTTCTAATTTTCCTATTGGAGGATATTTGTGCACAAGGATCAAGATTCTTTTTTTCTCCACCGTTGATTAAAACTTTTGCCTCTTAATCTCCATGGTCCATTGATTTTTCACCTCCTATAAAAGAAGAGCTCTCTTCCTCATTTGCACACACAAATTTTTATGCTATTGTTATGCTACAGGTTTTCTAGGTCATCTTGGAGCTTTTGGAGATATTCTTGCATCTAAGGTTTGAAGATTTGGAGCATTTTTGGCATTCATCTTGGATCTTCATCAACACTCTATCTTCTTGTCTTCATTCTTGCATCATCATGGCTTTCTTGCTTCATAGTTAGATTTCTTTTCTTGCATAGTAGTTTCATTTTCATGGCATTCTTAGTTTAGATTTTCTTTATGCTTTAGATTAATTCATTGAATCTCTCATTGCATGGTTTACTAGCAAGGTTATTGACTTAATAGCTCTAGCTGAGAGCATTCTTAAAACCCTTGCACTCCATGCCTAGGGAGATATGGATCGATTTGTGAGGGCTCATTCTTGAGTTTCCTTGCATGTAATGATTCATAGAAGTGTGGTCACATTTTTACCATACAGATGAGGTACAGAGATGGGCACACAATATCTGATCGACCATAGTATTACAGAGATGTATTTATGATCAGATTTGATGGTAGTTAGGGTTTGATTATTATATGTAAAATTTGTAACCCTAGTTAGGTTTTGACTCCTGCCTGCATGTAGTTGAGAGGTATATAGTTAATTTTTGGAGCCTTAGTGCTCAGAGAGTTCACATTTTGTAAAGGAGAGAGTCTACTTTTGAAAGAAAGTCATCCTTTCTTAGAAGGATATCTATGGTATCTTCTCTACCCTCTGCTCTTCTACTCTTTGTATCTCCCATTGATTATTCAAATATTGTAGAGGTATTTTGTGACAATTCTTCATGTCCCTATGCTTCCTTGTTTGGATCATCTCTTAATGAATTGAAGTCTATGTATGTTTTCAATGAAAACTTAGGGTTTCTGATCCCTCTTACTTTCTGCAATTGTGTGTGTTATTGTGTTTGATCTAATTTAGATGTTTTTGTGGGTATACTTCAGCCCCCTAACAGTCTTGTCTTAATCCTACATTGAGTTGCAGAAGTGAATGTCTGCTTGCAGGTCATAGGTTGTGTCTCATGTTCAGGCCCTCCTATGAAACACTTATGCAAGCCTATTCAGTAAGTTGTTACCTACTAGACCTAAGCCTTTCATTGATTCTATCCCTCTATGCTGCAATTCATACCCCTAATTTTGGTGTATCACCTAGTAGGTAGTTTTCTTTCAATCATTTCCCTTTCTAAGCATTCCTTCTATCCCTTTCCCTCAAAAGATTTACTTTTCATGTCTAGAAGAAAATTAAGGTGATTATCCAAGAGGAACTAGCCTAGAACCTGAAGGTCTCATCTTAGTTAGCATAGGTCCCACAACCTGGAGATGATTCCCATGTTATAATAAGTTATCAAGACTATTAGAGCTTGAAAAAAGGGTGCAAACTTAGTGTATAACAATTTTGGCACGCTCGGTGGGACAAAAAAAAAAGTCAATTTCAATGATTATGCTATCTCTGATATACTGATTGCATAATATAGACCTTAGAGAGGTTAGTACTCAAGTATATTTGGTGACTCCATTGGTGTTAAGAGACAGTGACCCAATTTCTGATAGAGCTTATGAAGAAAATAGACCCTTCTGATGGCAAGACAATTTGCATTTGCACCCTTTAATCAGGGTAGCCAATTAAATTTTTTCAAACACCATGATGTGCCCTTGGCAGGACTAAAAAGTATACCTAATTTCATAGGTGAAGGGTAGAAAATTGCCTTTGAGCACATAAGAGATGTGACCACCATCTTCGACATACACAACATAACCCAAGAAGATGTGGCCACCAAGCTATTAGCAGCCTCTCTCAAAGGGAAAGCTCTTCAATGGTTTAGGACTCTGGCAGTTGGCTCTAGTACTTCATGGGATATACTTGGAGATCTCCTTAGCAAATACTTTGAGAATGATTCAAATTCCTTGTCCTTAGTAGAGCAAATCCAAATTATAAGGAGAGATCCTCGAGAGCAGATGACTGATTTTAATGATAGATTTCTCAAGACTTGGAATAGGATTCCAATTAATGTAAGGCCTTTAGCAGATTGTGCTTTCCTTTATTTTTTGAGAGGCCTAACTAGTGATATATCTGTCATGATTCAATCTTTAGGAGGTACTTCATTACCTCAAGCTTTTGATTTAGCTGTAAAGGTAGAAAATTGTTTAATCCAGGCTGGTATGATAACCCCAAGGCCACCCATGCCTATCTCTCCCAATCTTCTACCCACTATACCTCTACAAATTCCTCCATTTACTCCCATGCCCTCATTAATAGAACCTCAAGCTAGCACTAGCTATGGGAGGTCCATGGGTGACCCTTCTCAAGAGCTACTCAAATTGAGAAGTGATCAACAAGCAACAAATAAGGAGATGATGAGTCTATTGCAGGCTCTAACCAAAGAGTTGATCACTGTAAAAGGGAAGAATTAGGAGGTTAGATCACCTTATCAACAAGAAGATCAAAATCCTAACTAGCACTGGCAAGTTCAGGAACAACTATATCAGGAGGATAGGCCACACTATCAAGAAAAGCATCAGAGCAAAAGGTAGAATTTGGTAAGAAGGCCTTTCCATCCATATAATGCAATCAAGAAGACATTCCCAATGCAAGGCATCAAAGCAATTGGCAGTCACCTAAGCGCAATTTTTGGGAAGGAGGTTGCAAATTTTCCACTTGTTCTCTTGAACTATGAGCTTCCTGATGGAGAAAGGTCTAAAATGTTACAATAAGAGATAGTGGCTTCTCAAGAACATCCCCTTAAGGATGGAATGCAACAAGTGACCAGACAAGAGACTCACAAGATTCAAATCTCAAGCTTCCTTCTTGGTAAGTCCACTGACACTTCTTTTGAATTTCCAAGCTTTAGAATTTCTCCTCCAATTCAGAATCTTAGTCAACAGGAGCCTAATCTCCATGCATTTTTAGATCCTATTCATGACCCTATCTCAGATTCCCAGCCACTTCATTTTATTCCTATAGATGAGATACCTAAAAGGTTTGATTTCCTAAATGATAATGAGCCTGTCCTGCAGTAGATAAAGCCCTATAAGCCGATTCTTAAAGAGTCCACTACACCTCAAGCACTTTTAGGCCACCAGGAGGAAGGTGATTTTTGTCTTTTAGGTATACTTTTTCATGATAATCATGAGGAATAGGTAGGGTTATTACATCAAGATGGATTAGAGAAATTAGATAAGGATAAGAAAGGAAGTGAAGAGCATGAGAGCCCAACTAATATTTTTGAGGAGATGCCTTTTTATATTGAGCAAGATAAGGTAGTGCAAAATTTACTAGTTGAGCTCACTGATTGTGATAGGAAAGATGATATAAGTGCTGCTAACTTAGAGCAACAAGATTATTTTGATATGATAATTGATGCTTTTTTCTCAACTCTTGTTGATGATCCTCATCTTCCTAAAAGGGATAATGACTTGTGTGTGCTTGAGGAGGAGTTTGTGTTTCAGGCGGGTAATTGTGTCCCAACTATAGAAGAAGAAAACATATGGCAGATTATCATGGAGGGACAAATTCTTGATCTTCATGCTGAAGACATTCATAAGATGCATACTGAGTAGCAGGAGAGGCCTAGTTTTATGCTCTCAAAAGGGTGTCCTATTAGATATCTAGCCCAGGTAGGGTTAAGCAAGACATGCATACTCAGAGACTCAATGGAGGGTGATGTTAAGAGTCCACTTCTTGGTGACCAGGGGCTTATTTAGCCTTATCAAACTCCCTGGGAGGACAACATCTATGATCTAGTTGAGGTTAGTAATCTGGTATACCAATTTCAAAGGTTGATGTGCAAGGTAGTTCAGTACATTTTTGTGTTCCATGTTCTCTCTGTTGGCATCAAATATGAAAAGAGTAATATTTTGATGAGGAAGGGTAGTTATTTCAGCCTACCAGTGAATGGTTTTGTTTGACCATCTTTCTGCATTGTTTAGTTTAGGATAAGTTAGGTTTTCCTACTTTCTATCCCTATTTTCTAGCTTAGTTTCCTACTTTCCAAGAAGTGCCTGTGCACAAGGTTGTCTTTCTGGTTTTCAGTTTTGTCTCTCTGTCAAGTTTTGTGTTCTTGAAAACGACCCCATGCCCAATGGATTGCTTTAACGACATTGATCAATGTCTAGCAGGATGACATCCAACAAAAATCACCAAAATGTTACCCAAATTTTCCTGTCTTATACAAATTTGGCTAAATCTATCCCAAGGTCTCTATTTTTACCTTGCCGAGCATCCTTGAATTTTCATGGGCTTCATGCTTTGTTCTCTGGCCTGGCCTCTACAATTTGTTTCATTCCTTGGTCTACAGTCAAAAAATTCATAAAAGTGACCATTGTGCCCAATAAACCCTGAAAACCCTAGGTCACGTTCTAATTTTGTGTTACCTTTTCGGGCCACTTAAATCCCTCTAAACGCACGTACCCTTTAAAAGTGACCACTTCATGTGTTAGCCATTAGGTTGTTGAGTGGGTCCCTTTTTAATACTTCCTGAAAAGCCTAAGTTTCCCGACAATCTTTCTAAAGTGCCTTCCCCTTAACTTGTGGTTGTCACATGATCTCATGACTCTGGGTTGTCAAACTTTTTCACATGCGATCATGCGATAGGGTGACACCTGTCAGCAGGCCTAGCTTTTAAATCTTAAGTGGTGTTTTACTTCCTGATTAAGAAGGTTAATCTGTTTCATTGGTTGGTTGTTTCATGTTCGCAAGGCTTAATCTTGTGCCTTGTGATCATGTGACGACCGTTAATCTTCCTCCCAACTCAGTGCTTCCTGACGGTGGGTCCATTGCCACGTAGTCCGAGGTGTCCATTCCTGGTTGGCCATGAGTTTTGTGACATGGAGAGGTGTCAACGGGGCCCGGTGGCTATCTTTCCTCAAAGATTTGACGGTTGACACATGTTCACAAAGAATATTCCTTTCCCTTGCAATCATGTGACAGCCATTGATGCTGCTTTATTGCGACGGCTCTGATAGTGGGTCCTCTTTCCTGATGTGCTCTCTCCTCATTGGCTAGGGTTCTGAATAGGTGGAAATTTGTCAATGGGGTCAGCTTCCTCAAAGGATTAAGTTCCAAGTAGGATCAATGATCGTCATTATACCACCAAGGTAAGATGCACGCTATTTAAGCTGGTGGTATAACGACAACCATTCGATGAAGATAAAGAAGGTCATTGGTCTACGTTGTCAGATGGGCTGATGTGTAAAGCTTTTGATTGGTCATGAGCTGGTGATGTGGAAATCTATCAGTGGGACCATGTTAGAGGGTTTGCGGATGTGTTAGAAAGGCTAAGATCTACAGTGGTCGTATGATCTCATAGAATCTTCTGATCCTATGAGATCATGCCCCTGCCGTTAGATTGGAATCTCAGTTGCAATGGGTCCGATGTTAGAAAGAATGTGACATGGATCCATTTGGTAGTGTTTGATTGGTTGGTGAGTGTGCAACATGGAGTTTGTCAGCGGGCTCACGGGGTCAGTCTTCTTTAAAGCATTTAACACTTGGTTTGATCTTGTGGTCATCGTTATACCATTTGGTCAAGATGCTTGTCCTTTAGCATCGCGATCATGCGACCGTTGTCCGATGCATGGTCCAGGTTCCTTTGACTTCTAAGGTGTCATTCTTCTCCAACGTGCTCATTTTCTATTGGGCACTGCTGACGATGTGGTCTTTTAACTTTTCAAGGGGCCCATGATTGTTGTAAATTTGATCTGAGCCATCCATCTACTGGGAAATAAAAGATATCGATGGACACATTTTAAAATGACTAGCTAGCCATTATAATTCAAATTTAAATATCTCTGTAGAGGGTTTTCTGCCAGCGATTGATTCAAACAAGCTGCGGCTGTAGAGGTAGCTAAGAAATTTATGTCTATAGGATGTTTGTAGTTGGAAATGATGATGAAAAAGTCTAGGTGGTCATCATGGGTCAATTCTTATCCCTGTGAGGTACCTTTTTAGCATTCATGGTGGGCCTGTTGCAAAAAAGTTGATGGATCCAGGTTGCTTGTCCATGGATTGATGCAATATAGAGATGGGCACACAATATCTGATCGACCATAGTATTATAGAGATGTATTTATGATCAGATTTGATGGTAGTTAGGGTTTGATTATTATATGTAAAATTTGTAACCCTAGTTAGGTTTTGACTCCTGCCTACGTGCAGTTGAGAGGTATATAGTTAATTTTTGGAGCCTTAGTGCTCAGAGAGTTCACATTTTGTAAAGGAGAGAGTCTAGTTTTGAAAGAAAGTCATCCTTTCTCAGAAGGCTATCTATGGTATCTTCTCTACCCTTTGGTCTTCTACTCTTTGTAATCTCCCATTGATTATTCAAATATTGTAGAGGTATTTTGTGACAATTCTTCATGTCCCTATGCTTCCTTGTTTGGATCATCTCTTAATAAATTGAAGTCTATGCATGTTTTCAATGACAACTTAGGGTTCTTGATCCCTCTTACTTTCTGCAATTGTGTGTGTTATTGTGTTTGATTTGATTTAGATGTTTTTGTGGGTATACTTTATCCCCCTAACAGTCTTGTCTCAATCCTACACTGAGTTGCAGAAATGAATGTCTGCTTGCAGGTCATAGGTTGTGTCTCATGTTCAGGCCCTCCTATGAAACACTTATGCAAACCTATTTAGTAAGTTGTGACCTACTAGACCTAAGCCTTTCATTGATTCTATCCCTCTATGTTGCAATTCATACCCCTAATTTTGGTGTATCACCTAGTATGTAGTTTGCTTTCAATCATTTCCCTTTCCAAGCATTCCTTCTATCCCTTTCCCTCAAAAGATTTAATTTTCATGTCTAGAAGCAAATTAAGGTGATTATCCAAGAGGAACCAGCCTAGAACTTGGAGGTCTCATCTTAGTTAGCATAGGTCCCACAACCTGGAGATGATTCCCATGTTATACTAAGTTATCAAGACTACGAGAGCTTGAAAAAAGGGTGAAAACTTAGTGTATAACATTTACAATGGTTAAAAGGTAACAATAGTTGATCTGATTACAACACAACTTCAATTGTAGATTATCAGATCTATGTTAAGCTCATTCAAATCCTCTGATCAATTTATCAATTTTGTTTCAATCAATATTTAGTAATTTACTGTTGGTTGGTAATAGCTTTCTAATGCTCGGTAATCTATGCAGTTCAATTCTCCTTAACCAGTCTGATCAGGCATGCATGAAGCTTGTTCATGTGATATATTCTACATTCTCTTTCTTTTGGCATGATTTCATTATGAAATCCTAGTCTCTTAAATAGACAAGTAAACCGGTTTAATTTCATCCATCAGATTTTGTCGCTTAATCTCCTTTATTGATTTTGATGCTAAAACCTTCCTCAGCTGATGTGTCAGTAAAACATTTTGTTTCAATCCATTAGATCTTCTTCGAATTATGTTAGTCATTGATCTTCGTAACAAACATTATCTTCATCTCTGATTTTGAGGTACTTTATAGCTCATCAACTTCCATCAGCTAAACTAGTCATTTAGTTCTTTTCTTCTGCTTGGTTAGCAAAGAAAGGTGTCGGTGAACAGAAGCTCAGTTTGTAGTGTGATTGGTATACACTACACTGTGTCGGTGTATACTGGAATGGTTCATTAACTGACAACACTACCTTGTGCATTTTTCTCTTATCCTTCATCATAGATGAATGCAACATAATCAAGTCAATAACATAAGGTCATAGACTCATCCATAAGTTACCCAATGTATTCCTTATCCTTATCTATCATATCCATCTTCCTCGTGTAGATATATCTGTTCTTCATTTATTTTCTTCTTCTACAGATTTTTGGGTATAGTAACTTACAAGATAAGTACTGTCAAAACTAGTTGACATCAATGACAACATATTACTAATTTAATCATCTTACATATCTAATCAGCAACTCAGTGATCTTAAATCACTGATCTTCAAGTTATACAATGTATTCAAATTAGTTGTAGTTCATCAAAACTTTGGATAGGAGTTTCTTGTGGTAGAATTGTGTTTCAATGTTTTTTGTTTGTGATGTTGAGCTTGTGTGTAACCTTCCTTGGTTTTTGTTCCCCAAGCTCGGGGGTGGGCTCTTAGAGGCCTTGGATGGGAGGTGAGCATCCCATGGTCTACTTGAAATTTTCATTTACAGGTTTTGAATCCCTTTGTTACTATGAAGAAATGAAGTGAAGGGGAAAAGAGAAAGCTTGTGAATATAGAAATCATGTTTCCCTATTTTTGTAGTGAGTTCATTTTGTAGAAGGTTCCTTGAGAAAACCCATTGTAAATGGTCTTGTAAAAGAGTAGAATGTAGAAGATTTATTATGCATTTCTATTTAGAGTTTAGAGAGATGTCAAACTTTAAGGCAGTGTATGTTGAAAACAATGTATTTGTAAAGATAAATCTATGTAAGTATGACTTTCTATTTTAATTAGCAGATTTCAATAAATGTGTAGTTTGGCATGTTTATGTGTTTCAAAAGGGATGCAATGCAAAACAAAATTAGACTTGAACATCCCTTGTAAATAAATACTGATTTTTGGGTTTTAGGAGTAGATTTAAATTTAATGTAGTTTCATTATTTCCATAGAATAGAAAAGTAAATTGTTTACTAAAAAAATATTGTATGAAGCTCTTAATTGTTGTTGCAAAAAAAAAAAGAGATTAGCTTTATTTCTCTTGCAAAAAAAATAACCTTATTTTATAAATTATAAGGAAATATTCTCTTACATTTTCATATTTAACTACAACTAATAATTGTTGATGAGATCCAAAAGTTAGCATAGTTTTTTTTTACTCCTTCCAAACACCTTGTGTAAATACAAAGTAAATGATTTTGACGTATTCCTCTATTATTTATTAAATCTATAAATATTATTCTTTTAATTGCATGTATATATACCTTACATAACTGTGTGTGTGTATATATATATATTTATTTATCTCAATATATACATACACACACATATTTATATATATTTTATAAATTATCTTAAAAAATAATAATAACTTGATATCAATATATGTATATAAATTTTATTTTTAATTGTAAATAACTTAAAAAAAAATAAAGTTTTTTATTTCAAATTTAATTAAAAAAATATGTCAAAACCCTAACCCCATGTAGGGGTAGGGCTGGCAGTGGTCGACCCTATGGTAGCCACCATAGCTGTGGCCACAACTATGGACTGTGGCGATGCTACAAACGTGGCCTAAGACATGATCTATGGTGAGCCACAATGTGGCTGCCACATCCATGGCCTAAGCCACGATCAGTTGTGAGCCACAGTGTGGCTGCTACATCTCTAGCCTAAGCCACGGATTCTAACGAGCCATATTATGGCCGCCATAGACGTGGCCAAGAAATGGTCTATGGCAAGCCATAGAGTGATTCTGCCCAACCAGCTTCGTATGCCGGGATGGGGGTGGGCTTCAGCCAACCAAACCCTTATTTTTTTAAAGAAATATAAACAATAGAAATATGTGTTAATAACACAAAAAAATAATTAAAATTGATATTTATTGTTACTCAAATGAAATATTGTTGCTACCACACCTTTGGGGGGGACCAAATTTTGTTTTGTTGAAGATATCCATATACTTATAAGTGTATATACATATTTACACTAGAATGTGTAACTAACTATATATATTTATTAGTATATACTTGAGATTCTTCATTCCTCCTTTCTCCCACCTCTTTAAGATCCATACCTACAAAAAATTATAGACCTAGGGTTTCTAGATGGAAGAGGGTGAGAGAAGAGGGAAAATGAAGAAGAAAGACTTCATTTTAGATTTTGGAAAAAAGCTCTTAACACTAATTTTAAAATTTGGGATTAGGGTTGGGCAAGTGGGAGTTATATTAAAACATTTTTATTTTGAAACTTGGTTTTGTTCTAGGAGGGAATTTTCTTGTTGATCTTGACTTTTGACCATTAATTTGGACATAACGTAACTTCACTGATTTAAGTTTTGTTGAGGCATTATTAGTTAATGGTAATTATTTTGTTATGAGTAATCTTTATTTAGATATAAAAAATCGTAGTGAACTTAACTTTTAATGCCAAGTTGGGCGTAATATTAAATTTGAAGTATTTAGTAGAGTAACATTTTTTTTTGTATTAAAGTTTTCTATAAAGAGAATTATTATTTTTTTTAAATTTAATATTTAGAGTCCAAAAGGACCTTTAGAAATAATTAAAGTGTGATTTAGCAAAGATCTATATTAGAGAATATTTAACGATTATTTAGTGAATTATTTTTTTAAATCACCAGTGAATACTTCGTTGAAGGGATTTATTATTAGTTAAGAGGAACTTTAAATTATAGTAAATCTACTAAAAGAATAAAACTTTTTTATTAACACTTATATAATTATTAGATTCAAGTAATATATTGATTAAAAAGTTTTTAACTTGCGTGATACTAAAGTCTACAGAAAAATATTTAATTTATTAAGTTATAATAATGTATTTTGATAAATGGTATAATCATCTAATTGTAATTAGTTTGGGTTTGACTAGTTAGTTAACCCTAGATATAAATGTGACTTTCTAGCATTAAAGGGATGTTGGCAAGTCCAGTAACCACTCACCATGATTCCCCTCAATCAAATGTAAAACTATCCACACTCAGTTCTCAACCGTATTGTTAAGTCAACCTTAAACCTTATACTTAAAACATTAATTAATAACTTTTAAAAAAAAAATAGGTGTTATTCCTTTTAAATTGTGGGCCCATGACATTTTGGTATCAGATCCAAATTACAAACATTGGATGTCTTAAACCCATTAGATGTCTCATCTAATTTTTTTCCTTATTGAATGTGTAGGATGCCTCCCCTTACACAACAAGATCATGGACGTAACAGAGGCCCTAGGTGTGCCCACTCAGTACATGAGGAAGTAGAGAAAATATTTAAGGTACCTAGAGGAGATCAAGACCCCCCTCCCATACCACCATTGAATCCTTACCAAGAGGTTTTGTTAAAACTTCAAAACCTTATTGGAGTTATCTAGGATATGCTACCTCCATTCGATTATCAGTCAAAGCATCAGTTATCAAGGGGACATAGGTTAGAGGCTAGAGAGAGGACTAGGAGATCTCTACATGATCATGAGGAGGGTTAGGAAGATCATGATGTGGAATCGGTTTGCATTCCAAAACTAGCACCTAGGATAGTTCAGAGAGCACCTTGGGATGCAGGGGACCAAATAAGAGATCTCCTACTCCTACAACCACCTTTGTAGACAAGGTCTATTGAGGACACATAGTTTGAGGCTTCGTTATTGAGCTTAGATAGGTTCTTTGGGTTGCATCCTTACAAGAGAAACCTGAAGGCATGATTTGCAGCTCACCTTCTAAGAGGAGGTGCTTCTACTTGGTGGAAGAAGGAGAACTTTAAAAACAACATAACCATAGACACTGTCACTTGGGAGATCTTTTTGGAGAGATTTAGAGATAGGTACTTGTTAAAGCATTACATATAGTGCCACATTGATGATTTCCATGATCTCTAGTAGAGGGGAGTCACAAAATTGCAATATGAGAGCCATTTCCTTGAGTTGCTACCCTATATTGACTACATGAAGAATGAGAAATTGTGAGTAAATCACTTTGTCAAGGGACTCAATGATTGGATATTAGGATAGGTTCACATGACCACTCCAAGAAACCTTCGAGAGGTCATAGAGATGGCTTTGATTGAAGAGGAGATTTAGGATAGATCATCAGATGTTTGTGATAGGTATCAGAACCATAACTCTGCATCCCAGTCTCATGGTCACTAGAGGAACCATTGGAAATGTAACAATAGGAAGTCTTCAAGGTCTTATAATAAGAACCCTCAATAGTAGTCCTAGTAGAATCAAAGGTAGAGGAAACCTTAGGGAGAGTAGGGCTCTAATCCCAAGAAATGGTAGATATAGGGTCCTAAGAAGGATCAACATCCATAGAATTCAAATGCACCTCTAGCTCAGACTCAACAGTCCTCTCAGGGTGGGGGGGGGGGTTATAGTGGGTCTATTAGGACTAGTGGATAGTAGTACTCTAGACCATAGGGATTTCAGACTCACACACATGGTTCTTATTATGCATGTGGTGCCACAGGGCACTTATCTTGAGATTATCCTCAGCGTCAAACGGTAGGTAATCAGTGTGTTAGTGTTTGAACCTGCAGATTAATCAATTACTCAAATAATCCCAATGGCTATAACCTAGCAAGTTACAAACTACTAAGGTATTAAGGTTAAGACCTTCTTCTCTTTGAGTAATATATACTCAGGCGAGTGTACCTCTATCAATTCAATGTTCAACTGAGCTATGAATTGAGAACTTGCTCCTTCACTGCTTTGTTACTGCCTTCAAAGTCCAACTCAATAAGTTGCTAAAACTCTGAGTATAACCCAAATTATCCTCATACACAACATCATGATATAGATTATAAAAACAGCAACACGACAGAATGGCTTAAGGATATTCATCCTTCTTCCTTTTAGAGTTAAACTCAGGGAAGGGTTAACCTCATTTATTGCTTCTTCAAAGCATTGAAATACATATTTATGAACTTGTCATAATATGACTCAAGTCTGGAAATTATGCATATAAAGTAAAATTTCAATCAATTATATATTGGATGGTAAACCAATGTAAATGGATCTAAAACCAGTCCCTTATCCGTTGGGCATCAGAGTCAAATTCTACCTTCACATATATCTATTAAAATGAATACAATGAAACTCAAATGACATGCCTAACATATCATTGTTTCCATTCCTACACCTGTCATCAAATCCACATATAGATATTTAATTCCCAGAGACCTCCCCTAAGATTTTACTCTTTCCTTGAAAGAAACTCAAGCTCAACCCCTACATTCACCTTGTGAAAGATGTACTTAAACTGTCTTACAATCTAAATACATAAAGAAACTAAAACACTCCACATGTAAAGACAATCAAATGATAGTAACAAAACTCTAGTGTATTTGTATTAATTGATCAAATGCATTCGTACAGTCTTCCTTGATTTCAAGAAAATAAGGTTCTATATTCCGGACCTCTCCTTTACAAAAACATTTGCCAACCTCTATCTTCAATAGAAACTGACTATTTATACTAATCAACCATCTTGGAATCCTCGAAAGGATGCAACAAGCTTCGAATGGCTGATAGAAATTTGCACTAGAAAACAAAAGAAAATACAAACAGAAAGATATTTAATAAAGATAGCAAGGCATATTTTTTCAATTCTGAACAACTTCCGCAGCTGGCACCTTTATTTGTAGATATTTTCAGAGCAGTTACCAAGTTTGTCATATGAATGATGACCACCATTACAAGCTAATTTACATCATTCTCTGTTTGAACACGCTCTCCCTCAAATTCTGGATCAGGTGCCAAGTGCAATCTATTCTTCTTCCTCCTCTGTCAGCTGGATAACTGGTTTCTTCTTCTTTGTTATTAGCTTTTCCCAAGCTGCCACATCATCATCAGATGGCCAATCGTAACTCTGCAGCTCCTGTAATAAGTTGACTTGCCGTTCCCGTGTAGAATCAGTCACATTTTTAACTTCTGCTATGAACTTAATACAGTCACTTTCAACTTTGAATAAATTATCAATTATATTGTTAGTTCTTTCCACATCCAAAGCCTTATTATCTTTTAGGAAGGCATCTTGCTTGATTACCAACTGACCCATTAACAACTTCCAATCTTCCAGCTTGACCACATTTCCATTGTCATCATATACCGGGGGCAAATACTTGCTGTAATCTTTATCAAACATGGCTAACCTAGCCTTTATTTGGTTTGACTTTCCTTTGAAAAACTTTGACGCAGCACTTATTAGGCCAATCCTTTCAAATACATCAGTCACTACTTTTGGGATATCAGGCATGTGTTCTTGTAAACTATCAAGTTTATCAAACAACAAATTCCTCCCAGACCAAATACTATAGAGTGGCTCCAAGGTGGCTAAATAGTCATTCACCTTTTGATTGGTCTGATGTAATAGGCTGACTGATTTATGAACTGCATCCATCTTGTCCTTTATTTTGTCTTGCCTGTACTGCACTATTTTGGCTACAGTGTCCAGGGATGCATCCAATTTCACCTTTTCCAAGTCCTCAATAGGTCCCTCAGGTGCTTCCAAGTTTATCTGAACAGGTACCTCAACTTGCAAAGGAGGAGGAGGAATTATTTTTGAGGCTTTCTCAAGTTTGACCTTTATTTCTGCCAGCTCATCTTCCAATTGTTTGATCTTCATCATTTTCAAATCTCTATCCTTGGCTACCATGCTTGAACTTTCAAACAATTTGGCATATCTTTCTGACAGCTGAGCTGTCTTGGCTTCATTCAGATTAGCCCAATGAGTTACTACCTTGGAGACTTCAAGGTCTATTGTATTTTGTACAGTCCATATAATTTTATTCCCCTCCATCTTATCCTCTATACTCAATAGAGATGGCTTTTGGGTTTTGGGGGCCATAGACCACATTGCAATAGCTTGGGACTTAGGGTCATAGCCACTTCCTCTTATCATGTCACCAATGTGAACCTCATATGATAGGCTACCCTCTGGTTGCTTTCTCAATTGATCAATGAGGAATGCAGAAGTCAGATCCCATCCTGGGGTTAACAACATTCCACTTGATTTAACCAATTCTCTGGCTTCGTCCACTATTATAGGATCCAGGCTAGGATCATATGAAGCAAGAGCTCTCAAAGTTTCTTCACTTGGCTCCATACCTTCAGGCAGAGCTTTCTTTACTTCTTGCTGCTTGTTCCAAATGAGAAAACTCTTGAACTCATCAGTCTTAATGAATTGATCATCCCTCAAGAATTCCTCCTGATAGACCTCTCTGATATCCTTCTCCAACCACAAGGACTTTTCTTTGCTTTCTTGCTCAATGGCTATTTTCTTGCCTACTCTTATTGCTTTCCTCAATTGATGATGATATGGCCTATCACCTGGTACAAGAGCATATGCTCTGTCAATTTCCCTTCTTTGTTTCTCATGCCTTGAAGGTTCACCTTCCTCAAGCCTCTGTTTCTTCAATGGTGGCTATGAGATATCCTTTATTTCTGGTTGATCTTGAGTGAGATCAACAACTGGTGGTCCCTCAACCTGTGGAGGACTATCTTCTTCTTGTGACTCATCAGTGAATTCTTCCTCATTAGAAGATGAATAATCTTTCTTTTTCTTCTTCTCTGGCTTATTCTGATCAATCAAGCCTTCCAATTGATTTGCCAAGGTATCATATTTTTCAATCATCCCATCAATCTTCTTCAAATAAGGAAGATCGGGGAAAAAACCCTCAAAAGAAATCTGAGATGCTTTCAATTGGTTGGAGAAATCTACTAAATCAAAGAATCTGTACCATGTCCTCTTAACCTCATCTTCATCGAAAATGTTTCTAATCACATCTTCTTCATCTAAACCCTCATGCTCCTTGATCACACCAATGTTTGGGATGTAAGTCATCCTGGCAATCTTGATAAAACCCTCAGGATCTATGTGCCTACAAGCACCGGTAACCATTTTGAATTGTTGTAGCCATGCACTAATCTGAGGAAAAGCCCTCTTTCCTATCAGGAAGTCACCTACCCTGAATTGCCTAGGTGTGAATGTACCCTTTCTGTGCGGGGCCAGAAGCTCTTTATCTGTACACATCAATTGCCAAACAAATTCCCAACAAGCCACTCTCAGAGGCACATACTTTGGTAATAAATGTGGGGGTTGGGGACAACCATAAACTTTGATAATTGTGGAATTATCTCCTAAGTAACAGTCACCCCAATTATGATTTCCATCCCACTTATCCACATACTGCAGTGGTCTTAAAAGCCTAAGGACTCTAGGAGATAGCCTGGTGACATTTATGCCTAGCATCCTGATAATTGGAAAGACAATGAAATTCTGAAAAACACAAAAATCTGCTTCATTGGAGGTAGAATTCCATATCCTCACCCACAACTGCACTGGATTGTGCTGATCCTTGAAAGTGAACCTTGGTTTTAACCTGTTTACATCAAAACTGTTGATGTTGAAAAACAGAATCAAATGCATTAATAAAGAATAATGCATGAACTCAATAGGACTTTTACTTTCTTTGACAGACATCAGCCCTTGATGCATCCTATCAATCACATACTGAATGTAATCATAGTCAGTGTTTACCAAGGGATTTTGAATATCCAAGATAATCATCAGCAAGTCAGTTGGTAAAAATTTTGCATTCCCATCAATTCCCAAAACTCTACATAACGCATAGCAAGTATATCTCATATAATGATGGAGGGATTTGAACTGGTATGTGGCATTCATGTTAGCAGGAAGGTGGGCTATATATTTATCCTATTTTGGCATATGTTTAACCAACTGGTCTTTTACTGACCCTATATTGCTTCTGTATCTTGTCTTTTCTTTGTTCAAATCAATCTCAGTTGAAAAGGACGTGTATAGACCAAAAGCTTTCATAAAAGATCCCCTATCAAGAGTAACTAAGGGTGATTGGTATTCTTTTCTAATTGTCCTTGAGATAGGGTCATAACTTCTGGCTAGGGAAACAATTAAATCAACATCTAGGAAAACATCAGGGACAACCATTTTTCCCAATCCTAACACCCAACCATTACAGACAGGAACATGCTTATTTTTATTGCTGTAAAAGAAGTTGAAAATAGTGTAACCTGAGAATTCCGGAGTGATTGGGTCTCTACACCATTCCAAAAGATCTTCAAACATGTCATCAACAGCCCTCTTGTTCTCACTGGAGCCCGGCAATAGTTTCAGGAATTCATCTGAAAAATTTGGCTTATTCCTGTCCTCACCAGTTTTGGACTTGGCCTCACTACTAGAAGATGCTACACTCTTCTCAGGTTGACTCATCCTTGCTACAGAAACACCTTCAATTCTCTGTATCTCAAATGATTTATGCTCAAAAATTCTCTAGACAAACAGAAACTCTAAACAACTGAGATTGAAAAAATAAACAATGAGCTTCAACTTATTTATCGATATGAATCCAAGGTGTGCAACTACCATAGTTAATGCAAATCTCCTTAATTGATCCCATATTCTATTTCATATACCCTCAGATTTCAAATTTTGAGCTCGCCATGTCCGGATGTTGACAGATAGATTAAACTACTTGAAAACAAGGTAAGGAGGCAATGATCATGATCCTGTACTTTAAAACTATTTGCGTCATGCAATCTTTCTTCTTGAAGCTTATTTGATGGCTTACTGGTTTCATGTCCAGATCGACAAAGTACTTTATCTATGTGGCAACGGTTCTTTTTCTTTTCCCTTTATGACCTTTTCCATCTGAGCCCATTTAGCGAACTGGCGACTATTGGCTTCTCCTGGTCGCTAAATATAATGCTAACCCTAGCTAGCAACTGGAGAACTGACGACCACTGGATTCGCGGGTTCTTGGAATCCCTGTTTAATCCTGGTTCAAATTTGGAGAACTAAAGACTACTAGCTTCACGGGTTCTCAGAATCCTATCCTTAACCACCCATGCATTTCATGAATCAGCGAACAAAGGGCTCCCACTTAAATAGTTAACTGCAATTACCATTTGGCAAACTAGCGAACAAAGCCACCTCCCATTCTCTTAATATTATGACTGACGGTTAATTTTCTTGGAGATCTAGCGAACAAAGGGTTCGTGCATTCGCTTAAAGATATACTTAACCGCTTGATTGTTTGGAGAACTGGCGAATCCCTTTAATCTCTGATTCGCTAAATCTTTCCTTAATCATCACTTTACACTAGGGTTCCAGATTGACCGTTGATCGTCATCAATCGATGGCTATCGCTAGTTCTCTGAATAACAAAAACCTTAACCATTTCATTCTGAGAATCAGTGAACAAAGAGCATTCGCTAGTTCTCCAAATACTTCATATCATTGAGAATTTCATTTCGAGAATAAGCGACTGAGACCTTAAAACTTATCATCCATTGATTCGCTTATTCGCCAGATTGTTTTAACATTTATCCTTTTATTAAGAGAACTGGCGACCACTAGCTTCGCTGAATCGCTAAATTGTTTAGCATGTCACCAACTTATTCTGAGAATAAGTGAATGTGAGAAAACTTATCTCCACTGAAATTTTTTGGGCAAACCATCAGAATCACCAAATTTAGAGGATAGCACTATAAGTATTTAGTCGCTCATTCGCCAGACCAAATATGCAGGACCCACAGATATTTTGAGATTAAAACAAGGCCGTTGATCGTGAAAACAATCCATGGTATTCGCTAATTCTCTAGTTGACACTACCCTTGACCGCCAGATTCTGAGAATAAGTGAACAAAGTGTTCACTGAATCGCTAGATTGTTTCACAAGATTGCCAAAGATTGCGAGAACTGGAGATAACCCTCATTCGCTAGGTCTCGGAAAGGAACATGAAACCGCTGAAGCACTTGGAGACTTAGCGAACAAAGTAATCAAAAAGTGTGGCTTTAATGCATTTGCCAATTCGCTAGATGTTTGGGATAACCGCTGGAAGATCTAGAGAACTGGCGACTGATATTAATAGTGAACATGAATTTGACTCATTCGCTGAATCGCCAGATTGTTTTGAAGTTTGATAAGACACTTCCCGATTGGGCGAACACTTGGGGCAAATAAACATATGCACAAATAGCAACTTAAGTGACTTAAAAGTAACCAAGAAAAAGAAACAAGAGGGCCACATGAATATTAGAAACGAATTGGAAACATTTTGAAAGACAAGACCTAGGGTAAGGGTTTTCCTGAACATGTCAAAAACCATTTTCACAACACTTTACAAACCCTAGTCCAGGTATAACACTCGCATGGAGACTTAAACCAGGAATTGGACACAAACCTTGAAAAACTTTTAGGATATCCAACAGTGGCTCTATTTGAGGATGCTTGATTGTAAGATCATAGCAAGAAACCATGAATCTCTGGGAGGCAGACCACAAAACATGAACCTAAAACAAGAAGCAAACACACCTATACATATAATACAAGCCTACTGTGCATGGAAAAAGAACTTTCAACTGAAGAAAAATTTCAAAAATTGTCCATGCACTGGCAATTCTTGCTCTTCGCCATCCATACCTTGCAAAAAATAAGAATCTTTGCCATGAATCTGACAAACAATGAAGGGACCCATCCATAAGGACTCAAATTTTTTATGCTTCCCTTTGTCTTCATATCTAGCATTCCACTGAAGAAGCATGTCACCAGGCTGAAATTTCCTCACAGTAGCCCTTTTATCAAAAAGATATTTCATTTTTTGCTGTAGTTTGATGTTATTTTTCTGCCCTTCCCTTCTTATCTCATCCAACTCAATCAGCTGAACCATCCTATCTTGCAGTGGGTTACTGATTTCAATATCTTCCTCTTGCATAAACTTGTAGATGGGAAGGAGATTATTAATTGGCAATCTTGTCTTTGCACCATATACCATTTCAAAGGGGGACTTCCCTGTGGCTTTTTTCTCAGAAATTCTATCAGCCCATAGTGCTAACTTTAACTTTTCATGCCAACTTCTTTTATTCTTTTCCAAGGTCTTCTTCAAGATTTGCAAAATGCTCTTATTGCTAGACTCAGCTTGTCCATTGGCCTGTGGGTGATATGGGCTTGAATAAGACAAGATAACTCCCATTTCATCACAAAAATTAGTAATTTCTTGAGACCTAAAACTCATTGCATTGTCTACAACCAATTTGATTGGGACACCAAATCTTGTGATTATGTTGTTCATCAGGAAATCAATTACCACAGCACTTGTTGCTCCTCTAGTGGGAATAGCTTCTATCCACTTGGTAAAGTAATCAGTAGCCACCAAAATGTGACTATGTCTTCCACTAGACTTTTCAGAGAACTCTCCAATAAAATCCATACCCCACATTGCAAAAGGGGCTTCTGCAACAACTGGATTTAATAACAATGCACCTGAAAATTTTAGTTTCTTTGAAAACCTTTGACAGGGTTCACACTTTCTAACATAAGAGTGAGTGTCTTTAAACAATACAGGCCAATAATATCCTGCCCTCAAAATTTTATGAGCTGTTGACCGAGCAGAATAATGCCCTCCACACATTCCAGAATGCATTTCTTTTAGCACCTTCTCTGATTGGTGTTCATCCAAACAAAAGAGTAAAATGCCATCATTGTCTTTCCAGTACAAATCACCTTGAATGAGGACATATCTTTGAGCCTGTAATCTCAAGCTTCTTCTCTGATTATCATTCAATTCAGGTGGACATTTAGCATTTTTAATAAAATAAACAACATCCTTGTACCAGGGTTGCATCTCAATACTAGTAACTATATCAACATTAGCAGCAACATTGTTTATCTGGACAAGGTCCATGTTTTCCTCAGTCATTAACTTGGCAAGTCCCAATCCTCTTACCAATTTGGTAATATGAATCTCAAGGTCAAACTCTTGAATCCTGTTTATCCATTTACATCTCTTCCCTGTGACTTCACTCTGTATCAAAATATCCTTTACTGCAGCATGAGGTACATAAGCATTAACCTTTGCACAAACCAAATATGGTCTGAAAGCCTTGACTACTTTCACAAGTCCATAAGCTTTCTTTTCCATTATTTCATAATTTAATTCAGCAAATTGCAAAGACTTGCTGAAAAAAGCTATAGGATGTTCATATCCTTCTTGATCTTCCTGCAGAAGGACAGCTGCAATAGTATGGAAAGATGCAAAAGAAAATAGAGAAAAAGGTTTTAAATAGTCAGGTGATACCAAAACAGGAGCTTCTTGAATTGTTTGTTTAATTTTTTCAAAAGCCTGCTAAGCTTCCAAGCTCCATTCAAATTTCATTCCCTTTTTAAGGAACTTTACTATTGGCTTGACCAACTCTGCAAAGTTAGCAATAAATCTTCTCACAAAATTTATCTGCCCCAAAAATGATTGCACACCCTTTATATTCTTTGGTGGAGGGACCTTTTTGATGGCCTCCACTCTTTCAGGATCAATCCTGACTCCTTCTTTTGATACTATGTGTCCCAGTAACTTTCCTTCTGTCACTGTAAATTGACATTTCCTGGGATTCAAGGACACACCAAACTCTAAGGCCTTGAGAAAAATCTTTTCTAAATGAGAACAATGATCATCAGCCTTTTTGGAAAAAGTAGTGAGATCATCTTGATATACTACCATTAAGACATTGATCATTTCTTTGAAAGCAACATCCATGGCTCTCTGAAAAGTTGCCTCAGCATTTTTTAGACCAAAAGGCATGCGAACATATACATAAGTTCCCCAAGGAGTTGTAAAGGCTGTCTTGAATTGCTCTGATTCTTTGACTAGCACTTGGTTATACCCTGAGAAACCATCCATCATTGATAGGAGTTCACATCCAGTCACCCTATGCAGCATGGCCTCCATATTAGGCAATCCATAATTATCCTTGAGTGATGCCACATTTAGGTTCCTAAAATCAACACAAAGCCGGATGTCACCATTCTTCTTCCTCACTGGTACAAGGTTTGAAACCCAAGTTGAGTGCCTAATTGGTTCAATAATACCAGCATCCCTCAGTTTTGTCAACTCAACTTGCATTTTGGTGGCCAGTAAAGGATTAATGGGTCTCTACTTTTGTCTAAAGGGTGTGGTTTCCTCCTTTAGAGGAACTTCATGCTAGAATAAATCAGCCCTATAAGCTTTGAGGTCATCATATGACCAAGCAAACACATGTTTGTACTTTTTCAAAAGTCTAATCAAGTTGCCTCTGATCTCCCTACTCAGTTTCTTTCCAATGTATACCATTTGTGGGGAATTTTCTGATCCTAGGTTTATCTCCTCTAAGTCTTCCAATTTTGTATTAGACTTTTGGGACAGAAAACCATCATTTATTTTAAACATTCCCTCCAACTCTACTAGTCCTTTGGGTATATGATTAGAAGGCAATTGGACTATTTCATTTCCCATGATGCATTCTTTTCCTTCAATACATTCATGTACCTCATTGAAATCTATTTGTTGACCCTCATATTGATCCAGGCCTTGAAGGAATCTAAGGATATCAAGATCATCCTCAAAAACTTGCCAATTGTACACATTGTCAGGAACTGCAGGCCTAGTTTTAGTTTCCAACATGGAAACACCAGAGAGGGTGATATCATTGTTTTTCAAAGCAACATTAGCAAGAAAATCTGTCATGATGTTATTTGACCTCTCTACCCAAAGCAAATTAAAAGCTTCAAAAAATTCTAATCTATCCCAGACAGCATGCTTATACAACTTGAGTTTCTCATCCTTGGAGGCATATTGGGATCTTACTTGGGCTACAATCAATTGGGAATCACCGTGGACTTTTAAACATTTAATACCATGCTTTATGGCTACATCTAATCCCAAGATCAGGGCCTCATATTCAGCAGTATTATTTGTACAACTGAAAGTCAACAAGAAGGAATACTTGAAAGTATTACCTGATGGGGAAATGAAAACAACACCAGCTCCTGATCCTTCTTTGGAGCATCCACCATCAAAAAACATTTGCCACAAGCTATCTTGTTGCATCATCAACTCATCCACAATCGGGTCTGTGTTTTTCAACTGAGGTATCACTTCTTCAATCACAAAATTGTTCATATCAATATCTACAAAACAATTAAGGGCTTCCGGAGCAACCATTTCCACCATAACTGAGGAACGGGGCTCCCTGTACAACTTTACTTCAATCCCATTCACTGGAATAGTGGCATAAGATAAATCTAGTTCCAACTTTCCACCCACTGCTGCAGCCCATTATCTTGACAATAACATGCCATAGTGAGGCTCTGTATCCACAACAACTACATCCATTTTGTATGTAGCTTCTGGGAATGCAGCAATTTTTACCTCAATTCCAACCAAAGTCCCCACAACAGGCACTACCCTATTGTCCATTGCATAACACCTACCATTAGAAGTGTCAACTTGCAATCCTAATTCTTTCATTACATGATATGGCATCACAGTTGTGGCAGCACCAGAGTCTATCATACAATTTTTTAGCAATAAATCATTCACAATTAGAGTGACATAAAATGGATTGATGGAAGAAGGTTCTTGTGTTACAATTGTCCCAACACATACATTTGAGATGGGAATAGGCTTTTTTATGGAACTCCCTTCCTCTTGTTTGGTAGGCACAAATCTCTGCTCATTTATAAGAGCCAAGGTTGCTGTCTTGTGCTCTTCTATTTTCAACATTTCAAGCAGAGGGATGGACACTTTCATCTGAGACAATGCATGTCTCATATCAAAGGTAGGGGAATCAGCAGGAGAATCAGATTGATCCTTTGTCCTACCAGTTTTCTTTTTCATCTTGTCAACACTAACTTCCTCCCCTTTCTTCTTTTCACCCACAAGTTCTTGATCCTTGCCATCTATAACATTAGGCTTTGGGAAACCCTTATCCTGAGGACTACCTTTGATGAATACTAATCTAGGAATTTCCTGTTCATTATCCACCTTTCTGTTCCTCAAATTGTATGAGGATCTTGCTTGTGTTATGGCAGCCACAGTTAAGTTTTTGATTTCCTCTTCACTAGGCTTCCTCCATTGCTTCTTATCTGATCTAGATCTTACCATATGAGTTTTATAATCATTGTTATCAAATTTTCAAGATCAGATTGAGTAAATATTTGTTGCTCATAATCAGAGAAAATTTTTCTCTTATGATCAACATCTCGGCAGCTTGCTTCATCATCTGAGGACACAAAATCCTCTATTGGATCTATAGTAAACATGTTAATGGCAGGCTTTTCAGATTCTTCATAATCTCCTACACATAAGTTATCAGCCTCTTCTCCTAAGGCTTGGGCCACAGCACACTGGAAAGGTGAATGAGGCATATTACAAGCAACACACCAAGGAGTGTTTTCTACATTGTGTGTTGTATTTTTCTTTAAGGGATCTGAGGTATCTCTCCCTTTTTGTAATTCATTGCTGTTGAGAATAGGTCTCCCATCCTTCCAATTAGTTTTGTAAGGCATGTCTCTCAAATTAGGGGCCTTGTCCTGCCTTTGATAAGGGGGTCTTGCATCTTGAAAGTTTCTACCACCTTTATCAAATCTTGTTGGGAACTCCTTGTTAGCACCTGGTCCTTTATCTATCCTATCCTCCTCTTTAAAAGGCCTTGCATGTTGTGGTCTGGTCTCTTTCCACAATTTACCCTCATCCCTCTTGTACATTTGGCCAGATGCCTTTCGGTTACTCTCAATATTTATGGCCAATTTAAATGCATCCCTAAGGGTGCAGGGATTTTTATCTCTTAGGAGATAAGACATTTTACCATCCATGGAATTGAAATATGTTATACAAACTGCATCATCCAACCTCAATACCTGGAACAATTTATACATAGCCTTTTGAAATTGGCTATTGAACTCTGACATGCTCTCATTATAATTTTTCTTGATATTATTGAATTCATTGAGCATGTAACTAGAATTCACATGTTCAGCATACTGCTCTTTAAAACTCCTGACAAATTCATCCCATGAAGTAATACTGTTCTCAGGTAACCCTCTGTACCAATCCCTAGCATCTTCAATCAATGATTGAACAAAAAGTTTCATAATGACATCTTCATGTTCAATCTCATAGTCATTAACTTTATCTGTGAAAAACTTCAAATGCTCTTCACAAGTAATAACATTATTCCCAGTGAATAATGGGATCTTCTTCCTGATTTCATTAGGAATAGCATTAGGTTGGCCAGGAATACCATCAAAAAACAAAGGCCTATATCTATCCAAATGAACTGGTCATCTTTGGATAGTTGGCTGATTCAGAGGGGTAATTGCAACATTTTGACAGGGTATAGTTCCCACTGTACCTCCAGCTATAAAGGGAACTTGACTAGGAAATTGTCCAGAGTGAAAGGCTTGAGTATTTGGAATTGAAATGTTAGGCTGACTGGATGAAGTTGTTCCTATGGTAATAGGGACATAACTACTAGCAGATGTATTCATGTTAGCATGTAGAAAGGCAATCTTCCTCTTCATTTCATCTGCAGCAGCCTCTAACTCAAGTTTCTCAAGTTGCATAGCCAAATCCTCCTTTGCTTTCCTAGCTTTGTCTAAATTTGTACTAGCTTGAGTAGGCACATCAGGAATGGGCACAACCTTCCTCGGTTCGTTTATAACAACACCCACCACCTTTTGTTTTCCCTTATCAGGTATTTTCATGGGGGCAATTTTAATCTCTTTGTTTTTTTTAATTTTAGAGGGATTCAATTGTCTTAAAACATGGCCTGTTCCCTCAAATTCACTTTGTTGGGGCCTGGTATCCTGAGCTTTCTTTCTCAAAGCTTTCATATCACCAAACAAGTCTTTATCCAAACCTTGTACATCCTGGTTTAGATCACTAACATAGGTCTCATTTCTCTTGGTTCTCTTGAGGAGTTCTTCCCTTTCCAGAAGCAATTCACGAAGCTGTTGTTCCCTTACCTTCGTTCTATTAGCAATTTCTGCTAATTGTTCATGTTCCTTTTCTCTCAAGGCAATCACTTCCTCTCTTAACTTCTCAGAATCATATGAAGCTATTTCAGCGGTAGAGGTTTCATCTGGTTGTTCAAGGGTTTCTCTAGCAGGGAAAAAACCTACTTCTGTGACTACTTCTTTCTGCATATAGACCTCTGGTGTGACCCTTTTGACATGCTCAGGATCGTCAGAAGATGAAGAAGTTTCATGAGGAAGTGGAACATGAAATCTTTCTCGAGAAGGAGCCTGGGAACTAGCATTATTTTGGCCTCTCCTAGACCATTGCTTTCTGCTTGGTGTGTGGAGTTCATCACCTATATTATCTTCTGGATGATCCTTATAGTAAGACCTAGTGTTCCTTGGTCGACTCATGATAAATGACAACAATTTTACAAAATTTTGCAACTATTACCAACTAGTAACACAAATTTCTTTAGAGTCACCACCCACTACTCAAGCGGGAATGAAAAATTATTTCTACTGGTCTACAAACATACAATGGACAAGATTTTCACTAACCTATTGCAGGTTATCAAAATAAGTCCCCAGTAGAGTCGCCAATTTTGTTAGTGTTTGAACCTGCAGATTAATCAATTACTCAAATAATCCCAATGGCTATAACCTAGCAAGTTACAAACTACTAAGGTATTAAGGTTAAGACCTTCTTCTCTTTGAGTAATATATACTCAGGCGGGTGTACCTCTATCAATTCAATGTTCAACTGAGCTCTGAATTGAGAACTTGCTCCTTCACTGCTTTGTTACTGCCTTCAAAATCCAACTCAATAAGTTGCTAAAACTCTGAGTATAACCCAAATTATCCTGATACACAACATCATGATATAGATTATAAAAATAGCAACACAACACAATGGCTTAAGGATATTCATCCTTCTTCCTTTTAGAGTTAAACTCAGGGAAGGGTTAACCTCATTTATTGCTTCTTCAAAGCATTGAAATACATATTTATGAACTTGTCATAATATGACTCAAGTCTGGAAATTATGCATATAAAGTAAAATTTCAATCAATTATATATTGGATGGTAAACCAATGTAAATGGATCTAAAACCAGTCCCTTATCTGTTGGGCATCAGAGTCGAACTCTACCTTCACATATATCTATTAAAATGAATACAATGAAACTCAAATGACATACCTAACATATCATTGTTTCCATTCCTACAACTGTCATCAAATCCACATATAGATATTTAATTCCCAGAGACCTCCCCTAAGATTTTACTCTTTCTTTGAAAGAAACTTAAGCTCAACCCCTACATTCACCTTGTGAAAGATGTACTTAAACTATCTTACAATCTAAATACATAAAGAAACTAAAACACTCCACATGTAAAGACAATCAAATGATAGTAAAAAAACTCCAGTGTATTTGTATTAATTGATCAAATGCATTTGTACAGTCTTCCTTGATTTCAAGAAAATAAGGTTCTATATTCCGGACCTCTCCTTTACAAAAACATTTTCCAACCTCTATCTTCAATAGAAACTAACTATTTATACTAATCAACCATCCTGGAATCCTCGAAAGGATGCAACAAGCTTCAGATGGCTGATAGAAATTTGCACTAGAAAATAAAAGAAAATACAAACAGAAAGATATTTAATAAAGACAGCAAGGCATATTTTTTCAATTTTGAACAACATCCGCAGCTGGCACCTTTGTTTGTAGATATTTTCAGAGCAGTTACCAAGTTTTTCATATGAATAATGACCGCCATTACAAGCTAATTTACATCATTCTCTATTTGAACACACTCTCCCTCAAATTCTGGATCAGGTGCCAAGTGTAATCTATTCTTCTTCCTCCTCTGTCAGCTGGATAACCGGTTTCTTCTTCTTCTTTGTTATTAGCTTTTCCCAAGCTGCCACATCATCATCAGATGGCTAGTCGTAACTCTGCAGCTCCTGTAATAAGTTGACTTGCCGTTCCCATGTAGAATCAGTCACATTTTTAACTTCTGCTATGAACTTAATACAGTCACTTTCAACTTTAAATAAATTATCAATTATATTGTTAGTTCTTTCCACATCCAAAGCCTTATTATCTTTTAGGAAGGCGTCTTGCTTGATTACCAACTGACCCATTGACAACTTCCAATCTTCCAGCTTGACCACATTTCCATTGTCATCATATACCGGGGGCAAATACTTGCTGTAATCTTTATCAAACATGGCTAACCTAGCCTTTATTTGGTTTGACTTTCCTTTGAAAAACTTTGACACAACACTTATTAGGCCAATCCTTTCAAATACATCAGTCACTACTTTTGGGATATCAGGCCTGTGTTCTTGTAAACTGTCAAGTTTATCAAACAACAAATTCCTCCCAGACCAAATACTATAGAGTGGCTCCAAGGTGGCTAAATAGTCATTCACCTTTTGATTGGTCTGATGTAATAGACTAATTGATTTATGAACTGCATCCATCTTGTCCCTTATTATGTCTTGCCTGTACTGCACTATTTTGGCTATAGTGTCCAGGGATGCATCCAATTTCACCTTTTCCAAGTCTTCAACAGGTCCCTCAGATGCTTCCAAGTTTATCTGAACAGGTACCTCAACTTGCAAAGGAGGAGGAGGAATTATTTTTGAGGCTTCCTCAAGTTTGACCTTTATTTCTACCAGCTCATCTTCCAATTGTTTGATCTTCATCATTTTCAAATCTCTGTCCTTGGCTACCATGCTTGAACTTTCAAACAATTTGGCATATCTTTCTAACAGCTGAGCTATCTTGGCTTCATTCAGATTAGCCCAATGAGTTACTGCTTTGGAGACTTCAAGTTCTGTTGTATTTTGTACAGTCCATATAATTTTATTCCCCTCCATCTTATCCTCTATACTCAATAGAGATGGCTTTTGGGTTTTGGGGGCCATAGACCACATTGCAACAGCTTGGGACTTAGGGTCATAGCCACTTCCTCTTATCATGTCACCAATGTGAAACTCATATGATAGGCTACCGTCTGGTTGCTTTCTCAATTGATCAATGAGGAATGCAGAAGTCAGATCCCATCCTGGGGTTAACAACATTCCACTTGATTTAACCAATTCTCTGGCTTTGTCCACTATTATAGGATCCAGGCTAGGATCATATGAAGCAAGAGCTCTCAAAGTTTCTTCACTTGGCTCCACACCTTCAGGCAGAGCTTTCTTTACTTCTTGCTGCTTGTTCCAAATAAGAAAACTCTTGAACTCATCAGTCTTAATGAATTGATCATCCCTCAAGAATTCCTCCTGATAGACCTCTCTGATATCCTTCTCCAACCATAAGGACTTTTCTCTGCTTTCTTGCTCAATGGCTATTTTCTTGCCTGCTCTTATTGCTTTCCTCAATTGATGATGATATGGCCTATCACCTGGTACAAGAGAAGATGCTCTGTCAATTTCCCTTCTTTGTTTCTCATGCCTTGAAGGTTCACCTTCCTCAAGCCTCTGTTTCTTCAATGGTGGCTCTGAGATATCCTTTATTTCTGGTTGATCTTGAGTGAGATCAACAACTGGTGGTCCCTCAACCTGTGGAGGACTATCTTCTTCTTGTGACTCATCAGTGAATTCTTCCTCATCAGAAGATGAATAATCTTTCTTTTTCTTCTTCTCTGGCTTATTCTGATCAATCAAGACTTCCAATTGATTTGCCAAGGTATCATATTTTTCAATCATCCCATCAATCTTCTTCAAATAAGGAAGATCGGGGAAAAAACCCTCAAAAGGAATCTGAGATGCTTTCAATTGGCTGGACAAATCTACTAAATCAAAGAATCTGTACCATCTCCTCTTAACCTCATCTTCATCGAAAATGTTTCTAATCACATCTTCTTCATCTAAACCCTCATGCTCCTTGATCACACCAATGTTTGGGATGTAAGTCATCCTGGCAATCTTGATAAAACCCTCAGGATCTATGTGCCTACAAGCACCCGTAACCATTTTGAACTATTGTAGCCATGCACTAATCTGAGGAAAAGCCCTCTTTCCTATCAAGAAGTCACGTACCCTGAATTGCCTGGGTGTGAATGTACCCTTTCTATGCAGGGCCAGAAGCTCTTTATCTGTACACATCAATTGCCAAATAAATTCCAAACAAGCCACTCTCGGAGGCACATACTTTGGTAATAAATGTGGGGGTTGGGGACAACCATAAACTCTGATAATTGTGGAATTATCTCCTAAGTAACAGTCACCCCAATTATGATTTCCATCCCACTTATCCACATACTGTAGTGGTCTTAAAAGCCTAAGGACTCTAGGAGATAGCCTGGTGACATTTATGCCTAGCATCCTGATAATTGGAAAGACAATGAAATTCTGAAAAACATAAAAATCTTCTTCATTGGAGGTAGAATTCCATATCCTCACCCATAACTACACTAGATTGTGCTGATCCTTGAAAGTGAACCTTGGTTTTAACCTGTTTACATCAAAACTGTTGATGTTGAAAAATAGAATCAAATGCATTAATAAAGAATAATGCATGAACTCAATAGGACTTTTACTTTCTTTGACAAACATCAGCCCGTGATGCATCCTATCAATCACATACTGAATGTAATCATAGTCAGTGTTTACCAAGGGATTTTGAATATCCAAGATAATTATCAGCAAGTAAGCTGGTAAAAATTCTGCATTCCCATCAATTCCCAAAACTCTACATAACGCATAGCAAGTATATCTCATATAATGATGGAGGGATTTGAACTGGTATGGGGCATTCATGTTAGCAGGAAGGGGGGCTATATATTTATCCTATTTTGGCATATGTTTAACCAACTGGTCTTTTATTGACCCTATATTGCTTCTGTATCTTGCCTTTTCTTTGTTCAAATCAATCTCAGTTGAAAAGGACGTGTATAGACCAAAAGCTTTCATAAAAGATCCCCTATCAAGAGTAACTAAGGGTGATTGGTCTTCTTTTCTAATTGTCCTTGAGATAGGGTCATAACTTCTGGCTAGGGCAACAATTAAATCAACATCTAGGAAAACATCAGGGACAACCATTTTTCCCAATCCTAACACCCAACCATTACAGACAGGAACATGCTTATTTTTATTGCTATAAAAGAAGTTGAAAATAGTGTAACCTAAGAATTCCAGAGTGATTGGGTCTCTACACCATTCCAAAAGATCTTCAAACACATCATCAATAGCCCTCTTGTTCTGACTGGAGCCCGGCAACAGTTTCAGGAATTCATTTAAAAAATTTGGCTTATTCCTGTCCTTACCAGTTTTGGACTTGGCCTCACTACTAGAACACGCTGCACTCTTCTTAGGTTGACTCATCCTTTCTATAGAAACACCTTCAATTCTCTGTATCTCAAATGCTTTATGCTCAGAAATTCTCTAGACAAACAGAAACTCTGAACAACTGAGATTGAACAAATAAATAATGAGCTTCAACTTATTTATCGATATGAATCCAAGGTGTGCAACTACCATAGTTAATGCAAATCTCCTTAATTGATCCCATATTCAATTTCATATACCCTCAGATTTCAAATTTTGAGCTTGCCATGTCCGGATGTTGACAGATAGATTAAACTACTTGAAAACAAGGTGAAGAGGCAATGATCATGATCCTGTGCTTTAAAACTGTTTGCGTCATGCAATCTTTCTTCTTGAAGCTGATTTGATGGCTTACTGGTTTCATGTCTAGATTGAAAAAGTACTTTATCTATGTGGCAATGGTTCTTTTTCTTTTCCCTTTATGACCTTTTCCATCTGAGCCCATTTAGCGAACCGGCGACTATTGGCTTCTCCTGGTCGCTGAATATAATGCTAACCCTAGCTAGCAACTGGAGAACTGGCGACCAATGGCTTCGCGGGTTCTCAGAATCCCTGTTTAATCCTAGTTCAAATTTGGAGAACTAGCGACTACTAGCTTCGTGGGTTCTTGGAATCCTATCCTTAACCACCCATGCATTTCATGAATCAGCGAACAAAGGGCTCCCACTTAAACAGTTAACTGCAATTACCATTTGGCAAACTAGCGAACAAAGCCACCTCCCATTCTCTTAGTATTATGACTAACGGTCAATTTTCTTGGAGATCTAGCGAACAAAGGGTTCGCGCATTCGCTTAAAGATATACTTAACCACTTGATTGTCTGGAGAATTGGTGAATCCCTTTAATCTCTGATTCGCTGAATCTTTCCTTAATCATCACTTTACACTAGGGTTCCAGATTGACCGTTGATCTTCATCAATCGATGGCTATCGCTAGTTCTCTGAATAACAAAAACCTTAACCATTTAATTCCGAGAATCAGCGAACAAAGAGCATTCGCTAGTTCTCCAAATACTTCATATCATTGAATATTTTATTTCGAGAATAAGCGACTGAGACCTTAGAACTTATCATCCATTGATTTTCTTATTTGCCAGATTGTTTTAACCTTTATCCTTTTATTAAGAGAACTGGTGACCACTAGCTTCGCTGAATCGCTAAATTGTTTAGCATGTCACCAAATTATTCTAAGAATAAGCGAATGTGAGAAAACTTATCTCCACTGAAATCTTTTGGGCAAACCATCAGAATCGCCAAATTTAGAGGATAGCACTATAAGTATTTAGTCGCTTATTCGCCAGATCAAATATGCAGGACCCACAGATATTTTGAGATTAAAACAAGGCCGTTGATCGTGAAAACAATCCACGGTATTCGCTAATTCTCTAGTTGACACTACCCTTGACCACCAGATTCTGAGAATAAGCGAACAAAGTGTTCGCTGAATCGCTAGATTGTTTCACAAGACTGCCAAAGACTGTGAGAACTGGAGATAACCCTCATTCGCTAGTTCTCAGAAAGGAACATGAAACCGCCGAAGCACTTGGAGACTTAGCGAACAAAGTAATCAAAAAGTGTGGCTTTAATGCATTCGCCAATTCGCTGGATGTTTGGGATAACCACTGGAAGATCTAGAGAACTGGCGACTGATATTAATAGTGAACATGAATTTGACTCATTCGCTGAATCGCCAGATTGTTTTGAAGTTTGATAAGACACTTCCCGATTCGGTGAACACTTGGGGCAAATAAACACATGCACAAATAGCAACTTAAGTGACTTAAAAGTAACCAAGAAAAAGAAACAAGAGGGCCACATGAATATTAGAAATGAATTGGAAACATTTTGAAAGACAAGACCTAGGGTAAGGGTTTTCCTGAACATGTCAAAAACCATTTTCATGACACTTTACAAACCCTAGTCCAGGTATAACACTCGCATGGAGACTTAAACCAGGAATTGGACATAAACCTCAAAAAACTTTTAGGATACCCAACACAGTGAATGAAAATGTCAGATCCTATAGTTGGGGACTTTGGAAGGTCTTATAGAGTTTTTACAATGGCTAATAACTGCCAGACAAAGCATCAAGCCACAATAATAGAGGTTGCAGGTATAATGAGAGGTAGTAGGGTTACCATTTTTTAAAATTCTGGAGCAACTAATTCTTTTATATCTCCTTTGGCTATGGAGCATTGTGGGTTAGTTGAAGCTAGGCAGGATGTTGGTTGGGAGGTCAAGTTAGCATCTGAAGCTAGAGTGTTAGTCAACTCCTTGATGAGGGATTGTCAGGTATAGATTGGTGATTTGACCACCACTTTAGACCTTTGTATCACACCTCTTGGATCCTATGGCATAGTACTTGGCATGGATTGGCTATATGCCCATAGAGCTAAGTTAGATTTTCGTCAGAAGAGGATTGAGTTTCTAGATGATCATGGAACACCTATTGTGATTTGTGGGATTAAGAGAGGTATATCTCTTCATATGAACTCTTCCATGCAGCGAAAGCGGAGCATGCAAAAGGGATGTCAGTTATTTTCCATTACCACCACTGAAAGATAGGATGAGGAGGAAAGGGAACCATCTCTTGATGATTATCCTATACTTTAGGAGTTTGCAGATGTGTTTCCTATTGAGCTACCAGGTATGCCTCCTCGTAGGGTAGTGGATTTCCATATTGATCTCATGCCTGGAGCTGCACTAGTTTCGAGGGAACCATACAAGATGACCACTAATGATATTAATGAGCTCAATATCTAGTTAGAGGAAATTTTGGAGAAAGGAAACATTCATCCTAGTGTTTCACCTTAGGGCACACCTGTCATCTTGACACAGGGGCATAGTAGATATGAGCAGAATCAAGCATAATTGAGTCCACTTGAATAAAAAAAAATCCCTGCTCAGAGTTACACATGGAAGAAATATGAATACCACATGAAATCAGTGAAAACACAATGGATATGAGACAATCAACTGGGAGCAACAATAGAGAATTTATATTATATCCTTCAACGTGCCCGACTATGAGGCCTTCTGGGTTTTGGCCTTATACAAAGAGATTATGAAATTAGAATCTCAACTTGCATCCTATCTTTATCTCTAATGATGTATCTTGATAATCCTCCTTCCTAATTTCCCTACTACAATAATCTAGACTCCTTATATAGCCAGCTAAGCCACAAGTTGGCCAGTTAGGCATTTAATTACATTATAGGTCCAGCCTGGAAGATTAAATAAAAAATAATAAAAGAATGAACACCACATGATGAGAAGTTACATTTAGGTCCACACATGACCCAATAAAATTTCCCTAACTTTTCAAGGCTCCATATATCACACGGAACCACACAAGAAGAAATACTCCATGTTTTACGTGAAACTGGCTGAAAATAGGTACCTAAGAAAAATGGTCATAACTTTTACCTCATAATGAGTTAGGACTTGTGGAATTAATTGAAGATATTAATTTAGTTCCTCTTGAATTCCATAAGAGAGAAAAGGATGATTCATTAAGGATCAACAACTACATGATGCATAATCAGCATAAAAACTGCAGGAAAATACAACTCTGACAGCAAGGAAAACAACTATAACTTTGAAACGGTCCATCCAATCCTTATGTGCTCATAGGAGAAGGTTCCAAAATAGGTCCTCAACATCATGTAATCTTCTCACAACATGAAACTAATAAATACAATGATTATAAAGAAAACAATAGAAAAAAGGAAATGTTTTTGGTTGATGCAAGATTGTTCAATGACCCAAGATGCTCCTGCATCAAACACTTGGGGTAAATAAAGAACTGATGTCCACATTAGGAACTAATCATACTCTAACTTGAATCATAAATATCCAACTCAACTTGTGTAATCCATTAACTATCTTCAACTAGCTTGTCTTTCCACTAAACTAGATATTCCATGTAGTCCTTTCCTCTTGTACTCTTGCATACTCTGCTATTCAAGATTTTCTCAATGCTATCTTTATTTTTATTAGGCTAATCCAAATAATCTTCTATCTCATTAGTTGATTCAAAGTACTCAAATATATCAACAATGTTGAATATAGGTGATATATCCATGTCCTCTGGTAATTCCATTTCATAAGCATTTCCACTTTCAAACTTCTTCAGAATCTTACAAGGTCCAAACTTCATCATTTTTAGCTTGTTGTAGGTACCAACTGGAAATATATTATTTTTAAAATGAATCATAACCTCATCTCCAACTTAAAAATATGTATGTCTCCTTCTCTTATTTTCTCTCTATTTATATTTCAGATTACTGTCCTCCAAATTCTTTTTGACTTCATCATGTAAAGTTCTCATGAAGACTACAAAATCCTTAGCTTCAACACTTCTTCTTGTCTTAGTAGGTAAATCTTTCAACTCTGTGGTTCCCTTAGGATGAAATCTAGTAACAATCTCAAATGGTGTCCTCTTAGTGCTTATATTCATAGAATTGTTGTATGCAAACTCTACTTGTGCCAAAACCAAATCCTAATTTGTAGGCTTATCTCCAACTAAACATCTCAACAAGTTTCCCAAACTTCTATTCACAACTTCAGTCTGTCCATTTGTCTGAGGGTGAAATGTAGAACTAAAATTCAACTCAGTATTCATCTTTTTCCAAAGTGTTCTCCAAAAGTAACTAGTAAACTTAGTATCTCTATCTAAAACAATAGATTTAGGAAAACCATGCAATCTTACCACTTCCTTGAAGATTAATTCAGCTACATCCAATGCATCAGATGTCTTCTTACAAGGTATGAAATGAGCCATCTTAGAAAAATTTTCAACCACTACCAAAATAGAATCATTACCTCTTTGAGTTATAGGCAATCCAAGAACAAATTCCATACTCACATCTTCCCAAGGTCTATCAGGTACAAGCAAAGGTGTATACAGTCCCAAATTCTGACTAGTTCCTTTTATTGTTTGGAAAATTTTGCAACCTCTAACCATTATCTATACATATCTGTAAATCTATGGCCAAAAGTATCTTTCTAAAATCAAATTCATAGTCTTATCAATCCCAAAATGTTCAGCAAGTCCACCACTATGGTTATCCTTTATTATGTTTTCTCTCATAGATCCTCTATGTATGCACAACTGAACTCCTCTAAACAATATGTCTTCTTGAATGAAATAATCAGTCCACTTATCATTTATTGTGTAGTCCTTAAAAGCTTTCCAAGGTTCTACAAAATCCATGTCAGCTCCATGCAAACACTTCAAATCATCAAAACCAAGTACCTTAACTCTCATCTCTGTCAGCAAACTTCTTCTTCGGTTCAAGGCATCAACAACTTTATTTGACTATCCACTCTTATGCTTCAATGAAAAGGAAAAATTCTGCAAGAACTCAACCCACTTCATATGTCTCTGATTCAATTTATTCTGACTTCCCAAATACTGCAAAGCTTTATGGTCAGTATACAACACAAAATATTTAGGCATCAAATAATGTCTCCATTTCTTCAAAGCTTGAACAATAACATAGAATTCCTGGTCCTAAACTAAATATTTTCTCTTAGCATCATTCAACTTTTCACTAAAGAAAGCTATAGGTCTTCCTTCTTGACTCAAAATAGATCCAATTGCACTTCCACTAGCATCACATTCAACTTGAAAAAATTTACTAAAATCAAGCAAAGCAAGTGTAGGTAACTCTGCAATTTCAATGTTTCAAAACTCTTTTGTGCTCCATGTGTCCATTTGAAATCCTTTTTATCTCCTCTCATAGTTTCAGTCATGGCATTGCAAATAGAACTGAAATTTCTAATGAACTTCCTATAAAAACTTGCCAATCCATGAAATTATCTACCCTCTCCAACATTCTCTATTGTAGGCCAATCAAGTATAGCTCTCAATTTCTTAGGATCCATCATCAATCCATCAACTAAAATTACAAAACCAAGGTACACAATCTCTTCTTTCATAAATGAACATTTCTTCAAATTAATCATCAACTTTTCTTCCTTCAATCTCTACAATACTTGTTTGATATGTTCAAGGTGTTCTTCCTTAGTCTTACTGAATATCAGAATGTCATCACGATATACAATTACAAACTTACCCAAGAATATTTTCAGAACTTCATTCACCAACCTCATGAAAGTACTAGGTTCATTAGTCAAACCAAAAGGCTTAACTAACCATTCATACAAACCTTCATTAGTCTTAAAAGTAGTTTCCATTCATCCCCTTCTCTGATCCTAATATGATGATATCCACTTTTCAAATCAATATTTGTGAAATACTTTTCTCCACTCAAACTATCCATTATGTCATCCATCCTAGGCAAAGGAAATATGTACTTTATTGTTATCTTGTTTATAGCTCTAGAATCAGTGCACATTCTCCATTCTCCATTCATTTTAGGTGCTAACACAGAAAGAACTACACAAGGGCTCAAACTTTCCCTAATCAAACCTCTCTCAAGAAATTCTTGCACTTGTCTATTTAATTCAGTCTTTTCATTAGGTGTCAACCTATGTGGTGCTTTATTAGGAAAACTAGCTCCAGGTATCAAATCCATACAATGACTTATACTTCTCATAGGTGGTAAACCATCAGGTACATTATCATAAATGATGTCATGAAATTTAGTGAACAAATGTTTAACCTCAGGTGCATGTTCTAACTCATCTTCTTTCTCATTTTTCCTTGGAATTAAAGAAAAAAAAAATTGTTCTTTCATTTCTCTTGCAAACTTTTTACCATCAACCAAGCATATACTCTGACTATAGTACAGTGACCTTCATCAAACTTTTCTACTAAAGGCAACAATATTTGTTTCTTCCCATCCATCCAAATAGTATATTGATTCAATCTACCATCATGCAAAGCATTCCTATCATACTGCCAAGGTCTAGCCAAAAGAATATGACAACAATCCATAGGCATAATATCACACAAGACTTCATCATGATAATTCCCAAATTTGAATTTAACAAGGCATTGTTCACTTACAAGTAGTTTATGCTCCTTCTGGATCCAAGCAATATGGTAAGGCTTAGGATGTTTCAATCTCTGCAACTGCAACTTGTTAACTAGCACTTTGGATGCCAACTTATCAGAACTTCCACTATCAATGATTACCTTGCAACATTTGTCAGTGATCTTATATCTGGTTGTGAACAAACTTTTCTTCAAAATAGGTTCCTCATCAGCTTCTTCATTCCACAAGATCCTTCTTAGCATCAAGTTCTCACCATGTTCAGGTTCATTAGACATTTCCTCTACCATGAACCATCTTAACAATTAGGTTCCAGCAAGATCGTAACCTTCTACAAGTTATAGGTCAGATCTTAGATCTACCACCCTACAACTAATCCAATAAGGTTCTCCACGATCCAATCCACAAGAAAGAACTTCACTTTGATACCACTTGACGCAAGGGCAAGGTAGATACAAGTAGAATCAAGAAGAATTGAGTCCACTTGAATCAACAACAAGCCTTGCTTAGAGTTACACATGAAATCAATATGAATACCACATGAAATTAGTGAAAACACAATGGATATGAGACAATCAATTGGCAGCAACAACAAAGAATTTATATTATATCCTTCAACATGCTTGACTATGAGGCCTTCCGGGTTTCGGCCTTAAAAAAAGAAATTATGAAATCAGAATCTTAGCTTGCATCCTATCTTTGTCTCTAATTATTTATCTTGATAATCCTCCTTCCTAATTTTCCTATTACAACAATCTAGACTCTTTATATAGCCAGCTAAGCCACAAGTCAGCCAACCAGGCATTTAATTACATTATAGGTCCAACCTGAAAGATTAAATCAAAACTAATGAAAGAATGAACAAAAAATGATGAGAAGTTACATTTAGGTCCAAAAATGACCCAATAACATGTCCCTAACTTTGCAAGGCCCCATATCATCACACAGAACTGCACAAGAAGAAACACTCCACGTTTCACGTGAAACTGGCTGAAAATAGGTACCTAAGAAAAATGGTCATAACTTTTAACTCATAATGAATTAGGACTTTTGGTCTTAGGTGAATATACTAATTTAGGTCCTATTGAATTCCATAAGAGAAAAAAAGATGATTCATTAAGGGTCAATTGCTACATGATGCACAATCACCATGAAAACTGTAGGAAAATACAGCTCCGATGGCAAGGAAAACAACTATAATTTTGAAATGGTCCATCTAATCCTTATGTGCTCATAGGAGAAGGTTACCAAATGGGTCCTCAACATCCTGTAAGATTCTCACAACATAGACCAATAAATGCAATGATTATAAAGAAAACAATAGAAAATAGGAAATGTTTTTGGTTGATGCAAGATTGCTCAAAGACCCAAGATGCTCCCACATCACATCTTCGTAAAGAAGAGGATGGATCCTTGCAATTTTGTATGGATTACTAATAGTTGAATACATTGAACATAAAGAATCAGTATTCTCTCCCTAGGATTGATGATTTATTTGATCAACTTTAGGGTGCCAAAGTGTTTTCCAAGATTAATTTTAAGTTAGGATACCATCAGTTATGGATTGTGGATAGTGATATCCCTAAAATTGCTTTCCATACCAAATATGTACACTATGATTTCACAATTTTACTATTTGGTCTTACGAATGCTCTAGCTATATTCATAAGCCTTATGAATGGGGTTTTCCACACCTTTCTTGATAAGTTTTTAGTTTTGTTCCTTGATGATATTTTCATATATTCTCAGAATGAGGAGGAGCATGAAGAGCACTTGAGGAAGGTGTTGTAGTGTCTGTGTGACAATCACTTGTATGGAAGCTTGTCAAACTGCACTTTTTATAGGTCTAAGATTCATTACCTTGGGCATGTTATTTCAGGAGATGGAATCTCTATTGATCCATCTAAGATTAGAGCCATCATGGATTGGCTTGTGCCTACCACTATGACCGAGGTCAGGAGTTTAATGGGAGTGGCAAGCCATTATAGGCATTTCATTGAGGGATTTTCTAGAGTGGCACATCCTATTACTTCTCTTCAATGAAAGGGAAAGAATTTTGAATGGACCGAGAAGTGCAAGAGGGACGTTCATGAAATCAAGAAGGAACTTACCAGTGCACCTATCTTAGAAGTGTCTGATCCTTCAATGGATTTTATAGTTTGCATAGATGCTTCCTTGGATGGTTTGGGAGAAGTTCTTATGTAGAATGGATGAGCCATTACATATGAGTCTAGGAAACTTAAGACTCATGAGCTTAATTATCGCACTCGTGACCTTGAGCTTGCTATAGTGATTCATGCTTTAGTGAGATGATGACAATTCCTTTTGGGACATCAGTTTGAGATCCATTTAGATCACTAGAGTTTATAGTATATACACCCAACTAAACCTTAATGCACATCAGTGGAGATGGATAGAATTCCTATATGAGTATGATTTTGATGTCCAATACATCAAGGAAAAGGAGAATGTAGTTGTAGATGCCTTGAGTAGGAGACATCATGGGGCTTATTCTATGATTGTAGGCACAGAGTTGAGAGATTTGATATTGCACCATTTTCATGAGGATGATTGGTATGTTGAGGTTAGTCAAGTTATTTAGTCTCAAAGTACCCTTGAGGGTAACTTTGCAGGATATTCCTTAGAGTTCGATGGGCTTTTATGCCATAGAGGATGCATCTATTTACCATCCTCTAGAGAATTGCGAGTTTTTATTATGTTAGAGGCTCATAGAGAACCCTATGTAGAAAATATTGGAGTTAAGAAGATGTATGTAGATTTGAGGTAATTATACCATTGATCAGGGATGTGACATGATATAAATGAGATAGTGGCACAATGTCTTTTGTGTTTTATAGAGTTAAGGCTGAACATCATCATCTAGGTGGTTTGCTTCACCCACATGAGATACCTGAGTGGAAGTGGGATGTTATTTAAATGGATTTCATCATTGGTCTTCCTATGTCATCTAGATGCCATGATGTCATCATGGTGACAGTTGACAAGTTGACCAAGGTAGCCCAATTTTCACCTATACAGACCACTTGTATAGCCCCATTAGTGGCACATGCTTTCTATTAGCTTGTGGTGACTAGTTAGGAAAGTATTGTACACTTTTACCCCTGCTCGTGAATTTTATTGAGGCCAACCTATTTTTGGGCCGACATATTGTAACTCATTCTAACCCTAAAGTGAAAAAATATTGTATAATATGGCTTAGGGTTAGGGATTTCATCATGTATGATTTTAGTACTTACGACAGAATTGAGCTATAAAGGATTACAGATTGTAATCAGGTTGTAATCACTAGATAATAATAATATTGGACTCATTGTTGGTGGATGTAGCCCAAGGATTGGGTGAACCACATTAAATATTTGTGTCTTATGTTCTCTTATGTGTGGTTTATGTTTTATCTGATATTGATTATTTATGCATGTAATTGTTATTTCTTCCTTGTTAATCCTAACACTTTCTTGTGGGATATTGTCATACTTCATGGCATTCCTCATAAGATCATTTCAGATTGAGATTCTCTCTTTACATCTTCCTTTTGCAAGGGATTGTAGATGTATGGTGAAAATGTGACCACACTTCTATGAATCCTTACATGCAAGAAAACTCAATAATGAGCCCTCACAAATCGATCCATAGCTCTCTATGCATGGAGTTGCAAGATTTGTAAAATTGCTCTCAGCTAGAGCTATAAACTCATGACCTTGCTAGTCAACCACACAATGAGAGATTCCAAATCAAAGACAAGGGCAACAATGCCAATATATCCAATGAAATCAATATGGATGCAATGCAATGCAAAATTAATCTAAGATGAGCATGCAAGTATGCAAATTAGGCTATGAAAATGGAAATGAAAGAGTTACAAACCCTCTAATTAGACTATGTGAGATTAATCTAAAACATGAAAGGAAATGATACCATGATTATTCAACTATGATGCAAGATAGGATGTGATGTAGATGCAAGATGAATGTCAATGATGCTCCAAATCTTTAAAACTTGATGCAAGAATGTCTCTAAAAGCTTCAAGATGACTTAGAAAATCTGTAGCATAACAATAGCATAAAATTCAAGTGTATGCAAAATGAAGAAGAGAGCTCTTCTTTTATAGAGAATGAGAAATCAATGGACGATCGAGATTAAGAGGCAAAAGACTTAATCAACGATGGAGAAAAATAGAAGCTTGATCCTTGTGCACAAATATCCTCCAATAGGAAAATACAAGTTGACTTTAGTGTCCATATGAGACAACAAGTACTTTTCTTTTATTTTTCTTTATAAATAAGAATTAAATGTTTTATTTGTGCAACATAGGATAAGAAGAAAAGTGGAGATTTTTTATTTAAATAAAAGGGGAGGAAATTCCTTTTAATTAAATAAAGGCTTAGGATAAAGTGATTTTATTATTTAATTAAAAGAGATTTTTAATTAATTAAAAGGGAGCATGTTCTCTTAATTAAATAAGATTTTTATTTTTTTCTCTTTTAAATTAAATAAATCTCCAACCTTAGGAAATATTGAATTGGTTATGATTTGATCAAGGAAATTGATATAATTGATATTGTTGATTTTTGAAAATATTGATTTAAGGATTTGATAAATTGCTGAATGGGGGCCCAAAGTCTAGGCGACCATTTTAGGCTGCATATATTTGCCCCTCTTTGAATAATGTGAGATCGATTTGGGATCACATGCACTCAAAGAAGAATTGAAATGTGAGATCGATTTGGGATCACAAAACAACTCAGATGTGTGTTCATTTTGGGAACACATCAGGACAAAGATAAGTAAAAAGCTAAAAGACAAGACCAACATCGTTGCTGCTAGGTGCAAATCAAGCCTTAGACAAAACTATCGCCATCGCTGCTAGGCAATAATCAAGTCTGAAAAAAAAGGAGATAAAAATTGAAAGACAAAATCACCACCATCACTTCTAGGTGATAATCAAGTCTAAAAATAAGAATCTCAAGCTGAGCTGAATGATAAAGCTGAATCAAAGATTAAAGTTGATAGGTACTGTCCCCTCAGAATCGAAATCAAAATCAGATAGAGGAGAACAAAAAATTGATAAACCTGATCAAGTCACAATAAATCATAATCAAAGGATGGAGCATGATAGGATAACCATCAAACAGTGAAGACATGCCCCAGGTTGACTAGGTTTGACTGGGAAAGATATAGGATAAAAATCAATTCAAACCTTAGAGAAAGGAAGCGAAAGGGGTGAATGAAAGACTAGAAGTTTGGAAGACATGAAAAGGAAGAAATTCCATCAAAGATCAAAGAATTATACCTCAAAAGGTCAGTCAACTATGTAGAAGAATGAGAAAACTTGGAAACATGACTCAGATTTCAATTTTGAGTCCGAAAATAGATAGAAAATGATATGATATGAAAGACTAGAAATGAAAGATATGATCAAGAAGAATTAGAAAATAAGCATAGTTGACCAACTAGTCCGTAGATGATAAAAAGGAGAGCTCTCTCCATATGCAAGATGCAAAAACTAAACTATGATGAACCTAAGAATGCAAGCTACTATGAAAGTGGTTGACTTGAAAGGTCACAATGCCAATAGACATCTAATTATCATCATCGAGCATTATTGGTAGTGTCGTAAGATCATACAATGCACACTAGCATAACTATGTGGATATGAATATGATCTTTATCAGATAGAAATGTGGAAATCTCACCTAGGCATCAAAGACATGGAGGTCAAGATGACTAATGTAGTGAGATTACCTAAGTTTGATATGGTGAGATTATGCTTGTATCAAGACACATGAAAGTTAGGATAACTAGAAGCATGCACTCACAAAATAGTCAAGGATAATACCTTGTCAATCCATAGTGTCATGTAAGACCAGCATAAATGCTCATGACAGTTAGGACCAAAAAAATATACCCACAAGAAGATAAAGAAATAAAACATGTTCTCATACCCTTAGTCTTCTAGCTATGCATCATCGAAAACTTCTCAGGGAGAGACCACTTATCAAAGAAATTCTCATAGACAGCACACAAAAAAAATAAAGTCAACATATCTCAACGAGTTGATTGTTTAAGTGTGTGTGTTGGTCATAGAGTCAAACTCTGAGTATCGCATCTACCAGTGGAAAAATATCATATCATACTAGACTGCGGGGCAAGACATCTGATAAGTGTTAAGAAACACTCAATGCAAGGGTAGTGTTGAGAAACACTGTTTGAAACTTTTTTTGGGACTTTTATAATTTTTAGGATTTTTTAATATATAATTTTTTTAGTGAAACATCAAAGCGTCTATTACTAGATTTTCACTAAAATGATCATTTTTTCAAGACATTATATGCTTTTTAGAATTTTTTAACAATATATCATTTTTTTGGGATTTTTTCAAGATCATATATGAATTTTTTTGGTATTTTTTCAAGATCATAAAATATGTACAAAGGATGCCCCCAGATAGAATGGGCATTAAACTCATGAGCAAGATCACATCGTGTAGTCCCAATGTCTAGCAAGGTGAGGGACAAGAGGGATGAGCCAGCTAGTGGAAGAGATGGAGGAAAGGAGAATGAAAACAAATGGGGGGAAGAAATCCTCAAAAGAAAACTCTTCAAGAGTACCCAAGCTAGGGAAAAATTGTCATGTAAAGCACATTTGGATAAGCAATGAAAGGCTAGCATAGGATAAGTCAAAAAAGCGCACTGCAAAAGAAGGAAGGGATGTAGTCCAAAGGAGTAGACATGTCAAGAGACTTCATAGCATCGTATTTTACTCTTTTTTATTAGATCAAGACCAAAGGGGAAAAGGATAGCGAAAGGCTAGAATGAATGGAGGAAAATGAAAGTGAAGGCTAAACATGAATGGAATGAAAGCAAGATCATCATAAGATAGCTCACAAGATAGCTAAATGTTTGTGTATAGTTCAACATTGTCAAAATCAAAGAGAGAAGATGAAATAGATGAAATATGTAGAAGAACTACGCATGATGCCTGATTGCCAGGTTTTCATCATGGTACTTATCCAAGGTGCCACAAGGGAGTGGTTTTCACCATAGGATGAATTTATTTCTCTTTACTTTTTCTACCAAGGCACCTGTTTCCAAGTTTTCGCCATGGCACATTTTCATTTTTTTTTTTTCATTTTTTTTTTTTTTTTGAATTTTGTCTTTTTTTGAAAGAAGGCAAGCTTTTCAGATAATGCTCCTTGAAAGATAAACCATAATATGCCAAGGATTCAAAAAGATATTCTCAAAGATGCTAATAGGGAAAGGGAGATGGAAGAGAAAAATGGAGGATGAGGTTTTATGTAAAGCGAGTGAGGTTGGAGGATAGGAGGAATAGGCAAATGAGAAAAAATGATAGAAGGTAGAAGGATAATGAATGGAAGGATTGTGAAAAGGTAGATGGAAATGAAGGCAAGATCAACATCAACACACACCTTGAAGGGTGGTGAGAGGGTGGAGGAAATGTGAATGAAGGAATATGGTGAATGTTTAGCAGAGGTTGCAATTTAGGCGCATGAAATTGAAGAATATTTTTGGAAGAAGATGAAGTGGAAGCCTTTGGAAGCTTGAATGTCAAATTCACTTTTTTTTCAACATTAGACTCTTGCAAGAGAGACTTTGGAATCCATATAGCCATAGGTTTTTTATTTCTTTTTTATGATTTAGAGAGAATATCTTCAATGATGGATTTTGGAACCCATACTTGTCTTGTAGTTTTCTTCTTAGATATCTCTTTTGACTTTATGCCTCCATGTCGATTAGAGTAGACATGGTGATCTTTTTTTGATGGATTCTTGTATTGCTTCTTTTTCTTGTATTGAACATTCAAGTTACTTCCAAAAGACTTAGGACTTATGGAAGAAGAAAGATGATATGATTGGTTTAGATGGTGGATGGATGAAAAGGATTCAAGGGTATGTATCTATGTTGATCTTGAGGAAAGATAGGAGATGGAGGGACGTAAGGACCCAAGATGGATGATGAATTAGGAGATTTAGGAGGGGAAAGTGAAGGGACATAAGGACCCAATATGGAAGGCAGACGTGAAGCCCTTAGTAGTGGTGGGAGAGGTCCAAGGATGGAAGTGGAAGATGCAAAAGGATAATCAATAAGTTCATCAACATCTATATCACAACCAAGGATATCAACATCTTTAGAGTGAGCATTAGAATTTTCAACAGGATCCTAGACATCTTGAATAGGAGCAGTTTCTTTGATAGGATCATTCAAAGCTTGCGAAGATGTAGGAAGAGTAGAAAGTGGAAGTGAACATGGAGCGGTAGAACAAAAAGATGGAAGACTTTGATTTTGACAAGGATCGTTGGGTAGCATAAGCATATCAATTTTCTTTCAATTTTCAATAGGCTTTACATCAGAAGTAACAACACCATTTTTAATAACCTTAATGGAAGTATCATCTTTGGAAAGTGCAAGTGTGGTAAGGTTATTTTGATTATCAATAAGCTCAATGATGTAAGTAGTAGCTTGATCTTGCTTAGGAGATGGTGGAATGAATGTGGAAGAGTGTAGAGGATCAAAAGAACCATGAAGTGGATTAGAGATGTCATGAAAAGGATTGGATGGCATGGAGGGTTCTTGATCTTGATATTTTTTAATATTCTTTTCTTCATCATTTTTAGATTCCTCTTGACATAAAGCCACTTCTAAGGACAAGGAAGTAGGTTGGAATTGTATGGAAGACTTTGGAAGAGATGGTGAAGGACCAACTGAAGTAGGAATTATAGCGCATAAAGGCTTAAGCTCTTTAGGTTTAGCATTATTGAAATTATTTGCAGCCAAGTGAAGGTTAGCTTGAGTTTCTTTAAGAGGTAGCCCTTGAGGATAACTATAGGGAACCGCATGAAAAGCCTTAAGATCTTTGTTGGATGAAGGATTTGTGATAGATTTGGAAGACTTGGAAGCTTTAGCAAATGTATGGGTATTAGAGGAAGTAGCGGATGGAAGGGAACCATCACAAGACAAAGATTTAGCATTAACATGATCTTTCTTGAGAGTGTCATCTTTATTTTCAGCATGAATGTTCTTAGAGGAAGGATTCTTATAATATTTATGTTTCAAATCAGCACGGTGCATTTTATATTCCTCAACAATAGTAGCTAGATTATAATCAAGGTATTGTTCACAAAACTTATCAAAGTTTCTTTCAAAATCAGAATCATATAGATCACCATCATGATCTACCCAATAAGATGACCCTTTAGCAAGCATGAGCACACGACAAGGAGGACTCTTAGGAATAGAACTTTCATAGGCATCACTACATTATCCATCATCATAGTCATCATACTCATCATAGGTGGGTGCGTCACTCTTCATGGAAGAGGCATCACAAGGACTATCACATTGCTCTTTATGGTATGTCTTCTGAAGAGAAGTAAGACTATTTGAAGAAGTAGAAGAAGAATGAGATCGTGAAGAAGAGGAAATTGAAGACTTAGTGTAGGAAGAGGACTTGGATAATGAGGAATTCGAATAATGTTTAGAAGAGTCATGATAAGATTTGGAAGATGAAGAATGTGAATAGTGTTTAGAAGAATCGTGATAAGATTTAGAAGATGAAGAATATTTAGATGAGATCATGAGTATGATTCTAGCAAAGGCATCTGATTTAATCGATTTTTCTTTTATTTTTGTCATAAATTCGTCACTCATGAGAATTTTGGAGGAACAACACTTTTTGAATATGTCAATGAGCTCAAGATCATCTATTCTTAATAAAGGTTCCAAAACTAGATATTTGAGATTCATGGTTCTAGAAGAAGAAGAATCAAGCATAGGAGCAACAAAAGAGATAAAATAGAAAAAAATAGACTAGATAATAAGAGGAAAAGAATCAAGAAGAAGAAGAAGAATTTCCCATGGGAATAGAAGACTTTAGAAGAACATGGGAAATGGAGAGGAAAGAAGAAGACTAGGAGTCATCTTATGCAATTTATACCATAACATTCATTGAGATGTTGAGCAACATGACAACACCTAGGATCTGACCTGGACTGACCAAGGAAGACCAAGCTTCTAAGGAGAACTCACTATAGCAGGACGGAAATCAGTTTCAATATTCCAATTAAATTTTTCAAAAGATTTCATAATGATGATCAAGCACATAGAACAGCAACCAGGGAATTCAAGCAAACAGTCTTCAAGCAATGGGCAAGGGACAAAGCAACCTTGCGCATGAATAGAGATAGTGACTTAGTATTCTTTTCCCTAAAGGTTCTACTTGTGTATGTTCTTGAAAATGTTTTAGCAGGCACATAAAACACAAAAACACCTTAACAAGCTACCTACAAGGATATACGCAAGGTACATGAGGCCCAAAGCCATAGATGAGAAGAATCCAAAATCACACAGCCGGGGGGACACGGTAACCCAAATCTCCTCCTTCACTTCTCAAAGGTATAAAGTTCTTTGAGGCTTAGCAAAGAGTGATATCAAACTCAATTCCCAAGAGAGGTGTCTTTCGATTCACCACCCGCTATTTATACTCCGTCAGAACATGAGAGTTAAGGGCATCCCTTGAGGTGGTGTGTCCCCAAGCATGCCTTCTAAAAAATAAAATTAAGTAATTCACTATCAAAAGTATTTAAAGCACTAAAGGTGGAACACTTAACTCTTCAAGTAAATGTGAAGTGAGTCCAAAAGTGGAACATTTAACTCTTGAAGTGAATGTGAAGCGAGTCCAAAAATGGAACATTTAACTCTTCAAGTGAATGTGAAGTGAGTCCAAAAGTGGAACATTTAACTCTTCAAGTGAATGTGAAGTGAGTCCACAAGGTGGAACATTTAACTCTTCACACAAACTCAAAGTGAGTTCAAAAGTGGAACATTTAACTCCTCACACAAACTCAAAGTGAGTCCAAAAGTGGAACATTTAACTCCTTACACAAACTCAAAGTGAGTCCACACTTTAGAAAACTAATGAGATCAAGAAAGTATAAAAAAGGGGAAAACTTTTTGGAACACTTAAAGCTCTTTTCAACTAGACCCCTCCCCTATGTATGAATTTTGATCTTGCGTCCAAAGGGAGGTAATGAGGGGCGATTAGAAATAAGCGAGTCCAACACCCAATTTAGCTAACAAGATCAATCAAAAGTAATCTAAAGTTGCTATCAATACTACTCACAAATGTCAAAGGGTTGAATCAATGAAATATTTAACTTTCCAAGCAAACATAGAGTGAGTCCACAAAGTGGTGCATTTAACTCCCTATGTAAACAAGGAATGAATCCATGCCCTCAATCACTCAATAAGATATTTGATATTAGAACCAAGAATTACTTAAGGTTTAAACACAAGCATTCACTTACACAAACTTTTATGAAAGCAAATCTATGTTCATTCATTTCCTATTAAGAGCATCAATTGAAATGTGTTCTATGAAAGCATGTAAACACTCAAGCCAAACACATGAGAGGTTCAATTTTAATCCCAAGATCCAAATGTTGTAGAGATGGAACAAAGTACCTCAAGTCCAATGCTTTGTTTTAAGCATTTTCCATGAAAACAAGAGCACCTTCAAATGAACAAGACAAGAAAACAAGCAAACAAGATATGCAATGTATATCCAACTTATGCAAACCCTAGGGTTAGATCTGAAAATCAATTGTTAGGAGCAATGATAACTAGCAAATAATCCAAATGATAACTCATATCATGCATTGAACAATGAAAAATAAGTGCATACCCATCACAAAATTTTATTTTTTTTGCATTTGACCTAGTCAACAAGATCTTATTTTTACCACATGAATTTGAACCCTAAACCAAAAATGCAGAAAAGAGACCTCTATCAAAAAATAGAGAGCTTTCCAAAAATGTAAAATTTTTAGAAAAATCTCTTTATTTGTGCCCTAGAGACCCATTTTACCAAAATAGACTAGTTTTTCTAAATTGACCAAATGAGCTACGATATGATTTCTAAATTAAAAACACAATGAGTGGACCCCTTATATAATTTCAAGACCTTTCTAGAAATGTAAAAATTTTTGAAAAATATGTTGATTTGCCAAGAAAAAATCATAAAAAATACAAATTACCTCCGAAAATTCTGAAATTTTTTTTGGAGCTTCTATGATATGTCACCAACTTACAAAACAATTTTTAGACCAAAACACAAAGCCATTTGGGAGATATGATCAATTTTTTCAAATCTAGTGTTTTTTAATTTCCAAACAAATCTGCACAAAGGTTAGCTCCAAAAATAATCAAAACCAGCATGCAAGAGGTGGGTTGCCCCACGGTGGGTGCCAAAAATGTATGGTGAAAATGTGACCACACTTCTATGAATCCTTACATGCAAGAAAACTCAATAATGAGCCCTCACAAATTGATTCATAGCTCTCTATGCATGGAGTTGCAAGATTTGTAAAATTGCTCTCAGCTAGAGCTATAAACTCATGACCTTGCTAGTCAACCACACAATGAGAGATTCCAAATCAAAGACAAGGGAAACAATGCCAATATCTCCAATGAAATCAATATGGATGCAATGCAATGCAAAATTAATCTAAAATGAGCATGCAAGTATGCAAATTAGGCTATGAAAATAGAAGTGAAAGAGTTACAAACCCTCTAATTAGACTATGTGAGATTAATCTAAAACATGAAAGGAAATGATACCATGATTATTCAACTATGATGCAAGATAGGATGTGATGTAGATGCAAGATGAATGTCAATGATGCTCCAAATCTTCAAAACTTGATGCAAGAATGTCTCTAAAAGCTTCAAGATGACTTAGAAAACCTGTAGCATAACAATAGCATAAAATTTAAGTGTATGCAAAATGAAGAAAAGAGCTCTTCTTTTATAGAGAATGAGAAATCAATGGACGATCAAGATTAAGAGGCAAAAGACTTAATCAACGATGGAGAAAAATAGAAGCTTGATCTTTGTGCACAAATATCCTCCAATAAGAAAATAGGAGTTGACTTTAGTGTCCATATGAGACAAAAAATACTTTTCTTTTATTTTTTCTTTTATTTTTCTTTATAAATAAGAATTAAATGCTTTATTTGTGCAACATAGGATAAGAAAAAAAGTGGAGATTTTTTATTTAAATAAAAGGGGAGGAAATTTCTTTTAATTAAATAAAGGCTTAGGATAAAGTGATTTTATTATTTAATTAAAAGAGATTTTTAATTAATTAAAAGGGAGCATGTTCTCTTAATTAAATAAGATTTTTATTTTTTTCTCTTTTAAATTAAATAAGGCTCAAACCTTAGGAAATATTGAATTGATTATAATTTGATCAAGGAAATTGATATTGTTGATTTTTGAAAATATTGATTCAGGGATTTGATAAATTGCTGAATGGGGGCCCAAAGTCTAGGCGACCATTTTAGGCTACATACAACAGATAACATTGGGCACAAAGCTCAATTTTAGCACCACTTATCACCCTGAGATAAATGGTCAAATAGAGAGGGTAAATTAGGTGTTGGAGGATATGCTCTGCATGTATGTCATGGATCATCAGAATCAGTGGAAGGAGTACCTACACTTGGTAGAGTTTTCCTACAATAATGGGCATTACTCTTCCCTAGGTATGCCCCCTATCAGGAATTATATGATAGACCATGTAGAACATCTTTGAGTTGCGACCGCATTGAGGATAGGGTTTCTTTACGTCCAGAGTTAGTTTGAGATTTGGAGAAGTAAGTGTCCTTAATTAGACAACATCTGAAGGAAGTGCAGAATAGACAGAAGAAGTATGTAGACGCGAAAAGAGAGGATCATAGTTATTTGGTTGGGGATAGAGTTCTTATGAGAGTGTGGCCACATAAGAGTCCAATCCGTTATGGAAAAGGCTCTAAGATTGCACCAATATTTTTTTGACCATATGAGATTCTTGAGTGGATAGGTCCTATTACCTATTGTCTAGCATTGCCACCTATCCTGTCACGCATCCACAATGTGTTTCATGCATCATTTTTGAAGAAGTACATTTTTTATGAGTCTCATATCATAGATTGGGATTCCTTGCAAGTGAAGTTACATGGACAGCTGGCTTTGGATCCCATTCACATTTTGGCACATCGGACACTATCTCTTTGAGGCCAAGAACTGGACTAGGTTAGGTTCTAGTGGGATTTCTATGATGAGGTCACGACATCTTGGGAAGATGATGCACATATGAGAGCATAGTATCCCCATTTTTTTATGAACTCCAAGAGGAAGTTCATTCCTAGGGGGGAGGATGTGAGGCCTCACCCCGAGCCCATCATAGCTTTTCAATTTCTCCATTTGAGAGATACTTATTTGATACTTTATTTTCATGCACTATGGACTTAGATACTTATGTCATGGATTTAATCACCTTAGATTTTGGATGCACCTTATTTTATGATGTTATGATGATTACCTTGTGACATTATTATGGATCTGCATTTATGGTTAAATTTATTTTATGAATGTTAGGATGACATGATGGATTGTATTTATGTGATTAATTAGGGAATGGATATTTTATGCAATTATGATGCAATGAGATTTATATTAGGAATTGAAAGTTAATTGCTTAATTACATTATGTGTATTTATGTTTTCATGAGTGAAATGAGCTAAAGTAATATGCACTGTAAATTTCAATTTGTTATGTGATGCAAGTTATTAATAAAAGATTATTTGAGGATTATTTCATATATATGGTGGATTTTATTTCTTGGACTACTGATATTGGATTTAGTGTGCAAGAAATAGACTATGTCAACAAACCAGGGAACCAAACCTAGGCTAATGTGAATTCAATGAAAACCAAAGTTGCATCTAATTAAAGACAAAGACCTTGTTGTAATTGTATTTATTTGTAAACATAATGAGCTTGTATGTTTCTATTCAATTTGTTAAATTATAAATTTATTTGTGTGTTCTCAAGTGCAAATTCCATGTCGCTTGTGAAGTGTAATTGTGTGTGTCATTTGACACTTGTATTATGTACATGTGGCCATGACATGTTCCATTTGAGGATTGGATGTCCACCAACCTAGGTAAGTACCCTTTAAGATCCCCATGTGAATACCTTGGCTAGGGAGCTTGAGGTAATGTCATGTCTTTGAATTTCGAAGGGAAGATTAAAATAGACTTTTGGGGAGTAAGAAAGGTGCCTAGGGGTGTGTTTGGGTCATTTTTAGGAAGCCCACATGGTATACCTATGGGTAAGGTTCATTTTCAACCATAGGAAAACCATTAGTTGACCAAAAGACCCTTCTAAAAGTTGGATTTTTAAAATGGCTGAAAATCATATTTTGGAAGCATGGTCTTGGTTAGACCACCCTTCCATTAGGATGCAAGGACTTTGCCCACCTTTTTGGTTAACCTTTTCAAGAACCCATTTTTGGTAAGTTTGTAAGATTCTTAGGGAATACCAACCAATGAGATGGATTACCTTATCCCTAGGGGTTGTGGGAATTTGTGTGGAGGCCTTTTTAGTGGATACTCTCCATTGTCTAGAGAGTTTGAACACCCACTCTCTATCTTAGAGACATGTTAATTTTGGAGGATCTTGGAAAAAGGAAGAAAGGATTGGCCAAACGAAGCTCATACTCAACATACTTTACATTAGCATTGGACTTAGGTTGGTGGCTCTCTTCATTTTATTCTTCATGTTCTTGTTTAGAAAGTAGATGAAAAATGTGAAACTTGTGTTGTGATTTTGTGAAAAATTACATGTAGGATCTTTGTGTTGTATTGTGACTCTTTCCCTTGTATGTGTTTTGTGATGGGAAGTCTCAAGGCCACACTCAACCTTGGGGAAGGAAGAGTAGCCTTGGGGGTGAAGGGTATTTGGACAACCCCTGGGTGTAGAATCTTGCCTTGTGGAGGAGAGGGATAAACATGGAGCATGGGTTCCATGAAGTCATTTATATTTTATTTTTTTGGGGGGTCATAAGGGAGCATTTTTTGGCATGTTTTCCTTGGGGGCCATAAGCGATTGAGGTTGTTTTATGGGGGAGTTGTGGATATGGTTCTTTTAATTCCTTGTGAAGGCTTGATTCTATTTGACTTGGCTTTCACCCATAGGGTACTTGGTCCACCTTCACCCCAATTTTAGGGTCATTGTGAGAACCTTTGCGAAAACCTTTGGATGGGAGTTTCTTGTGGTAGAATTGTATTTCAATGTTTTTTGTTTGTGTTGTTGATCTTGTGTGTAACCCAACTTGGTTTTGGTTCCCCAAGCTTGGGGGTGGCCTCTTAGATGCCTAGGATGGGAGGTGAGCATCCCATGTTCTACTTGAAATTTTCATTTGTAGGTTTTGAAGCCCTTTGTTCCTATGAAGAAATGAAGTGAAGGGGAAAAGAGAAAGCTTGTGAATGTGGAAATCTTGTTTTCCTATGCTTTTAGAGAGTTCATTTTTTAGAAGGTTCCTTGAGAAAACCCATTGTAAATGGTTTTGTAAAAGAGTAGAATGTAGCAAATTTATTATGCATTTCTATTTGGAGTTTAGATAGATGTCAAATAAGGCAGTGTATGTTGAAAAAAATGTATTTGTAAAGATGAATCTATGTAAGTATGACTTTCTATTTTAATTAGCAGATTTAAATAAATGTGTATTTTGGCATGTTTATGTGTTTCAAATGGGATGCAATGAAAAACAAAATTAGACTTGATCATCCCTTGTAAATAAATACTGATTTTTGGGTTTTAGGAGCAGAGTTAAATTTAGTGTAGTTTCATTGTTTCCATAGATTAGAAAAGTAAATTGTTTTCCAAAAAAATATTGTATGAACCTCTTAATTGCTATTGCGAAAAAAAATTAAAAAAATAAATATTAGCTTTATTTCTCTTGCCAAAAAAAAACCTTATGTTATATAGCCCAAATCTTTGGAGATTAATTTTTATTTAATCTATTATTATACAAGTTATGGCAAAAATGTATAGTTTATCCCCCTCATGTGTAGATCCAATTAGTGTAAAAATCACAAGGAAATATTCTCTTACATTTCCATATTTAGCTCAACTAATAATTGTTGATGAGATTCAAAAGTTAGTATAATTTCTTTTACTCCCAAACTCCTTGTGTAAATAAAAAGTAAACAATTTTGATGTATTCCTCTATTATTTGTTAAATCTGAAAATATTATTCTTTTATTTACATAGATATATATTTTACAAACCATCTTAAAAAAAAAAAACTTGATATTATGTGAAAACTCTAACCCCATACGAGGGTAGGGCTAGCAGTGGTTGGCACTGTGGTGGTCCCCACACCCGTGGCCGTAGCCATGAACTATGGCAACACCACAGAGTGGCTGCCACAACCATGGCCTAAGCTGAGGACTATGGCGAGCCACATTGTGGTCACCATAGCCGCGGCCAAGCTGTGATCTATGGCAAGCCACTGAGTGGTTTCGCCAACTAGCTTGGTATGCTAGGATGGGGGTGGGCTTTAGCCCCCCTAAACCTTTATTTTTTTAAAGAAATATAAACAACAAAAATATGTGTTAATAACACAAAATAATAACTAAATTCATACTTGTTACTCAAATGAAATAATGTTCTTACCACACCTTTGGGGGAGGAAAAAATTCTATTTTGTTGAAGATATCCATATACTTATAAGTGTATATACACATTTACAGTAGAATGTGTAACTAAGTATATATATTTATGAGTATATGCTTGAGATTCTTCATCCCTCCTTTCTCCCACCTCTTTAAGATCCATACCTACACAAAAATGGGGTATTCATACAAACAATTAGAGACCTAGGGTTTCTAGATGGAAGAGGGTGAGATAAGAGGGGCAATGAAGAAGAAAGACTTCATTTCAAAATTTGGGAAAAAGCCCTTAACCCTAATTTTGAAATTTGGGATTAGGGTTGGGCAAGTGCGAGTTATATTAAAACATTTTTATTTTGAAACTTGGTTTTGTGTTAGGAGGGAATTTTGTCGTTGGCCTTGACTTTTGACCATTAATTTGGACATAACTTAACTTCATTGATTTATGTTTGTTGAGGCATTATTAGTTAATGGTAATTATTTTGTTATGAATAATCTTTATTTAGATTATAAAAAAAATCATAGTGAACTTAACTTTTAATGCCAAATTGGGGGTAATATTAAATTTGAAGTATTTAATAGAGTAACATTTTTTTTGGATTAAAGTTTTCTATAAAGAGAATTTTTATTTTTTTTAAAGTTTAATATTTAGAGTCCAAAAGGACCTTTAGGAATAATTAAAGTGTGATTTAGAAAAGATATATGTTAGAGAATATTTAACGATTATTTAGTGAATTATTTTTTTAAATCACCAATGAATACTTTGTTGAAGGGATTTATTATTAGTTAAGAGGAAGATTAAATTATAGTAAATTTGCTAAAAGAATAAAACTTTTTTATTAACACTTATATAATTATTAGATTCAATTAATGTATTGATTAAATAGTTTTTAACTTGGGTGATACTAAAGTATAGAGAAAAATATTTAATTTATTAAGTTATAATAATCTATTGTGATAAATGGTATAATCATCTAGTTGGAATTAGTTTGGTTTTGACTAGTTAGTTAACCCTAGATATAAATGTGAATTTCTAGCATGCGAGGGATGTTGGAGGGTTCGGTAACCCATCGCCATAATTCCCCTCAATCGAATGTAAAACTATCCACACTTAGTTCTTAACCGTAATGTTAAGTCAACCTTAAACATTATACTTAAAACATTAATTAATAAATTTTTTAAAAAATTGGGTGTTTTGCCTGTTAAATTGTGGGGATGACAGTAGAAGAACTAGCTACTGAAAAGGTGCCAGATCCATAAATACCTTTTCCAATAGGAGAGTCAATAGAAGTTGTAGAGGGTGTTACTAAAGATCTTCCAGACACTCAGATGGAGGAATAAGAACAAGTGGAATTACCCCAAGAATCCCCACTTGAGAAGGAGAGTGAAGTTGATACAACAACAAAACAATCTAATTCCCAACTTCTTTCACCAAATCCTCCACCAAATTTTCATCCAACTCCTCATCTCTTAGTCTAACTTCCTACACCAATTCCTCTACCATTTCAAATCCCTACTCCTATTCCTTCCACTACCATATTTTCTTCTAATGCAACCATGGAGGAGGTCGAAGACCAACAAGTTCCTAAGGAGTCTAAAAGGGAAGAGATCACTCCTCCTCATGAGGACATACTAGCAGAGCCCATTACTCAGGAACAACTAAAAGAAGTAGAAGAAGAAGAAGAATATATGAAGAATGAAGATAATTCAAAAGAAAGAGAAATTAAGGAGAAGAAGAACCAATTTCTGAGGAACAACTAAAGGAAGTAGAAGAATAAGATCTAGAGAATGAAGATAATTCAAAAGAAAGATAAATTGTGGAGAAAGCAAAAGGAAGGGAAGAGGTGGAAGATCAAGTACAAGGAGAAATGACCTTTGTTTTGATTGTACCATATGAACCAATCAACGCATTCTCCAAGAACACGTGGTTCACTAAGGAAATACTGTTGGAAATTTGACTACACTATTTTATATGAATAGATTTAGTGTTGTCATTATGGCAACAAAGTCATATAGTGTTTTGGAGTCAGCGCACATTATTAGAAGATCAATATTTGGTTAAGTATAGAAGACTGGATAGTTAATAGAGCACCAGTAGATCAGAGGATCAGGGCACATGCATACAACAGAGTTATGGTATGCACCCTAGAAGGTAAGTTGGTAAGAGTGTATTCATGCTAAGTCTAAGAGCGCATGATCAGAAGATACAGTATGGCAAAGATACAAACAATTGAAGTAGCATAGATAGTGAATGCTAGAATAGAACAAAGTATGCAGTCGATTCTTGGTAATTTGATTAGCGATAATATTATTGTTTTGTAAAGGCTATGTGCCTATTGTAATTAATTTGTAGACATGTAATTATGTTTGTTTGTAAAAATGCTTCAGCCAATTCACTTGGAAGCATTGTATGTAATCGATTATAGGCCGACCTAGTTAATTGTTTTGTTTAGTGCATATAAATATTAGATGTACCCTTGTAATAAGGAATGGAAGTGGAGATAGAGATAAGAGAAGCAGAGTAGAAGTATGCAAAGAGAAGTTAGAATATATTAGAGCTTTGCAAGAGGTCAAAGTATTAGCGCATCAAAAGATCTGATCAGACAAGCAGTACCATACAACTAGTTCATCCAACAGATATAGTGTGTATCTAAGATTAGAAGGTTGTAGCCTTCACCACTTGAGCAGTGAGATCTAGGATAGTGTGTCCCCACCCCTAATAGGGTTATTGTAAAAGACTCCTAATAGGGTCTGACCCTTGACAAGGTCACTTTACTAAAAGTATTGTAAAGAACAACTCCTAACAGGGTTTTAGATCTTTTAACAAGGATCACAAGACACTAGTGTAGTTCTTAGTGGGTGTCAATTTCCATTGGGGTTTTTACCTATTTGGGTTTCCCCATAACCATATTGGTGTTATGTGTTGTGTTTATATATATTGTTTATGCAGATGTTCATTTTAGTACTTAAGCATTCAAGTTAAGATTCAAGAGTAATGAAAAAGATTAAATATAGTGAACACTGATTCACCACCCCCTCTTAGTATTCCCATTCCTAACAATTGGTATCAGAGCTCTGGTCCTCAGAAGAGAAGTTTAACCACTTGAGGAGATCAATGGGTTCATAAGAAGAAAAAAATGTGAAGAATCTTATGGAAACTCTTGAAGACCTTGATAGATCTAAGAAAGAAGTTGAAGAACTAAAATTAAAAATCAATAAGTATTCATCAAGAAAATGAGACAAGATTTGAAGGATTGTACAAACAATGATTTGGGAAAAATGGTTAAGAATTTGAATGAGGAGAACACATCTTTACAAGATCAAACTGAAGAGTTGGATGAAAAGCTAACTAAAAATAAAGAAGTTTATGATGAATAGATCAAAGAGAACCTTCAATTGAATGAAGAATTGAGGCAAGAAAACATGGAAATCTTGGAGCTAAGAAACAACAAAGAAAAGATAGAATTTGAATTGATTGAAGTAAAGACTCACATTGATAAATTACACACAAGAAAGGATCTGACTAAATCTCAATTAATATGCTCAGAAGCTTAAAGGAGATACTAGCGGCATTAGATTCAATGAAGCACAAAATTAGATTGATAACATGCGAGAAAGAATGAAAGCACCAGAAGACACCACAGATGCTAAGAAGACTAAAAATTAGACTAAAGACAATGCTAAACCATCTAAAGATGAGCCCAAGCCAGTAGAATGAACTTTTTATGCATGTAACAAGCATGGACATATAGAAAGGAATTGTAAAGAGGTAAGACCTTTCAATGGTTACCGTTATTCATTAAATAAATTTGGCCATAGAGCTATGAATTGTAGAACAAGTCAGAAGAACAAGACTTGGCATAATCAGAGAAATCAGAATCAAACAAATGCAAGAAGTTCTCAGAGTATTACATGTCAGATATGTAATTATAATGGTCACTCAACTAGACAGTGTAAAATGGTAACCCATATCAATGCGCCAAAGAATTTAAGGCCTCTAGTTATTTGGCACTCTTGTAACAAGGATGGAAACATCTCAAAGTTTTGTAGATCAAGAACGCAAAGTCAAGAAAGCCCTAAAAAGCTAGAAGAATCAATATTAGATACCAAAGGAGAAGTCAAGTTTGTGAAAGCTACAAAAGATGAAAGCTTGATTTGGTCAGAGGAAAAGAAGGATAAGGTTGATGAGTATGTATTGGATGCATCCACAGTAGACACACCCTCTACATCTAGATGAATGACCCTCAGGGTCATAGGGGGAGCTAATTTAGCTCTAGACCCCTACATGACCGGTATACTCACCCTCAGAGTATGCGCCTTTGGATTTAACCTTTTGGAGATTATGTTAGGTTATGTGCAAGAGTGCACTACTTAATCAATTGTATAATGGAAGTTGGAAATTCTTATTCAAATTCTAGTTTATGCGGCAAGCATTAATGGCAGAATTTTTAGTTTAAAGTACACAAAGACTTGTAGATCACTCATTGCATTTGAGTTAGAGTGATTGGAGATCACAGAAGCCCTAGCATTTGATTGTGAAGTATTGAAGATTGATTCACCAAAAAAAGAGTGTGTTTGATTGGTTGTGAAGCCCTAATCCATCGCAATGATTCAAAACTTCTTGTAAACCTATTTGAAGTGATAAACAAGTAAGTTATAGCTACACTTGTGTTTGATGTTGTGGAGAGGAAAAAATATGTTTTCAAGAGGTATCCCTTTTAGTCTACCCTATATTTAGAAGGTGCATTCTCCAAAACCCCTATGGGTGTCATGCATCTTGAAGACATCCATGCACACATTTACTATAAGAAGGAACCAATAGGACTTGACAGGATAAGAGTGCACATTGAGACTATGATGAAACCTAATAAATCATTCTTAGATGAGTTTTCTCATTTGGAAAACCATCCCATTGTTGAATATGCTATGACATATGAGTTTCATGAGTCTAAATGGATAAATATATTGCTCAGTAGAATTCATGATGACCTAGTCTGGATAGGTGAAGTACCAATGAGAATCACAGAAGACCTCATTCATGAAATGATGAGCCTTTCAAGGACAGGCATCATTCTTCCAGCGGGTAAGGATGTAAGAAAAATAGTTGAACAAGCATGTAAGTCAAGAAGTGATAGGCGTAGAATGACAATTGAGCCTATAGAGGAGAAAGACATCAAATTGATGTCTATGATATTGGGTTATAGGTTTCAGCACACCAATAGGGTGAATAGTGTGTTTGTGGCCACTATTCCTGCAGTAATAAGACTTTTTAGAGAAAATGGTGAGTTCAATCTATGTGAGATATTGCACACATAATTGATAGATAATATTAGAGCCATCAAGCATGATAAGACCAAAATATTCAAGTTTGGGTCTTTGATTATCTACATGTACTTCCACATACCTGGAAAGATCTCAGATTTGTATCTAGACAAGAGTTTACCTACAATGCCACAAATATCTCTTAAGGCATCTACTAAGAGTACATTGAAAGATTACATGGAGTTGAAATTAAAGACATTCAGGATCAGAATGTAGATGAGGTACAGGATACTAGAGAGTATTGTTGAGAAATACAAGGACAACATTTTCTTTATGGTAGAAATTGATATAACTTGTATGGAAGCAGTTGAGCCAAGAAAAAAGTGGATCCATCCACTTGGGTATGAAGTTGAGGAACCAATCTTGGAAGCCTATGCACAAGTGCTACTATCGACACCTAAGGACCCTAATGAACCTAGATGGGGGACTTATGAAGAGAAGACAAGAGAATTTGATCTAGTTCTTAACAATGCATCAACAAAAGGAAAGCATCAAAGATTACTTCTAAGATACTTAGCATTCATGGAGTAACTCAGGTAGATCTTGACAAAGCAAGAGAAGAAAAGATTGCTTTGGAGATTGAGAGTGCATCTGCAACAAAATCTAAGGAAGATGATCCTAAGTTGAAGATGATCAAGATTGAAAAGATAGATGATCCAAAGGATAAATAGGGAAAAATAGATGTCATCTCTCCTGCACCCAAAGTGACAATTGATCTAACATCACCTCTTGAGTATAAGGCAATGGCCAAGAGGAAGAAGGAAACCAAAAAAAGTCACCCATCCTCGTGGGCAACCAAAAGTAATAAAAATGCTCAAGCACCTCTAGAGGTAGGTTTCAAACATAGTCTTCAAGTCTTGAGAACAAGGATTGTTGATGAAGGCAGATTAGATCAAATAAGAAATTTTTATGAGATGTATAGTGAAATTGATAAATCAGAGATTCATGGCATGATCATAAAACATATGATTAAGTTCAAGAAGATAGTCTTGGAACTTAAGACAGTCATCCCAGACAATGTTTGGAATATCTTGGAATCCTTGAAGAAATAGGCTTTTGAAGAAGATCTTAGAATAAGGGAAAAGATTCTAGATGAAAGCCTACTGGTGTGTTCCTTAGAAGAGAAAAAAATATTGTTACATTTGGTAAAGTTGCATCTAAGAACAAAGCTAAGAACACTACACATAATGGAAAAGAACTTTGACTTGACAACCAAAGAGACAGAGAAAGCCTTTGAGAAAGTTTTTCTAATCAGGCACATGTATCCACCTACTGCGCCCACAAATCAAGTACCCTCAAAGGAAGCTAAGGAGTCAGAGACCACACATGTACAAGTTGTAGGTCCTCAAGATCTAGTGACTATAGTGATAACACCTACAAAGGTAGTAAAGTTTACGCCCATGACTAAGACACAAAAATACAACACTATCATTATTGATAATGTAGAGATTGCAATGGCAGCCACAAACACTGACTTGGATAAGTTCAAGGAATCCTTTGTGAGAACAAAAGAGGTTGAAACTCTATATGGTGTCAATTCACCCAAGCTACAAGAAGAAGTAGTAATAGAAGATCTAACAGGTGAAGAAGAAGAGAAGGAGATAGAAAAAGAGATAGAAAAAGAAGAAGAAAAGGTAGAAGATGAGGAAGGAGAAGAAGAGGTAAAAGGAAGTGAACCAATAGATGAGCCATCTATTGAGATGACAATTAGAGTAAAGAAAGAAATGATGGATAGAACTCCTATAACTCCATTACCCTCAACATCATTGTTATCAAGTTTGACACCAAACAACACTAGTTTGGACTCTTGGGGAGAAGAAGACCTGATCAAGATCAGTGTCTTAGCTATGGAAAAAGAAAAAGAGAAATAGGTAATGAGGAACCCTTTGTTTTTTGAATCAATCAACATTTTGAACAACCTATTAACTTTAGACAAGAAAGTGTCTAAGGTCCATATAGTTGATGTTGTTAGCACCATCCTTATAGCCTTCAAGACTAACTTATCTAGCTTGGAAGAATCTTCATCTCAAGTAGTAGAAGAGAAATACATGAAAAAGAGATTGAGTGAACTGGTTAGTAACTTTGCACTTGACCTAATATCATTAAAGGTTGGTCAAGCATCTTTGAAGGAGTTTTCTACAAAGGGAAGGATGATCATTGTAGATTGTATGAATCAAGATAAGATAACTGTTGATCATTATAAGAGAATCCAAGAGGCAGAAATGTAAGGAAATCATTAGAAGACCCCTCCACTGATGTGAACATGTGCAACAATGTATACAAAGGGTAGAGAGACAAGATAGAAAAGGCTGAGAAAGAGATGTCTAAGATAAGGGCAAGACTAAGGGAAAGACCGACACAGCTCAGGAATGCTCTCGCACTCTCTCTAGATATACTAAATGAGAACTTCAAGGAGATCAATGCCACTATGGTGACATATGATCAAGGTTCGATTACAGATTTGGAGAAGATGGAGAAGCTAAAATATGCCTTATGATCCCATCTATAGATTGTTAATGCACTGATTTCATTTTGGAAACAATAGATTCAGAACCTGCAGATTGCTTATCTGGATGTACTTTCTTTGTAAGTACTTGTAGATACATTTTTGGAGCACCTTTGTCATTAATGTCAAAGGGGGAGTATTGTATAGAATATGGAATCTTATATATATGTAAAGAAGATGCATAGTAAAGAGTTTAAGTGAAATATAAGTTAGAGTATGTTAAAGAGTTTTTGTATAAGGGTACAGTTAGTAACTTTGCCATGTTCCTTTTTTGCCATTAATGAAAAAGGAGGAGATTGTTGGCAAGTTGACTACACTATTGTATATGACTATATTTAGTTTTTTCATTATGGCAACAAATTCATATAGTGTTTTGGAGCTAGTGCACATTATCAGAAGATCAGAATTTGGTTAAGTATAGAAGACTGGATAGTTAACAGAGCACCAGTAGATCAGAGCATTAGTGCACGTGCGTATGATAGAGTTATGGTATGCACCCTAGAAGATAAGTTGGTAAGATTTTATTCATGCTAAGTCTAAGAGCACATGATAAGAAGATACAATATGGCAAAGATACAAATAGTTGAAGTAGCACAGACAGTGAATGCCAAAATAGAATAGAGTATGCAGCCGACTGTTGGTAATTTGATTAGCGATAATATTATTGTTTTGTAAAGGCTATGTGCCTATTGTAATTAAGTTGTAGACATGTCATTATGTTTATTTTTTAGCACACTTGAGCCAATTCACTTGGAAGCATTGTATGTAATCGGTTATAGGCCGACCTAGTTAATTATTTTGTTAAGTGCATATAAATTTTAGATGCGCCCTTGTAATAAGGAATGGAAGTGGAGATATAGATAAGAGAAGCAGAGCATAAGTATGTGAAGAGTAGTTAGAATGTATTAGAGATTTGCAAGAGGTCAAAGTATCAGCTCATCAAAGGAACTGACTAGACAAGCAGTGTCACAGCACCAGTTCATCCAACATATATAGTGTGTATCTGAGATCAGAAGGTTGTAGCCTTCACCACTTGAGTAGTGAGCTCTAGGATAGTGTGTCCCCACCCCTAATAGGGTTATTTTAAAGGACTCCTAATAGGGTCTGACCCTTGACAAGGTCATTGTACTAAAAGCATTGTAAAGAACAACCCCTAACAGGGTTGTAGATCTTCTAACAAGGATCACTAGACACTAGTGCATTTCTTAGTGGGTGTCAATTCTCACTGGGGTTTTTACCTATTTGGGTTTCCCTGTAACCATATTGGTGTTATGTGTTTTGTTTATATAGCTTATTTATGTTGATGTTCATTTCAGTACTTAAGCATTCAAGTTAAGATTCAAGAGTAAAGAAAAAGATTAAATATAGTGAACATTGATTCACCCCCCCTTTGAGTGTTCCCATTCCTAAAAAATACAACCAAGGGAAAGGCTATATAATGAGGAAGAGGACACTAAAATGGATGTTTTAGGTCAGACTTTCAATCAAGGAGAATATAGCACCGGCTGCAAGAACAATTTTATGTCACTTAGGATCATAGAGGCCTATGGAGGTTGTAGGTAGTCATACCAATGATTAATGATAGCATGAAAGGAATAACTCTCGAAGACTATACTTTTGAGGAGGTTGATTTGGGTGAACCAACAAGGGAAGGGATTAAAATAATGGAAACACTTGGTTTGGAATATTCCTTTGGATTTATGTAAAAAGATGAAGAGAAAATCAAGATATTAATAGAGAAAAATGAAGCCATGAAGAGATTCATTGTGAAAATAATAGGTTCCATTGACTTAAATAATCCATAAGAATCATTACAAGATGTCCTAGAGAAGAGATTTGTGCCAAAATTGCCAATAGATATACCACATTCTTTCATTCATGTGTGTTGAGGCTGGAAGGTATAGTTTCAAGAGTTCAAGAAGACCACTACTCGAGCAATTTTGAGGCCATTCGGGGTTATTCTTCAAGAGGTCACCAAGTGGGTAGATATGGTAAGAGACGGGGAATGATTGGATATATAGATTTAAAAGTGGAAAAGGGTTCTTAGGGACCTGAAAATAATAAAGAAGTAACGCTTCCAAGTTTTGGTTAAGGTTTATGAAGGATCAAAACTTGATAATTTTGAGACCTGGATTAAGGACATAGTTTGAATGGTGAAAGTTTGGCAAAAATTTCTAAATAAAGTATTAAAAAGAAAGAGGAAGTAAAGACATGGGTCAAAGAGATACATAAATAATTTGAGGGTTTTGAACTTGATTTGTCTAAAGATGAAGATAACCACATAATGTGCCCAATAAAGAGCATTGTGCAGAAGTTCATGGGAATTTTGGCTGGTATAAAAACAAAGGAAGACCTCCAACAACTTTTCTACCAAAGGGAGATATACAAAGGATGCTACATAAAGAAGAGGATATTAAATATATTTCTATGGGATTGGTTACCTTTAGGGAGAAATAAAGAAAATGCCTCGATAGTATTCAAGTGGTAGACTTTGAAGAAGTGCATGAGATAGTAGAGAGACTCCACAAGAAATATCCTGAAATCCTTCCAAATGAGTAAGTGTTTAGTTTTAACTTAGTCAAATTTTGCAATAAGGAAATTTTGAAACTTAGTCATTTTTCCAATTCATATTTTTGGCCTTTCAGACTCCGAAAGTCCAAAAATTCTTGGAGTCATAAGAGTTACACTTAGTCATTTTTTCTTCCTATCTTTTTCAGAGTTAGAGTCGAGATTCAAAATTCCTGGGTCATTTCTTCATAGAGAATTTTGCATGAAGAGATTATTTTGGATTAGATTGTCCACCTATTTGGGGTCACTTTTGATAGCCTTGGGGATATCAATCAGTTGAGTTCATGAAGGGGAACCATGATGAAGATTCCAAGGGAGAACTAAAAGTTTTGAAGAAGACTCTAGTTCAACAAATGGTCGAACTCCTATTTTGATCTCTTATTTTCTTAGAAAAATTATCTTTGTTTCATGTTGTAAATGTAACGTAGATGGAATAGATCCATGAAAGATTATTCTGAGCTGGTCTAAGAGTAGTTTTGTTTTATTTAGCTTTAGATTAAAATTTATTTTCAGTTTATTTTGTAGCAAAAACCCTAGCTACAAATTTCTTATTTTCAAAGGGTGAAGCACTATATTAAATGCATCATACAATGTAGTAAAGGTCGATATTTTTTTGCAATAACAACTATATGCAATTGATGCTTCATTTCATGGTGTGATTATTCTATTGTCTATGTGAAATTTGTGGATTAGTGTTGTTAATTTATGAATTTTAGAGAGCCAATTGTGTTGGATGCAAATTTTATCTACAATTATTTAATTCTGGAGTTACTTTTTCTATATCATCGTGTTGTGATGAACTATTGGTGCATTTTTTCTTTCATGTGTGAGGATAAATTTGTCTTGTGTATGTGTGCATTTATGGAAGCTTCACGATTTGATGAATTTTGAGAAACACTGCATATTCTATTTGTATTCTATTGGCAATCACATCTATATCTTATGATTCGTGAGCAATTCTGATTCATATTGTGTGCTATAATTGTGTCACACTTCTATGAATCATTACATTCAAGAACACTCAAGAATGAGGTCTCAAAAATTGATCCATAGCTCCCTAGGCATGGAGTGCAAGGGTTTTAAGAATGCCCTCACCTAGAGCTATTTATCCTATAACCTTGCTAGTAAACCATGCAATGGGAGATTCAATGAAGACAAGGGCAAGAATGCCAATATCCTCAAGAATCAAGAATGAAAATGCAATGCAACTATACTAGAAATGGAAATGCAAGCTAAGATATGAAAGGAAATATGCAAGTGTTACAACCCAAGCTAATTAATCTATGTGAGCTAATCTAGAGCATAGAAATGAAGCTAATCTAAGAAAGCATAAATATGAAGCTAAGCTAAGAATGCAAGAATGAGATGTAGAATGAAAGAATGAGATGTAGATGCTAAGAATGCTCCAAATCTTCAAAAAGCTCCAAAGTGACCTAGAAATCCTGCAGCATAAAGTTAGCATAAAAAGTTGAGGATCTAGAATGAAGAAGAGAGCTCTCCTTTTAAAGGAAATGAGAAGGAATGGACCATGGAGATTAAGAGGCAAAAGATTTAATCAACGGTGGAGCTTGAAAGAGGAGCAATCCATGTGCACAAGTATCCTCCAATGAGAAAATAGGATTTGACTTTTGTGTTCATATGAGACAAAAAGTGTTTTTTCCCTTTTTATAAAATAAGAATAATGTTTTATTTGTGCAACTTAGGATAAGAGGAAAAGTGGGGGCTTTTTATTTAATAAAAGGGGAGGAAATATTCCTTTTAATTAAATAAAGACTTAGGATAAGATGGTTAGCCCATAGAAAATAATCAAATAAATGATAGAGCTAGGATTTGATCTAGAATAAGCAATTTATGATTTAGCAAAAGGGGCTAATAGTCTAGATGACCATTTTTGGGTGTATACATTTGCCCCTCTTTGACTAATGTGTGATCGATCTGGGAACACATTACGTCAAAGAATAAATCAGCCAAGAAAGCAAGCAAATAGCCAAGAAGGCAAGAAAATAGTGATCTGACTCCAAAGAATGAAGTGCAGAGAGAGAAAATCCTGCATGGTCAGCCTGGTACTGACGGTACTGAACACTTAGGAAAGAGATAGCCAATAAGATATGATGTGTCTACCCCCTCAGGATCGAAAGTGAAATCAGGTAGAGGGAATGCAAAAGCAAGGGCAACATGATCAAATCACTAGAAATCATAATCGAAGAGAGAGAATAGGATAACCATCAAGCAGAGAAGATATGCCCCACACATGGGACATGGGGCACACACCTATCAGTCCCTCAACCTGTAAACACCATGGAGGGGGGAATTTGAACTTGGGATTTGAAAGTGAAAGAAAGACTGGAAGGTTGAAAGAGATGGGGATGAAGAGGTGAAGAATGCCCCAGCAAAGATCGAAGGATCAGGCCTCAAAAGGTTAGCCAACTACATGAAAGAGGGGGAAAAGGTGATTTGGATGATCAAGGTGAACTCGGATTTTAGTTTCGATCCCAAAATGAATAGAAAATGATGTGATATGAAAGATAAGAAGTGAAAGACATGATCGAGAAGAAGCGAAAGGTGAGCGCAGTCGATTAACAAGTCCACGTAAGATGAAAAGGAGAGCTCTCTCCATATGCAAGATGAAAAACTAATCTAACATGAACTTAAGAATGCAAGCTACATGAAAAGTGGTTTACTTGCAAGGTCACAATGCTAATAGACATCTAATATTCATCATCGAGCGTTATTGGTAGCATCACAAGATCATACAATACACACTAGCATAACTATGTGGACATAAATATGATCTATATCAGATAGAAATGTGGAAATCCCACCTAGGCATCAAAGACATGTAGGTCAAGATGACTAGTGCAGTGAGATTACCTAAGTTTGATATAGCAAGATTATGCTCGCATCGAGACACAAGAAAGTCAAGATGACTATAAGCATGCACTTGTGAAATAGTCAAGGATAATACCTTGTAGGTCCATAGTGTCAAGATAAGACCAGCATAAATGCTCATGACAGTTAGGACCAACAAAATATACCCACAAGTAGAACAAGCAATAAAACATGTTCTCATTCCCTCAATCTTTGTTGAGTGTTCTCCCCCTATGACTTTTTATGGAGTGCAAGGGTTTTAAGAATGCTCTCAGCTAGAGCTATTTAGCCTATAACCTTGCTAGTAAACCATGCAATGGGAGATTCAATGAAGACAAGGGAAAGAATGCCAATATCCTCAAGAATCAAGAATGAAAATTCAATGCAGCTATACTAGAAATGGAAATTCAAGCTAAGCTATGAAAGGAAAAATGCAAGTGTTACAACCCAAGCTAATTAATCTATGTGAGCTAATCTAGAGCATAGAAATGAAGCTAATCTAAGAAAGCATAAATATGAAGCTAAGCTAAGAATGCAAGAATGAGATGTAGATGCTAAGAATGCTCCAAATCTTCAAAAAGCTCCAAAGTGACCTAGAAATCCTGCAGCATAAAGTTAGCATAAAAAGTTGAGGATCTAGAATGAAGAAGAGAGCTCTCCTTTTAAAGGAAAAGAGAAGGAATGGACCATGGAGATTAAGAGGCAAAAGATTTAATCAGCGGTGGAGCTTGAAAGAGGAGCAATCCATGTGCACAAGTATCCTCCAATGAGAAAATAGGATTTTCTATTTAAGTGTGATGTCTATGATGATTTCTTTGTTGAGTGTTCTCCCCCTATGATCGTTTTCAAAAAATCAAAAAAATAGAAAAAGTAAACCATGCATAGCTAATAGAAATACAAAGTAACACTTTCATATTTCCTTTCATTTATTAGGCACTTAATACCTCGTTGTAGGAATTTTGAGGTGGTAGGAGAGTATGCTCTTCACCCTTGTGGTGAAATAGAAATCTTGACCCATCTTGGGATTTTGAAAGCAAGGGGGCAATTGAATATTTTCTTGGTGTGTTTGGGAGAAGTTTTTGGGATAGGAGAGTATGCTCTTCACCCTTGTGGTGAACCAAAAACCTTGAACCTCAAAAATCAAATCCCTAAGTCATAGACATCACACTTAAAAGTCAAATCCTATTTTCTCATTGGAGGATACTTGTGCACATGGATTGCTCCTCTTTCAAGCTCCACCATTGATTAAATCTTTTGCCTCTTAATCTCCATGGTCCATTCCTTCTCATTTCCTTTAAAAGGAGAGCTCTCTTCTTCATTCTAGATCCTCAACTTTTTATGCTAACTTTATGCTGCAGGATTTCTAGGTCACTTTGGAGCTTTTTGAAGATTTGGAGCATTCTTAGCATCTACATCTCATTCTTGCATTCTACATCTCATTCTTGCATTCTTAGCTTAGCTTCATATTTATGCTTTCTTAGATTAGCTTCATTTCTATGCTCTAGATTAGCTTGCATAGATTAATTAGCTTGGGTTGTAACACTTGCATATTTCCTTTCATAGCTTAGCTTGCATTTCCATTTCTAGTATAGTTGCATTGCATTTTCATTCTTGATTCTTGAGGATATTGGCATTCTTGCCCTTGTCTTCATTGAATCTCCCATTGCATGGTTTACTAGCAAGGTTATAGGATAAATAGCTCTAGCTGAGAGCATTCTTAAAACCCTTGCACTCCATAAAAAGTCATAGGGGGAGAACACTCAACAAAGAAATCATCATAGACATAGGGGGAGAATACTCAACAAAGAAATACCTTTCATTTACTTTTTCCTTTCATATTTCCTTAAATAGCTCTAGCTGAGAGCATTCTTAAAACCCTTGCACTCCATAAAAAGTCATAGGGGGAGAACACTCAACAAAGAAATCATCATAGACATAGGGGGAGAACACTCAACAAAAAAATGTGTGCTATAAATGTGTCACACTTCTATGGATCATTACATGTAATGAAACTTAAGAACGAGCCCTCACAAATCGATCCATAGCTCCCTAGGCATGGAGTGCAAGGGCTTTTAAGAATGCTCTCAGCTAGAGCTATTTAGCCTATAACCTTGCTAGTAAACCATGCAATGGGAGATTCAATGAAGAAAAGGGCAAGAATGCCAATATCCTCAAGAATCAAGAATGAAAATGCAATGCAATGCTATGCTAGAAATGGAAATGCAAGCTAAGCTATGAAAGGAAATATGCAAGTGTTACAACCCAGGCTAATTAATCTATGTGAGCTAATCTAGAGCATAGAAATGAAGTTAATCTAAGAAAGCATAAATATGAAGCTAAGCTAAGAATGCAAGAATGAGATGTAGAATGAAAGAATGAGATGTAGATGCTAAGAATGCTTCAAATCTTCAAAAGCTCCAAAGTGACCTAGAAATCCTGCAGCATAAAGTTAGCATAAAAAGTTGGGGATCTAGAATGAAGAAGAGAGCTCTCCTTTTAAAGGAAATGAGAAGGAATGGACCATGGAGATTAAGAGGCAAAAGATTTAATCAATGGTGGAGCTTAAAAGAGGAGCAATCCATGTGCACAAGTATCCTCCAATGAGAAAATAGGAGTTGACTTTTGTGTCCATATGAGACAAAAAGTGTTTTTCCCCTTTTTATAAAATAAGAATAATGTTTTATTTGTGCAACTTAGGATAAGAGGAAAAGGGGGAGATTTTTATTTATTAAAAGGGGAGGAAATATTCCTTTTAATAAATAAAAACTTAGGATAAAATGGTTAGCCCATAGAAAATAATTGAATAAATGATAGAGCTAGGATTTGATCAAGAATAAGAAATTGTTGATTTAGCAAAAGGGGCTAATAGTCTAGATGACCATTTTTAGGTGTATACATTTTCCCCTCTTTGACTAATGTGTGATCGATCTAGGAACACATGCAGTCAAAGAATGAAGTTGAAATGTGAGAACGATTTGGGATCACAAAGCAACTCAGATCAGCCAAGAAAGAAAGACATGGCCAAGAAGGCAAGCAATAGCATTCTGACTCCAAAGAATGAAGTGCAGAAAAATAGAAAATCCTACATGGTCAGCCTGGTAGCGACAGTACTGAACACTTAGGAAAGTGATAGCCAATAAGATATGATGTGTCTGCCCCCTCGAGATTGAAAGTGAAATCTAGGTAGAGGGAAAGCAGAAGCAAGAGCAGTATGATCAAATCACTAGAAATCATAATCAAAGAGAGAGAATAGAATAACCATCAAGTAGTGAAGATATGCCCCACACATGGGACCCAGGGCACGAACCAAGTGGTCCCTCAACCCGAAAACACCACGGAGGGGGAAGAATTTGAACTTGAGATGTGAAAGTGAATGAAAGACTAGAAGGTGAGAGAGATGGGGATGAGGAGGTGAAGAATGCCCCAGTGAAGATCGAAGGATCAAGCCTCAAAAGGTTAGCCAACTGTGTGGAAGAAGGAGAAAGGTGATTTGGGTGATCAAGGTGAACATAGATTTTGGTTTTGATCTCAAAATGAAGAGAAAATGATGGGATATGAAAGACAAGAAGTGAAAAACATGATCACGAAGAAGCAAAAGAGGAGCACAGTTGATTAACAAGTCCATGAAAGATGAAAGGAGAGCTCTCTCCATATGCAAGATGCAAAACTAAACTAACATGAACTTAAGAATGCAAGCTACATGAAAAGTGGTTTACTTGCAAGGTCAAAATGCTAATAGACATCTAATATTCATCATCAAGCATTATTGGTAGCGTCGCAAGATCATACAATACACACTAGCATAACTATGCGGATCTGAATATGATCTATATCAGATAGGAATGTGGAAATCCCACCTAGGCATCAAAGACATGTAGGTCAAGATGACTAGTGCAGTGAGATTACCTAAATTTGATATAGCAAGATTATGCTCACACCGAGACACAAGAAAGTCAAGATGACAATAAGCATGCACTTGCGAAATAGTCAAGGATAATACCTTGTCAATCCCTAGTGTCAAGTAGGACCAGCATAAATGCTAATGACAGTAAGGATCAACAAAATATACCCACAAGTAGAAAGCAAATAAAACATGTTCTCATTCCCTCAGTTTTCTAGCTATGCATCATTGAAAATGATCATAGGGGGAGAACACTCAACAAAGAAATCATCACAAATAGCACACAAAGAAATAAAGTCAAACAAATCTCAGCGAGTCAAGTGTGTGTGTGTAGGTCATAGAGTCAAACTTTGAGTATCACATCTGCTAGTGAGAAATATTGCATCATCTAGACTGTGACATCTGATAAGTGTTGAGAAACACTCGACGCTAGGGTAATGTTGAAAAACACAGTTGGGGTGGTGTTGAAAAACACCATTTGTGAGGTGCCCAAGAAACCCAGACGCACAAAGAGACCCAAGATAAGCTAGAACAATGGATGCCCCCTAGACTAAGACAAGAGTCAATTCCAAGCTAGGAGAGGCAAAGTGAGAAGTGGAGCAAAGGAGCGCCACGCAAGACTGATAGACATAGGTGCAGAGGGTCTCAAGCAACGCCTGTTTTCAGGTTTTCACCACTTGATAGGTTTTTTCAGGACTTTTTATAATTTTTTTTTGTATTTTTGCTACCAAGGTGCCTGTTTCTAGGTTTTCACCAAGGCACTTTTTCAATTTTTTGGATTTTTTTGAATTTTTGGATTTTTTTTGGTGAGACATCAAAGTGCCTATTGCTAGGTTTTCACTAGGATGCTCTTTTTTTCAGTACTTTTTATGCTTTTTAGGATTTTTTTAGCATCATATATGAATTTTTTTGTAATTTTTTCAGGATCATAAAGTATGTACAAAGAATGCCTCAGACAAAAATAGGCATCAAGAATCTGCTTCCTTTGATGTAGAGAACTGATAGGCCCCAGGCCCAAATGCTACAACTGTGATGATAGGAGGTCTCAACCAGTTTGACCAATAATAACCAGCCCTAAGAAATGTCTGAGCTAGCGGAGGATCGTTAGAATGTGATCCACATATGCCATCATGGATTTCAGCTAGCACTTTTTCTAACTCCTCTATTTCTAGACACCTAAGGAGAGTTCCGTCTAGACCCTCCCTATACAAGTCACCAGAGACAAAGGCAAAGTGTAAGGGATGGTGAAAGGAATGGCATGGTGGATTTGCAGGAGGAATATGAGGTGGAAGATATGAAAAGATGGTAGGATTGTAAGATTTATGAGTAGGATAGTGTAAATTCATCCACCAGGAACTTGAAGCAAAATTTATGCTTTTTCATTTGTAAAATGGATGCCGAAGTAACCAAGGCATTACCAACTTTGTTCTTAGCTCTAGGAATGGGCTGGAGCATACCAAATATGAGATCATGCTTGAAGTAGTGCACCATTTTTTTGTAGAGAATTAGCTTGTCATCTTTTATTTGAGAATAATTATATTTTAGCAGATTTTTATTTTTACTTTTCTTAGGTTCAGATACCGCCACAATGTGGTTTTCACCATCCAACCATTTCTCTTTTCTTTTGACTTGATGACTGTGATACTTGATTGCTGATTCAATCTTTTTTGTTGCTAGTTCACTGGTGGAAGAAGTAACAGGTGTTGATGCGAGATGAAATGAAGTGACTAGTTCAATAGCATTTATGTGAGGGATATCATCTTTGGTGACAAGAGAGGTCAAGCCTATAGGGCAAGCTCCAAAAGCGTTAAGATATAGACTTGTCATAGAAGGACCAGTGTGATCCACTAAAGCAATACGTGGAACAAACTCATCAAACCCAACACGAGACTCATCAACTACGTTAGAGGGATTACAAGAGGTATGAACCACATCAACATCCATATCTATCATGGGAGGATCTTCTAGAAGAGGCTTAAGATGCCGAGAAGTAGAAATACTCATGTCATTATGTGAGAGATCACCTCTTTGTAGTAGTCATGCAATGTTGCGACATTGTCTATCATAGTTCAATGATTCTTTAGGCACATAGGTTCTAGACATAGAGGCCTCAGCTATATCATCAATAGATATACAATCTTCTCCCCAAAGAAGTGAAGTAGAAGGAAGATCATCTCCCATTTGAACCATAGTGTGCAGTGGTGACTCGTCTGTGTCTGAATTACTGAGCATGGGAGTATTTCTGGAATTATCTCTATAGATCCACTCTTGAATAGCTTGTTCTTCTCTTTCTGCTTCTAAAGGTACAGATGAAGGAACAAAAGTATCAAAGATCATCATAGCAGAAGTGGAAGGCTTCATGTGATCAGAAGGTTTCCCATATGACCTAGGAGAAATAGGTATAGAAGCAAAGGAATCCAGTGTATATTCACCCATACCAAGGCTCATCATCTTAAGTGATTTCTCAGCAGCAACTAGAGACATACTAGGATCAACAGAAGGTTCATTTTGAGGAATAAATTTTTCAGTAGCAGCAAGAGCATTGATAGCAATAGTATGGTCTCTAGGAATCACAACCTCAGTGCCATTGTATGGAAATTTGACACACTGATGATAAGTGGAAGGAACAGCCTACCTGTCATGGATCCAAGAATGACCCAAAAGAATGTTATATGCGAGTGGGATGTCCAATACTTGGAAGCTAATATCTTTCGTGATAGGGCCCACTCAGATAGGCAGCATGACAAGACCTTTAGAAGATCTTTCCACTTCATCATAAGCTTTTATAGTAATCTTCTTCTTAGAATCCATAGCAAATTCTGACAAACCCAATTGTTGTATGACATTAAAAGAAAAAATATTTAACCCTGCACCATTGTCTATCAGCACTCGGCAAACTCGGGTATTGTAGACTAGAACTTCAATGTGTAAAGCTAGATTATGTGGGTGAGCAATAGATATGTCATCTTCTATAGAAAAGGAGAGAGATAGTGGAGATGAAATATGGTTGACCATAGCCAAAAATTGATTTGGATCAATGTCATTGGGAACACGTGTTGTACATAGAGCCTCATCAAGAATCTCTCTATGCGAAGGGGATAACTGAAGCAGCTCAAGGATAGATATCTGAGCTGGTGTCTTTTGCAAATGTTGGACAAGATCATAGCTAAGGGTGGCTGAAGGACCCGCTTGTTTGGAAGGCAAAGCTTGCTTGGGATCTTGCACAGTTTTAAGGACAACCTTGGCTTGCCCCCTAGTAACAACATTCAATATCTCACTTTGGGAAGATGAACTATCACGTGTTTGCAAGACCAACTTTGGCTTACCATAATTGGCTTTATTATCATCTTGAGACCTCATCATTAGAACACTCTCAACAGGCTCTACCATGTTAATCACAAGCGTATTAGAAGGATACGTGTAATTGATCTTTGCATCATGATTCTTATGTGTTTGAGAGGTTTCCCCCTTATCATGCTTAGGTAGAGGATCTTTGAAAGTTGTGTGATCAAAAATTTTAGTTAAGCCATCAGTGGAGATTGTGTTGTTATCAATGAGGTCTTGAATATCATCCTTAAGCCTAAAACAATTATCTGTCGAATGTCCCTTGTTTCTATGATAATGGCAGTAATGATCCTCTCTCCACCAATCCAGCTTATTTATTGGATCCCAGTTACCAGGTTTATCAGGAAGCGTAAGATATCCATTGTCAACCAAAGTCTTAAGGATCACATCGTAAGGTTCTACCAACTTGGTAAAGAATCACTTTCGAAATGACTTCTTAGGCTTGTCTGCATATTGAGGTTTAGGAGCATTGTGAGCATTGCCAGCTTCTTGTTGTTTTGCTGCATAGATAGCGTTGGAGAGATTGAAAGCGAGCTCTTTAACTTCAAGTGCATCAACAACCCCATCATTAACAACATACTTGTTTTTATTCCAAGGTTTGTTCTTGTCTTTGCCATTGCCTTTAGCATCTTTATTAATAACAATATCCCCTTTTCTTATAGCTACATCCTCAATTCGATATGCAATTTCAACCATGTCATTGAAAGAGGAGAACAGTTGCTTCCTTAGATCATAAAATAGCTCAGGCACAAGTGTGTTGATGAAAATGTCAATCTTTTCTCTTTCAGGTAGCGGATGAGGATATCTAGAATACAATGACCTCCAACGTTGTAAGTAAGTTGCAAATGGCTCACCTTGATGTTGTCTTAGATTACCGAGATCTATCATGGTGACAGGTTGTTGGATGTTGTAAGAATAATGTTGGGTAAATCATTGACCCAACTCATCAAAAGTCTTAAGAGGTGGTGTCAATTTCACAAACCATTCTAAAGCTTGGCCTCTTAAGCTTCAAGGGAATAGTCATAGAAGAAATGTGTCTTCATGAAGAAATTCCATGCTAAGAGCGTAAAAGTGACGCACATGGTCATGGGGGTCACCATTTCCATCATACTTGTCATATTTGGGAACCTCAATATCCCTAGGAAACAGGGCCATGTATAGACTTTTATCAAAAGGAAGAGCACAAATTGATTCTACAAAAGAGACCTTTGGAGGCTCTCTTTCTAATGCCATTTGGGTAAGGCATTGATTTTTCTGACGCAGTTCTTCCTGAAGGACTTCCAATTCAGTTGGTACTCTTTGTTGGAAAATTTGTCTGACATCATAGTAAGGAGGAAGCTTGTATCCTCTTGAAGTCATGTATTGAAAATATTGATCGGCATTACACTCTAAAAGCTTATGCATCATTTGTTGGGAGACCACATCTTGTTCAAATCTCATAAGATCCTCACTAGAAATCTCATCATCAACCTCTGCCTCATGTTAAGAGGGAGGAGGTCTAGGAGGTGAAGAAGGCATACCAAAAGTGGTTCTTGGAGGAGATCTTGGTGGCGTGTTGTTGCCATTGTTGCCATTAAAAAGAGGTCTATGCTCATAGTTACTAGTCTCAGGTTGCTCATAAGACATTCCTCTATAATTCATACATCTAGCAACATCCATCCTTTGTTGATTATGTTCTTTGTCTAAGCGCGCTTGATTATCTTTATGCTCAAAATGTTCTTGGAAGAGTTGAAATTTTTCTTGTTCAGTCAAAGTGAGTGAGACACTGTCTATGTTTTTTGGGGGTCTTGAATGCGGAAAAGAGGAAACCTCCTTTGTACCACGGGGTAGCTTTAGAATCCTCAGATTGGTTAGATTTAGAATAGTTGTTGCTAATGGGTTCTTGTGAGCATCTAGTTGGAGAAGGTAACTGTGTATAATTGAATGGAGGATGACTCTCCTGTTCAAATTGAGACCGAGTTGTAACCGGCATGAAAAGAGATGTTGGTTGACTAATAGAATGAGACAAAGTTTCTCAGATTAATAAAGATCACTTGTCAAAGTAGAACAATAGAGAGATGGCTCATCAAAAGTGCTCAAGCACTTACAGCAATCAATTGACTAATGCCGAGTAGCGAGCAAGAAGCTCAATAAGCAAGTAGCTAGAGAGGTAACCGTGATGCGACAAGTGATCAAGAGTAGCATTTGTTAAGCTCAAATGCAATAGTTTTAGCCCATTTTTTTCAGTCTAGAAAAAATCTAAGCATGTAGGCAAAAAGCGAGCTTCAGGGAAGAACAGAAAAAGACACTCTACGACAGGTTAAAGTGCAAGTTTAGCAACTCCAGATTGCAACAGCAATAAGATAGCAAAAAGATTATGGGCAACACTTTCCAGGCAGACAGGGCAATACTTCTCAGTCGGGCGATACTTCACCTTAAGCTAGGTGATAGACCTCAATATACCAGAGCGATAGACTTCAAGCAAAGCAAGCGATAGACAGCAGGCATGAACTATCGCGCGATATTTCTCAGGAAGGCGCATGATACTGTTGCAGATTTGGGTGATTCTTTGACCAGTGAACATAAAAATCTTAGTTTTGAAGTGTTTTGATGAAGTTCAAAGGTTGGATAGTGCAATTTCTCAGTTTGAAAAGCAGTAACAGCAGATAAAAGATAGGTTTGCAAATAGTATAGGATCAAACATGTCATAGAACACTTGAAACAAGGGTAAAAGCAACCTTGCCAAGACAAGCACGTGTGATATCAAAATAGAGAACCTTATGAATGCTACTGTTTGTTTGAATGTTGAGGATGTTTACACTGGTATAGCACAATCAAAGACAATTCAAGCAATTACTACCTAGAAGGACAAGGCTCATTACTTAGCAACGTGGCCCACAACTTGATGCTCCCTTGCCTCACACCAAGTGGTTGCCCATAAGAGATATTGGCGTTGTCATGGAAGTGTCAAAAACAAAACCAAAGGAACACATATGGTGAGTGTCTTGGGGTGATCTAGGTTATTCCACTTGGATCAATCCTTGCACCAAGAAGCTAAGCAGCTAAAATAAGGTGGCCTCTATCTAATGGTTCGTAGTAAGGGCTTCCGTTCATAACACCCCTCTTGCTCCTCATAAAGGACTAGGACCTCGTGGCCTCAAGAGTACCTTAAGCATTCTTGCTCAATGCTTTCCCCATGGTCACAATCCCATGAGCTACTAACATCAAGCGAAGACAAGTGTTATGTCTACCAAGGTTTTGTGTCCTCGATAGCCTTGAGATTATAGTGAGTTGGAATCACTCACCACCAAGGAAAATGATGACAAGGTTGTCCCCACTTGGGTTGTTCCTCTTGATTGCTCGAGATCAGGCCCGCTAAAGGTTCCTATACTAAAAAAAGAATGAATGATTTTTGAGGTTCAAGGTTTTTGGTTCACCACAAGGGTGAAGAGCATACTCCCCTATCCCAAAAACTTCTCCCAAACACACTAAGCAAATATTCAATTACCCCCTTGCCTTCAAAATCCCAAGATGGGTCAAGATTTCTGTTTCACCACAAGGGTGAAGAGCATACTCTCCTACCACCTCAAAATTCCTACAACAAGGTATTAAGTGCCTAATAAATGAAAGGAAATATGCAAGTGTTACTTTGTATTTCTATTAGCTATGCATGGTTTACTTTTTCTATTTTTTTGATTTTTTGAAAATGATCATAGGGGGAGAACACTCAACAAAGAAATCATCATAGACATCACACAAAAAAAATAAAGCCAAGCAAGTCTTAGTGAGTGTGTGTGTGTGTGTAGGTCATAGAGTCAAACTTTGAGTATCGCATCTGCCAGTGAGAAATATTGCATCATCTAGACTGTAGGGTAGGACATCTGATAAGTGTTGAGAAACACTCAACGCAAAGGGAAGTGCTAAAAAAACATAGTTGGGGTGGTGTTGAAAACCACCATTTGCGAGGTGCCTAAGAAACCTAGATGCACAAAGAGACCCAAGATAAGCTAGAACAACGTATGCCCCCTAGACTAAGACAAGAGTCAATTCCAAGCTAGGAGAGACAAAGTGAGAAGTGGAGTGAATGAGCACCACGCAAGACAGATAGACATAGGTGCAAAGGGTCTCAAGTAGCGTCTATTTCTAGGTTTTCACCACTTGATAGATTTATTGCAATTTTTTCAGGACTTTTTATAATTTTTTTGTATTTTTGCTACCAAGGCGCCTGTTTCCAGGTTTTCACCAAGGCACTTTTTCTATTTTTTTTATTTTTTGAATTTTTTTGATTTTTTTGGTGAGACATCAAAGCGCCTATTGCTAGGTTTTCACTTGGATGCTCTTTTTTTAGTACTTTTTATGCTTTTTAGGAATTTTTCAGCATCATATATGAATTTTTTTGGAGTTTTTTCAGGATCAATAAAGTATGTACAAAGAATGCCCCAGACAGAAACGGGCATCAAGAATCCACTTCCTCTGATGTAGAGAACTGATAGGCCCCAGGCCCAAATGTTGCAATTGTGATGATAGGAGCTCTCAACCAGTTTGACCAATAATAACCAGCCCTAAGCAATGTCTGAGCTAGTGGAGGATCGTTAGAATGTGATCCACATATGCCATCATGGATTTCAGCTAGCACTTTTTCTGACTCCTCTATTTCTAGACACTTAAGGAGAGTTCCATCTAGACCCTTCCTATACAAGTCACCAGAGACAAAGGAAAACTGTAAGGGATGGCAGGAAGAATGAAGTGGTGGATTTTTAGGAGGGATATGAGGTGGAAGATATGAAAAGATGGTAGGATTGTAAGATTTGTGAGTAGGATAGCGTAATTCGTCCACCAGGAACTTGAAGTGAGATTTATGCTTTTTCATTTGTAAGATGGATGCCGAAGTAACTAAGGCATTAGCAACTTTGTTCTCAGCTCTAGGAATGGGCTGAAGTATAATAGATATGAGATCATGCTTGAAGTAGTGCACCATTTTTTTGTAGAGAATCAGCTTGTCATCTTTTATTTGAGAATCATTATTTTTGAGCAAATTTTTATTTTTACTTTTCTTAGGTGCGGATACCGCCACAATGTGGTTTTCGCCATCTGACCATTGCTCTTTTCTTTTGATGTGATGACTGTGATACTTGATTGTTGATTCAATCTTTTTTGTTTCTAGTTCGCTGGTGGAAGAAGTAACAGGTGTTGATGCGAGATGAAATGAAGTGACTGGTTCAATAGCATTTATGTGAGGGATATCATCTCTAGTGACAAGAGAGGTGGAGCCCATAGGGTAAGCTCCAAAAGTAGCTAGATCTAGATTCATCATAGAAGAACCAACGTAGTCTACTAAGGCAATATGGGGAACAAACTCATCAGACCCTGCACAAGACTCATCAACTACATCGGGTGGGTTACAAGAGGTATGATCTACATCAACATCCATATCTGTCATGGAAGAACCTTCTGGAAGAGGCTTAAGATGCCGAGAAGTAGAGATACTCATGTCGTTATGTGATATATCACCTCTTTGTAGTAACCGTGCAATGTTGCGAAGTTGTCTATCATAGTGCAATGATTCTTTAGGCACATAGATTCTAGACATAGAGGCCTCAGCCATAGCATTAGTAGATATACACTCTTCTCCCCAAAGAAGTGAGGTAGAAGGAAGATCATCTCCCATTTGAACCATAGTGTGTAGTGGTGACTCATCTGTATCTGTGTCTAAATTACTGAGCATGGGGGTACTTCTAGAATCCTCTCTATAGATCCACTCTTGAACAACTTGTTCTTCTCTTTCTGCTTCTAAAGGAATGGATGAAGGAACAAAAGTATCAAAGATCGTCATAGTAGAAGTGGGAGGCTTCATCTGATCAGAAGGTTTCCCATATGACCTAGGAGAAACAAGTATAGAAGCAAAGGAATCCAGTGTATATTCACCCATACCAAGGCTCATCATCTTAAGTGTTTTCTCAGCAGTGACTAGAGACATACTAGGATCAACAGAAGGTTCATTATGAGGAACAAATTTTTCACCAGCAGCAAGAGCATTAATAGCAATAGTATGGTCTCCAGGAATCACAACTTCATTGCCATTGTATGAAAATTTGACGCACTGATGATAAGTGGAAGGAATAGCCTGCATGTCATGGATCCAAGGATGACCCAAAAGAATGTTATATGTGAGTGGGATGTCCAATTCTTGGAAGCTAATATCTTTCATGACAGTGCCCACTCGGACAGGCAGCGTGACAAGACCTTTGGAAGATCTTTCCACTTCATCATAAGCTTTTATAGTAATCTTCTTCTTAGAATCCACAGTGAATTCTGACAAACCCAATTGTTGTATGACATTGAAAGAAACAATATTTAACCCTGCACCATTGTCTATCAGGACTCGGTGGACTCGGGTATTGTAGACTAGAACTTCAATGTGTAAAGCTAGATTATGAGGGTGAGCAATAGATATGTCATCTTCTGTAGAAAAGGAGAGAGATAGCAGAGATGAAATGTGGTTGACCATAACCCGAAATTGATCTGGATTAATGTCATTGGGAACACATGTTGTACGTAGAGCCTCATCAAGAATCTCTCTATGTGAAGGGGATAACCGAAGCAACTCAAGGATAGATATCTGTGCTGGTGTCTTTTGCAAATGTTGGACAAGATCATAGCTAAGGGTGGCTGAAGGAGCCACTTGTTTGGAAGGCAAAGCTTGCTTGGGATCTTGCGTAGTTTTAAGGACAATCTTGGCTTGCCCCCTAGTAACAGCATTCAATATCTCACTTTGGGAAGATGAACTATCAAGTGTTTGCAAGACCAACTTTGGCTTATCATAATTGGCTTTATTATCATCTTGAGACCTCATCATTAGAACACTCTCAACGGGCTCTACCATGTTAATCACAAGCGTATTAGAAGGATACGTGTAATTGATCTTTGCATCATGATTCTTCTTATGTGTTTGAGAGGTTTCCCCCTTATCATGCTTAGGTAGAGGATCTTTGAAAGCTGTGTGATCAGAATTTTTAGTTAAGCCATCAGTGGAGATTGTGTTGTTATCAATGAGGTCTTGAATATCATCCTTAAGCCTAAAACAATTATCTGTCGGATGTCCCTTATTTCTGTGATAATGGCAATAATGATCCTCTCTCCACCAATCCGGCTTATTTATTGGATCCCAGTTACCAAGTTTATCAGGAAGCATAAGATATCCATTGTCAACCAAAGTCTTAAGGATCACATCGTAAGGTTCTGCCAACTTGGTATAGACTCTCTTTCGAAATGACTTCTTAGGCTTATCAGCATATTGAGATTTAGGAGCATTGTGAGCGTTAGCAACTTCTTGTTGTTTTGTTGCATAGATAGCATTGGAGATATTGAAAGCAGGCTCTTTAACTTTAGGAGCATCTACAACCCCATCATTAACAAAATACTTGTTTTTATTCCAAGGTTTGTTCTTGTCTTTGCCATTGCCTTTAGCATCTTTATTAATAACAATATCCCCTTTTCTTATAGCTACATCCTCAATCTGATATGCACTTTCAACCATGTCATTGAAAGAGGAGAACATTTGCTTCCTTAGATCATAAAATAGCTCAGGCACAAGTGTGTTGACGAAAATGTCAATCTTTTCTCTTTCAGGTAGCAGATGAGGATATCTAGAATACAATGACCTCCAACATTGTAAGTAAGTTGCAAATGGCTCACCTTGATGTTGTCTTAAATTACTGAGATCTATCATGGTGATAGGTTGTTGGATGTTGTAAGAATAATGTTGTGTGAAGCGCATAGCCAACTCATCAAAAGTCTTCAAAGGAGGTGTCAACTTTGCAAACCATTCTAAAGCTTGTCCTCTTAAGCTTCGAGGGAATAATAATAGCAAAAATGTGTCTTCATGAAGAAAGTCCATGCTAAGAGCGTAAAAGTGATGCACATGGTCATGGGGGTCACCATTTCCATCATACTTGTCATATTTGGGAACCTCAATATCCCTAGGAAATGGGGCCATGTATAGACTTTTATCAAGAGGAAGAGCACAAATTGATTCTGCAAAAGAGACCTTTGGAGGCTCTCTTTCTAATGCCATTTGGGTAAGGCATTGATTTGTATGATGCAGTTCTTCCTGAAGGACTTCCAATTTAGTTGGTACTCTTTGTTGGACAATTTGTCTGACATCATAGCCGAGAGGAAGCTTGTATCCTCTTGAAGTCATATATTGAAAATATTGATCACCATTACGCTCTAAAAGTTTATGCATCATGCGTTGGGAGACCACATCTTGTTCAAATCTCTAAGATCCTCACTAGAAATCTCATCATCAGCCTCTACCTCATGTTGAGAGGGAGGAGGTCTAGGAGGTGAAGAAGGCATACCAAAAGTGGTTCTTGGAGGAGATCTTGGTGGCGTGTTGTTGCCATTGTTGCCATTAAAAAGAGGTCTATGCTCATAGTTACTAGTCTCGGGTTGCTCATAGGACATTCCTCTATAAGTCATACATCTAGCAGCATCCATCCTTTGTTGATTATGTTCTTTGTCTAAGCGTGCTTGATTATCTTTATGCTCAAAATGTTCTTGCAAGCGTTGAAATTTTTCTTGTTCAGTCAAAGTGAGTGAGACACTGTCTGTGTTGTTGGGGATCTTGAATGCGGAAAAGAGGAAACCTCTTTTGTACCACAGGGTGGCCTTAGAATCCTCAGATTGGTTAGAACTAGAACTATTGTTGCTAATGGGCGCTCATGAGTGTCTAGTTGGAGAAGGTAATTGTGTATAATTGAACGGAGGATGACTCTCCTGTTCAAATTGAGACCGAGTTGTAACCAGCATGAAAAGAGATGTTGGTTGACTAATAGAATGAGATCAAGTTTCTCAGATTTGAGATAAGAAAAGCTAATAAAGATCACTTGTCAAAGTAGAACAATAGAGAGATGGCTCATCAAAAGTGCTCAAGCACTTACAACAATCAATTGACTAAAGCTGAGCAGTGAGCAAGAAGCTCAATAAGCAAGTAGCTAGAGAGGTAACTGTGATGCGACAAGTGATCAAGAGTAGCATTTGTTAAGCTCAAATCCAATAGTTTTAGCCCATTTTTTCAGTCTAGAACAAATCTAAGCATGTAGGCAACAAGCCAGCTTCAAGTAAGAATAGAAAAAGACACTCTACGACAGGTTAAAGTGCAAGTTTAGCAACTCCAGATTGCAACAGCAACAAGATAGCAAAAAGATTCTGGGCGACACTTTCCAGGTAGACAGGGCGATATTTCTCAGTTGGGAGATACTTCACCTTAAACCAGGTGATAGACCTCAATATACTAGAGCGACAGACTTCAAACAAAGCAAGCGATAGATAGTAGGTGCAAACTATCGCGCGATATTTCTCAGTAAGGAACGCGATACTATTGCAGATTTGTATGACTTTTTGACCAGTGAACATAAAAGTCTCAGTTTTGAAGTGCTTTGATCAAGTTCAAAGGTTGGATAGTGCAATTTCTTAGTTTGACAAGCAGTAATAGTAGATAAGAGATAGGTTTGCAAACAGTATAAGATCAAACATGTCATAGAACACTTGAAACAAGGGCAAAAGCAACCTTGCCAAGACAAGCACTTGTGATATCAAAATAGAGAGCCTTATGAATGCTACCGTTTGTTTGAATGTTGAGGACATTTACACTGGTATAGCACAATCGAAGATAATTCAAGAAATTACTACCTAGAAGGACAAGGCTCATTACTTAGCAATGTGGCCCACAACTTGATGCTCCCTTGCCTCACACCAAGTGGTTGCCCATAAGAGATATTGGCATTGTCATGGAAGTGTCAAAAACACAACCAAAGGAACACATATGGTGAGTGTCTTGGGGTGATCCGGGTAAGGCCACTTGGATCAATCCTTGCACCAAGAAGCTAAGTGGCTAAAAGAAGGTGGCCTCTATCTAATGGTTCATAGTAAGGGCTTCCGTTCATAACATCCCTCTTGCTCCTCATAAAGGACTAGGACCTCATGGCCTCAAGAGTACCTTAAGCATTCTTGCTCAATGCTTTCCCCATGGTCACAATCCCATGAGCTACTAACATCAAGTGAAGACAAGTGTTATGTCTACCAAGGTTTTGTGTCCTCGATAGCCTTGAGATTATAGTGAGTTGGAATCACTCGCCACCAAGGAAAATGATGACAAGGTTGTCCCCGCTTGGGTCATTCCTCTTGATTGCTCAAGAGCAGGCCCGCTAAAGGATCCTTATACTAAACAAAAAGTGGATTAACTCTTGAGGTTTAAGGTTTTTGGTTCACCACAAGGGTGAAGAGCATACTCCCCTATCTCAAGAAACTCTCCCAAACACACCAAGCAAAGATTCAATTACCCCCTTGCTTTCAAAATCTCAAGATGGGTCAAGATTTCTGTTTCACCACAAGGGTGAAGAGCATACTCTCCTACCACCTCAAAATTTTTACAACAAGGTATTAAGTGCCTATGAAAGGAAACAACTAGTATATGTCGCACTTAATAAAGAAAGCAATTAAACAAGCACTTGATTTGATTTTTATGCTTAGGGAAGCCCTGCAAAAACCATTAGTAGCCCTCTTTGACATGTGATTTTAGCAAATTTCAAGCAAGAAGCATCTACAACCACAACTTGTTAGACCAACAAGAGTTAGGAGAATCAAAATCCAAAATCTAACAATGATTAGTACATGAAAAATTAGATAATCTGCAAAAATAACTGATCAAATGATAAAATCTAAAAATGAAACCATCATGGTTGGATTAGGCTCGGAAAGACCTTTCCAACGATATATCACACTTAAACTTTCGATACCATTTGCAAAATTTCAAAAAAATGGGCACCCGTACTTTTGATACCTCAGACTTCACCAGTATCACATGATACAGTTTCCTATAGCCAGGTGATATACCTCAGTCCGGGTGATATACTGCACAATAGGCAGGCGATACTTCGCACAACACTAGGTGATATACCTCAATACTGTCATGCGATTCTTCTCTGGCACGAAGTGTCACAAGCGTATAGTAAGGTATATCGTGCGATATACCTGAGAAGTATCACGCGATACTCTGAGACAGAGAACCAGAACCTGCAAAATTTCTGAAAAATAATCTGAAAAATGATGAAAATGCAAGAAACTAAAGGGCAAAGCCTATCTACTCTGCCCCACGGTGTGCGCCAAAAATGTGTGCTATAATTGTGTCACACTTCTATGAATCATTACATTCAAGAACACTCAAGAATGAGGTCTCAAAAATCAATCCATAGCTCCCTAGGCATGGAGTGCAAGGGTTTTAAGAATGCTCTCAGCTAGAGCTATTTAGCCTATAACCTTGCTAGTAAACCATGCAATGGGAGATTCAATGAAGACAAGGGCAAGAATGCCAATATCCTCAAGAATCAAGAATGAAAATGCAATGCAACTATACTAGAAATGGAAATGCAAGCTAAGCTATGAAAGGAAATATGCAAGTGTTACAACCCAAGCTAATTAATCTATGTGAGCTAATCTAGAGCATAGAAATGAAGCTAATCTAAGAAAGCATAAATATGAAGCTAAGATAAGAATGCAAGAATGAGATGTAGATGCTAAGAATGCTCCAAATCTTCAAAAAGCTCCAAAGTGACCTAGAAATCCTGCAGCATAAAGTTAGCATAAAAAGTTGAGGATCTAGAATGAAGAAGAGAGCTCTCCTTTTAAAGGAAATGAGAAGGAATGGACCATGGAGATTAAGAGGCAAAAGATTTAATCAACGGTGGAGCTTGAAAGAGGAGCAATCCATGTGCACAAGTATCCTCCAATGAGAAAATAGGATTTGACTTTTGTGTTCATATGAGACAAAAAGTATTTTTTTCCCTTTTTATAAAATAAGAATAATGTTTTATTTGTGCAACTTAGGATAAGAGGAAAAGTGGGGGCTTTTTATTTAATAAAAGGGGAGGAAATATTCCTTTTAATTAAATAAAGACTTAGGATAAGATGGTTAGCCCATAGAAAATAATCAAATAAATGATAGAGCTAGGATTTGATCTAGAATAAGCAATTTATGATTTAGCAAAAGGGGCTAATAGTCTAGATGACCATTTTTGGGTGTATACACATATTATGTGAGTTTTTCTATAAGATTCCATGGTGCTTTGATTCACAAGCTTTATATATGAGTAGTTTATGTTATTTAGGAATTTTCTTATAAGTTATTTTATTTCAATTTCTCATTACCCTCAGCTTCTAGTCATTTACTTAGAAATCTGATGAATTATAGATTCATGTTAAAATTGCATAATAGTAGTTGCATACATATCTAAATCCAAAAAATACAAAAAAGATTATTTGTTAAAATTTCTTTTACATCCTCTCCAAGAATTGAACCAAAAAAGGCCACCTTGTGAAAAGTTTCACGTTTATCTTCGATTGAGTTATCGATATGGTTGAGACCCAACCTAAAAGGAGCCTTGGGAGTGATTGTATCACTCTTTCAAGAGGGGAATTCGTACTACAGATTCCTAGCAGTTGTCTCATGTAAAAATGATGCTCAACATAACCTTTCATAGGGTGGAAAACCTAATTACAAGATACGATAGTAACCTCAATTAATATGTAATAGTATATGAAAACAATAAACTTAGGCTCACAGAATTAAAAATGGATAAGAAACACCTATACATCCTTCCATCTCAAGATCCTATGAGATCTGCAGAATGAATCTCCTCTGATAATGGTTCATTATTCTTCGGAATCAAGTCCCTAATACCGCTAACTTCCTTTACAACTATTTTTCATAAAATCTATTGTCATATCTTTGTGAAAATTTCTAAATCTTGAATCAAAACTGTCAATTTTGAAAATCCCATACACTTGGTAGTTGTCATAGCCATGGATACAAATCTTTGAAAGACTACCTTTATCTGGAATCACGGGTCATGCTTTAGGGTTTGAACCCAAATACTTCAAGCATCATATGAAATGTCATTTAAATGTTAAAATTAGTCATCCATTCTTTGTTGTGAGTAAGACCAACCCATGCCCTAGTTTTAGTATTCAAGCTCGAAAATAAAAAAGTGTAAAAGGAAACTTAAAACACCATTTTATAGGTTTTTGAATATCAATGACTAAAAGTCACTTTAATGTTTCCATTGAGAGAGGACTTTTTATTCCTCGTTATTTAACTATAATTTTAACATCTTATTATGGCTCTAGTATGAACATCTTATTACTTTTTAGTTTTTTAGGTATTGCTACTAGCTTATTGAACTTTGGTTCCAAGGAAAACATTTCGTTTACTCATTTTTTTGCTAGTTTTAGTTGTGAATATGTTGTTGGACTATGTGTTGTTAGATGTTTCTTATAATATGTTGCTTTTCTCTAGTAGTAGTTTTTTACGTTGATTTGTTGTTAGTGTTCTATTAACTAGTTGTTTGTTATGCCTTTGGGTTGTATATTTGTAAGGGACAACATCCTTATTTTGTTGTTGATAAATATCAAAAACATCAATTTAGAAAATTCAATTTCAATAGAGATAATTTAAGTTTGAGATTTTTCTTGAGTTTAAGCTATCAAAGTAATCATTATTATTAATGGGCTTATATTATAATAAAAAATGTAAAATGAAGTATTTTTATTTGTGTATGATTTAAAAGTGATTGGTGTTTTATAAATTCCATCATGTTTTATATATCTATTCAAATTTAATATAATCATTTTTTAACTATATTTTGTAAGTACTATAATCATTTATTTTTAATCTATAAAATTATACTCTATTTATTGTGCATACACTCTTATCTTGTGTGCCTCTACAAATGTATTACTTCAAAATCCTATGGTATATAGGAGTCAGCCTCAAATTCTAGGCCTACTTGCATACTTCAATAGGTTGTAACATGTATCTATCAAACATGTAACAATAACATAACAAAAAGATAATATCAATCAAATCATCATAACTATGTTTTTAATAATAACACCTAATTATAAACCAACATGTAATATAGACAAATACAATATTTAATCTTTTGTTAAATAAGACAAGACAAATGTTTGTCAATGAGGTTTTGCTCTAATGACAAGGTTATACGGTTCGTAAGATGGAGATCCATGTTTGAATCCCTAAAGTGACATCTAGTATTGGAGTTCCATGTAGTTGCTCTTGGACTTTCATTGTGGCTTCTAAATTAATATTACTTGAGTAAGTGGATTCCAAGTTGAATAATTTTCTTCTTAGATAAATACATTGATTGAGAAGGTAGTCCCCTTTGTGATCTCTCCCAACTCAGAGCTAAGCTCAAAATCGTAAAACTCATCAATTAAAAGAAGACGAGATAAGACAAAAATTAACACAAATAGAAATTCTAATAACTATACCTTTTATCTTATATTCTATGATCTAATCCATTCCACTTCAACTACACCATAATTAATCTTTAAATTATTTTTTACACAACTGCACTTATTAAATAAAACAATCCAAAGTTCAGTCATATATTAATAAAAATCATATTTTGAAGAGAGTCAAATATATTTTAATATTTTTCCTTGGTATTCTTGATAATCAGTATGAACGTCAAAAATTCTTTTTAAAAATATGGATAATGTGCTTAATTTCCTTCACATGGCTTCGTTTTCAGACTCACAATCAGTTATGGAGATAAAATCAGTGGATACGTTTCGCTTTCTTGAGTTGCAAGATTCGAAGACAAACCCACGGGCAGAAAAAGATGAGGTTCATTGCAAGTGCTATCTGACGTATGACTCCATGATTACAATCATCCTAAAAGACACAAAATTTGTCATATCCCATCATTGGACAAATTTAACATGTGATACCCTTTGTTTCTACATTGTTTTAGAAGTATGTGATATTCAATCAAAAATATAATCATAACGGAAAAAAATTGATAGTCTCTATTAATATGATCAATAAACAATTTAAAAGCTCAATGGGGTGTTGGTACATGGAGTTGATGTATTCCACCCTTTGTTTTCTAGTTTTAATCTTCTTCCATTACTATTATGTTCACTCTAATAATAAATAGTTATAGTATTAGATTGAATGATACCTTTTATTTTATGAATGCTTCTTTTTAATATGGAGATGAAATTTACATAATTCTAGTTGGTGATATAATTTGGTTTAGTTTATAATAAAATTATAATTTATTTATTTATTCGTTTATTTTAATATCAATTTTATCTTTTTTTTTTTAAATAGAAGATTTGAACTCAACACTATCTGGATGATTACTACATAGACTTTTCCATTAAATCAAATATCTTTTGGCAATATCCATCTTACTTCTTGGATTAGAGCCTAGTTTTCCCAATTCGTTGTTGCTCTCATGACCCTAATCTAGTCAATTAAAACTTCAATTTTATTTATCCCTAGCATGACTCAAGTCAATCCTAATATTATCATTTAGCATACATGCCAAAATGTTAAAGTTGTGTACCAAGACTTGTAGAGATTGACATTGCCTATAAGTCATCGTCGATCACAATCATTCATCCAAAAATATGACTGGACTAAATTGGACTAGTAGAGTTACTCATAACCACTTGAGTAATTAAGGTCACTAGCAACTTAGAAACTTGAAAAAAATGTAAAGTTATTGGATTATGAGGTAAGAAATGATATAGAGACAATAATGCGGCATTTGAGGTGATCTAGAGGATTTCAATAGGCTATGCAACAAGTTGCAAAATTTAACCCTATGTATAAATGTAAGAATAGTGAATTCACTTTTTATGGCTAGCAAAATAATCAATCACAATGGAAAATTATAAATCCCCCCGCCCCCCTCCTCCCCACCAAAAGAAATATGAATTTCATAGAAAATACAAAAATAAACGGTCTTCTAGAAGTAGTGAAAAAATAACTAAAGTGATAACAAGTGAATCTTAAATGGTTTAGGCATTTGCATCGACTCTTTTCATGCTTGTTCCTTCATTTTGATGCTATTAATGAATATAATAGTAGCATATATTTTAGTTAAACATGAAGTTAGGAGGGATGAATCTTCATGTAGCCTTCATTTTGTGTTGTTGCATGTTGATTGTAAGAGGAACAAGGTTTATGAGTTGAATGATTTCAAAGTGGGTATGAATAAGTTCAAAAATACAAAAATAAATTTGATTTTCTAGTTTTTATGTATCTTTTATAGAGATTATATTTCTATTCCACTATTTTTTTTAACCCCAGTTATAAATAAATTTGTATTATTGGATTACTAGCAATGCACCTTAGTGTGCAATGGGTATGTCGAAGAAGTGTGGAAGGTCAATAAGGAAAAAAAATGGTCTATGTATTACATGCATTTGTGCAATACATGAGGTCAATTGGTAGACTATTTAATAAGTGATGTACGTGCAACACAAGCCTAAATGGAGAAGTGATAACTTTAAATCAACTATGCATTCACTTATAGAGGTCCAAGTATGATTGAAACACAACCTTTTAATTGGGAAGATAATAAGACTGCATCGCCAATATGCTCATGTTATGTTTGCAAAAGGGAGAGATGGATAGATAGGGAGAGAAAGGAGGGATAAATGGGGAGGAGAGAGGGGGGATATAAGGGTAGAGAGATGGAGAGATAACAATAAATATATATAGGAAGAGATAGAAGAAGAAATATGAAGAGACATCCATAGAGAGGAATGGATATAGATATACAGGTATAAGGAGATAGGGGGAAAGAAAACTAATTAGTTTATCCTTACATTTATAAATTGATAACCTTGTATTTGTTATATAGTTTAATTTCATATAGTTAACTTTCATATCATTTATTTTGTAGATATTGTGATCCAATGGAAACATTAATATCAAGCTTCATTATTGCCAATAGAGCATTGCTTTTATGAAATATAAAATTGGCTAATCTGTCTACAAGTGTAAATTTATTCATGCATAGAGGTTTGTGATAAATTACAATAATATTTTATATATTTGATGCAGGAGCATCTCAAGTCCTTGGTAATCCTGTGTCACCAAAAACATTTTGTGTTTTCCTATGTTGCTTGGTTCCTTCTTTGAACAAGTTGGTTCGGTCTTTCTTGGTTTCCTTTGTTAATCGAGGTTGGTCTGTTATCTCTCTGGCACTCGGTTAATTCCCTAGCGCTCGGTGATGCTTGTTTGGCACTCGGTTATCCTTTCTTACAGAGGTGTTTGTTTTAGTTTCTTGTTGAGACTGACTTGTGCAATTAATTATGGTCATGGATTTAATGCTGGTATCTATCATTGGGAAGCATGTTGACCTAGATCTAGTCATTCCTTTCGTTGATGGTGGATATGAAGGCTGACTTGTTCAGTAGCCTCTTGTACATATTGTAATCTTTGGTTGTAGTTTAGGGGGTAAGTTTTTGGGATAAGAGATAGAAGATAGAAGATTGTAGATTGTTTCAAATCCTCGCATGTTGGAGGACTTTTGTACTTGAATTGTAATATCTGGCCTAAACCGGGAAGGCCTTACAACCCAACATGTATGAATCAATTTGATGAATAATAAGAAGGATATATGTATTCTCTCTCTCACTTGTGTGTTTGTTTCTTCTACGTGTGATCTCTACAAGGTATACCTGGTTAGGGTGTGCCTTTGGCCCCTCTCCATGTCCTCCCTTGCATCAGGTGGTATCAGAGCGAGGTGAGATCTGGATCTAGGTTTACGAATCTAGGTTTGAGGGTTCCTTCTTGTCAAACCCTAGTTGATTTGTTGTGGGGTAGAAAATTGTGATTTGGCTTGAAATTGCAGAGGGTTTCAAGATGGTTTGTGGGAGGTGAGATGTGGATCTAGGATTGGAAGACATGTTGAGACAACTTGCTACTAGATTAGAAGTTGTTGAAACAGCCCAGAGAAGAGGATGATATCTTGAAGATGTTAGTGATGATGAAATTGAGGAAGAACAAGGTGATGTAGAACCTGCATTGGTGATGGATCAAGGTGAGGAAAGATTGTTGAAGGCTTTAACAAATCTAAAGTCTGCACCACACTTTAATCCTCCCGAGTATAGTGGAAAATTAGATTCTGATGAATTGGTGGACTGGATCACTGAGATGGAAAAGTACTTTGAATATGAAAATATTCCTGAGGAAAAGAAGGTGAAAATTGTAAGCACAAAGTTGAAAAGTCATGCATCCTTGTGGTGGGAACATCTACAGTTGGATAGAAAGAGGAAAGACAAAGAAAAAATTAAGGTATGGAATAAGATGGTGAATAAATTCAAAGGAATGTTTTTACCTTGTGATTATCAGATTAACCTAGTTAGGTGAATGCAAATTTTGAGGCAGAAAGATAGCTCAGTAAAAGAGTATACTGAGGAATTCTATAGATTAGATATCCGATGTGGACACGATGAAGATGATGTGGAAAGAATTTATAGGTACCTAAATAGATTGAGATTTTCCATCCAAGAAGATATCAGTTTGGTTAAATTGGAGAACATTGAAGAAGCTTATCAATTTGCATTGAAAGTTGAGGAGAAATTGAATAAAAGACATGAGCAAAGACAAAGAGGTAGAGGTGGTAGATTCCCTAGAGGAAGAGGTAGATCTTATGGTGAAAATAGTAGATCTGAACCAGAAAAGATAAATTTGGATAAAGGCAAGACCGAGTGGAAAGGTGAAAGTTCGTCTAGAGGAATAGGCAATTACTACCAAGGTGGTTATAACAAAGGTAGTTTATGAGGAACTTGTTACAATTGTGGAGAAGAAGGACATAGATCATCTGAGTGTACACATGCAAGTAAGAAGGTTGGTAGCAGTAGAAATGCTTTGGTGCAAGAAGAGTCACCGAATGAACCTGAGAAGGAAAAGAACTTGATGGTAAGGAGAGAACTTTGGAGTGAAATTAATTAGGAAGATCTGGTAAGGAAAAGTTTGTTCAAGACCAGATGTAGAGTTTCTGATGAAGTATGGAAGGTAATCATTGATAGTGGAAGCTCGGAGAACTTGGCATATGAGGAAATGGTTACAAAGTTGCAATTGAAAATATTGGAACACCCGAAGCCCTATCAAATTTCATGGATCAAAGATGAGCATACACTCTTGGTAAGTGAACAATGTTATGTGAATTTGAAAATTGGAAAGTAATATGATAAGGTGTTATGTGATATCATGCCTATGGATTGTTGTCATATTTTGTTGGGTAGACCTTGGCAATATGATAGGCATGCTATATATGATGGGAGATTGCATAAATATACTATTTGGGCTGATTGAAGAACTCAAATCTTGCTAACTTTGATTGAAGAACCTGTTAGTAATGTTTTCACATCTATGAAATTTTGTTTGATGGAACGAAGAAAGTTTGTTAAGGATTTGAAGAATAATGATGTATGTTTTTCTGTAATTCCTAACAAACCGAGTAAGAAAATAGAGGATAGCATCCCTGAATAGATTAATAAGTTACTCATCGAGTACAATAAGATTATTTTTGATAATGTACCTGATGGTTTTCCACCAAAGAGAAGCATTGATCATTGCATGGATCTAATCCCTAGAGCTAGTTTACCGAATAAGGCACCACATCGGTTGACACCTACTGAGAATCGGGAATTGAACCGACATATTCAAGAATTGTTGCAAAAAGATTTGATCTGAGAAAGTTTGAGTCCTTGTGTAGTACTTGTTGTATTGGAACCTAAGAAGAATGGATAATGGTGAATGTGTACTGATTCCTGAGAAATCAACAAGATAATAGTGAAATATAGGTTTCCTATACTGAGAATGGATGATATAATGGATAGTTTGATTGGAGAAAAGTATTTTACCAAAATTGATTTGAAAAGTGGGTATCATCAGATCAGAATCAGAGAAGGTGATGAGTGGAAGACTTCTTTTAAGAAAAAAGAAGGTTTGTATGAGTGGTTGATTTTGCCTTTTGGTTTAACTAATGCACCAAGTACTTTTATCAGGTTGATGAATGAAGTTTTGAAGAAATTCTTAGGTAAATTTGTGATTGTATACCTAGATGATATTATGATATTCAGTAAGAACAGAGAAGAACATTTGTTGCATGTTAAACAAGTATTACGGAGATTGAAAGAAGAAAAGTTGCTGATAAATCTGAAAAAGTGTTCTTTCATGAAAGAGGAGATTGTGTATTTGGGATTTGTGATTTTAGCTGATGGTTTGAAGATGGATCCTAAAAAGGTTGAAGCTATTTTGAATTGGCCTACACCTGAGAACACTAGTGAGGTAAGATCATTTCAGGTTTTAGCAAGTTTTTATCGAAAGTTCATTAGGAATTTCGGTTCAATTTGTAATGCTATGACTCAGACTATGAGAGGAGATAAAAGAGAATTCAAGTGGACACATGGAGCTGATAAAAGTTTTGAGACTCTGAAGCAGAAGGTTGTTGAATTTCCTATGTTAGCATTTCCTGATTTCAATAAGGTATTTCAAGTAGAATGTGATGCAAGTGGAAGTGCAATAGGAGCTTTGTTGAGTCAAGAAGGTAAACATGTTGCTTTCTTTAGTGAAAAGTTGAATGATGCAAAAAGGAAATATTCTATGTATGATCAATAATTCTATGCTATGGTTCAAGCACTAAATAAATGGAGACATTATTTGATACCGAGTGAATTTTTGTTGTATACCAATCATAAAGCTTTACAGTATATGGGTAGTCAGAATAAGTTTAATCAGAGACATATGAAATAGGTTGAATATTTGTAGAGCTATACATTTGGGATAAAATATAAGAGTGGAGTCACTAATCGAGTTGTTGATGCATTAAGTAGAAGAAGAGCTTTGATGACCGAGATGAAAATTGAAGTTCTTGGATTTGATGACATGAGAGATTCTTATGAATTTGATCCTGATTTTTCTGAGCCGTGGAGAAAGTGCAGAGTACCTATTCAAGATCAAATGAGTACTAAATGGGAAGAATATTTCCTTCAAGGAGGTATCTTGTTTAAAGGTATTCAGTTGTGTATACTGAGAGGATCAATGAGAACTAATTTGATAAAAGAAAAACATAGTAGTGGTTTGGCTAGACACTTTGGTGTTGACAAAACATTGAATTTTCTTAAAGAGAAATAGTTTTGGCCATAGTTGTATAAGATGTTCATAAATTTGTGAAAAGTTGTGGAATTTGTCAAATTGAAAAAGGAGTAAGTCAGAATACTAGATTGTATACACCGATTTCTATTCTTGAGAAATCTTGGATTGATATCAACATGGATTTTGTTCTTGGCTTACCGAAGACAATAAGAGGTAATGATTCTATATTTATTGTTGTAGATAGATTTTCTAAAATGACACTTTTTATACCTTGTATAAAGACATCAAATGCAGTACATATAGAAGATCTTTTCTTTAAGGAAATTGTCAAATTACAAGGATTACTAAGGAATATCATCTCTGATCGAGACAGTAAATTTGTTGGATACTTTTGGAAGACCTATTGGAGAAAGTTTGGCACTGAGTTGAAATATAGTTCTACATTTCACCCACAGACCGATGGATAGACATAAGTTGTGAATAGAATCTTGGGTAATCTTTTTAGATGCTTAGTTGGAGACACACCAAGTAATTGGGATTCTATGTTGGCACAAGCAGAGTTTGCATACAATAATTCAATGAATAGGAGTACTGGAAAAAAAACTTTTTGAGATTGTAAATGGCATACGACCAAGAGGTATATCAGATTTGAGGGATATTGCTGATGAAGAAAAGAGAAGTGCTAAAGGAGTAAACTTTGTTGAGTACATGAAGACATTGCATGAAGAGGTGAAACAAAAGTTGGAGAAGAGTAATCAGAAATACAAAGAAAGAGCTGATAGATCTAGAAGACATAAGACTTTTGCAGTCCGTGATGAAGTAATGGTTCATTTGAAGTAAGGCAGATTTCCTGTTGGAACATATGGAAAGCTGAAAATGAAGTTGTTTGGTCCTTGCAAGATTTTGAGGAAATTTGATAGTGGAAATGCTTATGAGATTGAGTTACCCGATGACATGGATATATCACCTATTTTCAACATTTCTTATTTGTATGAGTACCATGAGTCGGATGATGAAATGATAGTACCAAATGATTATCCTAAGAAACATATAGAAGAAGTTGAGTAGATTTGGTAACAAAGAATTGGCAGAAGTACAAGAGGAAAACACTATGTGGAATATCTGGTAAAGTGGAAGAATAAACCAATTGAAGACAGTTCATGGATTTCACAATCTGAGTTGGATTCAGCTCAGATTGCACCTACTTCATGGTTTAGAGAATCATTTCAAATAACCCCAAGTGTATGATGTAGGAGCATCTCAGGTCCTTGGCAATCCTGTGTCACCAAAAATATGTTTTTTTTTCCTGTGTTGCTCAGCTCCTACTTTGCCCAATTTGGTTCAGTGTTGCTCGATTTCCTTTGTTAACAGGGGTTGGTCGGTTATCTCTCTGGAGCTCGATTAATTCCCTGGTGCTCGGTGATGCTTGTTTGGCACTCGATTATCCTTGCTTACCAAGGTTTTTGTTTTAGTTTCCTGTTGAGGCCGACTTGTGCAATTAATTATGGTCATTGATTTAATGCTGGTATCTATCATTGGGAAGCATGTGGACCTAGAACTGGTCATTCCTTCTATTGATGGTGGATCTGAAGGCTGACTTGTTCGGTAGACTCTTTTATATATTGTAATCTTTGGTTGTAGTTTATGGGGTCAATTTTTGGGATAAGAGATAGAAGATAGAAGATTGTAGATTATTTCAGATCCTCACATGTTGGAGGACTTATGTACTTGAATTGTAATATCTGGCCTAAATCGGGAAGGCCTTACACCCCGACATGTATGAATCCATTTGATGAAAAATAAGAAGGATATCTGCATTCTCTTTCTCACTTGTGTGTTTGTTGCTTCCGCATGTGATCTCTGCAAGGTGGACCTAGTTAGGGTGCGCCTTTGGCCCCTCTCCCCATCCTCCCTTGCGTCAATATTTTAGAACCTTAAAATTAAATAATTATATAGTTTTAATAATCTAGATAATTTTAATTCTAATTCTAACTCTATTTTTTTAAAAAATATTAATTTAATTTAATTAAAGATATAAGAAAATTATAATTTAGATAAAAATTGTATTCTCATAATTATAACTTAATCTACATAATTAATTATATATATATATGATAATTAATTATTATTTGAATGGTGTGAAATTGGGTTCACCTTATTGGGTAGGATCTTGGAAATGAAATGGACGGATATGTGTGATGGACAATATTGTGAACATGTAAATAAATGTAAATACTAACCTCAAAAATAGGGAAAATTTGGAAAATGCTAATTTCTGATGTCTGTCTGCAGTTTCGGGCAATTCTGCAAGCTATTCCAAGCTGGAAATGTCGAGACGAAGAAAAGCCAGAAAACTTTTATCTTTCTGGCAGCAGGTAGTCTTTGACCCCGATAAAAGGTCAAAGACTACTTCAGAATTTTGATGGTCATCTTTGATTTTGTTCACGGATCTCAAAAGTTCATCGAAAAGGGTATCCAAATCCAAGCTCTAATCCGCAGTCCTATACCTATACCTACAAGAAAAAGAGGGTTTTTGTTGTTTGGATGATGGGTTTGCCTTGGTCAAACCCTAATTTGGAATCAACCTTAATAATGAAATTGAAATGGAGAATGCTAGCAAGTAGTAGAAGTAGATATAACATTGAAGCTATGCAATTCAATAGATATGCAATTGTATTTCAAATGTAAACACGTATATTGATATGAAAGCTTGAACACAACAATGGAAAATGTAAATCAAAACTATGAATGTAAATCCAAAACCTCCATGATTTTATGCTTGGAATCCACCTTGATATAAGAATGAATGGATCTAGAATATGAACAAAGGATCTTGAAGGAAGATCACACCATCATGATGGCTAGATCTAGGGTTTGAATGATGAATCTTGCATACTTGAACCAAATCCCTTCAATGACTTGAATGCTTGAATCCTTGATCTTCAATGGAGAACTTGAATGGAGAAGAGGACTTGAATGGATGCTTGCTTGATCTTGAAAATCTCCTTGAGAGCTCTTGATGACTAATGGATGCTTAATGGAAAAAAGTGATGTGAAAGTGGATGGAGAAAATGAAGGCTTCCTTTTATAGTGATCTAGGGAAAATACCTCTAGAGAAGGCCGACATTGGAGAATTAAATCCCAATTAACCTTAAACCCTAGAAATGGACCCATATTAAATATAATTTAAGGATTTACAATTTCAAAACCTAAAATGGCCGACCCGAAAGTGGGAAAAGAAATATTTCTAAAACCCGACATTTGGAAATCATGGGACCTTGAAATTTGAACCCTGGGTCAAGGATGAGGTAGACCCCACCCTAGGTCAGGGTCTAGGTCATCCCTGACCTAGGTTAGGGTCTAGGTCATCTTTGAACCTCAAGGTTGTCTTTGACCTTGAGGTCAAAAACCTCAGGACCTCAATCCAGAGTTCTAGGAAATCCAGAAAGATAGTGAAAACAGGTGGAGAGAGAAGAAGAATGGGGGGAGAAAGTCAGATTTGTGCAAAGACCCAATCAAGGAACTTAACATGACCCCAGACCACTCACTCAAAAGGATAAACACTCTTAACATGGAAGTGCTTCCATTTTAATATGATACATTAAGCCCCCAATTTAGCAAGAGTACGGATTCGATGCAAACTCTTGGTAAAGGAGAAGAAAGAAGAGATCCAAGTGGATTCAAAATGAGATAAAATAACACTTAGCTAAGGACACAAGCCCCCAATCCAAGGATTCTAACTCAACATACATGCACGAGGGTATGAAAACAAAAAAGGAAAAAGACACAAAAGAGGGGTTAGTACTAAAACAAACCCAAATCAACTAGCACAAGAAACCTTGCTAAGAAATATTTCTCATACTAATATCATATTTGGAAAGCTATCATAAAAACCTAAATGATTACATAAGAATGACAAGAGAAACACTACAAATAACATAGCTTCATGATCCTATCCTACTAGCATGAAAGCGAAAAAGAGAGATTACCTCGCCCAGTAAGATGCCCACCTTACCATGAATCACCAAGGGAGGGAGAGCCAAACAGATAGCCAAACTTGATAGTTCACCCATAAACTATGCTTGCAACTGTAATGTGTCTTCTGATGGCTTCTGGCATATCCATAGATCCACCTTCTTGTATCACTATGAATATGAAATGCGTGTCTCCTCAGGATTTAGAAATGTTATCTCTATTGAGCTTTTAAGGTTGTCATTAGTACCAAAGGTATGTAAAGATATCGGTCGGTCACTTACATTGAGCTAATTGGTAACATAAAGCAGAACATACTAGTCGGTAAAGCTTATATATCAAGAAGCAAACAGTTTATGGAACACCAGCATACACTGACACTGACAGATAGTAAACACCGAGCATCACATTATACACCGATCAGTTTACACAATGTTTACCGAGGATCACAAAAAATGGCATAGTAATAAAAAATGGCACATTCTTCTATGCAAATGGTTACAATGGTTTCTAAAATGTTTTACCAAGATTGAGGAACATTTAATGTGATGATATTCATTAAATGCAATGTATATATTTTGTAATAGTTGATCTAGGTTATTATTGTACACCGTAGATCTTAGGGTTATGATTATATTTTGTAATGTAATTTTGTTAAAGCAACAAAAATAGAACACTATATATTTGTGTGTTTGCATCATTTTTAGTGTGAGCTCATATATGAATCACAAAGCACTTGAAGAAATTGCCTATCTTCAAGTCTATCAGTTAATAGAGCAGAACTGAATACAGGGGAATTCAGATTGAGTAGAATCAGCAGAGGCTACCGAGCAGTTTAGAGAAGAAATTCATCACAAGTAAGGTGATATTTTATTAGAACTTATAGATCTATATCAAACAATTGAGTTGTCAAATAGCAGATAATTACCTATTGCTTTCTAACAATTGTAATAGAGTTTTTGGATAAAATCTCTTAACAGAGTAGACTTAACAATCTTATGTAAATCTCTTAACTGAGTGCACACTTCATTAGTGTTGTTAAAATCCTATAACTAGGTAGATCTAGCCGATCTAACATGTCACTCCGAATAGGGTGAGATCACCAGAAGTGATCAAAACTTGTAGCCCTAATAGGCAAACCTTTTCTATCTGCAGTAGTGAAGAATTTGTGGGTGTCATCCCCACCATAGTTTTTACCTTCTAACAAGGGTTTATACATTACCAAAATACTTGTGTCATGTGATTGTGATATTGATTTCATGTTGTTTACTTACTTAAGATAATGGATGATTGATTCATGCAATTAGATTCAAGTTGTTTTGGTCGATTATCATTGTTTACAATTATAGATCTGAAAGGTTTACAAGTGAATTTTTTGAAGGCACTGATTCACCCCTCCCCTCTTAGTACCTATCTCTCCTAATTCCAACAATTGGTATCAGAGCACAGTTCTCTTTTTGAACAGTTTAACCACTGAAGGGTAAATATCTAAGTCATGGAGAGATACAAGCTTGACAAGACTATTGAGAATTAGAAGATACAAATGCAAATGTTTGTGGAATAGTATAAACAAGCCAAGGAAGGACTGAAGAAATTACTGGTTGAAAGGAAGAACCTAGCTATACTACAGAATGAGATTGGTTACCATGAAGAACCTATTGATGAAATATTCGAGCATATTGGATCTAGTTTTGGAAGCATCTCCAATGGATCTGAAAGAATAATCATTGATCTATCTAAAAAGAATCAATATTTAACTAATCAATTGAAAGCACTACAAATCAGTCAAGAATCACAGATGGTGAGAATGGTAGAAATAATGAAAAAAGAAAAACAAGCCGAGAAAGAAGGAAATTTGGCAATCGATGACTGAAGACAGATGAGTGAACAACTTCAAACTAAAGAGAGTGAGATACAAAGACTCACTGACTGACATTTCCAAGTAACTAATCAAGTGATGACTATGAATCAAGAGGTAAACTGAGTAAATGCAGAATTGTCAAGAAAATTGGAAGATGTTGCAAGACTCAGAGAAGAGAAGAGAAGCTGAGAAATGAAGTGAAAAATCAACAACAACAAAATGAAATGAAGAAACTTGTTGAGGACAGCTCTAAGAAGATTGATGACTTTTTGACTAATTAGAGAAGATTTGGAAGTAAAGCCGGTATAGGCTACACCAGTGAAGGAGAATCATCACAACAAGCTGAACAAATCAACATCAGTCAAAATCAAAAACCTAAAGTGTTGGCATCTTATCACTGTGGCAAACTAGGACATACATCTAATGTGTGTAGAAGCAAAGCACAAGGTAACCTCTTGTCACTCCTAAGTTTAATGGATATTGTTACTACTGTGGTAAGTTTAGACATCCTACTTATGACTGTAGAGATAAGAAAAATGATCTTGCTAATAATACCACTATGGAGAAAATATGCTATACTTGCAACAAGCATGGACACAATGCACGAGACTATAAGGTGAAAATGAAACAAGTCTAGACACCTAAGGAGAAACCACAACATAGGCCATATCAACTGAAGAGACAAGGTAATTCTTATGTTTGGGATTATAATACATGGACTAACTATGTTGTATGTGGTAGATATGGACACAATGCAGCAAATTATTATAGAAAGAGTCGGATTGGACAATCAAGAAGCTGGACAAGCACTAGGATGGCATGTATGCACTGTCATAAGGTCAGTTATTTAAGAAAGAACTGCAAAGACTGAGCACCAGATGAAAATCATATATTTGAAAGTGGATATACTATTGCAGATATTACGAAGTTAAGGAACACTATGTGGAAGAAGGCATCTAATGAGAATGCTGAGTCAAGTAATGTTGTCAATGAAACCTCATCCACTGGATTGGGTGACATCGGTACCTCCACTTAAGGTGAAATAGGTATGTATGGGACTGACATTTCAAAAGATCACATTTTACATACAGTTCCTTATGCATAATGTTCTTATACCAAATCAGCATGAATAAAGATGCACTATGGTTTACTTGTCATGAGCTAACAATGCTATACAGTTGGTAAAAGAGAGACCAAGAGTTGGTTACCTGTCGGTAATCACTATCTAAGGTTAGTTGAGCACATGTATCAATTGATGAAGAAATTTTATGTTAACCGAGCGGACAAAAATTTTAGTTGTCACTAAGCTGATAGCTATTTTGTACCAAAAGTTAGATCAAGCATTTATTGCATGAAAGTTTGAGTGGGAACATCAAAAAGTCTATAAATACATGGGAACAGAGTTCATTTTTACAATGTGATTTTGAAGAGCAGAGAATTCAAAGAGAAAAGTTTGAGCTAAAATATTTTCAGAAGGATTCAAGGCTATGTTAGATTGAACCAACATCACTCTTCATGATACCGAGTAAGTTCATTTGCAATCAAACACTTCTTATCCTACTTCTTGCCTAAACCCTAGAATCAATTTATGGCATCTACATCATCTGTGAGCAAAACTCAAAGTGTTGAGGAGGAAGTTAATCTAATCATTAGGGAAAATTTCAATGAACCTAAGTTTAAGCCACATCCCAAGGTCGCAACACAAATAGATACAATGGGCACTTTTTTGAGCATACCATAAAGGGTTTTATTGACAGAAGATGTAAGGTCTTATATTAATTGCAAAATCAGAGAAGTTGGAGATTTTGAAACTGTTGCAGCATATGAACAACTCTGTGGCCCCAATGGAAAAATGAAATTAGATTACAAGAAGATTGAGGAATTAGGATTATCATGTTTTATACACTTTCCATAATCATTTAAATCAGATTGGATCATAATTATTTTGAGCAAATATCACGATGACAAATTTTAGCTAGATAAACCGATTGAGGTCAACAAGAAAATGATCAGTAGGGTTACTGGGCTCCCTACAACCAACAAGGGTAAGGGTTTCTATAGTTCATCATGACTGGATGTTGAGAAATATACTGGATCACAATGAGATGGTCAGGAATTGAATTTTTTGATAATCAAGGACCCATCAGTCAAATTCGTAGCACATGTGATTGGGTACAAGTTATTTCAATCAAGCAGACTCAACAGCATACCCTGCAGCGCAGTAGACATGGCACAAAAAATTGTAGTAAAAGGTCACCAGGTTGATCTTGCCGAGGTACTGTTTCATCAACTTCAGGAGAATATGAAGACCATAAGGAAAAAGAAATCTAACACATGTAAGTTTGGATCTCTACTTGCATGCATATTTTTCTATCTACAAAAGTATGTACCTAGCATCGGTAAAGTAAATTGGATACCGGATGTACCGATAACAAAACAAATTAGTGAAATGATGAATAAGTTAGGAGATAATTTGAATATAGAGTTTAATGCATACTTCACGGAATTTCAATCTAAAATGCATAAAAGAAGCAGAATTCCAAGGGAATTAGTTCAAAGATTTGAGAATGACATATGTTTTGTAGTCAACACTAATTATACTTTGATAAAAGCAGTTGAACCTAGGATAAAATGGTTGGCACCGATGGGATATGAAATAAACCATGATTTTGCACTGAAATCTATTAATGCACTGCTTGCACTACCAAAAGATCCCATTGCCACTAGGTTCGGAGTATATGAAGAGGCCAAATCTAGAATTTCAACAAATATTGAGATCGGTAAAACAATTAGAAAGGTAAAGAAGATGAAGAAAAATCTCACTGCTAAATATGAAGATGGGTCTGAGACATCTGAAGAGACACCGATTGAATAGGAAACCAAAGGTCAGTTACAACTAGTTGACAAACCATATGATAGTGAGGAGATCGAGTCTGACAAAGAAGTAGATCCCACACTGGTTCCTCCACCTAAAATTCCTATAAAGAAGCAGTCACCTGTACATGAAGGTATGAAGACACGATTGTCAACTATAGCACCACCTACCGATAAGAAAGAAGTAGAGAAAGTAACAAAAAGGAGAGCAGCTACATCGACAAAGAAATACATTAAGAGAAAGAACAAGGTTGTGGCTGAGGCACCAAAGAAAAGGAGAAAATTCATAAGAAATAAGGAAGATCTTGAGGATACTGAGATAGAAGATGATGTTAATCAATTCAAAGTGGTCAGTCACAAGGCAAAAACAATAGATGAAATCATTGAAGACATAATTGAACATGGAGATCTCACTGATCCCTTACTAGACAAATTTGACAAAATGTCAAAAGAAGATCAAACCAAGACTGAAGAGGCTGTCATCCAAATGATGATAAAATTCAAGAAATTTCCAATGGAATTTGCCTGTGCATTACCGAAGAAATTGGATGATAAAATTACTAAAAAATGGGCTATTGCACTAGACACGGAGAAGAGAAAGAGAGAACTCTCTCTAGTTTGGGCAGCCACACATTTAAGCTTTGGAGAAGTTAGTGAATACTTGACCAAATACCAAGAAAACTTTATGATCAAGAATAGAGCCTTATTGATCATGGATAAAAATGTAGCAAATATGGATACCACAACAGATTCTATATGGACATCAATTTTGAAGGCTGAAGAAAAAGCTAAGCAAGAAGCATTCTTGAACTTGTCTAAGAAGAGACATAATTCCAAAGATAAGGGTATTTTCATTGATGAAGGAACTACAAAGAAATCAAAGAATACCAGTATATCAGTTACTGAGGCAATTGATATTACTGAGGACAAGGAAGAAATAAGTATTTCACAGGATGCACCAGATAAAGTTGAAATTCAACTAGAGAAGAAAACCGATGATGATGTACTCATTCAAGACATCACAAATGGTGATCCTGATGACCAAGATGATGAAGATGTAAATATTGCACCAAATAAAGATGAAGCACTAGACACTGAATGTCTATTTACATCACTACCGGGTGAACTTCCTGTACTTGTAGAAGCAGCTAAAATTCTTTCCCAAGTACAACCTGATGGCTCAGATCCCAAGCAAAATAAAGACATCAAAGGGGATCAAAACACAAAGAAACCTACAGAAATAGATGAGCCTACACATACAGAGGCACCTTCCATCGAAGCAAAGGAAATAGAAGAAGCGAAGGAAACAAAAGAAACAAAGGAAACAAAGGTTATCCCACTTGACACCGCATCTGAAACTCCTACTATATCAACTGAGACTACAACTACTGAGGAGCAGAAGAAGGAAGAACATGTGTTAACCAGGAAGGATACTATGAAGACTGGAGATAAAACTATTTCTATTATTGAGAAGAATTCACCTCTATCACTAAAGAAGAAGAAGGAAAAGGGCTAGTCACCATAGATGAAGTGATCATTATCCCTGATGTGACCCAAGGACCCTAAGCCTTGAAGACTTGACTAAATATGGGGAATTATGTACAAGGAAGGCATTGCAAGAGAAGTTGAAGCAAGAACACAAACAAAAATAAGTATTAACCGATGTGCAGGATATCCTCCAATAGGTAGTACCTGAGATAAATATTGATGAGGATACACCTATCATAGATCAACTTGCTACACTTGCTGAGAAGATTAATTCCCCGGACACTGATGCAGATAAATGAATTGAAGAAAGGGCAGAATCTAGGATACAACACAAATTAGCAGAGAAAATCAGCCTAGAAGTGGCATTATAGAAGGTCAAATTATCTGAGGTAATTACTGAAATGAAATCTATCACCTAGTTAATTTTTTAGTATTTATTGAAGCTTTGTACTATAGACACCTTCACTGTTGAAGTCAATGAAAAGATTAAAGGATTGGAAGCACAAATAAAGTTGAGTACAAATGTAGCTATAACCAAGCCTCATGCTTTATTAAAGCACATTTGCTGAGTTTAGGAACTTCGGCGGTTGATAGCAGATTTGAAGAAACAAGAAGAGCACATAACAGATCAAGTTACTGAGTTGCAAACCGAACTCATTCCATATCTAAAATTTTTTGAAGCACATATTGTCAAAGCTAAGCTACTAGTTGCAACACCAGAAATTTCAATGTTAGATAACATCTTTGACATGCATGCCCAAGTCAGTTTTGAGCACATCGTTCTCACCAACTTGAAAGAGGATGGGACAACCTCTTGGAGTCAGTGAAGAAAACCCATCAGCCTATTTTTGACAAGATGTGAGTATACTACTTAAAATTTTGTATTTGACATTACTATCAAAAAGGGGGAAAACAATGTATTAGCTGTTATGCCAAATATGTACATAGATGCTACATATACTACATATTATCGGGAGCATGCATCGAGGGGGAGTACTTAGTAATTAGAAATTTTTTGATGTGTATATGTATATGGCGGAGATATAAGTTATATAGAAAATTTTGTCTATATACATTCAAAGTTTTGATACTAATGCCAAAGGGGGAGATTGTTATCTCTATTGATCTTTTAAGGTTTTCATTAGTACCAAAGGTATGTAAAGATATCGGTCGGTCACTTACATTGAGCTAATCGGTAACATAAAGTAGAACAGACTAGTCGATAAAGCTTATATACCGAGCAGCAGATAGTTTACCGAACACCAGCATACACCAACACTGACAGATAGTAAACACCGAGCATCATAGTATACACCGATCAGTTTACAAAGTGTTTACTGAGGATCATAGAAAATGGCATAGTAATCAGAAATGACACATTCTTCTATGCAAAAGGTTACAACAATTTATAAAATGTTTTACCAAGATCGAGGAACATTTAATGTCATGATATTCATTAAATGCAATGCATATCTTTTGTAATAGTTGATCTAGGTTATTATTGTCCATCATAGATATTAGGGTTATGACTATATTATGTAACCTAATTTTGTTAAAGTAGAAAAAACATAACACTATATATTTGTGTGTTCGCATCATTTTTGGTGTGAGCTGATATATGAATCACGGAGCACTTGAAGCAATTGCCTATCTTCAAGTCTAATAGTTAACATAGCAGAACCGAATACAAAGGAATTTGGATTGAGTAGAATCAGCAAAGGCTACCGAACAGTTCATAGCAAAGATTCATCACAAGTAAGGTGATATTTTATCAGAACTTATAGGTCTATATCAAACAATTGAGTTTTCAAATAGCAGATAATTACCTATTGCTTTTTGACAATTGTAATAGAGTTTTTAGATAAAATCTCTTAATAGAGTAGATTTAAAAGTCTTATGTAAATCTCTTAACCAAGTGCACACTTCATTATTGTTGTTAAAATCTTATAACTAGGTAGATCTAGCCGATCTAACATGTCACTCCTAACAGGGTGAGATCACCAGAAGTGATCAAAACTTGTAGCCCTAATAGGCAAACCTTTTATATCTGTAGTAGTGAAGAATTTGTGGGTGTCATCCCCACCACAGTTTTTACCTTCTAACAAGGGTTTCTGCATTACCAAAATACTTGTGTCATGTGATTGTGATATTGATTTCATGTTGTTTACTTACTTAAGTTAATGGATGATTGATTCGTGCAATTAGATTCAAGTTGTTTTGGTTGGTTATCACTGTTTACAGTTATAGATCTGAAAGGTTTACAAGTGAAGTTTTTGAAGGCACCGATTCACCCCTCCCCTCTCAGTACCTATCTCTCCTAATTCCAACAAGGAACTTGTGTGCATTAATTTCAGAAGGTTTAGCATATAAATGCGTGTCTTTTCAGGATTTAGCAACGTATGTGTGTTACCTTCCAAGATTTAGCATATTGAAAAATTTGAAAAATTCATGTCTCCTCAAGATTTAGCAACTTATGTGTGTTACCTTTGGAAGATTTATCATATAAATGTGTGTCTTTTCAGGATTTAGAAACTTATGTGCATTACCTTCCAAGATTTAGCATGTAAAAATAGAAAACTATACTACAAGGGAGACCCTATATATGCCCCCCTCCTTATCTTGGTAGTCTACTAGACATGATAAGGAAGAGGAAGAGGATACCTACTTCACAATGCAAGGATATATCCTTTTTACAACAATGTATACCATATTCTTAGCGAGGGATAGTGACCCCTACATCCAAGAGCATAGATAATAATGAAAAGAATATGCCACTCATGGAAAAAGGATCCTCAAAGAAAGAGATCTTAAGACCCCTACCAAAGAGGAGTGCTTTAGATAAAATATCATCTTTCAATAGTGGGAACATAGATTCAATCATCAAGCCCCCTACAAAGAAGAGGAAAAGGAATCTTCAGAATGAGGGAAACAACTCTAACACGAAAGCAAGGGTAAGAGTTTATAATAAACATAATTTGCAACATAGAGAAGAGGTGATGACCTAGGACAACAACCTCTCATATAAAAAGGTTATCTATGGTAAAAACATCTATCAATATGATGAAATAATATTGCAATATAAACAAATACCACTAAGCTAAGGAAAGAAAATCCCTAGACAAAGAGAAATAAGAAAGAACCTTGCCCCCCAGGAATAGAGACAAGGGATACCTTTACAAAAAAAATGTCTTAGAAAAGATATCTTGAATAGAATCTATGAATGATTATAAACATAATACAAAACCATAGAGATATAGGAGAGAAAGAATACCAATTAAACCCAGTAAAAAGCCTAATGGATCCTAGGGGAATGGATGGAAATATACCTCTTGACCCCTAGTCTAGAGACAAGAGGAGTTGAAGTCTATATTATATCAGAAGAAGGGGAATCCCCTATATCAAAATTATGAAGGAATTGTAAAACTACACGAGAGTGAGATATAATTCCTAAAGCAGCTCTTTCTCTAATATATAACTTGGAATGTTTACAATCAGAAAGTAAATGTGTATTGCTATAATGAAAAGGAAATTTATATTTTTATAAAGCATCTATCGGCATAGGTCTAAAGATTTATTTCTTGGAATTCATCAATTCAACATATACCTTCTTAGCCACTTCTTGACAAGCATTACAGTTATCTAAGATAGGTGTGGGGAGAAGAATATGAAGAGGAGGACAATGATTAACATCACCTACCTTGACTTGACATTTTGAACAACCAAAACCATACATATCTGGTTTAGGGGTATATGAACTGGAAACCTAATACCATGTTCATTAACTCCAAGCCCTAAACCTATATAACCTTGTTTAGTCACCATATTATATCCGGTAGTGTACATATTATGTAAAGCTTCTATAGGAGGTGATTGTTTATCATGTTCATGAGTAAAGGTTGTATAAGGTGGAATAATAGGTTTTGAAGAAGTTTCTTTACCCTTTCCTTTAATATCACCATGAATTGGAGGAGAAGGTAAATCAAAGAAGTCTTGCACATCTTCATCTTGAACTATAGCTTGAATCCCATCATAAGTATGGGAAGAACTAGGGATAGCAGATGGAGAATTAGGTATTGGATTAGGAATAGGAATATTAGGAATCAGATTAGGAAGATTAGGAGATGGTGTATCATCTACCAATTTCTTCACATAATCCAAAAGAGTAATAAGTCTACTACATAAATCTTTAATGTAAGTTTTGAATGTAGAAAAAGTAGTATCGGTCAATTTCACAAAACCATAGGCAAGAGAAAAATGAAGGATCATCAACATAATGAAGTGAATGATACTCTCATAAACATCATAGGTATGGTAAAGAGATGATAAAATAATGGTAATAAAGAACATGACCACACACCAAAGCATCTTAACAATCTCCATAGTGAATGAAAATGTAAGAAATGTTTTTGTATTTTATTGAATATATAGATTTATTTTTAATTTTTTTGAAAATGCAAGAGCATAAAATAAACCTAATATTAATGCAAGAAGAGATTAAATCTAACACAATAGGGCATCTAAATCCACAAAATAAAAGAGGGTAAGTAGGTCGGGTTCACCAAAATGAATGGTGTGAAATTGGGTTCACCTTATCGGGTAGGATCTTGGAAGTGTAATGGAGGGATATGTGTGATGGAAAATATTGTGAACATGTAAAGAAATGAAAATACTAACCTCAAAAATAGGGAAAATATGGAAAATGCTAATTTCTGTTGTCTGTGTGCAATTTCAGACAATTCTACAACCTATTCCGGGCTGGAAATGCTGAGACGAAGAAAACCTAGAAAACTTTTATCTTTCTAGCACAGGTAGTCTTTAACCGCGATAAAAGGTCAAAGACTACTTCAAAATTTTGAAGGTCATCTTTGATTTTTTTCATGGATCTTGGAAGTTCGCCGAAAAGGGTATCCAGATCCAAGCTCTAATCCGCAATCCTATACCTGTACCTACAAGAAAAAGAGGGTTTTTGTTGTTTGGATGAGGGGTTTGCCTTGGTCCAACCCCGATTTGGAATCAACCTTAATAATGAAATTGAAATGGAGAATGCTAGCAAGTAGTAGAAGTAGATCTAACAATGAAGCTATGCAATTCAATAGATATGTAATTGTATTTCAAATGTAAACAAGTATATTGATATGAAAGCTTGAACACAACAATGACAAATGTAAATGAAAACCATGAATGTAAATAAAAAACCTCCATGATTGTATGCTTGGAATCCACCTTAATAGAAGAATGAATGGATCAAGGAGATGAAAAAAGGATCTTGAAGGAAGATCGCATGATCATGATAGCTAGATATAGGGTTTGAATGATGAATCTTGCATACTTGAACCAAATCCCTTCAATGACTAGAATGCTTGAATCCTTGATCTTCAATGGAGAACTTGAATGGAGAAGAGGACTTGAATGGATGCTTGCTTGATCTTTAAAATCTCCTTGAGAGCTCTTGATGACTAATGGATGCTTAATGGAAAAAAGTGATGTGAAAGTGGATGGAGAAAATGAGAGAGGAAGGCTTCCTTTTATAGTGATCTAGGGCACAAACCTCTAGAGAAGGCTGACATTGGAGAATTAAATCCCAATTAACCTTAACCCTTAGAAATGGACCCATATTAAATGTAATTTAAGGATTTACCATTCCGAAACCCGAAATGATCGACCCAGAAGTGGGAAAAGAAATATTTCTGAAACCCAACATCCCAAAATCATGGGGCCTTGAAATTTGAACCCTGGGTCAAGGATGAGGTAGACCCCACCCTAGGTCAGGGTTGAGGCCATCCCTGACCTAGGTTAGGGTCTAGGTCATCTTTGACCCTCAAGGTCATTTTTGACCTTGAGGTCAAAAACCTGAGGACCTCAATCCAGAGTGCTACAAAATGCAGAAAGATAGTTAAAACAAGTGGAGAGAGAAGTAGAATGGGGGGAGAAAGCTAGATTTGTGCAAAGACCCAATCAAGGTGCTTAACATGACCCCAGACCACCCACTTGGAGGGCTAAAAGCTCTTAATATGGAAGTGCTTCCATTTTAAGATGATACATTATTGTAATTATATTTATTAAGTATACGATGAAAAATGGACCCTACAACCACATCACATAATTATCTATGATAATGAAGTGGACCTTGTCAAATGTACTGGTGAATGGTGTTAAAACCAAACTATTCTTGTAATTTGATCTGGTAAAATATGCGACTACCTTTGCATTTTCAGATCTCCTTTCTTCTCAATTATCTTCTTCAAACTCTTCTTTTCTGGTTGATCAACACTTACTCTTCATCTCATCACTTTCCTTCACTTCATTCACACTTTTCTTCAACTCTATTATGCTCAGTGTACCCTTCTGTACTAGTTCAGCTATCTTCTCTAGCTATCACTAAATCAACAATTAAGTATCAGCATCATCAATATGATCATCGTGATTACCCTTTATATAGACAATTTTTTCCACTTAATCCTATTCACTTCTTAATCTCATCCATTCGATCAAATTTGTAGTGTGGTAAAACATTTTATGATTCTTGCCAGCTGTCTTCACCTTGGAACTTAAATTTTTCTTGGATCTCAAACCAATTACTAAATCTTCACCATTTATCTGTACCCAACATTTTTTATCCATTGATTTCATTAACTAACTTTGCTCCTTTCTTAGAATCTTCTAGATCAATCTAGATCTTCAATTGATGTCATCTTTTAATTGATTTCTTGTTTAACCAACCAACTTCATCTACTCGGTTAAGTCTTTCTACTTGATTATCACTTACTCGGTTAACATCTCCCTTGATTAACAACTTCTCGGTTAATTGTGATCGAACAATATGTTCACTTATTGACGACCATTTCCATCTCAGTATAACACACTATTTCCTTTTATTTTCCTTTCACAACTTCAATCCTTTATTACCGACCAATATAACTGACTTGTGCATTATTCTAACACTTTATAAAATCATGTAAAACAATCAAATCAATATACCTTTTCATAGAATAATTCAACAATTTCCCATTTAAGATCACATAATTAACATTACTTCTTTATTTCATCTTTTGTCTTTACCAACCATTTCTTTACTCAACATCACGTATTTCAGATTGATATGGAAACTTTCATAAATCAATAAGTCAATAGGCTTGACATCAATGACAACATAAAAAATGATCCAATCCTTCTACATTCCTTTCATTTCTTAGTTACTAACCTTATTCACTATCGACATCACAATATCATTTGGGGTAACAACAATCACAATCGGGGTTACAATAGGGTGTTCGATAACCCTAATGAAATTGATGTTTTAGATATGCTAGAAGTCATTGATCTTAGATTGTGTTGGTACAATAGAATAATGGGGAAACACATGTACAATTATGATTTAATAGATTATTCTTTTGTGGAACTTTAATCTATCACAAAAATAACCAACTTACCTTACAATGCTCCAAATGATATATATACAAATTAGAAGAAAGAGATCAGGTATCTTTTTTATATTTTGTTAAAAATTTGAACAAGGTGTATTTTGAAAACTTTCTACTTTCATCTTCCTTATGTATTGTCATATGTTAGATTGTTTATCTTTTTTATCAAATATAATATTGATTTTATACTTTTTGGATTCAGGTGCAATGAATAGTCTAGATGGTGAATGTTTAGGAAAACTCAACCAATTTTTTGTCACCTACTTCTTCGAGTGTAAGTTTCTTTCATTGGTCATTCAGATTTTATAGTTAAATGAAATTAGAGAAAAGATAAAATATATTATAAAATAAATTTCAATACAAATTTGGGTCTCACATGGATATACAAATGTGTAGGCACATGGGTTGAGAAAAATTCATATGTCATTTATGATGTCAATATGGTTTTAAAGTCAATATAAAGGTGCTAAAATGTCACCAATCAAACAACTTGGATATATATGGAAGATGGATAGCTTCCCCACAAGTATAGATGATGTTTCACTAATCTTATTAGTACATACTCTATAGCCCTTATAAATTCTATATTTTCATGTATTAAAAATTAGGAAAAAGCCCTTTATGAACTTGAATGAGACCAATTAGGTTGTCCCCTTAAAACTCAATTTTTGGAGTTAACTATTAAAAGTAGAAAAGATTTTGTCTAGCCCTGTGTTGCAGCATTAACTTGTATCCTATTTCAACTTTACATAATAATAAAAAAACTTGATAAATTTTAGAAGCTTCCTTATGGATATATAAAATTAATAAAAGTAATACAAGGATGATACATATAGAAATAAACCTATAAAAAAAACCAATACAAACCCATAAATAACAAGATACCAAATTCAAACATGCTTTGTACATTGAATTTATATGAACTATTTGAGTATATCTTGGATATAATATAATGAAAACATAAAACACCTTGGTCCTTATTTGATATTGTATGTGTATTGTATCTGAAAAGTTACACAATTTAAAACATTTTATCTATGAACTCCTAAAAATTAGTACCATTGTACTATACTCTCATTAGATAATTTTTTTGAAGAAAGTTAATAAGGTTCCATAATTCTCTTTATATGATAGAGAATAAAAATAAGCTTCAAACCTCTTACAAAGAAAATAAATTAGATCTCAACAGAGAATTAGAACAAAGTTGGAATCCTTGGTGATTTTTCATCCTCAAACTACATGAAAAACCCAAAGAGACAAACATAAAGAAGTAGTTAGGATATTTGACGAAGTCACTGATTGTGTTCTAACATCTTCAAACTGCATCATAGTTTCATTCCTAACTACATAGAACAACCATGGAGTAATTGGGCCAGGAAATGTGTCTATTGAAATATAATAGTTCAAAGAATTAAAGCATGTTGATGGCCTTATCATCACAAGTGAAGCTAGCAAAAAAAAATTAAAATTTCAAAATTGTAGGGCCCAAAATTTGTCACAACTAATTCCTATCCCTACATCTTCAAATGCATGTAGTTTCATTTAAGGATTCATAGAACACTTGTGGCTTCATACAACCTATCAAGGTGTCTATTGAAAGATAAATTCATAACAAAATGAAGTCTTCTTGTCACCTTATTGTTGACAGAATGTCCATGTGACATAATTCAAAATTATTGTCTTGCCAAAGTTAAAATAGTACAAATCTTTTTCACCAAAATACATCTTTATGTACATTCATCAATTGGTCATTTAAAGGCCATTTAAAACCTTCTACCTATTACACATAGGCTAGAGTCTCCTTACATTTAACATCCAAAGTACTCCTAGCATCATTGATGAATTTATAATAACCCACATTGAAACAATATAGAATTGGCCTAAAACACTATGATAAATATGCACTTGTAAATGTTTTCCATTGTCCACCTTCTATAGTATCACATCTATCTATGCATTAAGCTCCTCATTCATAACCTCCAATGCTTTCATTTTCCCTTGTTCATCCAAAATTCTCAAATTAGACTAGTGGCCAAAAGTGTGAAAAAACCCAATCCTCCCCCTTATGCTTTGTTCCCTCCTTTCAATAAGGGAACCTCATCAAAAATTCATTTTATTATTATGATTTTTATTTTATTTCTGGTGGAGGGTCTTAAAGAACCTAAGTTACTAAGACAAAACTTTTGAAAGAACTAATCCTAGGCTATCAAATATCACAAAAAGGCTTTCGAATAGGAAACACTCCTTGACATAATTTAGTATATGTAATCATGGATTGGTATCTAGTGTAAAAATCCTCCACCTTAATCATTAAATTATCCATCATGTCCCTCATGGTGCTCTTAATAACTTCAACAAATTTCCCCTTCCCCATTTCTTTGGCCATATTGAGTGCATCTTTATATTCATCTACCTTTGCCTTCAATCTGTCACCTACTTTGATGTGAAGTTTCACTAGAAATCACTAAGGCCTGTGAAGAAGAAGGGGGTGGATTCTTGACACCAAACTAAAAATTTATCCTTTCACACCACTTAGACTTCTGATTGTGACCTTTAGTCAAAGTCATAAAATTTGAAATATAGTTTTCAGATTTTTTTGTAGTGTCTATGTGCTAGCATAAGTAATCATAGAATAATGCAAAGTAACATTGGAAGCTTCTAAAATATTAGTATCTCTTAATGTTGTTATCATATCACTTTGAAAATATTCTTCAACTCCCTACAATAGTTTTAGCTTATATATTCTTAGGGTCATTGCCCTCTGTGCTAATGTCTTCAATCTTGGATGGTATCTTATTCCTCTGACTCCCAAATCACTGTCAAACTCTAAGACCATTTTAGGTTCATCATATTTTCTAATCTAATATAATAAAAATATCTCCTCACAGTCCCATCTTGGCACCAACAGCATATCATTTTTTGTTACCATTCTTCTTCCCTCATTAGGGGTAGTACCAATATTGTCCAAGTCTATATATCACCTAACAATACATTGTCTTTGGCTACTTCCATTATTTTCATCTTTAGCTAAAATCCTTTAAATTATTTGTATTTTATGAAGCTATCATCTACAATAAATTTCATCTCAATAATTATCCTCTCATCATCAACCAATATTAATGTCTTAGGTACACCCAAATCTTGTCTTTCCTCTGACATTCTTCTATAAAATTTGTTCTAGGAGAAGATGGGAGTGCTTGATCAAAGTATTCTTCATACCTGATATTAAGCATGATATAAATGCCCTCTTTAGTATCCATTGGTGTCTCGGTACCCTCAAAACCAACCAAAGGAGTTGGTTTAATAGTCTTTTTCCTTTTGGATGGGGGTTCTTTAGGTGGACTTGAAGGAATTTCCTTAGATTTCTGGTAACCTAGATCTTGTATTCTTACATTTATATTTTACTTTAAATATTCTACTCTTGGGGGTATATATACCGTATGTTTTATTACAGAGGCATATCCATATAAATTCTCAAAATTATCTATCATCATTTCCATTATTTGGACCTCATTATATATAATTAGAAAGAAACAACAAAAAATATGATCTGAATTATTCTTTTCTCTCTCAATCCTTTCTAAAATTGCCCAATTTTTCCTTCTTTGAATATTGTCATAAGTCTGAATAAAATTTCTTATCACATCCTTTTCATAGTAAATTTCATAGAAATAATGACCCAATTTCAGTCTTTCATTCTTAACATGATCTATATATCTTCCAAGGTCAAAATGTACTATATTTGGCACATTCCAAATGATATAATTCCTTTAAATGTCCCTACAACTTTTCAAGTTTATCACTTCCATTATTAAAATCCTAAAAAATGAAGCCTTTGGTAGATGAGTTCCCTTTCTAGCACCAACCATGTGTTCCTTTTCCATCCATAATATTTGCCACATAAACTCTAAAAATGAAAACCTTGAAGAAACAATGAAATTCAAGTACTAAGGTGCTGGAGGAATCCATATAATTTGATAATAATGTAATACCCAAAGAAAAACCAATAAGAAAAAATATGCTCGATGTTATCACCAGGCCTAATACTGTTAAGCCTCAACAAGTATATGATGGAAGTGGTCAATCTAGTAAAAACCACACTAGACCAAGACATAAATCTAGTAGAAAAGTGTTGATGAAAAGAAACCTAATATGAGTTCCTACATTTCATATCTCAAACATAACACTAGTACTGAACTAGTAACCTATTATTTTCTTTGTCAAGTTTATCTAGTCTCAAATTATCACTCCAAACATGTTCATTTGGATACAATATCATACAACACAAAAGTGAATATAAACTAGATCAATGCAAGTGTTGTTCTTCTTAATAGAACACAAACCCTCATGTAATTTCAAAGAAATATGTATGATACAAAATCATACTCTACATTTACATCACAATTCTGAATATGAGTCACCATGAACATGAGGTCAATATGCATGGTTTAGGGATATTCATTTTTTCCTATCCCTTGATACGAGCACCATATTAAATCCATACCATATATCTTTCAAATTTTCTAAGCTCAAAAGTTTCCTTTTCAATTAATGCTATCTTGATCCTAACATTATATGTGATCTTCTTCTTGTATCTAGGAAGCTCATTGGCCCTCAATGTCCTCCTCTATCTCACATTGTCAACCTTGATCTTCTCTAAATCCATAGGAGTTAGATCATGTTTATTCAAATTAAAGCATTTGAAAATATAATCCTTGCTAATAGCACATAAAAATAGTGCCATATTCCTTCCTAATTCCCTTGACTATTGGATCAAACTTACTTGTAAAGGCTCTAATTAAATCAACTGTAATGAAAATTTTTCATAAAATAAACCTAACAAGGTTGAGGAGCCATATTTTTAAAGCATGGAACTTCATATCTCTATTCGCAAAGAAATAGTTAAACAATTTCCACTTAGATTAGGGTATGTTTTCATCTCCATAATTTGTGTCTTTATCCTTGAATATTGATCCACTCTCATAATTTTTGTGAAATTCTAGTAAAATATCTAGAATGTCTTAATGCAAAGACCTAATATATTTCTTTGGAACTCTAGGGGTTTCTATTATCTCTACATCCTCATCACCATTTTGACCCTCTCCTTGTTGAACTAGTTTTGTAGATGTCTTTGCCACAAGAACTTGTGACTTCTTCTTTTTAACCAGTAGCCACACATTCTGCTCCTCTTTCTCTTCTTCTTGAATTTTCCTTTCTATTTCCTCCTACTTCCTTTTCTCTAAATCCTCTTGTTTCTTTATTATTTTTGGTCTTGAGGGTTTCCTATTAATCTTTGGTTTTGAGTTTTTTGCCTATTTAGGCAGGTTCATAGAGAAAAATATTACTAATAGATACTTCTAGGGCTTTTAGAAAACTACAGAATTTCCTCAATTGTACCCCCCTCTTGAAAATAGGTGCACAAAGAAAATTTGACAACTTAAAGTAAATTTTTAAAAAGAACTTACTAGTTTTTTAATGTATAAGATGCAATTGTGTCTAGCAACCTCCTCCTTAACTTTTAGATTTCACTATCACTCTTTGAAATGCAAGGTGGAAGAGTTCACTCATCATTAATTCATATGTACAAATTAATTGTGCCATTGGGAATAATAATTTCAACTTCAAACTATATTCATTTATCACCTTTGAATCGACAACCTAGATGTTAGAATAACTGAGAGGGGGGTGAATCAGTTATCCAGTGTCCCAAAACAAAATGTATAATTCAAAACTATTTCTTTTATTTCTGCTCGTCAGTAAGCAATAATAACTCTCACTATCTGTGCTTTTACCAATTACCAGTCAAATACTATAACAGTTTACCAATCAAATCTAACAAGTAACATGTAAAGAATGATAACAAACAAATATCACAATCAACACATAACACAAGAGATTTAACGTAGAAACCATGTAAAGGGAAAAACCACCTGGGACCGGCAACCCAAAATTGTTCACTCTTCTGAAGTGAGGTCAGTTAAGACCCAACCCTATTAAAGGTTACAAACACACTGTCAGGTGTGACCTTGTTAGAGGATTTTAGACTAGAAGTTATCATCCAACCAACATTCACTATGGGGTTGATAGGATAACAATGTTCATTCTATGAATGATACATCATAAGACTTTCAGAGTCCACTCGGTTAAGAGATTTTGACTATATACAATGGTTAAATATGTAATAGTAAATGACCTGCCTCAATACAACTTCAATTGCAGATTACAGACCAATATTTAGTCCATACAAATCCTTCTGATCAATAATTCACTTGAGATTCAATACTGTATCAACTTACTGTCCGTCGGTAATTTCTCTCTATAGCTTGGTAATTGCTCTGCAGCTTGGTTCTTACTAACTAGTATGATCAGAATGCATGAAAACCTTATTCACGTGATAATCCTGTAGCTTCTTCTTCTTCTGGCATATTTCATAAAGAAATTATGTTCTCTTATATAGACGAGTAAATCATTTTCTTCTCCACCATCAGATTTTGCTACTTAACCTCATTCATAGATTTTGTCGCTTCAAACTTTCTCAGTACTTGTGTCAATAACACATTTCAATCTTCTCTGTTAGATCTTCCCTGAATTTTGTCAGCCATCGATTTGTGTAACAAACATTATCTGTTACTTTGATGTTATACTCTTGCTAGCTCATCAATCTTATCGGCTAAACTAATTATTTAATTCATTTTGTCCCTCTCGGTTAACAAAGAAATGTGTCGGTGAAAACAGCTCGGTTAATACTGTGATCAGTATACACTACACTCTGTCACTGTATACTAGAAATGCTTCATTTACTGACAACACTGCTTTGCGTCTTTCAGCTCTATACTTCATCATAGATGAATGCAACATAATAAAGTCAATATCATCAAGTCATAGACTCATCAATAGGTTACTCAATGTGTTCCTTATCCTCATCTATCATGTACATCTTTCCTCATGTAGATTTCTCTATTCTTCATCTTTTTCACCTTTCTTTAGATGTCTCGGTATAGTAACTTACAAGATAAGTGCTTTCAAACTAGTTGACATCAATGAAAACATAATACTAATCTAATGATATTACATATCTAATCAGAAACTCCTCAGTGATCTTGCAATCACAGATTCTTCAATTAGATTCCAAATCAGTTGTAGTCCAACAATCTCTCCCTTTGGCATTGATGGAAACTCAAGTAATATGAAATTTACCATATACATACCAAACATACATTCTACAACTTTGTGAACAAATGCTGTAAGTCGAATAAACTTAATATGTTTAATCACTATGTTACTAAACAACATTAAATAATACAGCTTTACCATTCTGTAGTTGTGTTGTTTTTAGTTCTCCTGCAGATTGTCTCTCCCTTAGATAATTCTCATTGGTGCTTGTTCCTTTTCATACCTTTTCATATTATTCATCTCTCCCTTTGATAGCAATGCCAAAGAAACAAATGAACAAACAATTCTATCTTCCTCTGTATCTCTGTATACTGATATTGCAATTAGTTCAAGTTCTTAAACTTAAGCACAACCTTGAACATGATTCAAAGTGTGAGCTATGTTGCATCAACATGAATGATCTTCTGATAAAAGTAGGCTGATGCAACAACCAGATCACCTTAGTGACCGATAGACAGGGGATAGACCCCAAGTCTAGTCCTCAAGTATTCAAATGTGTCCTTCGGTAGGGGCTTTGTAAAAATATTGATGAGTTATTCTTTAGATGTGACAAATTCTAACTTTAGTTGCTTCTCTTGCACTTGTTCTCTTAAGTAATGATACTTAATAGATATATGCTTTGTTTTAGAGTGCATCATAGGATTCTTTGAAATATTAATAGCACTAGTGTTGTCACAATATATAATCACCAGGTCAGTGATTACCTCATTCATTCCTTCCAACACTTGTTTGATATATGCAATGTTTGAATAGTTAGTAGCAGCAGCAACATATTTTTCTTCAGCTATAGACTGAGAAATACAAGCCTGCTTTTTACTTGTCCAGGTTACAAGTCTTTCACCAAAGAAAAATGCTCCTCCGGTGGTGCTTTTTCTATCATCCACATTTCCAGCCCAATCAACATCGGTGTAAACTTTCAGTTCAAACTTCCCTTCCTTAGGATACCATAATCCATAATTATCTATTTTCTTCAGGTATCTTAAGATCCTTTTTGTAGCTATCATTTGTGATTCTCTAGGATTAGCAAAAAATCTTGCAACAATTCCCACAACATGTGCTATGTCTGGTCTACTATGAACTACATACATTAACTTACCAATCATGGATCAGTAAAGTGTCTGGTTTACCTCTGTAGTTTCATCCTCCTTTGTCAATTTGCATCTAGTAGCCATCAGTGTTGCCACAGGTTTAGCATCTTCCATGCCAAATGTCTTCAGTACTTCCTTTATGTATTTAGATTGTGTGGTGAATATCCCATCACTCTGCTAAATCACTTGCAGTCCAAGAAAGAACTCAATCTCTCCAAAAATAGACATTTCAAATTCCTTTTGCATTTCATCAGCAAATGCCTTGCAGACAAGATCTGAGCCTCCAAAGATAATGTCATCAACAAATATTTCAGAAATGATAATAGTATCATCAGTATCACCTTTCACATACAGATTGTTGTTTTCACTTGTTCTTACAAATCCAATACTTAACAAGTAAGTATGCAGTCTTTCATACCATGCTCTCAGTGCTTGCTTCAATCCATATAATGCTTTATGTAATCTACATACCATGTCTTTATTGTTGGGATCAACAAATCCTTTAGGTTGTTCAATGTAGACCTCTTCTTCAAGTATACCATTCAAAAATGCTGACTTCACATCCATTTGATAGACTTTGAATTTCTTATGTGTAGCATATGCTAGTAGCATTCTGACTCCTTCTAATCTAGCGACAGGTGCAAATGTTTCACCATATTCAATACCTTCTTCCTGTGCATATCCCTTGCATACTAATCTAGATTTATTTCTTGTGACTTCACCATGTTCATTCAATTTATTCCTGTATATCCAATTAGTACCGATAACATTTTTATCTTTTGGTCGGGATACTAAGGACCAAGTTTTGTTCTTCTCTATTTGCTCTATTTCCTCCTTCATTGCATTAACCCATTCTTCATTCTCTAATGCAAATTTCATAGTTTTAGGTTCAAATTCACAAATTAAACATGTATCTTGTCTTGTTTTGCTTCTAGTTTGCATTCCAACATGTCTATCTCCAATGATTTGTGTCTCATGATGATGTCTTCTAACAAAAACTAGCCAAAACTTGATTTCTCCTTTCTTGCTCATCCTGCTCAGGGTCATTTTCTTGCTTGGTAGCTCCATCTTGTTCCTTGGTTTGTGTTGCCAATTGTCCTGCATTGTTTCCCTACTGACTAGTTGTCACAGTTTGCGGTGTTGGTAGATACTCTAGATGTTCAATGTAAGTGAATCTACCATAGTCTTCTGGTTCCTTTGTACTTTCCTCTATGTACTTGTCATCAAACTCATCAACATGAACATTAGTACTTTCAACAATCTTATTTGTAGTCTTATTCAAACATTTATATGCTTTACTTGTAGTGGAATATCCCAGAAATATCCCTTCATCTCCTTTAGAATCAAATTTTCCATTTCTCCCATCTTTCAAAATAAAGCATTTACTTCCAAAAATTCTGAAATAACTTATAGTAGGTTTGTGTCCAAACCATAGTTCATAAGGTGTTCAGTTGGAGTCCTTCTTCAGTTGTACTCAGTTAAGAACATACACAGCTGTACTGATAGCTTCCCTCCAATATGTATATGCAACATTCTTATGTATCATCAATGTTCTAGCACAGTCAATTATAGACCTGTTCCTCCTTTCAACAATGTCATTTTGCTAAGGTATCCTCAGTGCAGATACCTGCCTTTTGATTCCATGCTCATTACAAAAATTAGTAAATTCATCAAAGACAAATTCACCTCCTCTATCAGATCTTAAGCATTTTATTTCCTTTCTGGTTTCTTTCTCTACCTTAGCTTTATACCACTTAAACATTTTGAAAGCTTTAGATTTCTCTTTCAAGAACATAACAGTCATCAGTCTAGTATAGTCATCAACAAAAAGAATAAAATATCTATCACTAGAACATCTCTGAGTTCTCATAGGACCACATAGATCAGTATGAACCAACTCAAGTATCTTCTTTGTTGAATAGTCTTTGCTTTTAAAACTAGACTTAGTCATCTTACCTTTCTGACATTCATGGCACATGGCATGATCAAGTTTTGTCAAGTTAGGCAATCCTCTAACTCTTTTCTTTCTACTAATCTTGATCATGTTGTCAAAGTTCACATGGCATAACCTTCTGTGCCACAACCAAGCAACTTCATCTTTTATTAACAAACAAGAAGACTGATCCATATCAAGATAAAATAGATTACCTCTGGATTGTGTACCAGTCCCAACAAGTCTTCCTCCATCATCATAGATCTTCACCTTTTTGCTCTCAAAAGCCAATCGGTGGCCTGAATTGTTCAACTAAGCCACACTTAACAAATTATAGTTCAGTCCATCTACCCAGTATGCATTTTCACATTGTAATCTATCATTGATCATCAGTGAGCCTTTACCTCTTACCATACAAGCTGCATCATTTCCCATTCTCACAGATCCTCCATTATATTCAACAAGATGATCAAACTTCTCTACATCACCAGTCATATGATGTGTACAGCCACTGTCTATGATCCATGTATCATTTCTGCTTACTTTAGAGATCAGTGCTATCTCTTCATGTTTCTCTTCTTCCTTTGAGTCATCTTTCATAGCAACAAATACAACTTCTATATCATTGTCAGAATCAGATTTAGTTTCAATATCTTTGGCTATGTAACATACCTTTTTGCCTTTTTCATCTTGGTTGTCTTTGTTGTAGTGTTAGTAGCCTCTGTTGACTCTTCTCCCATAGCTTCCTTCAGATCAATCTTTGGATCTATCATCATCTTTCCTCTAAGGACATCTAGCAGCGATGTGACCGACTTCTTTAGAATTAAAGCATGCCAAGGGTAGCTTACCTCTATACCTTCCTTTTCCTTTGGGAAATCTTCTGGCCATAAGTGTTTCATGTTAGAAAGTAAAGACCACCAAGATAACGGAGAGGGGGGGGGGGTGAATCAGTTATCTGATAATTAAACCATTTATCAACTTCAATAGCTTTAAACCATATAATCAATGTAGTAACCAACCATAGAAAGATAATCATACATAATGACACAATAACACAAGATATGTTAACTAGGGAACCTCTTGATCAAAGAGTAAACCCCAGTGGGAATGATGCCCGCAAAAATGATGCACTAATATGAAAGTTCCTTGTGAAAGGATGGACCTTGTTAGGAGTCTTATGAAATACATTTAGTACATATGAATCTTTGTTAGGAGATTTTGAATCCTTGTTAAAAGATTCTAACCCTGTTAGGAGTTATGGAAGACAGAAGGACCCATTGCCCAAACAGCTTCAAGGCAAGATCTTTGAACTCACTTTCCAACAGATCTTAGGATTATTCAATAGACTAATATGAAATATGTTACCTCCTTCACACTATGCCAAAACTGCACTCTCTGCTACACAAGATCACAAATCTAGATCCCTTTACTTCACAAGTCTTCCTTCATCACTGAATTAGCTCTTTTCTTCACTTCATGCATATATTCGCATCACAACTTTCACAATTTCATATCAAAACTATTACAATCCCTACATAACAAGGAAAAAATTCCTTCCTTTATACCACACAAAAATAATTACAAATGAGTTGGCATCCAAATATAAAATAATAATTTCAACACGCTACATCAAAATTACATAAAACTGTCGGCTTCTAGATACAATAAATTTCCAATCATGTGACCTCAAAGTTTTCACTATGAACCACGTCACCAACAATGAGTCTCAAACTTCCCTTTAACTACGTAGAATCAGATTCCATCCCAGTTAGGAGATATCCTCCGATTACCAAAAACCGCTTACTCAGGAACACTGCCAGAATATTGCTTCCACCAAAATGCTTATAAATTTCATGAATAAATGAATTTCCTTTTTTTCTCTTAACCATAGGCTAATAAAACACCAAATAACATACCATCAATTGCACATAACTCAATTTGCAATATAACATGTGCGCAAAACAAAACTATGCATGCTTCTCTGCTAAACTCCAGAATATCACTATGTTGACATCAATGACAATCATAGTCATGAATGCAACAACCACTGCTACAAAATGACTGCCAAAGGCTTCAAAATTCATTCCTAACAATCTCCCCCATTGGCATTGATGGAAACATAGATGAAAAAACATCCAATGTTCCAAAAATCCAATCACTGTTGCTCAACTACTCTGCTGCTCTTCATCAATCAAATCTTGCTTTGTTTTCCCATTCAATCTCTTCAACAAATGTAGTTCCTCAATGTTTTTCATGATTCTCTCCCCCATTGACATCAATGATAGAAATTCCATCACTATGTCAAACAATAGCTCAATGTCAAAACACACTGTTCAAAAAAAAATATTCACTAGAGTCCTCAATGACTCAGCTCAGATACACATACTCCCCCATAGAGGAAGTACCAACATCCAATCCAGAAAATAGATAAGGCCATATTCCACTGGATGGATGCGACCAACTGCATCATTACTCAAAATTAGGTTGGGGCATAACCCCAAGCATACCTCTTAGATACTCAAATGTATCCTTAGGCAAAGGCTTAGTAAATATATCTGCTATCTACTCCTTTGTGCTTATGTACTCCAGTCTGACTTTTTTCTCAACAACTTTCTCTCTTACAACATGATACTTGATCTCTATATGCTTTGTCTTAGAATGTAAAATAGGATTCTTAGACATACTAACTGTACTTGTATTGTCACAATGTATGACAATAGGCTCATCAAACTTGATTCCAATGTCCATCAACATCTACTTCATCCAAATTATTTGATTACAATTGTTTTCTGCTGCTACATATTCTACTTCTGTTGTACTTTGTGAGATACAATTCTTCTTTTTGCTCAACCAAGAAACTAATCTTCCTCCAAGAAAAAGGCTCCACCACTGGTCCTTTGCTTATCATAAACACTGCCTCCCCAATCAGCATCAGTATATGCACATAGGGTAAAATCATCAGAAGTTTCACACCACAATCCATAGTCCATTGTGCCTCTAAGATATCTCAATATCATCTTTACTGCTGCATAATGCGACTCTCTAGGTTCAGCTTGAAATCTTGCTACCATTGCAACTGAATGTTGTATATCTGGTCTAGTGTGTGTCAAGTACTGCAATCCACCAATCATAGATCTATATTTCTTTTTCTCAACTGTTGGTGTCTCATCTTTAGTAGATAGTTTATGTCCTGTAACCATAGGTGTTCCAACTGGTTAACAATTCTCCATACCAAATCTTTTCAACAAATCATTCAAGTACTTTGTTTGACTTACAAAGATACCATCTTTATTTTGTGTTATCTATAATCCCAAAAAGTATTTCATTTCTCCAATCCTACTCATTTCAAATTCTATCTTCATTTCATCAGCAAATTTGTCACTAGCTTCATCTTCTCCTCCAAAAATAATGTCATCAACAAAAATAACCAAAACTAACAATCCATTCTTAATTTCTTTTGTATATAAGTTACTATTAGCTGTTCCTTTTGTAAATCCCAACTTTAACAAATACTTATCTAATCTAGCATACCAAGTTCTAGGTGCTTGCTTTAGTCCATACAATGCTTTCTTTAGTTTACATACCATGTCTCCTTCTTGAGTCAAAGGAAAACCTTCAGGCTGCTCAATGTAGACTTCTTCTAATTCACCATTCAGAAATGCTGACTTCACATCCATCTGATACACTTTGAATTTCTTAAATGCTGCATAAGCCAAAAATATTCTTACTGCTTCAAGTCTTGCCATAGAGGCAAAAGTCTCTTCATAGTCAATTCCTTCTTGCTGTGAGTATCCCTTACATACCAATCTTGCTTTGTTTCTAATTACTTCTCCTTGTTCATTCATCTTGTTCCTGAATACCCATTTAGTTCCAATCACATTTTTGTCTTTAGGTCTAGGGACCAATTCCCATGTCTTGTTCTTTTCAATCTGATCCAATTCTTCTTTCATAGCTTTAATCCAATGTTCATCTTCACAAGCTTCATTAGTAGACTTAGGTTCAATTTGAGAAATTAAACATAAATGTACCTTCTTTCTAGTCAAAACTCCTCTATCCAAACTTCCAATCACTTGTTCAACAAGATGATGTCTTGATATATACCTATTAGCTGTCATAGTCACTGATCTTTCTTCAACTATAGATTCTTCTCTAGATTCTTCTCTATTTTCTTCAACATGACTTTCACTCAACAATTCATTGTCAGTCTCAAAAAATTGTTTAGTAGTTTCAATGTTAGGCTGAGGGTTAGTTCCTTCATCAGATTCATAATCAAACATTCTTTCCTAAATTTTAAACTTCTCATCAACTTTTACATTTGCACTTTCAATAATAGTCTTAGTTCTCTTATTGTAACATCTATATGCTTTTCTTTTCAAAGAATATCCAAGAAAAATTCCTTCATCACTTCTAGGATCAAACTTTCCTATATCATCATCTCTCTTAATATAACATTTGCTTCCAAAAATTCTAAAATACTTAACTGAGGGTGCATATCCAAACCATAATTCATAAGGTGTCTTGTCTGTGTCTGCTCTGATTTGTACTTTGTTCATTGTATATAGTATTGTATTCACTACTTCTCTCCAAAATGTCTTTGCCAAATCAGCTTCAAACAACATAGCTTTAGCTGCTTCAGTCACTGATCTATTCCTTCTGTCTGCAATACCATTTTGTTTAGGTGTTCTAGGGGCTGAAAACTGTCTCTTAATACCATTTACTTCACAAAAGGTGTTAAACTATTTAGATGTAAATTCTCCACCTCTATTAGATCTCAAACATTTAATCCTCATTCCTGATTCATTCTCAACTTTATTCTTCATGACCTTAAACTTATCAAATGCTTTAGATTTTTCTTTCGAAAATGCAATCCACATCATTCTTGTAAAGTCATCAACAAGAATCATAAAATACCTTTCTCCATAGAATCCTCTAGTCCTAGTAGGACCGCTCAAGTCTGTATGAACAATCTCCAACTTTTCTGTAGATGTGAACTTCTTGGTAGGAAATGAACTCCTTTTCTGCTTAGCCATCACACATTCCTTGCAAATCATGTTAGTAGGCTTCATAATCTTAGGTAAATCTCTTACTGCAAGTGTAGAACTTACTTTCACAATATTATCAAAGTTTATATGACAAAACCTTCTATGCCATAACCAACTGTCATCAATCTTAGTCATCAAACATGTCATCTCAGTAGGGTTCAACTGAAATACATTACCTTTGGTTCTAGATCCTGTTCCAATCAGATTTCCATCTTTATCCTTAATCACACAAGTTTTCTCAGTAAACCAAACTTGATATCCTTTATCCACTAACTATCCAACACTCAAAAGATTATGTTTCAATCCATCAACAATGTAAACATCATCAGTATTAGTCTTTCCATCAAGAGTAATAGATCATATACCTTTAATCAAACAAGGTGCATTGTTACCAACTCTAACAACTCCTCCATCATAATTATTAAACTTTATTAACTGTCATTTATCACCAATCATATGATGTGAACAACCATTATCTATAATCCAATCAGCTTTCTTTTCGACTTGGGAAACTAAGGCTTTCTCTTCTTTAAAATCAGATTCAGAATTTTCTTCCTTAATTGCTACAAATCTTATGTCATCAAAGTTATCATTATCACTGTCACTCAAATGTCTTTCAATTCTTGCTTCAATTTCTTCATCATTTTCATAACAACATTCTTTAGATCTTCTAGGCTTAAAATTGTTTCTATACTTCTTAACTCTCTTAGGACACTTAGATGCAAAATGACCATATTCTTGACATGTCCAACATTTAAATATTTTCTTACCATCTGGTTCTCTTTTCACAAGCAAGGCAATACCTTCTTCAATCTTCTTATCTTCATCAGATTTGGATCTGCTACTACTGGCATAATCTCCATTCACACTTGTACTTTTAGACAAAGTAGGTCTGATGCTAAGAGCACTGAATGTTGTCTCCACTCTAGGTAGTTCTCCTGATAATCTCAAATTCATCTCTGCTGCTTCCAATCTTCCAAGAAGAGTCTCTCTTGAAAAGTTTGGTGTACAAGGTATCACTTGTTCAATCATTTGTGTAGTCTACCTGAATACCGGTGTCAATGTTCTCAAAATCTTCCATATTACTTCATTCTCTATCTTTTCACCTCCATAAGACTTTATTCCTGCAACAATTTCTGACATCCTACCAATATAGCTTCTAACAGATTCATCTTCCATCATTCTTATGTCTTCAAATGCACAAATCCAATTATGTAACCTAGCTTTCTTTGCATGTTCATCACCTTCAAAAGTAGAATGTAAAGCTTTCCAAATATCATGAGATCTAGTTAAACCTTTTACCTGACTATATTCATTCTCCAGAAGTCCTGATAAAAGTGCTTCTCTTGCAAGTATGTTACATATGAATAGATCTACCTCATCTTTAGTATTTGTTTCAAGATTGTAATAGAAACTCAATGAATAAAAAAATAAAGAATAGGAAAATAAAATATTTTTGGTTGATGCAAGATTGCCTAGAACCCAAGATGATCCTCCATCAGACATCTAGGATTATTGAAAAATGAGCCTCTCACTTTCCTAGGATTAAAGGAAAACCAATAAAGTCAACCGTAGCCTAAAAAATCCATGAAGATTCTTCAACTAGTCTATCTTTCTACTTCACAAGATACTCCTTATACTATCTACCTCTGGTACTTCTACCAATTATGCTATCCAAAATATCTTCTATCTCATCTAAATTCTTCTTAGGATACTATTATTCAAAATTCAACCTATCGGGTTCGTTAAAATCTATCTCATGATACGCATACAAGTTTTTGACATTAAATATAGGTGATACATCCATGCCATTGGGAACTCCACTTCAAAATCATTTCCCAAGTCAAATCTCCTCAAGATCTTACACGGTTCAAACATACTCATCTTCATCTTATTGTAAGTTCCAACTAGCAAACTACCCTTCTTCAAATAAACCATCACTTAATCTCCTACTGCAAACTCCTTATGCCTTCTTTTTATATCTTCTTTCTCCTTATACTTCTAGTTCATTTTTTCAAAAATTTGTTTGACTTCATCATGCAATGATTTCATAACCTTTGCAGATTCCTCTCCTTATGCACTCCTCTTAACCTCCTAACTAATTTATCCCTTATCTCTAATACTCCCTTTGGATTCATACTAGTGACTATCTGAAATGGTGTCTTCCCTATACTCCTATTCACTGAATTGTTATATACAAATTCTTCTTATGGTAAAACCAAATCCCAATTTCTATATTTCTATCCAACTAAACACCTTAACAAACTCCCCATGCTCCTATTTACCACCTCCATTTGTCCATCTATTTGAGGATGAAATATATAACTAAAATTCAATTCAATATTCATCTTCTTCCAAATTATCCTTCAAAAGTAACTAATAAACTTATTATACTGGTATGAAACTATACTCTTAAGTAAGCCATGCAGTGTTACAAATTCTTTGAAAAAAAACTGCTACATGTACTACATCTATAGTATCCTTACAAGAAATAAAATGTGACATCATAGAAAACCTATCCACAACCACAAATATTGAATCATTACCTCTTGGTGTCCTCACTAACCCAAGTATGAAATAAATACTAATTTCTTCCCATGGTCTAGTACGTACTGTCAAAGGTGTATGACTATAACATCAATAAAAATTATCAAGTGTTCCTCACAAGTGATGACATTATTGCCAGCAAATTTAGGGATTTTTTCTCTCATTTCCTTCGGGATAACATTAGGATAACCAGGAATACCAAGAAAATAAATTTTCTTGTACCTCTCTACATGGAATGGTCTCCTTTGAAAAGATCCATCGGCTTGGGATGTAGATACTATAACATTTCATGTGATAGTAATAGTAGCACCAATAGGCCAGTGGCATTTTCTTTATTTGTTGAGAAGGCCCTACAACATTTGGAAGCCCTGAGGACTACTTAAGAAAAACCATTTTCTTCTTCATCTCATAAGCAGTAGCCTCCAATTTTTCCTTCTTAAGCTTCTTAGCTAAGATTTTTCTCTCTAGTTCTCCCTTTTCAATATCAGCATCCAACTTGGACAACCGATCCATTGGAACCCTATCCTTGATAGGTTCATTTATTGAAATCCCTTTTGTAGCATGTTTTCCCTTATCCTTAGGTCCTTGAGTCTCAAAGACTTGATGGATAACAGGTTCTACATTATTCTTTTGGGATGCTGCAATAGAATTTATTCCCTCCAGGGTTAGCAATTGTCATCTCAATTGATCAAACCTAATTTGAGCTTGTCTTACTTTATCTTCTTCTTTTGTTTCTCTTTGTCTTCTGATGGAAATCTTCTCCTTGACTCTTCTCTCCAAATCTTCAACGTGTTGAAAAATATCCTCAGAATCAGGGAGAGTTGTTTCTGATTTTGAAGTGTCTACATTTAATCCTTCTTGTACGTCTCCTTGAACATGAGGGCTCTGTGAGGATGAAGAACCAGTGGCCCGAAAGGAAATCCTAGCTTCTCCCCCTCTTACATCACTTCTTGATCTCCTCCTTTGTCCATGAGACCCATTGTGGATAATTTTTCTATTTTGGCGTGATCCACCTTCTTCTCTCTCATTAGGAGAGTAATACTCCTCATATGTACCCAATCCAAAATTTGTAGCCTCTACATATTCTAATGTGTTTTCTTCTTGACTAGGGTGGATTGGTACAGTTTCTTTATCACCTTCCTTTTGTCTCCAAGATTAAGATGTATTATTTTCATTTATTTTCCTTCTTTGTTGGCCAGGTTTAGAGGTACTTGGAATACCTTCTTCCAATATATCTTCAAGATGTTCCCTCCCCCAGGATCTGATGTTTCTATGACTCATCTTGAGAAAGTGTAAATAAACTAATGCACTAGTGCAGAGATTTATTTGAGATTCGCCACCCAATAAGAGTTGGGACTATAACAAATTTTGTCAAGAATATGAGTACTGTGGAATTGAAAATTTAAAGACAAAATACCACAACACAAGTACAGTAAGAAAGACCCAATAAATCATCTTTTGAAGAAACAAATGCCTAGAACATCAAAGTACAACATTGTGCTCTCAATGATCAACTAACTAGATAAATAGATGAGAAGGCCAGGAGCCCAGCTCAACTTGAAACTTGTGTCATCTTAGCTTCATATATCATTATACCCACTAGAGTCACCATTTTGTTGGTTACTAAAAATGATTTTACACTTAGAGAGACACCAATATACCTAAGACAAATTTTAAGGAGGGGTTAGCTCCAAATGTGGGGAGATCTATAGGTAACTGGACCAACTATAGGGACAAGACTTCCCTCTAGACTTCTGGCTCTACAAAACCAAGGTGGGTACACCTAATCTAGCTCAATATTAAATACTTCACAACATTCTCTAGATTTATATAACAGATGATATGGTGAGAAAATACTAAATGATAACCAATCATTCATTGATTATCAATCACCATGATGAACATACGACCCTATAACCTCAATATTATAAAGACTTTGGATTGGTTATGTTTAAAACTTGAGGGATATAACCAAACCACATCATACACATATCACTACAGAGGATATTTATTTCTGACCAGTGCCTTATCCTCTGGACTAAATCTTAAACACAAAGTAGCATACAAAGACCAACTATTGTCAATGATTCATGACCCTTAATACTACCACTTGATGACAGTATTTATCTATAAATCTAGATCCACACTACTTACAAATATCCTTGTGCAAATTAGATGAATATATGTCCTATTAAAAGAAACTTTAATTTGATCCTAGATCAAAATCTAAGGAATAGAAACATACACATGGGTAAACACCATGTAATGGACCAGAACATCCAAAACTCACAAGATAGACATAGAAGGAGAGAACTGAACCTAAAATGTTTGTGTTACTTTCAATGAATCATGTGCATGTGTACACTTCATTTCAAGATATGAACCACTCAAATAATAGCCAAAGACCATAATTTTTCCTTTCATACAATATTATTATCAGATATGAAATTTTTTACACACTAGACTGAGAGAAAATCATCAGCTGGTTTTCTGCAACTAGGAAGAGACTTATCACAAGACCTCAAATAAAAACTTCAAAAAGATCCTTCCTAAATGATCTTGGAAATTCTTATAAAGGACTACACCAAGCTCAGGATCATTTAGGGAAAACTTTAGGGTTTCCAACAACTATAAAAATTAGGCAATTACCAGAGAAGAGACATGTCATGTAGAATCTGGAGCCAATAGATCAAATTTGATCTTCAAAATTAAGAAAAAACCCAACTTGCAAGCCACAAGGATAAGAAAGATATAATGAAACCCTTTGTGGCTTTGGCTACATAATAAATGGTAGGAAAACTTTACCCACATCCTCATGAAATGGATACCTTCATTCAAACAAGTGTCACCTCAAAAGTCATCTTTGGTGGCTAACAGGATCATCACTAGTAAATCGGCCACCTTTGCATTTATTCACCATCTCTTCAATGTAGTTACCTCCTTTAACTCTATTAGATTGGATCAGATCAAGAAAAGAATCCAATTTGCATGGTTCAATCAATTTCCACCTGCTTTGGCGTCACCAACCCTACAAAAAACCCTTTACTATATTCAAATATTCTGGCCACAACGGTTAATACTCAATTTTAAAATGTGGTTGTTGATCTTTATCTTTCCCGTCACATCAAACAGATGTCGCAATCCCATGATTGGTAACTTTCCCATAATTTCTCATCCGGGCTTTATGCCCACTACATGATCAAAAAGATCTGACAAAAATCAAACTGCATCATCCTTGGCCCCACTTACTCACTTTTCACTAATGAAAGATCAAATGTCAGGCATGATCCCATGATCACTAACCATCGAGAACTTTCCCATAATGGTAACACACCAACCGTTAGATCAAAGATGATCTAACTATACTTTACTTTCCTTCATTCTACATTGTGTCATTGTGTGTGTCTGAATGTGGACCTCTAAATCAGGCACAAACACAACATAGTCATTGCTCAGTCATGAGATGGTGAGTATGAACATGAATTGTCCATCTCACAACATCGATTGAATCAACCTGTTGCCTCCTATGTGGACGGGGTGTTTAATTACTCTTAGAATGAGAGCCAACAACCATGAGACCAATCCCACAATGGAGGATTTTCCAAGAGCTATGAAGATGAGCAAACCGAAATTGGACTAAATGAATGCAATTTAATCTAAGATACTTTGAAAGAAATATGATACTATTCTAAATAGCTTGAAATAAATATGCAAATTATTCTAAAGAACTAGGAAATAGCAATGATATTAAACTATGAGCATGTAAGAAAATTAATCTAATATGAGAATGCAATACTATATTAAATGATAAATTAATCTAATTGCAAATGAAAAGCTTGAAAATAAAGTGAGACTCAAAATTGCTATAGTTCAATTACTCTCAAAAATTGCCTCCTTTGAATGAAGAAAATAGGCCCATTAAATAAGCAAGCCTGGGAAGAGAATGAAGGGGTTCTTGATTTGAAACTCCTGACCCTTCATTTCCATTTGAGACAAAAATGCAAGAATTACTTAATAAAAAGAATGGAAAATGCCACACAGGTGGCCTTTCGAATATCTTGAATTATTAATTCAAAAAGGAGTGTCCATTCGAATAACAAGTAATTATTAATTCCTTTTTATGAGTAATTAGCTAAAGGGGGTAGATTTTAATTTAATTCCAAGTGCTTAGGACTTTAGGATTAAATTAATTTATCATAGGGGTAATTTAGCTAATAAAAGTTGAAGACTTTAGGAATTAATTTTAATATTTGATTAATGCAATTAGGGTTTTTGCAATTGACATCAAGTCGAATTAAGTCAAGTAGGAGAGAGAAATTTTCCTAGGAAACTAGGAATTTGGAGATGTAAAATTGACGAAAATGCACCAAAATTGATTGAATTTAATAGGTGCCAATTTTAGGGTATTACAGCCATCAATCAGGACACGTGGAAACAAGGCATGTTCTTGTGAAGAATAAGCATCATACATCTCTGGATCAATGCATCACACGCACCATCTGATCAAATTTTATCAAACTGTGATTTACTTCTTTCTTTAGACCAGCGAGGATGACATCATATGGGACAGGTGTTGCCCAGTCCTGATCCCACAAAGAGTAACCATCATGCATCTTTACATTGTGGTATCACATCGACTGTTGGATCATCCAAACCTGACCGATCCTTATCTCTTTCTTTCTCTTTGACCTCGGCCCCACCAACCATGATGAGACAATCGCCACAATCCTCCCCGATAACTTCATCAGCAATCAGGAAGCACAAAATTGTTTCCTGTCGATCTTCCTTTCATTTTGATAGCTTTATTGCCATAAGATATCCTAAAGCATCAGTCGAGGATCAGAGCACTTAAAATTTGTCTTCATCGAAGCCTTTTCACGACTGATAGAATTATCAGTGGATCTTATGTCGATGCCTAAGTTTACAACAAATGACACATATGGCGATGAAGGAATGGGCATCGCATGAGCTATAAATGAAGATTTTTTATTGTCATTGAGGTGATTAGGAAAATTTCTAGTGATGGGAAACCATTAAATTAATGCTAGGACTTAAGTAATATTGAACCCAGGCCCACTAGGCAAAAGGAACTTGAAACAATACATGGCCCTGCCCGACGACAACTTAGAACATGTGCTAAAAAGGGTCTTAAGTGGATGAAATTTAGTAATGAGGAAATAGAATGAGGGTAGGGTTTTTGACTTAAACAAGATTTTCTAAAACCCTTGGAACATGATGAACCCTATTTCCTCACACCTTAGACATTTTCAAAGGATTTTGCAGAACTAAGGAAATTTTCTTTATATTTTATGCATTGACTGGAAAATTGACCAACATAACACACTACCACCAAAACTAAATTTAGGTAATACATAAGAATTCCTCTCATCACGTTGCCATAGGACATAAATATAGGTCACACTTAAGATACATATGTTTCATATCATATATTTCAAAGGATAGGTCAGCTCTAAAATTGATGGAATACCAGAAAGAAGTCCATGACTTCATCAACAAAACTTCTGAACCAACCAACACATGAAACCCAATAGAATCTGTCCAGGAAAAAATATGGTTCTTATATTGAAAACATCTGATGAATTGCAAGAATTTCCAGTAGTAGGAATACCTAAAATAACTCTAAAACTCAACGGTCAACAAATACCATCCAAAACTTCAAGCTTTATCAATCACCAAAATATACAAATTGTATCGTCAAAAAATGGAAGCACTTCCATTTAGGACTGGTTTAGCCCTTTGATTAAGTGGTTTGGAGTCATGTTGAATGCCTTGAATGGGTTTTTGACTTGGATCTAGATTTTTCCCCTATTCTGCCCCATTTTGCACTTCTTCCTAACATAATTCTGGCATCTTGAATTGCAAACCTAAGATTCTTGACCTCAGGGTCAAGGTCAACCTCTTAGGTCAAGGGAAACCTTGACTCTGACCTAGGTCAAATATGAGCTTGACCTTGACCCTAGGGTTCAGGATCCTTGAAGTTAGGTTCTAGTTTCAGGGTTTTGTCAAATTTTATCTTTTCCCTCTTCGGGGGCTCTATTTCTTGGGTTAAGTGTCAAATTCTCAAATTAATATTTGAGGCAGACCTTTCTCAAGCTTTGTGTAGGATTCCTAATTTATTATTTGAGATTAGCCTTTCTCGAGTTTTGTGCCTAAATCTCAAATTAACTTTGGGGTTGGCCTTACCTCAAATTTTATGACAAGACTCTTAAATAATTATTTTTAAGTCTATATTAAGGGTGGTCCCCTTCTAGAGTTTTGTGTTAAGACTTTAATTTAATTTCCTCTCCATGTGCACCTCTCTAGAGTTTTGTGCCATGGACCCTTAATTATTGTTTTCTATGTGGCCCCTCTAGAAGTTTGTGCCCTAGATCACTATAAAAGGGAGCCTTCCTCTCTCATTTTCTCCATCTCATCTTCATAATCTCTCAAGCACTCAAGTAAGAAAGAAGGAGAAGGAAAGCATTCATTCATCTTCAAGAATTCAAGCATTCAAGATCCAATTCATCAAGGAGATCCATTGTTAGCCATTGAAGGATTCAATCTCTATGGAGCCCTCTTGTTGAAGATTTCTCCATCCATCCATTCAAGCCTCTTCCTATTCCAAGATCCATTCAAGATTGGTGTTGAAGATCTAAATACAATTGATTGGAGACATACTACATTCAATTCTACATTCATTTGGAGCATCCATACTTGTGGATTCAAGGATTTGAATCCTCCAAAAGGGTTTTTAACAGAAGCAAGGTGAATTGTTCCATTTACTTTGTTTACTATAGCAATTTCAATTCAATTTCAACGTTAATTCCTAAATTGGGGTTTGACTAAGGCAAACCCCTCCCCTTAGAACAAACAAAACCATTTTTCTTGTAGGTACAGGTTTGAGACAACAAATTACAATGTAGATCTGGATACCCTTTTCGTCAAACTTTCAAGATCTGTGAACATAATTTCCATCAGAGCAGTGCAGGTCAAGGTGGAATTTGTCTACCTAGGTCAATGATGACCTTGCTTAGAAAAGAAAAAGATTTCTGGGTTTTGTAGATCTCACAGTTTCGATTTCAAAATATGAAAATCAATATTTTCTGAGACTGTTTGACAGGGTTTTAAGCTGATTCTTTTTTGGAGGTAAGTACCTTTATTTCTTCATTTCAACATTAGTCTTCTACATTTACTTTCCATATCATTAGAATTTCATGTATGTGTAAAATATTAGTTTTGGGGTTTCTTTTATGTGCAAACCATTGTTCTAGGACCCCATCCATATTTTTATATCTTACACAAATATACCAAAGAGATGAACTCCAATAATAAGAATAAGTACACCCAACATAATAATCCAAAAATTTCACGTATAGAAACTATTGTGCATATAGCCAAAATATAAATAACTAACCAAAAGATGACAGACATCTAAGTTTTGATACTACCAATAACCAATTGATAAATATATATACAACTGGTATAAAGGTTTTGACATCAATGGAAACAATGCTAGCATCTTCTCAATATGTTCAACAATCTCCCCATTTGGCATTGATTGCAAAACAAGAAAACTCCAAAAAAGAATCAAATCACAAAATTTCCAAAAATAACTCCCCCTGGGTTAAATATTCCTTTAATGTTTACAAAAAAATCCTTAATTTTTTCTCCCCCTTTTTTCCACAATAGAAAAGGGCCACAGATAGAACTCATAAATTCAAATAAGGACAATAGTCCTAGAACTATAAACACTTTCTTATACCTTTCTTCGATGATTAGAATCTTCCTCTTCCACTCAGCCATAACAACACCCATCCAGGTGCACAGACTATCATGCTCCACTAGCATGTCATAAGATGAAGTCCATTCTAGAGACTCGAACCATTGTTCATAATTTTTTGCATCAACAAGGATACTAGAGAAACATGCTCTACACAGACTTCAACCAAGTCCTTTGCCAGCCAAAATGTTTTCACCAAATCTACTATTTTTCTCTGCAACTATAACATCTCATCTTGAAGTTCTCTAACCTTTATGCTCTATTTTCCTCCTTCATCCTTGATGTAATCATAGGTCTTCCCCAATTCATTCAATTCTACCTCAATAGCCTCAGTTCTTCCTCTAAATTTGTCAACAGCAGCAGGCTACTAAAGACAATACCTGTAAATGTCTAAAATTTATTTTATGCAATCCTTTGTTTCATGAACCATTCTAGATAATCATTTTTTATCATCGGTACACTTCTTCTCAATAGACTCTTTGATTGTACATTAATCTACACCATATTGAGGCAATCTTCCTTCAATAGTCTTTAACAATTCAACTGGTAGAACACAATAAATTGCCCATACACTGAAAATGGTGTTGAATGAAGAACAAGAGCATAAACATATTATATAGAAATGAGACAATCATGATTTTAGAAACATGAGCATGATTACCTCTTTTCATCAATCACATTCATCATATTGCCACTGATAAAGTCGCAGTGTGTCATAGTGTTGAACCAAATATCACTAAAGCAAAATGTATCATTGTAAACTATTCAAGTAAATCATGCCATTGTTAACATATATAACTTAAGTGCATGGCATTGAAGACATATACATTTCAATATCAAATAAGAAATTAATGTCTTATCAATGAAATATGATAAGCTATTAATTACTTATTCAAAGAAAGCTGATAAGCTATTAATTACTTATTCAAAGAAAGATATATAAATCATAAATGCCTTAATGCAAATAAGGCATATAGGTCTCCAATGAGACAAGATGTAGTAAAGAATAAATTGGCAACAAAGGTATCATCTCATGTTCATTAGAATTACTATCATAATGTTCATGATCCTATGGTTTCTATCATAATGTGAATATTATGATGTTCATGTCCATGTACTAAAATGGAAATATGAAACTGTTCAAGTGCAACCTGTTGAACTAATAATGAGCAATCATAGAAACCTATCAATTGATCCCTACATTATCTAATCAAATGAGGCACTAAAGATGTCTTATATAAAAATAAAAAATGATGCCAATGGATAATTTACTATTATCCAATTTACTATATCATTTGAATATACTAATGAATGCAGACCTAGTATAAAGGTTTTGACATCAATGGAAATAATTCCAACATCTTCTCAATATGTTAAACAATCTCCCCATTTGGCATTGATTGCAAAATAATAAAACTCCAAAAAAGAACCATAACACAAAATTTCCAAAAATAACTCCCCCTGGGTTAAATATTCCTTTAATGTTTACAAAAAGTCCTTAATTTTTTCTCCCCCTTTTTTCCACAATAGAAAAGGGCCACAAATAGATGTCATAAATTCAAATAAGGACAATAGTCCTAGAACTATAAACACTTTCTTATACATTTCTTCAATGATTAGAAGCTTCCTCTTCCACTCAACCATAGCAAAACCCATCCAGGTGCATAAACTATCATGCTCCACTAGCATGTCATAAGCTGAAGTCCATTCTAGAGAGTGGAACCATTGTTCATAATTTTTTGCATCAACAAGGATACCAAAAACATGCTCTAAATAGACTTCAACCAAGTCCTTCGGTAGCCAAAATATTTTCACCAAATTTGCTCTTTGTCTCTACAACTGTAACATCTCATCTTGAAGTTGTCTAACCTTTATGCTCTATTTTCCTCCTTCATCCTTGATGTAATCATACGTCTTCCCTAATTCATTCAATTCTACCTCAATAGCCTCAATTCTTCCTCTAGATTTGTCAACAATAGCAGGCCACTGAAGACAATACCTGTAAATGTGTAAATTTTATTTTATGCAATCCTTTGTTTCACCAACCATTCTAGATAATCTTTTTTTTATCATCGGTACACTTCTTCTCAATAGACTCTTTGATTATACATTAATCTACACCATATTGAAGCAATCTTCCTTCAACAGTCTTTAACAATTCAACTGGTAGAACACAATATTTTGCTCATACACGAAAAGTGGTGTTGAATGAAGAACAAGAGCATAAACATATTATATAGAAATGAGACGATCATGATTTTAGAAACATGAGCATGAGTACCTCTTTTCATCAATCACATTCATCATATTGCCACTGATAAAATCGTAGTGTGTCATAGTGTTGAACCAAATATCACTGAAGCAAAATGTATCATTGTAAACTATTCAACTACATCATGCCATTGTTAACATATATAACTTAAGTGCGTGGCATTGAAGACATGCATTTCAATATCAAATAAGAATTTAATATCTTATCAATGAAAGTTGATAAGCTATTAATTACTTATTCAAAGAAAGATATATAAATCATAAATGCCTTAATGCAAATGAGGCATATAGGTTTCCAATGAGCCAAGATGCAGTAAAGAATGAATTGGAAACAAAGGTATCATTTCATGTTCATTAGAATTACTGTTATAATGTTCATGATCCTATGGTTTCTATCATAATGTGCATATTATGATGTTCATATCCATGTACTAAAATGGAAATATAAAACTGTTCAAGTGCAACCTGTTGAACTAGTAATGAGCAATCATAGAAACCTATCAATTGGTTCCTATATTTTCTAATCAAATGATGCACTAAAGATGTCTTATATAAATAAGAAAAAATGATGCCAATGGACAATTTACTATTATCCAATTTACTATATCATTTGAATATACTAATGAATGCAGACCTAAACCACTTGAATACCTCTTGTGTCTTTGTGTGTCTTTGACATTCAGGGCAATCAAGAGACAGGCAACACAAACACATGTCTCACAATTTAATGTTATGTCAATGTATCTAAAGAAATTCATTTATCATCATATAACATCAAAGAAGTGTTATTTACAAATATGGAAGATGTTAGAAATATTTTTTTTATCAGAGTAATTAAATTAAATATAGATCTTCATAATCATTTGAGAAACATGCATAAGTGAAATTTAATATTTTTGTTCATTGACACGACTATAATGTAATTTTTAGAAGGTGGCAGAAAAATTGACCTAAGAAAACTTATCCCCTAACAATCTAATAACCTTTTTAAATTATATTTAAATACTCTCAATCCAAATAACAATGAATGAACAACGTATTTGGTGAAATAGGAAGTACAATTGCATAGAAAGTTAGATCATTTCAATTTCCATGAGTAAACATTAGTCATGTGACTGTAAAAGAACACACATGGTAATAAGTTTGACTACTCGTCCAGGTTAGAGACTATTTGAATTCTAAGTATATAAAATTAAGTTTGAGTCAAATGTATTTATTATGGACTAGATGAAGGTTCAAGGTAGGACGATTCCATACGTTACAGAGACAATGGGAGGTCAAGCTCCTTGATATCAAGGTGGCAATCTCGAACAACATTCCTTAATTGCGGAGGTGACAAGACGATTGTGATGGTCAACACGAGAAATGCAGACCTCTAAAAAATTGAACCGAACAGACTCACATTATCACATTGACTATGGCTACACCATTTCTGTCCTCTTTATTTTTATCAGCATGTTCAAGGAATGTGCAGAATTTGTTCATCAGAACACAAAGAAATTAAAAATCTAAATAGCTTTGAAAAAATGGTCATTTATTTATGGGTTAAATCTTAGAAGCGTGTTCTGATCAGGTTCTATATTGGATGAGTTCTCATCAGATGACTTTGACAGAAGCGATTTTTATATAACTGCTTCATCAAAAGATGACCGATTACAATATGATGTATAAGTATATGGACATCTATGATTACAATATGTCATTAGGCTCTTTACAAAATGTACTGTTGATCAAATTTTAAAAATAGAAAACACAACAGATTTTTCACTAAATTTTCATCATATATTCTTTATAATCTATGTATTTTATGATGAAAGGCTTTAAAAAATTGTAAAAAAATTACTATATTTTTTAGAATCTTTCTTTCATACATTTTGAAGGAAGCCTGTTCACAGAGCTTGGCGTGCACTTTCCGTTGAACTCTCCGTACACTATTGCAAAGAAAAAGCCAAGAAGTTGTAAAAATGTCTTTCAATCTCTTTTCAGTATTTCCAAAACTTTATGTGCGTGATTGACCTTACACCCTTTATTTGATCAGGTCAAAGTAGTAGTGAATCTTTTCCACGCATGTGCAAGACTAACGATGCTTAAAACCTTCACCAAGTTACACCTCTTCCGGTGGTAACATTAGGTAGTTTCTTTTGGTATTGACTAAGTAAATTAAAATATAAGTATTATAAAAGTAATTATGAAAAAAGTTAAGTGTTCCTTAGATAAGCCTTTTGCCTTTTAGTTTGCTGTTTAGACATTTTTATTTGTTTTGTTTGCTGTAGTTTAAGAAGTTTTGTGTCTGGTAGTGAAATATCAAGTTCATAAGGCATTAACTTTAATAAAATTATTTATATCATAAAAGACTAGTTTAGGATTATGTGTTGATTCTATAAACAACATATAAAGACTAGATATTTCTTAAACTTTAATTTTCAGTTGACGAAGTATTAACTTAAACATGTATTTCTATGTCAAATTGTAAAAATGATATAGATTTGACATAAGACCCTTCAATATTAAATGAAAAATGAAAAGAAATAAAGGTATAAATTAGAGAGTCTATATGTTTAAGTGAGATTATGTAATGAGTTTAAAAGGTTTTAGGTCTAGTGGTGAAGTAGTAAGTCCATTAAGCATCAAATCTAATAAGATTCTTGATATCATATGAGATGAGGTTAGGATCATATTTTGGATAATTTTAGTAAATTGTGTCTCTTAATCTTTGACTTTCAGTCAAGAGGCATTAGCTTAGACTCATGCTCCTAAATGAGATTGTAAAAATGACATGGGTTTGACATAAGACTCTTCAATATAAGAAAAAGGAAAAGGAAAAGAAATAATAGTATAAAACAAAAGGTTTACACTAAAAAAGTTGTTAGTTGTTATGTATGGTCTATTAAAATATTTATGTGAGAAGTCAACAAAAATAAATATTTCAAGTTAACTCTCTAAGTACACATAATTTGATGCAGGAGCATCCTAGGATTCTTGGCAATCCTATATCAACCAAAAATATGTTTGTCTTTGAGGTAGATTGTTAGTTTTGATCTTAGTTTGGTGGAGTACTTGCTCGGTTTGGGAGACTAGTTGCTCGGTTTCTATGGTCATCGGGGTGTTCGGTCTCTGAAGAACACTCGATAACTAAAGGCATCAGTTCACTGGCACTCGGGGATAACTATGTTGCTCGGTCATACTTGGTGTGGTCGGTCGACTGGTGCTCAGTTATTTCCTCTTTTGCTCGATGTTCTTGCTTACCGACTAGATTGTTTGGTTGGATCGGCTTGGTTGACTAGTTCTGTTGATTTGGGTCACACTCCTCGAGTTATGGATTGATCGTTGGACGTGTGGGGACCTAGATCTGGTGTGTTGCATTCTTCTATGCAGATCTGATGACCGTTGGGGCCATCTTTGAGAGTTTATTTATTTTGTAAGGCTATGTGAGAGCCGACTGATGTTTTAGCATTTAATATTTGTTTGTAGGGGTTTATTGTTTCTTCAGCCGACTTGTGGTTGGGAATCAATATTTATAGGATGCTTGGGTAGATGTTTAGGGTATCAAATGGTTGAAAAAGGAAGGTTAGTGGCCTGCGAGCTTAGGAGAAGGAAGATTGCTTGGAAGTTTGAGTACAAGTTTAGATCTTTCCTAGGTGCCTACCAGTGTGCTACCCGTTGCAGACCTGGGCTAGTTGAATGTTGATGTTGTGGAAAAGATTTGGATCCTGCAAGATCTTGTACATTGTTACTTGCTTTGTATCTGGCCGTAACCAGGAAGGCCTTACAGCCTGGCACATTGCATGTAATTGGTGATTTAATGAATAAAGACCTATGTTGTATTACAGATCTGTTGTTGTTGTTGTATATTTCTGTTGCATATTGGTTTGGCTAAAGGTCGGTTAGTCCTTAATTAGATTCACTAGCCTTGACTGTGTCAGGTGGTATCAAAGTGAATTTTGTTCCTATTTGAGCAAAGTATGTTCCTGTTGGAGCCAAGTGGATCTTGTGTGTTTGTGTCTAGATCTTGATTTGAAGATGCCTCCGAGGAGAAATCGTGAGATCTCAGAAGAAGAGGAAGCTACTGGAGAATTCAGTCTTGATGATTTTAGGGCTTTGCAGAAACAAGTGCAAGACTTACAAGAGGAGTTGAGAAAGAAGAATCCTACCTTGAAAGAGGATAGTGATGATGAATCTGAGGAAGATCATTTTGAAGAAGTTGTAGAAGAACCTATGTCTAAGATTGGGAAAAGACCTAAGATTGAAGTTTTTGCATTTGCTGGAAGCCTTAGGCCAGAAGAATTGATTGATTGGATCAATGATATTGATGAGTATTTTGAGTATGAAGAAATAGAAGATCCTGATAGGGTTAGATTTGCAAAGACTAAGTTAAAGGGTCATGCGAATATTTGGTGGAGAGAAGTTCAATTGGAAAGAGGTAGAAGAGGAAAAGAAAAGATCACTAGTGGAACTAAATGGTTGACAAGTTCAAGAAGCAATTCATTCCAGTGGATTATGAATTAGACATGTTTAAGAAGATGCAAGTTTTGAAGCAGACTAACAAATCAGTGCAGGAGTATAGGGTGGTCCCACAATAGTGTGTCCCACTTTTTGGCCAACTTTGACACAGAGATCACCATTTTGAGAAAAAAACTTCACTTTCGAACACCTGTTGCTGCAAAACTATTAGGAATTTGAAGATGATGTAAACTAGAGTCTTTTAGATTTTTGTTTCTAGTTTTTAAATATTTTTTTTTTAAAAAAAAGAAATCATTTAAATTCATTTTTCCTTCTCCTTCTAAAAGTGGTTTGCATGAAAAAACTATGTTTTTAAGGAGGTACTGTCACTTGGATCAGTATAACTTTTTTTTAAAATACAATAATGATGTAATTCTTCCGAGATTATATTTTTAACTTCAATATCTAAAGGATGCAATTGGTTTTATTCATTTTGGATCAATATTTCATAGTTTATTAAGTTTTAAAGTGACAGTAACTGTAATCTAGACATAAGGTCACTTGGATCGCTCTAACTTGATCTGTGTATATTGAAAAAAAAAAAATTTAATAGAAAGGTAACACAAATACGCTTTTCCTACATATTTTTCATTAAAAAAAATTTATCATTTACTATTTTTCCTGAAGTCGTGAAGAGACAGGTTGTTGAATGACCAAACAACCTATGTTTAGTTAAAGTAATATTTAAAAGTGATAATGAACTCAATATGTATTAAAATTATCTTCATTAGAAAGCTTGTTCCGAATAGCATCTTTTGACATCATTTGTTTGGAAAAATCATCTTGTTTAGTCCTTGTTTCAGGCCCCGAAAGACCATTTTTCTACAGTTAAGTTGTTTTCTGAGGGCAAATTTTTGTTTTTTGGCTTCGTGCGAAGAGGCTCTTTGCACGAAGCCACCTGGGGGTCTTCGTGCGAAGACCCCTCACATGAAGCCCCTGGAGTGAAAATTCCAGCCAAAAGCCATTGCCGGGATTTTTCCCACGGGTACTTCGTACGAAGTACCCTAGTCGGCTAGTAAAATATTTTTTGTAAATTCTTTTAAAATTTTATAAAAGTAAAATTTTTTATTTCTATTTTCCATCAAATTGCAATTAATAAATTCTCATTTTCTATTATTGAAGGCATTTTTTGGAGGATCCATATTTCTATTTGTTTAAAGACATAATTTTGAAGAGGAAAAAGATTACTTTTGTAGTATTTTTTGAAGAAGGAATTTTTGTTGACGATCTTGTGGAAGACATTTTTTGGAGCTCGAAGAAATGGGGAACTAGAAGGGAAGACAAAGTAAATCTTCTAGAAAAAGGTCACCTGGTATTGAACAAAGAAATCGTGAAGCTGCATTGACATATTATCATAAAACTAAAGAAGCTGAAAGACAAGCTGAAGTAGGAGGGTCAAGTCAAGTCGAAGAATTGCACATTGAAGAAGGGTCAGAATTACTCCCTAGAGAGGCTCAAACAATTGATGTTGGAGAAGGGTCAACATCACATGCTCCTACGGGTATGGATGAACTTTTAAATTTAGCTCAAAGTGTAAAGAAAAATATTAGTTATAGAAACTTAGATCATTTACTTACAATGAATGTGGACACTTTGAGATCACTTGCTAATGTTCAACAATTAAGTCTTGCTAAGAAGAGATCAATGAAAATGATAGCAAGAGAAATATTGGGTAAATTTGATAATTTTGAAACACTTGAGCAAGCTCAATTGCTTTCACTTATACTTATAGACAAAAAGTTGGAAGGCACATTAAAATTATTGGGTATAGACACATCATCAAAGAAGAGAAAAGTTGTTGACATGCAAACTGATATGATTGAAAATTTTAAGAAAGGTTTGAACTAGCTAGGGAAGCAATCTCGAACTATAGATAAGTCCATTACAAGAAAATTTATGTTGACATCTATTGTAGGTAACACTATGGGACGAAAAAGATAGATATCTTCAATTTCATCTCACATTGGTTTTAATAGGAAAACAATATCACGATATGTTAATAAGAGAATACTTTTGGATGATAGCACCTTGGAAGGCAATTGGGCAATCATGTGTAGAGCTCCTCGTTCTGATAGGATTGATGAAGGAAAAAAAAAATTGATCACATCATTTTGGAATGATAATACACGTCCTTCATCAAACACTATAGATGTTATCAAACATAGAATTTTAGCTAATCAATATGAATATCATATGAAACATTGGTTGGACACAACACAACATGAAATGTATGTGTCATTTTGTAGTTCAAATCCTAATATAAAGATTGGGCAAACATTGTTTGGAAGATTGAAGCCATATTATATCAGGAAAAACAAAGTGTTTGAAACTTGTTGTTGTCGTTATCATATTGAATTTGATCTCCACTATCAAGTTTTTTGAAAGTTTGTAGAAGACACTTATGGTTTTGAAAAGGCTCCTCCTAGTAGACGAAGTGAGTTCATCTCATCCATTTTATGTGACAAAAGAGATGATGTAGCTAGACAAATAAATTGCATAAAAAGAATATGCCAAACATGTGCCGATTTGTCTCTTTTTCCTTTGAAAATTAAAAATATTGATGTAACAAAGATAGTAAATTGCAAGAGTTACAAATATGTAAAGAATGAAACAAAATTTGGGAAAGAATCCAAAAGGTTAGAATATGTTGAAGAGGAGATAAATGTTGGAGTATTTATGGAAAAATTTAAAAAATTGATTCAACCCTACATTCATCATGCTTTTTTTGCAAAGTGACAAGCACAACAATTTCAAACGCTGAGAGACAATTTCCCACTTGGAACTGTTGTATCAGTTGTTGATTTTGCAGAAAATTATTCTTTTGTTCATCAAAAGGCAATTCAGTCAGAATACTATTTTTCAAAGCAAATTACTATTATGGTACATGTGTGTTATCGACATGCACAATTAGATTTGGATGGTATTCAGAGCACATTTGAAGCACGGGTCATCAAGAAGGAATATCATTTTTATATAAGTGATGATAGAGAGCATGACATTCATTATGTGGAACATTGCTTCAAGATGTTTTTTGCAAATTTGAAAAAAAGAGGTATAAAAATTGATAAACATTATGTTTGGTCAGATGGATGTGCTGCACAATTTAAATCATCGAGACCATTTTATGCACTATGTAGATATCATCGTAATGAAAACATACCACATGTCTGGAGTTTCTTTGAGAGTGAACATGGAAAAGGTGAACATGATGGTGTCGTAGCTTGCATCAAACGTGCTATATGAAAGTATCAAATGGACTATAAGGGAGTGCATATAAAAAATGCACATGATGTGAGGGAATGGTGCAAGACACATTTCTCACCAAATGAGAATTACGCATCATCAAGATTGACTCAGGTGGTGCCATATAGAAAATTTTGGGAGATAAAAGGTATGCACACATTTTTTAATTATTTGAAAGTGTTTAAAATTTTAATGATATTCTTTATTCAAATTATATTTATATAAAATGTATTATATATGCATTTGTTCAGGCGTGGATAGAAAAATTATGCATGGTTGCAATAGGATAGAAAATATGTGATCTTTGCATTCAGTTATGAGTATGAATTATCGCAATTGGATGTTGAACACTAGGGACTACTCATGCTTTTGTTCTCACTGCATTGCTAACAATTATGAGGAATGTATCAATCAAGATCGTGGATATGTAAGCGCATGGAATCTAGTGCCACTAGTTGTTACTGATACATTTGATAGAGATGAAGATGAAAACTTTGATGATGTTCCTTTGATTTCTACTGATTACGATCATATCTCGGGATTGGTCAAAATTGGTAAGTATATATATTTTACATTATATGGTACACTAAGTTGCATGTATAGATCATAGATATAGATAGATCTATAGATTGAATTAAGTATTTATTTTAAGATCTCACACACGTATATATAAAAAGTTATTGTGCAGGAGATGTCTTTGCAGTGATTGCTGAGAGTGGAAATGTAGAAGGAGTTGATTATTATTTACTGCGTTGTCCTGCAGAGAGGATGAAGTTACTTGAACCTGAAGAAAGTGATAGAATGTTGTTCCCCATAGGTTTGTATATGGTTTACATCAATATATTGAACTCAATTTGTAAATTTTAAATTTCAACCTTTTAACAAAATTCAAATTGAATTTGTTTAAATTTATATATTGTTAAAATTTGTGACCTGCAGGTTCAGTTGTTTTAGAGGGAACATATTTCAAACAAATCAAAGTAATTCAACACGGTATTCACTTTGTTGATTACGAACCAAACAATAAGGTGTTCCAATATAGTCACCTAGTTGTTGCCACATTCATTCGTCTCCATACAGTTAAATCTCAACGTGAACGTCGTAAGTGGAGACTAGATAGTGAGGATCATGAGAGAATATTACAGGTTCTCCATGAAAGGTTTGAACCACTTGAGTTGGTCTAAAAAGTATAATACATGTATACTTATTTCTTGTGTTAGGACCTATTTGATATCTCTGGATTAAATTTCATTATACTTTGTTTATATATTTAAACATATGGTAGACTATAATTTGTTGATATATGATGAACCTATTTGATGGTTCAATGGTTTTAATATATAGAATTTTATATGTATACTTTGATTATTCAATGATTTTTATAGATTTCATGTTAGTTAAAGATTTTATGTATGCTTGAAATTAGTTATATTACTTATGACATGTGTTAGTTTTAGAATTAGTTAGAATAGTTATTATCCATTAGTTACATGTATTAACTAGTTATCTTTTATGATATTAATTATAGATCCCCTTAAGACCTCCCCTTAAGACACTAAAAAATGATGAAATTAGTTATATTACTTATGACATGTGTTAGTTCTAGAATTAGTTAGAATAGTTATTATCCATTAGTTACATGTATTAACTAGTTATATTTTATGATATTAATTATAGATCCCCTTAAGACCTCCCCTTAAGACACTAAAAAATGATGAAATTAGTTATATTACTTATGACATGTGTTAGTTCTAGAATTATTTAGAATAGTTATTATCCATTAGTTACATGTATTAACTAGTTATCTTTTATGATATTAATTATAGATCCCCTTAAGACTTCCCCTTAAGACACTAAAAAATGATGAAATTAGTTATATTACTTATGACATGTGTTAGTTCTAGAATTAGTTAGAATAGTTATTATCCATTAGTTACATGTATTAACTAGTTATCTTTTATGATATTAATTATAGATTCCCTTAAGACTTCCCCTTAAGACACTAAAAAATGATGAAATTAGTTATCATATCATCTAAATAAATCATCTAATCAAATAAAACCATCTAGTCAAATCATATATCATATAGATCATCTAATCAAATAAAATCATATCATATAATCAAATAAAACCATCTAATCTAATCATATATCATCTAATCAAATAAAATCATAGATCATCTAATCATCTAGTCAAATCATATATCATATAGATCATCTAATCAAATAAAACCATCTAATCTAATCATATATCATCTAATAAAATAAAATCATAGATCATCTAATCAAATAAAACCATCTAGTCAAATCATATATCATATAGATCATCTAATCAAATAAAATCATATCATCTAATCGAATTAAACAATCTAATCTAATCATATCATCTAATCGAATAAAACCATCTAATCTAATCATATATCATCTAATCAAATAAAATCATATCATCTAATCGAATAAAACCATCTAATCTAATCATATCATCTAATCGAATAAAACTATCTAATCTAATCATATAGATCATATATCATCTAATCAAATAAAATCATAGATTCATCTAATCTAATCATATCATCTAATCAAATATACGTCTCTAATCAAATAAATGTGTCTCACATCATATCATCTAATCAAATAAATATGTCTCATATCATACAATCTAATCATATCATCTAATCAAATATACATCTAGAATCATATGTCTCAAATCATAAACCGAGTCTCAAATAAAATATATGTTCAACATGTCCTAAACTAGGGAGTCATCTAGGCGCATACGAACAGAGTGACCCTCTAAGTGACTACCATGAGCATCCTCTGGCTCTAAGATAGCAACTGATCCCTGCAAATATAAATGCATGTATATATGATAATAATCTAAAATAATTAAAATATTATAAATGCATATTTAAACTTACATAATTTTAAAACTTACCTGACCACTAGTAGGTGTATCATCTGGTGGCAAAGCAGCGACTGGCCCCTGCAAATTTAGTGTACAATAGTTGGTTATATACATGTGCATAGTACATATATTATGTAAAGTACTTGAAATATAAACATGTACATACATATATATCTAAAACTTACCTAACCACTAGTAGGTGTCACATCATGTGGAAGATGCTCTGAACCCACACTAGAGGTAACATGCTCTACTAATTGTGCCTACAAAATATTATGCATTGAAAAAACATTAATACACGTACAATTAATTATTCACTAAAACTCCTAATAAAAAAGAAAAGAAATTTTTATATGTACCTAAGTCTCAGGAGCAGGAGGATCATCAACGCGCTACACCATCATATCATCAACTGATACTGCATCACCCACACCACCTAAGGTCCCGAACCTCTGTAGTAATGAGGAGTGTAGGGGTGACACTAGCTAGGAGGGGAGTGATGTAGAATCTGAACCATGTGGATGAAATAACATATCCATAAATGACCTGCCATTAGTGGCAACATCCACCTGACCCAACCGATGCAACTACTCATCAAAAGTGTCTAGGCCCTCACTAGTGATGTGTACATCTCCAATCTCTATACCTGGCTCTGTAGCTATAGAGTGATATGTGGGTGCATGGTGCTCTACACTATGCTGTGCCTGACTAGTAGATGGCACATCCTATGTCGGTGGAACTACAGGACCCCATGTAAGTGCAATGTAATCCCTGATTGAATGTATAGGGATCCTCTGCGTGTCGGCAATATGAGAATAGGCCTGCATGAGATCCTCCAAATTAAAGGGCCATATCTAAAGTACTTTGATAACCCGACAATGCTCGTATCTCTCCAGGCATAGGAAGACCAATAGCTCTATATGTCTCGTCACTCACACCTACAGTACTACTAGACGAAGCCTCAAAAGATGATCTGGCTCTAATCAATCTAGTCAAAATGTATCTACCCAATGAATCTGAACTGATCGATGTGGCTGTAGAAGCAATCTATCCTATGCTATCCAGAACTCCCCTCTGAGAAGCAATGATGACTCTATCTGCAGTAGTAGCCATCACCGGTGTCACTACCGGACTCCTCTCTCCAACTAGCAATCTATGAGGCTGCACAACTCGATCAGCCCTACGATACTGAGGGCGATCTACAACCCTACCCTACCCCTAACCATAAAATGATGGGATATCAAAATAGTTGACCCTGAGTCCCAAACGGAACTTAGCGTACAACTGTTGTGCAAAGTATAATGGAATTTGGTCGTTATTTGGATAACGACCATGGGCTGCAAGATGTCAAGGGCATGTCATACAAGAAATCTGAGGGATCACACATCATGTGACCTGATAAGCCCTCACCACTCTATACCTCTCATAATGTGGGAACATCTCTCGTTTGATGGTTTCCTTCGAGACGAGGCTATGAACTGTCGCGAAGGAAACATCACCCGAGATCTCCTCCCTCAACTCTTGAAAAATGGCCTCAACTACCTGAGGCATAAATGAAAAGTGAGCCCTCAATCTACTAGTCATAGACTCCAAACTAGTCAGTATAGTAGCACATGTGTCTCTATATATACCATCTCCAGTAGATCTACTGATAGCTTGTCTAAGTCTAGCTATCTCTGTGCCGGCCATGTGAAAAATAGTATGAATGTCAGGAGTCTGAGGTGCACCCTGAGTGGCCATCTAGATACATCACATGTGAAAGAGCTAAGTGTTAATAATTAAGTACTTGATTACAACATTATAACTGCATGTAAAATGGAAACAAATAAGTGGTCCTAAGGTATAGATAAGACATCAATGGGTCATAGGACATCCTAGTATGTACATCAATGGGTCATATGACTAACTTTAATATTTACTAAAAATGCATTTACATAAGGGGTCATGGGTAACATAAGTGGTCATAGCTCGCATCTTAAGGAGTCGTGGGTAACATAAGTGGTCTTATTAGGTCTTAAGAGTCCTAATAGGTCCTAATACATCTAATTGGTCAGACTAATGCTGGTTAAAGACCTAATACCTGTCTAATTCATCCTAATAGGTCCTAGTTAGGTCTACTTGGTCCTAATAGGTCTAGTTAGGTCTATAAGTAGAGAAACAACTTAGATGTATACCTTATTTCCTAATATGACCTAATGTGACCTATTAGGACAGGTAATATGACCTAGAGTGTCTTAAGGGGTCATGGGTAATGTAAGTGGTCCTTGATTATCTTAAGGGGTTGTAGGTAACATAAGAGGTCCTAAGGTATAGATAAGAGTCATGGAGTGTCTTAAGGGGTCGTGGGTAACATAAGAGGTCCTAAGGTATAGATAAGACATCAATGGGTCATATTACCTATCCTAATTACCTGTCATAACGTACATAGATAAGAGTCGTGTAGAGTGTCTTAAGGGATCGTGGGTCATATAAGTGGTCCTAGACTTTCTTAAGGGGTCGTGGGTAACATAAGTGGTCCTAAAGTCATAATTGGTTCTAATTGAGTATAATTAGACCTCCTAACTAGTTCTAATCGAGTCTAATTAGGTCCTAACTGGTTCTAATTGAGTCATAATTGGTCTAGGTACAGTTAGGTCTAGTTAAGTCTAATAGGTCCTAAATTTTGGTCGTAATAGGTCCTAATTGGTCTAGTTACCTATCTAATTGGTCATAATAGGTCCAGATAGGTTTAGTTAGATCTATTTGGACCTAATAGGTCCTAATACATCTAATTGGTTAGACTAATGTTGGTTAAAGACCTAATACCTATCTAATTGGTCCTAATAGGTCCTAGTTAGGTCTACTTGGTCCTAATAGGTCTAGTTAGGTCTATAAGTAGAGAAACAACTTAGATGTATACCTTATTTCCTAATATGACCTAATGTGACCTATTAGGACAAGTAATATGACCTAGAGTGTCTTAAGGGGTCGTGGGTAATGTAAGTGGTCCTTGATTGTCTTAAGGGGTCATAGGTAACATAAGAGGTCCTAAGGAGTCTAATTAGGTCCTAATTAGTTCTCATAGGTCTAATTGGGTCTAATTAGGTAGATAATTAGGTCCTAAATTTTGTGCCTAATAGGTTCTAATTGGTCTTGGTACAGTTAGGTATAGTTTAGTCTAATAAGTCCTAAATTTTGGTCGTAATAGGTCCTAATTAGTCTAGTTACCTGTCTAATTTGTCATAATATGTCTAGAGAGGTTTAGTTAGGTCTATTTGGACCTAATAGGTCCTAATACATCTAATTGGTCAGACTAATGTTGGTTAAAGACCTAATACCTGTCTAATTGATCCTAATAGGTCCTAGTTAGGTCTACTTGGTCCTAATAGGTCTAGTTAGGTATTTAAGTAGAGAAATGACTTAGACATGTACCTTATTTCCTAATATGACCTAATGTGACCTATTAGGACCTGATATGACCTAGAGTTTCTTAAGGGGTCGTGGGTAACGTAAGTGGTCCTTGATTGTCTTAAGGGGTCGTGGGTAACATAAAAGGTCCTAAGGGGTCCTAGGTTACATTAATGGATCCTCGTATACATATAATGGGTCTTCAGGATCCAAATAGGTCATATATATGTCTTTCTTAAAATATCATAAGGGATGTATAATGGTCCTAGACTACATCTTAAGGGGTCGTGGGTAACAATAAGTCCTATATATGTGTCTTAAGGGGTCGGGGGTAACATAAGAGGTCCTAAGGGGTCCTATTAAATCTAAGATGTACATAAATGTGTCCTAAGACAACCTAAGATATGTTAATGGGTCTTGATGATCTAAATGGGTCATAGATGTCTTAAAATGTCATAAGGGATGTATAATGGTCCAATAATGTTAATGGGTCGTAGACACATGATAAACTTGGTTTAAGGTATCTTAGGTTACATTAATTGATACTAGTATGTCTTAAGGGTTCTTGCGGGCAACAATGGGTTCACATATGTATTAACAGAAGCTAAGATAGATGAATGTGTCATAGGATATTTTAATATATAATAATGGTTCATATGGGTCTTAAGGGGTCCTATGTGTCAAGTAAGATGTCCTAATATGTATTATAAGATCTTGAGATTCATAAAGGATCCTAAGTGTCTTAATATGTCGTAAGAGAGGAATAAGGGTCCTAGAAACTTTGTACTACAATTTTTTTACATTTTCTAACATACTACTAGATCATTTGAAAAAATTGAACTACAATTTTCTAAGCTTTTTACAAACTAAAAATTATAAATAAAACAAATAGCTAACTTTAATAAGTTTACTAAAAATGCGTGTACATACATGTGAGAGAGAGAGAGAGAGATAAATTCTTAATAATTACAACTTTAAACTTAAAATTTAGCATTTTCTAACTCCAATCTTAATGTTTCTAACATTTTCTAACATTTCTACTATGGTTTCTAATGTTTTATAAATATTTTCTAATAGGTGCTAACAAACTACTACAATTTTCTAACATTTTCTAACATATTATAACATTTATATACTACGATTTCTAATATTTCTATTATTTTCTAATATTTAATTACGATTTTCTAACATTCTATTATTAATTTCTAACATATTACAAATTTCTAACATTTATACAAATTAAAAATTATTTAAAACAAATAACTAGTTAAAATAAATACAAGACATTATTTACAATAAAAAATGAGAAAAATGTGTGTACCTGATACTACAAGGAAACTAAAGAGGTCGACGAAGCTCGGGAGACACTGGTGTGCTAGTGTGGTGATGTAGTTTTCTCCAAGCCTAGGGGTCTACAAATCACTACAGTGAAAATGATAGTTAAAAAAATGAAACGTCAGAAATTTATAAGAAATCTAGCCCTAAATGGCTTCGTGCAAAGTATATACTTTGCACGAAGTCATTTAGGGGTATTCGTGCGAAGACACCTACGTGGGGTCTTCGTGTGAAGTATCCCGAGGACTTCGAGTGAAGTATTTACTTTGCACGAAGGCAGGAAAATTTTTTTGTTTGACGATTTCACGATTTCCTTCATCCCTAAAAGTGGGACACAGCTTCATGAGTTAACCCTATACCGAGGAGTTTTATAGAATCCTAATTAGGACCGGTCATTCTGAAGCTAATAAAGAAAAGGTTGCTAGATATGTCTATGGTTTGAGACCTAGTATTCAGGAAGAGTTACTTACTGTGCGGATGACAATAATCGGTGATGCTTAGCAGATTGCATTAAAGATTGAAGAGAAGTTGAATAAGAAGTATGAAGGAAAATAGAACACTAGGAACTGAGGTGGTAAAATTGGTGAGACAGTTGTTGAGAGTAATGTAATAGAGAATCCTAAGTATGATGTGGGATCTAGTAGTGGTCAAGTTACTAAGAATGCTGGAAAGAGAGGAAGGTGGAAGAATGAGTTCATCGATACTTGTTATAACTATGGTGAAGTTGGTCATAGAAGTTTTTATTGTCCTAAGAAAAGGGTGGCATTGACTGCTGAAGAAGATATTGTGAATGTTGCTGAAAAAGGTGAGACACTAATCACTAGGAGATTAGCTGCATGTGTCCATGAACCGGTGCAAAGAATAAATTTGTTCAGAACTAGATGTAAGTGCAAGGATAAGGTATGTAATGTCATAGTTGATGGTGACAGTTCTGAGAACTTTGTTTCAGATGAAATGGTTAGTAAGTTGAGTTTGGAAAGAAGGAAGCATCCAAATCCTTATCAGATTAGTTGGATACAAGATGTTTCTAAGGTTAGGATTGAAGAACAATGCTTGGTTAAGTTTCAGATTGGATCTTACCATGATGAGATATTGTGTGATATATTGCCCATGGATGCTTGTCATCTGTTGCTCGGTAGACTGTGGAAGTTTGACAGGAATGTTTTGTTTGATGGTCATGCTAATACCTATGTGGTTAGGCATGAAGGAGCTCGGCATAAGATGATACCTTTATAGGAAATAGGGGTTAAGAGATGTGGAGTTATCAGGTGTTGTCCTTATGACAAACCTCAAAAGCAGAGGATTGATGAACCTATTCCTGTTAAGTCTAGTTTGAAGGAGAAGGAGAATGATGTCTATGAAGAGTTGGTTGAGATGAAGAAACAGATGATCTTGCTAGCATAGATGGTACAGTAGATGGTGACATTTGTGACACAAAGAGATGTAAATGATACTAAGTTGGTTGAGGAGTCTAGAGAAGATGAACCTTACTGAGGCACTGATGTGGTTGGTAGTGGTCAGAGTCGATTGCTATTAGTTGCCGACTGAAGGGATAAGCATAGTGGAAAGCAGATGAACTTTTTGCATAAGACACTAAATGAAGTGAAAACTACTTGGGATGAAGGGCAAGAAAAGATGTGGGTGAAGAATAGATTCGGCATACCTATTCTAATTCCCTTGAGGTGTTCCCGATTTCCTTGAGAAAATATTTCTTACCTAGGGTGTCTGATGCAGGAGCATCCTAGGATTCTTGGCAATCCTGTATCAACTAAAAATATGTTTGTCTTTGAGGTAGATTGTTAGTTTTGATCTTGGTTTGGTGGAGTACTTGCTCAATTTCTATGGTCACCAGGGTGATCGGTCTCTGAAGAATGCTTGGTAACTGAAGGCCCCGTTTCACTGGCGCTTGACGATAACTATATTTCTTGATCATGCTTGGCATGGTCGGTCGACTGGTGCTCGGTTATTTCCTCTGTTGCTCAGTGTTCTTGCTTACCAACTGGATTGTTTGGTTGGATCGGCTTGGACGACTAGTTCTGTTGATTTGGGTTGCACTCCTCGAGTTATGGATTGACCGTTGGATGTGTGGGGACCTAGATTTGGTGTGTTGCATTCTTGTATGTGGATCTAATGACCATTGGGGCCATCTGTGAGAGTTTATTTATTTTTTGAGGCTATGTGAGAGCCAATTGATGTTTTAGCATTTAATATTTGTTTGTAGGGGTTTATTGTTTCTTCAACTGACTTGTGGTTGGGAATTAATATTTATAGGATGCTTGGGTACATGTTTAGGGTATTAGATGGTTGAAAAAGGAAGGTTAGTGGCCTGTGAGCTTAGGAGAAGAAATATTGCTTGGAAGTTTGAGTACAAGTTTAGATCTTTCCTGGGTGCCTACCAATGTGCCGCCCATTACAGACCTGGGCTAGTTGAATGCTAATATTGTGGAAAAGATTTGGATCCTACGAGATCTTGTAGACTGTTACTTACTTTGTATCTGGCTATAACCGGGAAGGCCTTACAGCTCGACACATTGCATGTAATCAATGTTTTAATGAATAAAGACCTCTGTTGTATTACAGATCTGTTGTTGTTGTGTATTTTTGCTGCATATTGGTTTGGCTGCAAGATCAGTCAGTCCTTAATTGGATTCACCAGCCTTGACTCCGTCATAATTGCACCAAGAGGAAGGAGGGGCAAATCATCATGATAAGGAGTCTCACATAGGTATGTTTTTTCAAATGAAGGAATAGGGACCAGCCATCTATCTTGAAGATCCCAGAGAGAAAGTAAAAAAAACATAACCCAACTACAATGCAGAGATAAAATGACACCCTCGGTGCTACCTTACACATGAATAGAAAGTTTCCCTTTTAAGGGAGACTAACTACTTCAATAAGAAGGAGATGATGAGAAATGACTTTGACTATGCAATTTCACTTCATGACTTGGGACTATGGGACACCATTCCTTTTCTACAACCAAATGTTCAAAAAAGATGTTTATAGTATATGCTACACTTACTTAGTGATTAATATGCTCCTTGAGATGCTAGAATTATATTCCAACCTTTTTCACCTATGCTTAGATTCAAAAGTATGTAGAGGCAAGCACACAAATCTTATTGTCAAGAGAGAGAAAGTATAATAGCCTAAATATTAAACATAGCATTATTCTTAGAATTCTAGAGCTAAAACATAATCAAAGAAATTTAGCAACATATGATAACCAAAGACAAAAAAAATTGCAAACAAGCCAACTCTCTATAGAAAGAATTCTCACAAGAATGTTGAGAAAAGGTTTCAAACAAATTCCCAAGCATCTTGGGTTTGTGGGAAAGTACATAAAAAGTGTTTTAAGGCCTTTGTATGTGATGGGTGGTGCATCAAGGATATTCAATCTCAAATTTTGCAAAATCAAGTTGCATAATAGGAAGCCCTTGATAGACCAAACATCAAAGATAATGGGCTCTACTCTAGAATGCCAAATTTTGTTTAAGTTGAAAATATGTTTTTCACTTATAAATTTTTTTTGTCTATGTGTGCGTGATACTTTTAGCATGCATAATGTATCCGTTAACATCTTTTCTTTTCTACTCATGCTACTTACTTTGGTAATTCCATATTAACTTGGAGCGTATTTATTTCAATTTCTATGGCTTTATCATTTATTTTAGCATCTATGATCTTCACATATAAACCAAGTGAGTAAACTAGTAAGGAAAAGATACATATACATAAAAATAAGAAGTATAAACATCAAATTTAAGTGAAAATGACACAAACTAGATAATATATACCAAACATATTAAACGCATACACATAGTTAATACTAGAAAGTGGACATGTAGATTAAGGATAAATAGATTCAAAAAGTTGTTGTAGAGATGCCAAAGTCATCAACATGCTAAAAAATGCAAAAACTTACAAAATAACTCCAATTTGATTCACTCTAAAATAAAAATAGTACTAGGAGTTATGCCCACCAAGCATGCATATATTTTAGCCAAAGGAAGTTAGAAAATATATTAAAGAGATATATTTGTTAGTGTAATTATTTAATTAATTTACACTTAGGCTTAAATTAAGCCTACTTTAAGTAGGAGATACTTTTCCACAGCAATTCAAATTGTGATATTGCTATCAGGATTTGGGTCAATGAGTTTGACTCAAAAAACTACACAGTCAAATCCTGATACCAATATCACAATAAGCCTACTTTTTCGTTCATGTTTATTCAACATTTGTTTAGTACGTGCAATTTTTCATCATGTAGGAGTCATATAGAGATTCATTGATTCCATTTTTACACCTCATCCTAGGTTCATGGGAGGCAACTCGCCACCACTCATTGAGTGTTGGGTTTGACTTCTAATTTGACCCAACCACTCTTCCTATTTGTACTATTCTTATCCTTTGATTCTTCAATCCATGGAAGGTCAACTTCACCTTTTTTGAGAGTTTAACCCTTGGTCACATGGGTTTTTAGCCCTTGATTCTGTCCAACTCTAGGGGGCTTAAATTTGGGCCATATTTTTTATTTTTGGAAAACTAGCTTTTGGTCGAGTTAATTTTTTTCTTTTCAGCCAAAGTCGACAATTGATTCATTAGAAAAGAAAATTACATATAGATGTGAGGGTGCAACCAAGTCCAACCACGAAAGGAGGAAAGAACTGGGGTGTTGGAAAAACCACCCAAGAGACTAGGATGATGTGTTGAAATGAAATAAACACATCTCTAGTAGACTTAAAACAAAGACAAAAATCACCATAAAATTTTTTGGAGGATTAATTTTGTAAAGTGACAAAATTCTTTTGCTCATAAATTTTGCTCCTTAACTCAAAATTGAGTTCTATTTTTTTGCAAAAGTGCATATGTTTTCATCATGAATCCAATGGACGCACTCAAGCACTATCATTATAAATTTATATTTTCAATGTTATTTTTTTGGGGGGGAGGGGTTGGTTACAAAGAAATCTAAATCTATAAAGTGCCAAATAAAGGGGGAACCAAATAATATAGGGGCAACCTTGGTGTGTAATCCATTGTTAATTTTTTTGCTTGAAGAGATCATGTCTCTCACAAAATAATCCCTTCCATTCAAGTATTCTGCAAAATCCTCCTAATAAATGGAAAATCAAATGTGGATATTGTGGAAAGTATAGGAAAACAATAGAAGGATGTCGGTTTGGTCAAATTGAGGAAATGCAATGAATTCTTCTCAATCATGGTATTGACTTACCTAATTCTCCAACTCATACAAAAACACCATCCAATCTTACTTGGCCATCTAGTGGGACACACCATCACTTGTCTCTACATTTGAATATGGTGTTCACTTAGTCATGTGTTCCACAAATTATTTTCATAGGTATTTTCTACTTTCATACCAGATCCACCACCTTGGGATGCATATCTATCAGACATAGAATCTTTGTTTGTAGAGTCCCATCTTGTAGCTATGGATGACAACATTATAGACATCCATCTTCTATTTGGTGACGACTGTCATGAAGTTATGTCACCATTTCCATCTTTGGACATTTCTCTTACCTCACCTACACCAGCTCTTATTGTGATAGATTGTGCAAACATTCATGGGTTGCAATATCTATCTTATTTATCTTCATCTGCAATAGTATCAGATTCTCATCAGTCCAGAAATGACCATACATACATGATCATTGTTATAGAATCTTTCATGGTACACATGATCCATCACACATTAGTATTGGCCTTGATATCTTTGAGCATCATTCAAAGGCAACAGTGGCATCATTTCAATCTTTGGGTTATGTGCAACATTCAAAGACATTCATCTTTCTTTCTTCACATTCCTATCTATAATGAGAAGTAATATTGCACACATTTATGGTGTTGCTTCTTCCCAAGGGGAGGAATGTTGTTCAACATTCATGGATCATCTTTTGCATCTAGTGTCGAGCATCCACTAGCACTACATGGAGTTCATTACTTCATATCTTCTAGGGGGGTCATATAATCTTCTCTACTTTCTCTCCTATGGGAGTACATATTGTATTTTGCACAATATAAGTATTCCAAAGTAGTCTGTGGGGGGTTATCATGTGTCATCCATCTATCACTGTTCTTCTTCACATGTGCATGTCATTCCATCTCATCTCTTTTTTGGAGGGAGGTTTTGGTCCCATTGGGTTCTCCTTGTTTCTTCTTTTATGATAGATTTCATTGTACATGGTTTCCTCACCAGGCTAGTAGCTAGGACTAATTTCTTATATTTTCCTCCTAATTTATGTTTAAGGGGGGGTGTTAGTGTAATTATTTAATTAATTTACAGTTAGGCTTATTAAGCCTACTTAGTGATCCATGTTTATTCAACACTTGGTCACACAAGTTGTCGTCATTTAGGAGTTGTCTAAAGAGGTGTCAATTTCATTTCAACACCTCATCCTAGGTTCATGGGAGGAAAACTGCCACCACTCATTAAGTGTTGGGTTCAACTCAATCACTCTTCCTATTTGTATTCTTTTTCTCCTTTGATTCTTCAATCCATGGAAGGTTTACTTTTTGCATTGTGATTTTGTGCTTCATTTTATCTCTTATAGATCCTCAATTTTTATAATATTTAATTCAAATTGACCACACATCTTGAATTTCAACAAAATGGAGGCATAAACAAGTTTGTTGATAATACAAAATAAAATCTAAAGTCTCATGATTCTTGGGATTTCTCTATGATGTGTCGATGCATTGATATGTGGTAATTTTAGTTACCCTCTACTAAAAATTGTTGAATTTGGATAGAATGTACTTGCATGAGAATGTCATATGTTTGGCCTTCATGGGAGTTTTTTCAATAGACCTTTGACCATGAAGATGTATATTTAAAATTTGATAGTGAAATTAAGGGTGGGGATAATCTTTTTCTGTTGTGCAAATTCTCCAAGTGAAAATTGAGAAGAAATAATGAAGTAGAGGTAGTCAAGGGTGGAGAATTACATTAAAATGCATGGAGCATAGATATTCACACATGTAGAGGTGTTGAAGATAGGTGAGTGAATGGAGAGTATTAGATCTTGAAATGGATGGTGAATATTTTAGCACATGGAGGATTCGCACCTGTGGGAGGGTGGAGACATGTGAGTGAAGCTAGAGATGCTTTTGGGATCTTGGATGAATGTCGAAGATGAAAAGACAATTCATTTTAGATTCTAGTAAAGGGAAAATGATTTAATTATTTTTAATTAGAAGGGGACCAAAGGAATGGATTAGCTTAATTAATTAGAAGGGATACCTCAAATAATCATTTAATATGAAGAAAGGTCATGAATGAATTATTTTTTAATTAAGTAATATCAAGAATTAGCTAAATATAATTTAAATAATTGATGAAGGGGGTCAATTTAGTTAATAAAATAAATTGAATTTATTTAATTAGTTGTCAAAGTTTAAATAATTAGAAGATGTTATTTAAGATTAATGTCATGGATTAATCAAAGAATGACTATGATAGGTGAAATATATAAGTAGATTTTATGTGTCTGCAATGAGGGAAAAAAATACAATATAGGTATTTTTATAAATAATGATTCATAGATTTATTTTTTTCCTTTTTGAATAATGCTATCATGAATTGCTATTTAGCTAATGAGAATGAGATTTGTATGGTCCAATAATTTTTTAAATGATAGGCTCTTCCTTAAAAAATGTAATTACTAGTAATAAAACTTTCATTAGAAGCACTTGTCTAGTTGGTATCTTGCATTGTCAATGCCATTTAAAATAAAATCAAGTAAAAGTTTATTAGATTTGCATGTGTTGTAGATTGATTGGATCATTGTTATCAAAATTCAATGCAAAATAATGATCTATTAGTTGGCTAGAGACCCAATATTGCTTGTCTACCTAAAGTGTGTTCTCTCATTATCCAAGCAAGCATATTATATTAAGGAATTATCATGAAGGCAACTACTAGACAAAACATCAAATTTATAATTAATAACTTCACTTTTTCAAGGGAGCTTCTTTCATAATGATTTATTAATTAGTTAGACAAAATGCATCTGATTTTCCACATTAAAAGGTCACTATATCATCATGAATAAGAAACTAATGACTACCTTATAAAAACTAACCCTCATTTAATAAAAGAAAAAAATACAGCACAATTAACTTCTTCTAAATGATAAATGATCAATTAGATTTAATTCTCTTTAGAAAAATACTATAGAAACTCACATTCACATTTACTTGATGAGAATGAAATTTGTATGACTTAATAATTTTAAAACAATAAAATCTTCCATCTAATATATAATTAAGAAAGCTATCCATCTGTTAAAAAACAACTTACCCAATTGATATTTTATATTTTTGAAGAAAATAAAAATGAAAATAGATGAAAACTGTATATGAATTTTTATCTTCTACAGCATATGATACTACAGGGAAACTATAATTATTTTTTAATTGCCCTTTTAATTATTTCTTCTACAGCATATGATACTACAGGGAACTTCATGAAATTCTTGAAAAGTTACACATACGAATATTTTAAAACAGAGTCAATGGAAAGAGTTGAATTTTAGTCAAACTTTGATCCTCTTTAACACATATAGAAAGAGACACACTTCTTTGGCTCTCTTTGTGGCGCTAGAAACCTATTTAATTATCTTATTTATTCTAGAACAATATTTTTTCCGGTTATCTATTATTATCATTATTTATTGTGGCGTGCGTGTATACGTCTTTTCCACACATAGTGTTGGAGATCGGGGCTTAAACTTTGATGGCTGTACAGTTATTTCAATAACATTTAGTTAGATTTTTTTTAAAATATCATTTAAGATGGCATTTTAAATAACAGAAACAAAAAGAAATAAAATAAAATCATTCATTTTTTTAACTTCTATTTTTTACAGAATTTGATTTAAAAGGTTATATATCAATATAAAATTATTTCATTAAAATAATAAAAGAAAGAATTTAAGAATGTTGTATTATATGAAAGGTTGTTTCAGATAAAATATCTAACTTTTTATTTAATTTTATAATGCATTTATAATATTTATATGATTTGCATTTGGAGATTGTATTTCAATATGGTTTTGATGGAATAGATATTTCTTATATTTGATTTTCAGTTAGAAAAATATCAATATAAATTCGATCTTGAATAAAACAGATTGATACAAAACAAATCGTGTGATGTTGCTATCAGAATTCAACTGTGGAGATGTTTCACGAGTAGTGATTGACCCTTATAAGCATTACTAGATGCAATGAGAAATAAGTGTTTCATTCATTCTTGTGAGAGTCACTGCTCACGCAACATAGGTCAATGAGCTTTGTTAGAATATTCTAGTAATTTCTACCAAGAACTTTGTGGTTTAAGATGGAATTTTCCAGAATAGTAGTTATTTAGTAGTTTCCGGAAATTTACACCTTCTAGAAGGGTTTCCAGAAATTTCTCAAATGCAAAGTCAAAAATATTAAGTGAATTAGATTATTCTAGAGGCCTCCAGCTGGATTAGGAATTAGGTAAAGTTTCTAATATTATATTTAGAATGTTCTAGAAATGTATGTCCAGTACGAGAAAATATTCTAGAGTTTTCTATGTAACTTCTAAGCCTTCTATAAAAAGGCATTTTGTAATTGTGTTTTATGCAAGCAATAAAAATGGTTCATGTGTCGTAGCACATTTATAATATCTGTGTTTGTATTTTTGGTTTGAGGAGTGGATTCAATCCATCCTCCCCTACAAAATTGGTATTAGAGCAGGTTTGAAAATCATTTGGAGATCCTGTCACCATTTGTGACAGACGTCAAGAAAGGGAGATCCTGTCACCATTTGTGACAGATGTTAAGAGGGAGATCTTGTCACCATTTGTGACAAACCTCTGAAAGTTCTAAGGAGTTTCATAAGTGCCAAAGATAAGAGGCAAGTCAAGGACTGAAGTTCTGCTGATGAGAAAGTTATTCTTTGTGAAGGAGAATTCAATGGTGTTCAGGAGTCTGATTTTATTGTGTTGTAGCACACTAGCTTTCAAGTGTTTTGTCTCTGCCCACTTCACAGTGGTATCAGAGAAAGGGGAAAAAAGTTGATTGTCACCATTTGAGATAGTAGAGGATTGCTGAAGGTTACTGAAAGTCATTGCTTGTAAAATTGGCATAGCATTTGGAATGTTGCAGCCCTAAGGAGGTGTTGCAGACGAATTGGTAGAACATCAAATCATTGAAGGATATCACAAAGATTTTAGAGGATCAAAGATTGCAGAAGGCCGCAGCCATGTACGCCCAGATTAAGATTGCTGGCAAAAGAAGATCAAATGCAGTCAAATCTGTTGAAGGCATGAAGGATATATTGAAGTATACAGTCGTAGCTGTTGGAGGAATTCATTAAGGACAATAAGGAAGATTGAAGGCAGGTGAAGCTGCTTGTAAAAAGCATCATATGGTCAAACATAGAAAGGCTTTGGCATCAGGCAAATAAAAGGATGTTGATAGTAAGAGAAGACAAGAGGGAAGAGAACAAAGAATTTGAATGCCGCAGCATTTGTGGACAAAAATTCAAGGAATAAGATCTTGATGTATAATTATGGATTTTGATGTAATTAGTGGTAGAAATTAGGGGGGAGTGTTAGAATATTCTAGTAATTTCTACCAAGAACTTTGTGGTTTAAGATGGAATTTTCCAGAATAGTAGTTATTTAGTAGTTTCCGGAAATTTACACCTTCTAGAAGGGTTTCCAGAAATTTCTCAAATGCAAAGTCAAAAATATTAAGTGAATTAGATTATTCTAGAGGCCTCCAGCTGGATTAGGGATTAGGTAAAGTTTCTAATATTATATTTAGAATGTTCTAGAAATGTATGTCCAGTACGAGAAAATATTCTAGAGTTTTCTATGTAACTTCTAAGCCTTCTATAAAAAGGCATTTTGTAATTGTGTTTTATGCAAGCAATAAAAATGGTTCATGTGCCGTAGCACATTTATAATATCTGTGTATCTTCTAAATCTGTGTTTGTATTTTTGGTTTGAGGAGTGGATTCAATCCATCCTCCCCTACAAGCTTGACTCAAAAACTGTACAGTTGAATCCTAATAGCAATATCACAAGATTTGTTTCAAGTGCTTCACCCCGTGAGCATCACCTAAATGCAATGAGTGTTAAGTATTTCATTATTCTCATGACAGATGGGTTCTTGTGAATCACTACTCATAAAACATAGGTCAATGATTTGACTCCATAACTACACACTTAAATCCTAATAACAATATGACAAGTCCACTTTCTGAGAAAAATACCTCCTACTTATCAAAACAAATCTTACTGTTTCAAAAATCTATGTTGAAATAAATAATAGTTACTAAAAATCTACTAGCCATACAAGATCGACCGTTAAATTTAGGCCTAGCCCAGCATGATACCATGATTGCTTCATAAAATATCGCAGTCAACCAAAAACATATAATTTTAAAATCTCACTGGTGATCAGTAAGTCTAATACGGCTTTAAACCCTAAAAAGTATTCGTCGTACGAGTGGGCAGCTTTTTCCCCGGTTCCCCACACTTTCTCTGTCCCTTCCAAGAGCCTGTCAAGACGCTTGCAATCCAATCCCAGAGAAAACCATCTATTTAAAGTCCCAAACAAACACCATTTCCAGTAATTTACTCTTAATAAGTATACCCCTGGCTTTTGTTAAGAATCCTCCTGAGTCTGCAGACCTCAAATAGTGTAAAACAGATTTGCAGGCAATCCATGGCAGAAAAGGTTGCTACCCGAAAGTTAAATTCATCATCCTGCAAGTCTAAAGATAAAGCAGTGAAAGTGGTTCAGATTGGAAACCCTATAATGGTTGAGGCAAGCCAATCTGAATTCTCTGTTGTGGTGCAATCCCTCACTGGAAAGAAGAGGCCATCACTCATATCTGATACTTTTGATTCTTCTTCTAAAAAACTGAGTAGGGATTGTAATGGTAGTCCTCAAGGGAAAAAAGCACCCCTTCCAGAGCCTCCAAATACTCATCAAATGCCTACAATTAGAGCAGACAGTGTTTCTACCTACAAAGTTCAGGATGAATCAGTTTCTGATATTTATAACCATCAAATGTTTGACAATCTGGACAACCTTGGAGATGCCATATTTTTTCAGCTTCTTACCCCATATATCTGCGATGAGCTTCTAATTTGATGTGGTGTGAACAGTCAAGGGAAGAAGCTTCCTTCATTGCTGCTCCTATAAGAAGTCCAAACAGTGGTTCCATAAGATACTATAGACAGAATGTTTATGACTTATTTTGTGAAGTTTAGTTTGTCAAAGAGATAAATTTCAATTTTCTATAATATTACTATATTTTTGGATTTGGTTATGCAAGTTTTTATTTAAATCAATTTTAAATTATTTTCTATGATACATCATGGGATTATTTTGCTTTTCTTGGTATTTCATCTTGATGATAGATCATAAGATATAATCTGAAATATTAAATTAAAATATTACATGATCAAATCTATAATTATATCAAATTAGAATTTATTGTGCATAGCTTTTGGTATCAACTGTGTGCATTTATTTTCTAAATGTTTTGTATGAAACTGCATGATCCATCATCAGAAAGAGAGCAAGACAAGGGAGAAGAATGATGAATCATAAAATTTTATCTGAAACATTAAGAAAATAAATTCATACAGCTGATACCAGAAACTATGCACAATAACATCATAGACTATAGAAATCATATCTACAAACTAAAAATTTAATTAATGTTATTAGCTCTCTAACTGTTAAAGATTGAGTCTGTGCTTGACAATTGAGAGTTTACCGAAATTAAATTATCATTTTTTGTGGTTATAATTTTATGCATATTTTAAAGCCAGTTATGCTCAGTCCTGTTGGCAGTGTTTAAAGCACTAATGTGATCTGTGAGTTTTTGAATCTTGCCTTTATAATCATGCCAATTATTGCTCTCAATTAGGGTCTATGGCTTCATCTTTTCACTGCGGCAGACAGGAAGGAAAAATCTGTTTAGAATGATTGACGGGAGTTATGTTAATAAGTTTTGTGAATGATTGGCAGGAGGTATGTTAATAAGTTTTGTGATCTATTTGTTGCAGTAAGATTGAATTTAATATTTATGGTATGATCATCGCTTCGTTCTAGTAATAATTTAATTGATTTGTATTTTACATTATTAAACCTTTGTCCCAACATATGCATCTTAAGTTCACTGTACAATGAGTTGTAAACATTTTGGAAGCTTTGCGTGAGAGTCTTTCATTAAAAAAAGTAGGAGCCTGAGCTCTGTTTGATGTATTTTAATGAAGAGACTGAAGTAGGAAACCAAGAAATATATTTTGTTTGATGGGTATGTATTCTCATTTGGCAAAGAAATCTTGATGATTAGTTACAGGCATTTAAGAGTCTTAATTTTGAAATTTGTAGAAGTCTTGTGATATTACTATCAAGATTCAATTGTATAGTTTTTTGAGTCAAACTCATTGACAGATGTTTAATGTGTAGTGATTCACAAGAACTCATCTCTCATGAGAATGAATGGAACACTTGCACTCATTGCATCAAGTGATGCTCACTCATTGTAAGCACCAAGACTTTCCCGTACGTCACCCATCCCAGTACTATTTCAGCTCAAGCACATTTAATCACAAAGTTTCCTTCAAGGTTAAGCCCACTACTCATGAAATATAGGTCAATGAGTTTGGCTCAAAAAACTACAAAGTTGAATCCCGATGGTAATATCACAATTTGACTTGTTTGCAAATAGGGTTGCAAGCAAAGTGGGTTTAACTATGGAGGAAACTCTATGGTTAAGTGTGCTTTAGATGAGTGACCTCTCAGAAAGTCTGAGTGCTTCACCTCTGTGAGCATCACATAGATGCAATGAGTGCATAAGTGTTCCATTTATTCTTATGAGAAATAAGTTCTTGTGAACCACTGATTATGAAACATAGGTCAATGATTGACTCAAAAACAACACAGCTGAATTTTAACAGTAATATCACAATTTATAGAAGCCTGTTAGCAATATCCTTTCTGCAAATCTCTAAACTATGAAACTTAAGGTTCATTTATAATTGAATTGTTTTAAAAGGTAATATAGATTAAATGGTGTTGGAGATTCGATATAGTAGTTCTTTCTAAATTTGAACTTTGTCTATTTATAATAGACTAGACCGGAGCCTTCATCATTAATTAGGTTGATGAGATTAACTCTTACTGCCAGAAGTAGGATGCCTGCTTTATTGTATACAAAATATTTAGAAATTAGCGAATGAACTTTTCCAACATTCTACTTTATTTCTCTTCTTTCATTCCATATTTCCAAAGTTCATAACTTTTGGTTTTTAATATATTCTTTTCTTTCTTTTCCAATAAAATATCACCTTTTTGAGATTTGATGTGTCGGCACTTTTCCACCTTTCACTCTTTCTTAGTAACACTGTTGACACTGTATCTAGGAGTTCTGTGTGATATTACCCAAATAAATGTTCACTTTCCTTAATATTTGTTTAGCGTGTGATATTTCTTTATTCATACTGATTTTGTATTTAATCAAAGCTTTGGTTGCCTTATTGGGGTTTGTAGAATGGTAGGAAGTGACCATAAAGTAAAGAAGAAACAATTTTCAATTGTTTATAATTTTGAAGGGAACAAATCAATTATTTTCTGTTCACTGTTATCTGGGTGAACCTAAGTAGAGTAAATTTCAGACCCTTCAATTAAATAGATAGATGGCTGTCTACAGCAGGAAGTCGTATCAAAATTAATGTTCTTGTATACAATGAATTTAATCCTCTCTTGCATACAATGACTTTTTTTTTGTAATTTCTTGTCTACATAATGACACATAATATTTTATTATAGATGAATTAGTGATTATGTTTGAGGAGATGTTAATTACATTTGTGTCTCAATTTCATTTAGAAGAAGTAAGATTATTAGAATGCGGTGTTCACCACTCTTTGTGTTGTTGGAAGTCTTTTTTTACTTTTTAATCCAATTAAATAGATAGATGGCTGTCCACAGCAGGAAGCCCTATCAAAATGAATGCTCTTGTATACAATGAATTTAATCCTCTCTTGCATACAATGACTTTTTTTTCGTAATTTCTTGTCTACATAATGGCACATAATATTTTATCATAGATGAATTAGTGATTATGTTTGAGGAGATGTTAATTACATTTATGTCTCAATTTCATTTAGAAGAAGTAAGATTATTAGAATGTGATGTTCACCACTCTTTGTGTTGTTGGAAGTCTTTTCTTACTTTTTAATATATGTAATATTATCTTTTAATTAGTAATATACGTTATTATATATCTGATATAAATTAAATACTTAAGCAATAGAAAAAGTTATTTTTCTGATTTTATTTCAATAAAAAGAAATTCTCTTACAATGGAGACATTAGGAATGATTCTTCAATGTGTGTAAAAATGGAGTAAGTATAGTCATTTTGGTTTGTAACCACTGTATTTAAGTATTATCTTATTTAATTGTGAAATAGTCAATAGTAATTTTATATCATATTTTTACTGGTCCGAATTGTTCTTTAATAATTAAATTGAATTATGTTTAAGAATAATCGTTAACAATTAATTTTTCCTATCATACTTGATTCCACCCACTCTTTTTCTCTTCCTACTGTCCAAAGGAGTTCATAATTCTTTACCATACACCACACTAATTCAAAACCCCTAGTTATGATCCAAAATATCTTTATTTGTATTAAAAAATCTAAGAAAATACTATTACTATAAAGAAAAAATTAATGGATCAAAGAAATAGAAGCGTTCATTAAACCTTTTATTTCTTCTTCTTATTGACTAGACAAGAAAATCATAATCTTTTCCATATACCACACAAACTAAAAACCCTTAATTATGATCCAGTGCATCTTTATATTTATCAAAGTCTGAAAAAGACTATTACTAAGAACACTAGTGGTCGTTACACCCCAAAGCATGCTACATATGAAATCTAACATACCATATTAAAGTGGAAGATCTATACTCTAAACTAACGAGGCAAATTTATATCCTTCTATGGAACAAGGAGGTTGAGGTTTTCATTAACTAGTGGAGAAAGAAACTTAGGTGATTTGGTTTTAATCTAAAAATGACATATAACATATGAGAATGTACAAAAACCAAATTCAATGCTATTAGACCAACTTGAAAGTACACAAAATTTTAAAAAGGAGAGTGATACCTTAAACTAAGGAGGAAGATTTGTATCTTGAACCATCTTGGAGTAGAACAAATAGGTGGGGGTGTTTATTAACCAGCAGGGAGAAAGAAATCTGAACAATCTAAAATTAGATCTATAAATAAACATATGAAACTATCCTACACTCTGCCAAATCCCAGCTCATTGAGTTCAAAGGAAATAATAGATTAGGGGTGACCTTCTATAAGATATTTCCTAGCAATCCTATATTCTCGTCGCATCACCGAACAGAATCAGCGGGCCCGCCTATACCTTATATTTCCAACCAACTGGTACTTACTATACGACTCAGAAAGAACCCTTACCCTCTTCCAGAAGTGGTCCTCTAATCGCTTTGATCTATGATATGTTGACTGATCGTGAAACCACCAGCTAGAGTGGAGGGAGGTCGATTTCATAGCAGTAGACACCATATTTGCTGGTTAGTGATATTTTTATGGTTAATAAGATAAGATTGGTTGTGGGTGGGTGTTGGAAGAAAGGAAGTGGTGAGGAGAGTTCGTTACCTTAATCTTGATAGGAATGATGTACAAATTTCAAATATCTGAAGAAATATTTTTAGGGCTTGTTTGGTGCATGGAATTAACTTATATAGAATAGGCCTATTCTAGAATAAGGACCTATTCTAGAATTAATTAATGCTCAAAACGAAAGCTGGAATAAAGTTTGAACTTGTTTGGTGCACCTAGAATATGACTGGGAATTAATTTATTCTGCGTTTGGATCCCATTATGTGGAATGGGAATAAGGATTATTTTTCATTTTTTAAATTTATTTTAAACAATATTTATTTTTAAGTTATCAATTTTGTTGCTGGTTTTTTTTCCGTTCTCTATGCCCGTTCGTCCATCTCTATGCAAGTTCGACACGAAATTAGAATCTTCACATAGAATCTGCAGGAATTCGATCTTTATATATTTTCATTTATCTCATTTCATTCGATAACAGATCGCAGAGAATAATTTGAAATATTATAAAAAATTTGTTCACCCGCTTAAATTCAAAAGCTTTTTGTTTGCATATAGTCAATCAATAACTCTTCTTATAAAGATATTTCATACCTATAATATATCTTACTTTGTAAATGTACTTTAAATATTATTACAAATGCATATTCTTTTAGTTTAGTTTTCTATTATAATTTTTATTGTAATAATTATTTTATTTATAGTTTATTTTTTCTAAATCTGTTCATAATATATTACATTTGTTGTTTATTTTTTTTCAAATTGTTCATAATATCATTACATTTCAATTTTTAAATTATTTATATATTATTTTGGACAAGATTTGTAGAATTAGATCTGATTTTTTAAGTACGAATTTAACTTAATTTATTTTTTAATTTTATAAATCCAAAATTTTAACTTTAAAAATATGAATCATATATCTACAAATTTTGAATACTATAACATAACAATCTATGGTCCAATTGAACAAGGGTGCACTATATTACCTTGCAATATTATTAAAATTAATGATATGTCTTAATTTTTCCAAGTTTCAGAAACCAAAACAAATTGATGTAATTTGCGGCACGCGGGCAAGGGTTTGAACCCAGCCGAGCCGAGTGGAGGTGGCAGCGGCGGCTTGGGTTTCGAAGGACAGAGGGTGAGACACACTGTAAAAATCGCATACACTGTTAATAAAATTTCCTATTCGAGAATTAGAAAACATGCCACAAACAGAGAATAAATTTATTCGGGCATTATTGAATGCCTATTCCAGGTTAATTCCAGGCGCCAAACAGGCCCTTAGATACTTTGCCCGTAGGTTAGCGAGCGCTGGGAAAAGTGCTCTACAAGTAGGGCAAGTGGATACTTTGCCCATACTTGCAAAGGTCTGCCTGGCATTTTTTCATCCTTGTGTGGCTTTGGGTGTTTATTTTTATGATTGGTGCCTTTATTTTATGTTGTTTGTCTTTGGTTTATTTTTATGATTGGTGTCTTTATTTTATGTTGTTTGTCTTTGGTTTATTTTTATGATTGGTGCCTTTATTTTATGTTGTTCGTCTTTGGTTTTTTAGTGCCATTTAGGGCTTGATTGCTGGTTGTTCTTGATTGATTTCTCCTGTGTGTCTGGAGTCTGAAGTTGAGGATCGTATGGATATTGAAGTTGAGGATTGTGCTGGGTTGGCAAAGCTAATGTAATTAATGCTAGGAGTGGTTGTGGTGAGAAGGTTAAAATGCAGAAGAATAATGATGTTAATAAATCATCCTATAAAGCAATTGTGGCCGAACAATCTATTGCAGAGTATCCTTCATCTACTTGCTTCAATGGAAAAATGGTGCAAAAACCCGCAGAAGGAAGAGAAGGATGAAGAGTCTCTGGTGTCGATGGAAGTGGACTGGGAGGAGGAAGTGTCAACCAGTGTGTGAGTTCCAGAGGGGGACCTATGGGTAAGGACCCTCTCTCTAGGCTGAAAACACTTTCGTTGTACCCTAATGAATACATGGTAAGGGCTATAAACTTTGAACACTCACGGTTAAGTAATGTTGCCATTTTCTTTACTTGCATGGATTTTAAATTTCTCCCTACCAAAAATTCCTTGACGATTGGTTCAATAATGTTTGGGGGAAGAAATTGGACATTATCGTTAATTTTAGTTGCGTGATTCAAAGGGGTTTGTTTGTAATTTTTCTAAAAAACTATAACATGCAAGAAAGGGTTCTTAAGAAGGTTTTTTGGAATGTGGGTCAGACACTGTTTAGAGCATTCCCTTGGTCGGCTAAAGGTAATGTTGAAAATAATATTGCCAAGACTTCCCCTCACTAGGAGGAGATAAAAAATGTTCAACCCGAGTTCTAGCCTTTTATTCCTCAAATCTTAAAGTCATTGGGGTTTGTTCTACAAGTGAAGGATTCCAAGCTTACCCTACCACATTTAAATGTTAGGATACTTATTGCCTTCAACCCAGATGTGGATTTTCTAGATGTTATTTCATTAGATTTTGATGGCTCTTCGTTCTCTTGGGAAATTACTCTCCTAGGTAATTTACGTGTGTTTTTCCACTACAAACTTAATGTACAAAATAAGAAAGATTGTCCTGCCTTAAAAGATATCCAAAAGAATTTTGAAGTTTATGTTAATAATAACAAGGGTAATATAAACAATGATTTGAATGGTGATGTGGGAAATAACAATAAAGATAAAAGTAGTAGCTCTTTTGTTATTGATTTATGCAATAATGGTTGTAATTCTATGATGAGTCATGGTGCTATTGATAGAAAATTCTATACTTTATCTAACCCATTGTTCGAAGATGATTTTGATGTTATTTCGGCCAATGGTAGTAACTTATCTCTTAAGATGTCCTCTAATGAAACTCAGGTTGTTGATTCTTTGGCTTGTGACCTTACCATAAATAATGAGTCTACCATGAAGAAAAAAGAACAACAGATTGCATTAGAAAGTATTAATAATAAAGCAGAGAAGGCTAGGAGGACCAAACAAACTTCATTAAGACAAAATCCTATCTCACTTGAGGTCAGGCAGCCCTAATTATAGCAAGTGAGAAACACATTATTCCTTTTGAAAAACCAGAGGAAACGACAGTTGTGTCTGTTGAAGAATTTACAGATGTCCTAAGAAAATGTTCAAAGAAGAAAAGAAAACTCATTGAGAGAAAGTCGATAACAAAGAACAGTGATAGTGGTAATAAACATGCTCACTCTGATTTACCAGAGTGCTTTACGAGATTATGCCAGAACCAGAACAAGTCAACCAACTAAGTTTTTTTTTATGATGTTGAACATCCATAGTTAGAATGTCAGAGGGGTCGAGATGCCCAATAGAAAATATATTGTCTGGAAGTGGTGTAATGGGCTCAGTAAGGACATTATATGTTTGTAGGAGATTAAGGTAGTTGGTTTCATGCTTTCAATACCCTAAAAGTTGTATAGGATAAAGCTACTTGTCTCTACACTAATCATGATAAAGGAAAAGGCGAGGTTGATTCCCTTATTAGCCCTTATTGGGTTGATTAAATTGAGAAAGAAGGTGTATCCCCTTGTCAAAGATCCCAATGGATTCTTATCAATAACAGAGATACAAGTGTGGGGATATGCAATATCTATGCTGCTAATGACTATAGGGATAGAGCTAGATTGTGGGACTGGTTGACTAATAATTTGCCTAATGCACATTGGATATTTGTAGGGGACTTTAACATGATTGAGAATGGAATTGATAAATGGGGAGATTCTAATCAAATGTGGAAAGGTAATGAATATTTTTTTGGGGCAGTTTCAAAAGAAATTTTAAACTGCTAGACCTCATGGAGAATAAGAAGAATGTTGGTGAGGGAATCTGGTTTACCTGGTGCAATAATCAGAGGGGGAGACAAAGAGTTGATTGTAGATTGGATAGGTTATACATTGATTCCTCTACTTTGGTTACTCTTCAGGAATGGAATTGCTTTCCTGTGAACTCTACTCCCATGAGTATATTTGATCATTCTCCTATATATGCCTCTATTGCCATAGAGGATACCCCTATGGATAATAAGTGCTTTAGAAAGAATAATCAATTCAAGATAAATATTTCCCTTATGCAAGGCCAAGATGTTAATAGGGCTATTAGAATGGCTACTTGCCTTTCCAAACTTGGCAACAAGAAGTGTAATTCAATTGAATAGTGAGACCAACTTGTAGAGGTATGTAAAAACATGTTTCAAATCATTGGTAGAAGGAAGGCTTCTGATAGAAGAGCTAGGGAGTCTTTCTGGCAGAATGAATTGAATGACATTAAAGGACGGCTTAGGGAAAAAGGCCATAATAATGACTTGGAAGAAAGATTTATCAAGGTCAAAGAAGAACTCAAAAGAATTCAAAATTATGCTATCCAAGGATAGAGGATTAGGGCCAAGATGAATTGGCTTAAGGAGGGCAAAAGATGTTCTAAGTACTTCTTCAATATCATCAGGTCTAAGCAAAAAAGAGAGGTCATTGAATAAATCAAACTGGAAGGAGGTTTATCAAAAGACAACAAAGAAATTCTTGGAGCTATTAATAATTTTTATAAGGACCTATTTGATTCTGAGCACAAAGAATCCAATCAGGAAGCTCTAGAAAAATGTGTCAGTATCATCCCTAGAAGAATCTCTAAAGAGGAAGCCAAGAAGACTGATAAATTCAGATTACAAAGATAGAAGAATCCATTAGGTCTATGGCCAATGGAAAGACTCTTGGGATGGATGGGCTTTCCATTGAGTTTTATAAGAAAAAGATTGAATGGGTCACTCTTGAGCGTATTAGCTTATATAAGCATGCATTTAACCAAGGTTCCCTTGGTATTAATATCAATAGGGCCACCCGAAATGGCAGAAAATAATTTTCTTCAAAATTTTTGTTCGGGTTTCAAAGGTTATCTTGAGCCGACTATGATGTAATAAAATGTAAAATAAAATAATTCTAAGTTTGGTCGGCCTTATTGGCTAAAATTCTGGAACCTTCCCAGGCGGTGGAAAATTGCCTATATAAGGAAGGCTGTATTATTGTCCTAGGCAGTTCAGAATAGTTCTGGGTAGTAGATCTGGGTAATAGTTCGAGGCTTTGTCCTACAGAATATTGTAAGGGAATGCCCATGTGGCTTTGCATATTGTAATTCTGAAAGTTTGTAATTCCACATTTGTGGAGATAATAAGAAGCCAATTTCCTGTTATTGCATATTGTTGTTGTTTCTCTATTTCTGTTATGTGTTTGTGGTATTAAGGGGAGCACCCTTCATCAAGTGGTATCAGAGCAGGATTTCTAAAGTGTGTAAACAGATCGCCGACTGTGAGGCAGTTTGCACCAGGACCGTGGCTAGGGTTTCAGCGCGCATCGCGAAAATGCCTCCACGAAGGGAACGTGGCGGAAGAGCTGGTGTTGTAACACCTGAGGTTAGAGAGCTGCAGAGACAAGTGCGAGCATTACAAGAAGAGATTCGTAGAGGAATGAATCTTAATGTTAGAGACGAAAGCGAGGATCAGGCCAAAGAAGAATATCAAGAAGGAGAAGCTGAAATTGTGAACCAGGAGGAAGAAAGACTTTTTCGGGCGATTTCCAAGATTGGGAAAAGACCTAAGATTGAGGTTCCTACATTTTCTGGAAATCTTAACCAGAGGAATTGATCGACTGGATCAATGAATGTGAGGAATATTTTGAGTATGAAGATGTTGAGGATCCTGATAGGGTCAAATTTGCGAAGGCCAGACTGAAAGGTCATACGAAGATCTGGTGGCAAGAAATTCAATTGGAGCGAAATAGAAGAGGGAAAGATAAAATCACAAGATGGGATCAGATGGTGGATAAATTGAAGCGACAGTTCATTCCTGTTGATTATGAGCTTGATCTACTAAAGAAAATGCAAAGTTTGAAGCAAGCAGGAAGATCTGTTCAGGAGTATACAGAGGAGTTCTATCGACTCCTCATCAGAACAGGCCATGCAGAAGCTGATAAGGAGAAAGTTGCCCGATACCTTAATGGGTTAAGGCCAAGCATTCAGGAGGAGTTGAATCTGGTTCGAATGAACAGTATTGAGAAGGCATACCAATTTGCCCTAAAAGTAGAGGAAAAGCTGAACAAGAAGTTCGAGAGCAGACAAAATGGAAGAGGTCGTGGTGGATGATCTGGTGGACGGTCATATGGTGGCCGAAATGAAGATTCGAAAAAGAAGGATGAGGCTAGTAGCAGTCAGAATCAGCGCGAAAATAATTCCAATCGCTTCCAGGATCAAAATAATAGAGATCAAAGAGGAAGAGGAAGAGGACAAGGATCTGGAAGAGGAGGCTTCCGTGGAACATGTTTTCACTATGGAGAAGAAGGTCATAGGGCATTTGAATGTCCTCAGCGCCAAGGCAGAACAGACAGGAGAAATGAAGGCCAGGCCAGAGTTGTGCATGTAGATGAAGATGTCAGATCATCAAATTCTGAAGATCCAGAAAGAGGAGAAATGTTGATTAACAGAAGAGTCCTGTTGAGTGGTGAGAATGAACCTGAGAAAACGAGGAGCCTGTTTCGCACCAGGTGCAAGTGTGAAGGCAAATGTTGTGATGTGATCATTGATAGTGGAAGCACTGACAATTTGGTGTCAGAAGAGATGGTGACAAAGTTGAAGCTCAAGAGACAGAAACACCCACATCCATATCGGATTGCCTGGGTACAGGATGACCACAAGGTCATGGTCAATGAACAATGCCTAGTAAAGTTTAAGGTTGGCGGATACCAAGATGAGGTATTGTGTGATATCATATCTATGGATGCATGTCATATGTTGTTGGGTAGACCATGGCAGTTTGACAGATGTGCTGTACATGATGGTCGTGCGAATACCTATTCCTTGACAAAGGATGGAGTGCGACATAAGCTAAAACCATTGAAGGAGACCGAAGAAAAGGTATGTGGTAATGCAAGGATAACTTTTGTTGATGGAAGAAATTTCCTAGATGGTATGAGGCATGAGCATGTATGTTTTGCTTTAATTCCAAAAGTTGGTAAAGAGGAAGTAGAAGATGTTCCTGTAGAAGTTGCAGATTTGTTGAATGAGTTTCAGGATATTGTATCCAATAATGTGCCTAATGGATTACCACCAGTCAGGAAGATCAGTCATCAGATGGACTTGATCCCAGGAGTGAGTTTGCCGAATAAGGCAGCACACAGAATGACACCTACAGAAAGTGAGGAGTTGAATAGACAAGTACATGAACTGTTACAGAAAGGATTGATCCGTGAGAGTCTGAGTCCCTGTGCTGTACCAGCAGTATTAGCACCAAAGAAGAATGGAGGATGGAGGATGTGTACAGATTCTAGGGCAATAAACAAGATCACAATCAAGTACAGGTTTCCATTGCCACGAATGGATGATATTATGGACTGTTTGAGTGGAGCTATGTATTTCTCAAAGATAGATCTGAAAAGTGGATATCATCAGATTCGGATCAGAGAAGGAGATGAATGGAAGACTGCCTTCAAGAGAAAGGAAGGACTATATGAGTGGTTAGTCATGCCTTTTGGGCTAACCAATGCACCGAGCACTTTCATGCGGCTCATGAACGAGGTTCTGAAAGAATTTTTGGGTAAGTTTGTCATTGTTTACCTAGATGATATTTTGATATTTAGTAAGACATTGGAGGAGCATATGATGCATATTCGTATGGTATTTGAGAAGTTGAGAGAAGAGATATTGTTGATTAATTTGAAGAAGTGCAATTTTTTGAAGAAAGAGTTAGTGTATTTGGGATTTGTAGTTTCAACAGAAGGTCTGAAAATGGACCTAGAGAAGGTACAGGCTATTCTTGAATGGCCTACTCCAAGGAATGCTACTGAGGTAAGATCTTTTCATGGTCTAGCTAGCTTTTACAGAAAGTTTATCAGAAACTTTAGCAGTATTTGTGGACCCTTGACTCAAACAATGAGAGGGGATAGAAAAGAATTTAAGTGGACTAATGGGGTGGAAAAGAGTTTTCAATTGTTGAAACAAAAAGTTACAGAACAACCTGTTTTAGCACTTTCAGATTTTAATAAGGTGTTTCAAGTAGATTGTGATGCTAGTGGTACTGCAATAGGAGCTATTATGAGCCAAGAAGGTAAACCTGTTGCTTATTTCAATGAGAAGTTAAATGATGCCAAGAGGAAATATTCTATTTATGATCAAGAATTTTATGCTATAGTTCAGGCATTAAAGAAGTGGAGACATTATCTACTTCCTAAAGAGTTTGTTTTGTATACTGATCATCAAGCTTTGCAATATTTGAATAGTCAAGGAAAATTGAATCAAAGGCATTTGAAATGGGTTGAGTTTTTGCAGAGTTATACATTTGTTTTGAAACACAAAAGTGGAAAGTCTAATAGGGTTGCAGATGCTCTTAGCAGAAGGCAACTATTGCTGACAGAGATGCAGATTGAGGTGGTTGGGTTCAAGGAACTCAAGAATTTGTATCCAAAGGATCCTGATTTTGGTGAAGCTTGGAAGGCTTGTACAGAACCTGTTACTCTAGACAGGACGAAATGGCTGGATTTTATCATCCAAGATGATATGCTATTCAGAAGGAGTCAGTTGTGCATTCCACGAAGTTCTATGAGGGAGAATCTCATCAAGGAGAAGCATAGTGGAGGATTGGCTGGACATTTTGGTTGTGATAAAACTCTTGCTTTGGTTAGTGAGAATTATTATTGGCCACAGTTGCAGCAAGATGTGAAGAAGTTTGTACAGAGTTGTAGAGTATGTCAGATGGCGAAAGGAGTAAAGCAGAATACAGGGTTGTATCAGCCATTACTCGTACCAGAGAAGCCTTGGGAGGATATTAGCATGGACTTTGTTCTTGGTTTACCGAGGACTCAGCGGGGACATGATTCAATTTTTGGAGTAGTTGACCAATTTTCAAAGATGGCACATTTCATTCCCTGCAAGAAGACTAATGATGCTGTTCATGTAGCAGAATTATTTTTCAGAGAAGTAGTGAGACTTCATGGTTTGCCAAAGACCATAGTTTCAGATCGGGACACTAAGTTTGTTGGATATTTCTCGCATACGTTGTGGAAGAAGTTGAAGACAGATTTGAAGTTCAGTTCATCACATCATCCACAGACTGATGGACAGATAGAGGTGGTGAATAGGAGTTTGGGAAATTTGCTGAGATGTTTGGTTGGAGATAAGCCAATAGGATGGGATTTGATTTTACCATAGGTGGAATTTGCATACAATAATTCTGTCAACAGGAGCACTGCTAAATCACCATTCCAGATTGTATATGGAAGTAATCCAAGAAATGCATCTGAATTGAGGAAAATAGATAAAAGAGAAATAAGTAGTGCTGAAGCTGAGGATTTTGCAGAACACTTGAAGAACATCCATGGGGAGGTAAGGAAGCATATTACCAAGATGAACGCACAGTATAAGGCTAAGGTAGATGAGAAAATGAGGTATAAGGAATTTCAAGTTGGAGATGAAGTCATGGTTCATTTGCGGAAGGAGCGATTTCCGGTTGGTACATATAACAAGCTGAAAATGAAAAAGTTTGGACCATGTAAGATATTGAAGAAGCATGATTCAGGAAATACATATGAGGTAGAATTGTCTACTGAGCTAAATATTTCACCAGTGTTTAACATTTTAGATCTGACAGAGTATCATGAAGGAGGTGTTGAAGATGAGATCACAGCAGCACAATGGAGTATTCCAGCAACTAGTTCAGATACTAAGGAGATCGAAGATATACTGGACAGTCGTGTTGGTAGAAGCACAAGGAATAGGACATATGAATAATATCTGGTCAAGTGGAAAGGATGACCTGTTGAAGATTCATCATGGTTGACAAAGGAGGAGGTTAACCATCTTGGTTTTCCTCTGCACACCTGAGTCGTGACAGGGTCACTTCTCAAATTACCCTGGGTGTCTGATGCAGGAGCATCCTGGGTGTAAGAGCAATCTTGCATCACCCAAAAATATTTTTGTTTTTGTATTCAATAAGGGCTATTTTGTGCAGAGCTGCTATTTATGGAAAGTTACTATTTTTGGTAATTTTTGTATGTGCTCAGAATGATCTAATTTATTTCTTGGAGGTTCATTTTGGTCATATAAGCCTGCCAGTAAAGTTTCATTGCCAGATCAAGTGTATATTGGAAGATATTGAAGATTTTCAGTATTGGCAGCAGGGTACAGAAACTTTAAACTCAGTTTTGAAGGCTTTAGAGGCCACGGATGAGGTCAAAAATTTTGGTGACAGGCACTTGCATGGGTCAAGCCTGCGGAGCGCTTCGTGGCATTTCCGAAATGGGGTTATAATAGCCGATCAGGTCAACTGGTGATGACTTATGGTCTTCGGAAGTTGGGCCATCCGAAATGGCAGAAAATAATTTTCTTCAAAATTTCTATTCGGGTTTCAAAGGTTATCTTGAGCCGACTATGATGTAATAAAATGTAAAATAAAATAATTCTAAGTTTGGTCGGCCTTATTGGCTAAAATTCTGGAACCTTCCCAGACGGTGGAAAATTGCCTATATAAGGAAGGCTGTATTATTGTCCTAGGCAGTTCAGAATAGTTCTGGGTAGTAGATTTGGGTAATAGTTCGAGGCTTTGTCCTACAGAATATTGTAAGGGAATGCCCATGTGGCTTTGCATATTGTAATTCTGAAAGTTTGTAATTCCACATTTGTGGAGATAATAAGAAGCTAATTTTCTGTTCTTGCATATTGTTGTTGTTTCTCTATTTCTGTTATGTGTTTGTGGTATTAAAGGGAGCACCCTTCATCAAGTGGTATCAGAGTAGGATTTCTTGAGTGTGTAAACAGATCACCGACTGTGAGGCAGTTTGCACCAGGACCGTGGCTAGGGTTTCAGTGCGCATCGCGAAAATGCCTCCACAAAGGAAACGTGGCGGAAGAGCTGGTGTTCTAACACCTAAGATTAGAGAGCTGTAGAGACAAGTGCGAGCATTACAAGAAGAGATTCGTAGAGGAATGAATCTTAATGTCAGAGACAAAAGCGAGGATGAAGCCGAAGAAGAATATCAAGAAGGAGAAGCTGAAATTGTGAACCAGGAGGAAGAAAGACTTTTTCGGGCGATTTCTAAGATTGGGAAAAGACCTAAGATTGAGGTTCCTACATTTTCTGGAAATCTTAACCCAGAGGAATTGATCGACTGGATCAATGAATGTGAGGAATATTTTGAGTATGAAGATGTTGAGGATCCTGATAGGGTCAAATTTGCGAAGGCCAGACTGAAAGGTCATGCGAAGATCTGGTGGCAAGAAATTCAATTGGAGTGAAATAGAAGAGGGAAAGATAAAATCACAAGATGGGATCGGATGGTGGATAAATTGAAGCGACAGTTCATTCCTGTTGAATATGAGCTTGATCTACTAAAGAAAATGCAAAGTTTGAAGCAAGCAGGAAGATCTGTTCAGGAGTATACAGAGGAGTTCTATCGACTCCTCATCAGAACAGGCCATGCAGAAGCTGATAAGGAGAAAGTTGCCCGATACCTTAATGGGTTAAGGCCAAGCATTCAGGAGGAGTTGAATATGGTTCGAATGAACAGTATTGAGGAGGCATACCAATTTGCCCTAAAAGTAGAGGAAAAGCTGAACAAGAAGTTGAGAGCAGATAAAATGGAAGAGGTCGCGGTGGACGATCTGGTGGAGGGTCATATGGTGGCCGAAATGAAGATCTAAAAAAGAAGGATGAGGCTAGTAGCAGTCAAAATCAGCGTGAAAATAATTCCAATCACTTTCAGGATCAGAATAATAGAGATCAAAGAGGAAGAGGAAGAGGACAAGGATCTGGAAGAGGAGGCTTCCGTGGAACATGTTTTCACTGTGGAGAAGAAGGTCATAGGGCATTTGAATGTCCTCAGTGCCAAGGCAGAACAGACAGGAGAAATGAAGGCCAGGCCAGAGTTGCGCATGTAGATGAAGATGCCAGATCATCAAATTCTGAAGATGCTGAAAGAGGAGAAACGTTAATTAACAGAAGAGTCCTGTTGAGTGGTGAGAATGAACCTGAGCAAAGGAGGAGCCTGTTTCGCACCAGGTGCAAGTGTGAAGGTAAATGTTGTGATGTGATCATTGATAGTGGAAGCACTGATAATTTGGTGTCAGAAGAGATGGTGACAAAGTTGAAGCTCAAGAGACAGAAACACCCACATCCATATCGGATTGCCTGGGTACAGGATGACCACAAGGTCATGGTCAATGAACAATGCCTAGTAAAGTTCAAGGTTGGCGGATACCAAGATGAGGTATTGTGTGATATCATATCTATGGATGCATGTCATATGTTGTTGGGTAGACCATGGCAGTTTGATAGATGTGTTGTACATGATGGTCATGCGAATACCTATTCCCTAACAAAGAATGGAGTGCGACATAAGCTAAAACCATTGAAGGAAACCGAAGAAAAGGTATGTGGTAATGCAAGGATAACTTTTGTTGATGGAAGAAATTTCCTAGATGGTATGAGGCATGAGCATGTATGTTTTGCTTTAATTCCAAAAGTTGGTAAAGAGGAAGTAGAAGATGTTCCTGTAGAAGTTACAGATTTGTTGAATGAGTTTCAGGATATTGTATCCAATAATGTGCCTGATGGATTACCACCAGTTAGGAAGATCAGTCATCAAATGGACTTGATCCCAGGAGTGAGTTTGCCGAATAAAATAGCACACAGAATGACACCTACAGAAAGTGAGGAGTTGAACAGATAAGTACATGAACTGTTACAGAAAGGATTGATTCGTGAGAGTCTGAGTCGCTGTGCTGTACTAGCAGTATTGGCACCAAAGAAGAATAGAGAATGGAGGATGTGTATAGATTCTAGGGAAATAAACAAGATCACAATCAAGTACAAGTTTTCATTGCCACGAATGGATGATATTATGGACTGTTTGAGTGGAGCTATGTATTTCTCAAAGATAGATCTGAAAAGTGGATATCATCAAATTCGGATCAGAGAAGGAGATGAATGGAAGACTGTCTTCAAGACAAAGGAAGGACTATATGAATGGTTAGTCATGCCTTTTGGGCTAACCAATGCACCGAGCACTTTCATGCGGCTCATGAACGAGGTTCTGAAAGAATTTTTGGGTAAGTTTGTCATTGTTTACCTAGATGATATTTTGATCTTTAGTAAGACATTGGAGGAGCATATGATGCGTATTCGTATGGAATTTGAGAAGTTGAGAGAAGAGAAATTGTTGATTAATTTAAAGAAGTGCAGTTTTGTGAAGAAAGAGTTAGTGTATTTGGGATTTGTAGTTTCAGCAGAAGGTCTGAAAATAGACCCAGAGAAGGTACAGGCTATTCTTGAATGGCCTACTCCAAGGAATGCTACTGAGGTAAGATCTTTTCATGGTCTAGATAGCTTTTACAGAAAGTTTATCAGAAACTTTAGCAGTATTTGTGGACCCTTGACTCAAACAATGAGAGGGGATAGAAAAGAATTTAAGTGGACTAATGGGGCGGAAAAGAGTTTTCAATTGTTGAAACAAAAAAGTTACAGAACAACCTGTTTTAGCACTTCCAGATTTTAATAAGGTGTTTCAAGTAGATTGTGATGCTAGTGGTACTGCAATAGGAGCTGTTATGATCCAAGAAGGTAAACCTGTTGCTTATTTTAGTGAGAAGTTAAATGATGCCAAGAGGAAATATTCTGTTTATGATCAAGAATTTTATGCTATAGTTCAGGCATTAAAGAAGTGGAGACATTATCTACTTCATAAGGAGTTTGTTTTGTATACTGATCATCAAGCTTTGCAATATTTGAATAGTCAAGGAAAATTGAATCAAAGACATTTGAAATGGGTTGAGTTTTTGCAGAGTTATACATTTGTTTTGAAACACAGAAGTGGAAAGTCTAATAGGGTTGCAGATGCTCTTAGCAGAAGGCAACTATTGCTGACAGAGATGCAGATTGAGGTGGTTGGGTTCAAGGAACTCAAGAATTTGTATCCAGAGGATCCTGATTTTGGTGAAGCTTGGAAGGCTTGTACAGAACCTGTTACTCTAGACAGGACGAAATGGCTAGATTTTATCATCCAAGATGATATGCTATTCAGAGGGAGTCAGTTGTGCATTCCACGAAGTTCTATGAGGGAGAATCTCATCAAGGAGAAGCATAGTGGAGGATTGGCTGGACATTTTGGTCGTGATAAAACCCTTGCTTTGGTTAGTGAGAATTATTATTGGCCACAGTTGCAGCAAGATGTGAAGAAGTTTGTACAGAGTTGTAGAGTATGTCAGATGGAAAAAGGAGTGAAGCAGAATACAGGGTTGTATCAGCCATTACTCGTACCAGAGAAGCCTTGGGAGGATATCAGCATGGACTTTGTTCTTGGTTTACCGAGGACTCAGCGGGGACATGATTCAATTTTTGTAGTAGTTGACCGATTTTCAAAGATGGCACATTTCATTCCCTGCAAGAAGACTAATGATGCTATTCATGTAGCAGAATTGTTTTTAGAGAAGTAGTGAGACTTCATGGTTTGCCAAAGACCATAGTTTCAGATCGGGACACTAAGTTTGTTGGATATTTCTGGCATACATTGTGAAAGAAGTTGAAGATAGATTTGAAGTTCAGTTCATCACATCATCCACAGACTGATGGATAGACAGAGGTGGTGAATAGGAGTTTGGAAAATTTGCTGAGATGTTTGGTTGGAGATAAGCCAACAGGATGGGATTTAATTTTACCACAGGCGAAATTTGCATAAAATAATTCTATCAATAGGAGCACTGGTAAATCACCATTCCAGATTGTATATGGAAGTAGTCCAAGAAATGCATCTGAATTGAGGAAGATAGATAAAGGAGAAATAAGTAGTGCTAAAGATGAGGATTTTGCAGAACACTTGAAGAACATCCATGGGGAGGTGAGAAAGCATATTATCAAGATGAACGCACAGTATAAGGCTAAGGCAGATGAGAAAAGGAGGTATAAGGAATTTCAAGTTGGAGATGAAGTCATGGTTCATTTGCGGAAGGAGCGATTTCCGGGTTGTACATATAACAAGCTGAAAATGAAAAAGTTTGGACTATGTAAGATATTGAAGAAGCATGATTCAGGAAATGCATATGAGGTAGAATTGCCTACTGAGCTAAATATTTCACTAGTGTTTAACATTTCAGATCTGACAGAGTATCATGAAGGAGGTGTTGAAGATGAGATCACAGTAGCACAGTGGAGTATTCCAGCAACTAGTTCAAACACTAAGGAGATCGAAGATATACTGGACAGTCGTGTTGGTACAAGCACAAGGAACAGGACATATGAAGAATATATGGTCAAGTGGAAAGGACGACCTGTTGAAGATTCATCATGGTTGACAAAGGAGGAGGTTAGCTGTCTTGATTTTCCTCTACACACCTGAGTCGTGACAGGGTCACTTCTCAAATTACCCTGGGTGTCTGATGCAGGAGCATCCTAGGTGTAAGAGCAATCTCACATCACGCAAAAATATTTTTGTTTTTGTATTCAATAAGGGCTATTTTGTGCAGAGCTGCTATTTATGGAAAGTTACTATTTTTTATAATTTTTGTATGTGCTCAGAATCATCTGATTTCTTTCTTGTAGGTTCATTTTGGTCATATAAGCCTGCCAGTAAAGTTTCATTGCCAGATCAAGTGTATATTGGAAGATATTGAATATTTTCGGTATTGGCAGCAGGGTACAGAAACTTTGAACTTAGTTTTGAAGGCTATAGGAAGGCAGGCCACCCCATCTTTAGGGAGAGGGGGGAGGGCCCCCTATCTATATCAGGGATGGGTCGGGGAAGTGCTTCTACTGGAAAAGAATGAATGGTTGATGACCGGAAGAATGAATGAACATTAGCCGGGGCCCCCACGGTGCAGAGGTATATAGTTAGAGGTCCCCAAGGTGTTGAAACCATGAAGAATGAATGGCAAGAGGCCCCGGATGAGGTCAAAAATTTTGGTGACGGGCGCTTATGCGAGTCAAGCCTGTAGAGCGCTTCGTGGCATTTCCAAAATGGGGTTATAATAGTCGATCGGGTCAACTGGTGATGACTTATGGTCTTCGGAAGTTGGGCCAACCGAAATGGCAGAAAATAATTTTTTTTAAAATTTCTGTTCGGGTTTCAAAGGTTATCTTGAGCCGACTATGATGTAATAAAATGTAAAATAAAATAATTTTAAGTTTGGTTGGCCTTATTGGCTAAAATTCTGGAACCTTCTCAGGCGGTGGAAAATTGCCTATATAAGGAAGGTTGTATTATTGTCTTAGGCAGTTCAGAATAGTTCTGGGTAGTAGATCTGGGTAATAGTTCGAGGCTTTGTCCTACAGAATATTGTAAGGGAATGCCCATGTGGCTTTGCATATTGTAATTCTGAAAGTTTGTAATTCCACATTTGTGGAGATAATAAGAAGCCAATTTTTTGTTCTTGCATATTGTTGTTGTTTCTCTATTTTTGTTATGTGTTTGTGGTATTAAGGGGAGCACCCTTCATCAAGTGGTATCATAGCAAGATTTCTTGAGTGTGTAAACAGATTGCCGACTGTGAGGCAGTTTGCACCAGGACCGTGGCTAGGGTTTCAGCGCGCATCGCGAAAATACCTCCACGAAGGGAACGTGGCGGAACAGCTGGTGTTGTAACACCTGAGGTTAGAGAGCTACAGAGACAAGTGCGAGCATTACAAGAAGAGATTTGTAGAGAAATGAATCTTAATGTCAGAGATGAAAGCGAGGATGTAGCCGAAGAAGAATATCAAGAAGGAGAAGCTGAAATTGTGAACCAGGAGGAAGAAAGACTTTTTCGGGCGATTTCCAAGATTGGGAAAAGACCTAAGATTAAGGTTCCTACATTTTTTGGAAATCTTAACTCAGAGTAATTGATCGACTGGATCAATGAATGTGAGGAATATTTTGAGTATGAAGATGTTGAGGATCCTGATAGGGTCAAATTTGCGAAGGCTAGACTGAAAGGTCATGCGAAGATCTGGTGGCAAGAAATTCAATTGGAGCGAAATAGAAGAGGGAAAGATAAAATCACAAGATGGGATCGGATGGTGGATAAATTGAAGCGACAGTTCATTCCTGTTGATTATGAGCTTGATCTACTAAAGAAAATGCAAAGTTTGAAGCAAGCAGGAAGATCTGTTCAGGAGTATACAGAGGAGTTCTATCGACTCCTCATCAGAACAGGCCATGCAGAAGCTGATAAGGAGAAAGTTGCCCGATACCTTAATGGGTTAAGGCCAAGCATTTAGGAGGAGTTGAATATGGTTCGAATGAACAGTATTGAGGAGGCATACCAATTTGCCCTAAAAGTAGAGGAAAAGCTGAACAAGAAGTTCGAGAGCAGACAAAACGGAAGAGGTCACGGTGGACGATCTGGTGGACGGTCATATGGTGGCCGAAATGAAGATCCGAAAAAGAAGGATGAGGCTAGTAGCAGTCAGAATCAGCGCAGAAATAATTCCAATCACTTCCAGGATCAGAATAATAGAGATCAAAGAGGAAGAGGAAGAGGACAAGGATCTGGAAGAGGAGGCTTTCGTGGAACATGTTTTCACTGTGGAGAAGAAGGTCATAGGGCATTTGAATGTCCTCAGGGCCAAGGCAGAACAGACAGGAGAAATGAAGGCCAGGCCAGAGTTGCGCATGTAGATGAAGATGCCAGATCATCAAATTTTGAAGATGCTGAAAGAAGAGAAACGTTGATTAACAAAAGAGTCATGTTGAGTGGTGAGAATGAACCTGAGCAAAGGAGGAGCCTGTTTCACACTAGGTGCAAGTGTGAAGGTAAATGTTGTGATGTGATCATTGATAGTGGAAGCACTGATAATTTGGTGTCAGAAGAGATGGTGACAAAGTTGGAGCTCAAGAGACAGAAACACCCACATCCATATCAGAGTGCCTGGGTACAGGATGACCACAAGGTCATGGTCAATGAAAAATGCCTAGTAAAGTTCAAGGTTGGCGGATACCAAGATGAGGTATTGTGTGATATCATATCTATGGATGCATGTCATATGTTGTTGGGTAGACCATGGCAGTTTGAGAGATGTGTTGTACATGATGGTCGTGCGAATACCTATTCCCTGACAAAGGATGGAGTGCGACATAAGCTAAAACCATTGAAGGAGACCGAAGAAAAGGTATGTGGTAATGCAAGGATAACTTTTGTTGATGGAAGAAATTTCTTAGATGGTATGAGGCATGAGCATGTATGTTTTGCTTTAATTCCAAAAGTTGGTAAAGAGGAAGTAGAAGATGTTCCTGTAGAAGTTGCAGATTTGTTGAATGATTTTCAGGATATTGTATCTGATAATGTGCCTGATGGATTACCACCAGTCAGGAAGATCAGTCATCAGATGGACTTGATCCCAGGAATGAGTTTTCCAAATAAGGCAGCACACAGAATGACACCTACAGAAAGTGAGGAATTGAATAGACAAGTACATGAACTGTTACAGAAAGGATTGATTCGTGAGAGTCTAAGTCCCTGTGCTGTACCAGTAGTATTAGCACCAAAGAAGAATGGAGAATGGAGGATGTGTACAGATTCTAGGGCAATAAACAAGATCACAATCAAGTACAGGTTTCCATTGCCACGAATGGATGATATTATGGACTGTTTGAGTGGAGCTATGTATTTCTCAAAGATAGATCTGAAAAGTGGATATCATCAGATTCAGATCAGAGAAGGAGATGAATGGAAGACTGCCTTCAAAACAAAGGAAGGACTATATGAGTGGTTAGTCATGCCTTTTGGGCTAACCAATGCACCGAGCACTTTCATGCGGCTCATGAACGAGGTTCTGAAAGAATTTCTGGGTAAGTTTGTCATTGTTTACCTAGATGATATTTTGATCTTTAGTAAGACATTGGAAGAGCATATGATGCATATTCGTATGGTATTTGAGAAGTTGAGAGAAGAGAAATTGTTGATTAATTTGAAGAAGTGCAGTTTTGTGAAGAAAGAGTTAGTGTATTTGGGATTTGTAGTTTCAGCAGAAGGTCTGAAAATGGACCCAGAGAAGGTACAGGCTATTCTTGAATGGCCTACTCCAAGGAATGCTACTGAGGTAAGATCTTTTCATGGTCTAGCTAGCTTTTACAGAAATTTTATCAGAAACTTTAGCAGTATTTGTGGACCCTTGACTCAAACAATGAGAGGGGATAGAAAAGAATTTAAGTGGACTAATGGGGCGGAAAAGAGTTTTCAATTGTTGAAACAAAAAATTACAAAACAACCTGTTTTAGCACTTCCAAATTTTAATAAGGTGTTTCAAGTAGATTGTGATGCTAGTGGTACTGCAATAGGAGCTGTTATGAGCCAAGAAGGTAAACCTGTTGCTTATTTCAGTGAGAATTTAAATGATGCCAAGAGGAAATATTCTGTTTATGATCAAAAATTTTATGCTATAGTTCAGGCATTAAAGAAGTGGAGACATTATCTGCTTCCTAAAGAGTTTGTTTTGTATACTGATCATCAAGCTTTGCAATATTTGAATAGTCAAGGAAAATTGAATCAAAGGCATTTGAAATGGGTTGAGTTTTTGCAGAGTTATACATTTATTTTGAAACACAGAAGTGGAAAGTCTAATAGGGTTGCAGATGCTCTTAGCAGAAGGCAACTATTGCTGACAGAGATGCAGATTGAGGTGGTTGGGTTCAAGGAACTCAAAAATTTGTATCCAAAGGATCCTGATTTTGGTGAAGCTTGGAAGGCTTGTACAGAACCTGTTACTCTAGACAGGACAAAATGGCTTGATTTTATCATCCAAGATGATATGCTATTCAGAGGGAGTCAGTTGTGCATTCCATGAAGTTCTATGAGGGAGAATCTCATCAAGGAGAAGCATAGTGGAGGATTGGCTGGACATTTTGGTCGTGATAAAACCCTTGCTTTGGTTAGTGAGAATTATTATTAGCCACAGTTGCAGCAAGATGTGAAGAAGTTTGTACAGAGTTGTAGAGTATGTCAGATGGCGAAAAGAGTGAAGTAGAATACAGGGTTGTATCAGCCATTACTCATACCAAAGAAGCCTTGGGAGGATATCAGCATGGACTTTGTTCTTAGTTTACCGAGGACTCATCGGGGACATGATTCAATTTTTGTAGTAGTTGACCGATTTTCAAAGATGGCACATTTCATTCCCTTCAAGAAGACTAATGATGTTGTTCATGTAGCAAAATTGTTTTTCAGAGAAGTAGTGAGACTTCATGGTTTACCAAAGACCATAGTTTCAGATCGGGACACTAAGTTTGTTGGATATTTCTGGCGTATGTTGTGGAAGAAGTTGAAGATAGATTTGAAGTTCAGTTCATCACATCATCCACAGACTGATGGACAGACAGAGGTGGTGAATAGGAGTTTGGGAAATTTGCTGAGATGTTTGGTTGGAGATAAGCCAACAGGATGGGATTTGATTTTACCACAGGTGGAATTTGCATACAATAATTCTGTCAACAGGAGCACTGGTAAATCACCATTCCAGATTGTATATGGAAGTAGTCCAAGAAATGCATCTGAATTGAGGAAGATAGATAAAGGAGAAATAAGTAGTGCTGAAGCTGAGGATTTTGCAGAACACTTGAAGAACATCCATGGGGAGGTGAGGAAGCATATTACCAAGATGAACGCACAGTGTAAGGCTAAGGCAGATGAGAAAAGGAGGTGTAAGGAATTTCAAGTTGGAGATGAAGTCATGGTTCATTTGCGGAAGGAGCGATTTCTGGTTGGTACATATAACAAGCTAAAAATGAAAAAGTTTGGACCATGTAAGATATTGAAGAAGCATGATTCAGGAAATGCATATGAGGTAGAATTGCCTACTGAGCTAAATATTTCACCAGTGTTTAACATTTCAGATCTGACAGAGTATCATGAAGGAGGTGTTGAAGATGAGATCACAGCAGCACAGTGGAGTATTCCAGCAACTAGTTCAGATACTAAGGAGATCGAAGATATACTGGATAGTCGTGTTGGTAGAAGCACAAGGAACAGGACATATGAAGAATATCTGGTCAAGTGGAAAGGATGACCTGTTGAAGATTCATCATGGTTGACAAAGGAGGAGGTTAGCCGTCTTGGTTTTCCTCTGCACACTTGAGTCGTGACAGGGTCACTTCTCAAATTACCCTGGGTGTCTGATGCAGGAGCATCCTGGGTGTAAGAGCAATCTTGCATCACCCAAAAATATTTTTGTTTTTGTATTCAATAAGGGCTATTTTGTGCAGAGCTGCTGTTTATGGAAAGTTACTATTTTTGGTAATTTTTTTATGTGCTCAGAATGATCTGATTTATTTCTTGGAGGTTCATTTTGGTCATATAAGCCTACCAGTAAAGTTTCATTGCCAAATCAAGTGTATATTGGAAGATATTGAAGATTTTCGGTATTGGCAGCAAGGTACAGAAACTTTGAACTCAGTTTTGAAGGCTTTAGAGGCCCCGGATGAGGTCAAAAATTTTGGTGACAAGCGCTTGCGCGGGTCAAGCCTGTAGCGCGCATCGTGGCATTTCTGAAATGGGGTTATAATAGCCGATCGGGTCAACTGGTGATGACTTATGGTTTTCGAAAGTTGGGCCACCCGAAATGGCAGAAAATAATTTTCTTCAAAAATTTTGTTCGGGTTTCAATGGTTATCTTGAGCCGACTATGATATAATAAAATGTAAAATAAAATAATTCTAAGTTTGGTCGGCCTTATTGGCTAAAATTCTGGAACCTTCCCAGGTGGTGGAAAATTGCCTATATAAGGAAGGCTGTATTATTGTCTTAGGTAGTTCAGAATAGTTTTGGGTAGTAGATCTGGGTAATAGTTCGAGGCTTTGTCCTACAGAATATTGTAAGGGAATGCCCATGTGGCTTTGCATATTGTAATTCTGAAAGTTTGTAATTCCACATTTGTGGAGATAATAAGAAGCCAATTTTCTATTCTTGCATATTGTTGTTGTTTCTCTATTTCTGTTATGTGTTTGTGGTATTAAGGGGAGCACCCTTCATCAATCTAGGTGAGATCCCTCATTTTCTCTAAGGAATTAGTGGGTTGACCTCCTACCTACTCTATTATGGATAGATCACTTTGGTGGGGCATTTATCTTAATGGTAAAAAATTGGCACTTACACAATGTTGCTCTTCCAAGGTCTGGAAGACTAAAGGTATTAAACATGTATCAATGATATTATGGAGGATAACAACCTGCTTAGTTGGGAGCACCTAAGAGATAAGTTTTATTTTCCTGGATCTCATAAGAAGACACGTGCTCTGATTTCTAAAGCCACTGGTACTTTTTTTACTAGAAAGGTCCTTGACAGTTATTAGTTTAGTAATCAACTTAAGTGGGTAGATGGAACTTTGTTCTCTGATGTGTCTGCTAAAAAAATCTATAATTTTCTTAAGAATGATGAATCTATACTCAAGTGGATTAGTCATAGTTGGAACTCCAGTTGGTCTTGTCCTAGATGGAACTTTGTGATTGAGCTATTTTTGCATTACCATGTAGAGCCTAAAAAAATTTCTTTAGATGGATTTTGTTTCTCAAGAGGCTTGTTGTTGGATCTGTGCTTTCATCTATTGGTATTAACCCTGTGTTGTGTTCTCTGTGTAATTGTCCTAAGACTTTTGAGCATTTATGTTTTGAATGCAAGTTTTCTTTGAGTATCTGGTCACTTTTCCTTGGATCTCCCATTGTTTGGAATTGCAGGCCTAGTTTATCTTTGCATGAAGTTATTATTGGCTTTTCTGAACCCTTTGGTTTGTTCATGAATAAATTTTGGTTTGTGCTTACCTGGGAAATTTTGTGGATGATTTGGAAACAAAGGAATGAAGATTTTTTTCAAAAAAGAAAGATGGTCCTTATTGGGTTTAAATTTAAACTCATATAAATTTTCAAATAATGACATAGGTATCTGTAGTTATGGAAGTTTCCAAGGATAGGTTTATGACAGTGGTCCTAGAAGGAGAAATGATCATGTACAAAGAAGATACACTATCCTCCAATTACTTTGAAGATCATGTAGACATGTTGAATCCAAAAGAAAAGGAAGGCTTGAAACAGTACACTGAAGATGAACAAAGGACTAGCACAAATGTAGCTATCAATGACCAATTGTAGCAACATAGTATTCAATAGCAATCAAGTGGTAACCTACATGGTGGTAACGCTGCAGTTGATGTTAACAACAACATGAATAATCAATGCGATGATAATTGGTAGCTCTCGGTTTGAAGTCTTTTTTTTTTAGTAAATCCCAAAGAGTGGCATGATGTAATCATTATATTTAGAAAATGTCCGTAAAATAGGTAACCTTGGTATAGTTTTTACTTTGATAAACTGATGAACTATCTTGTCTTTGAATTCATGTTTTGATGTATCAAGTTCATAAACTATCTTAATATAAATGAAAAAAAATATAACATTGTGATTTATGTGGGGAAAATTCTAATGGGAGATAAGTTCCACATTTCAAAATTTTCATAAAGAATTATTAAATCTTGATATATTTTACAACACACTTGCAATAAAAGTTCCTATAGGACTCTTCGTACCTCGAAACTAAATCTTCCAATAATTTTTGTACCTCATTTTGACATAATATATACTTGCAAAATAAATTCTCTCAAATTACCATCCTAGTAGTAGTTGTAGACACCATTATTGAGCGTGGGATAGGGCAAGGTCGATTCTATAGTAGTCGTAGACACCATCATAACTGAGTCATATTTCTATGATTATCAAGCTAGAAGATTTAATAGATAGAGATGAGATAAGAAAAGATAATATTGGTTTTGGGGTGTGTATTGTATGAAAGGGAATGGCGCATAAAGTTCACTACATTAATCTTGAATATAGGAATGATGTGAAAATTTCATTTCAACTATTACAAAGATGTGAACAAATACATATAACAATAATAAATATAACGTTGTGATTAATGTGGGGAAAATACTTTTGGGAGAAAAACTCCACACTTCATAATCAGGACAAAGTATTATCGAATCTTGAAATATATTGAAACACACTTGTAATACAAGTTCTTATGGTAAATTCTTCACATTGAAACTAAATCTTGGAAGAATTTTTGTGGAGCAATTTGACATAATGTATACTTGGAAACTAAGTATGACTATATAAATCACTAATCTGTAGAAAATTATATTGTATATGAGAACCTTCTAGAGGCCTGAAGTTCCATTTCAAACATAACAAATAAAAAGATAATGATACTTATCATAAATTATATAATTGTCTTGAGTGCCAACCATGCAATATGCTTCTCAAAATAGCCATTTTACACATGTCATAATAAAACATCTATTTTTTTATTTTATTGTTTTTTATCACACAATGTTGAGACACTAGGTTTTTTAATAGGTGTGTGGGGTCCCTTCTCAAACAAGTGACAATATTTGCCTGCTATGTTCAAGTGAGGAATTTTTCATCAATAAATTTTGGGGTTACCTCATCACTTTGATCACTTCTACAAATAAATAGTTTCCAAATCTATTTAAATAGGAATTATTTTTCTCTATTGATATCTTTCTATTTTTTTAATAGTTGGATGTGCTAGCTAGTTCACATTGGAGAGAGTCAATCTCACACATATTGGGTGCATGAACCAATCAACCCAAGAATATAGGGGTGTATCCCTCTTTTTAATTATTGAATGTATCAATCATATGCTTAATTTTATATTTATGATAGGTATGAATATAAGGTACTTAGTCTCAACTTTTTCTAATTGTGTTTGCAACCACCCATTTCTCCATCTTCACCTCTCATGGTAGGGGTAGGGGGATTGGTTGGGCTGAGTTGGGTCAAGAAAAAATTTCAACCCAATCCATAGTGGTACATATGAGAGGGGGGAAGGGGCATGAATGAAGAGGCACACTTGGCCAACCCTCTCCAAATACTAGTGCTTATTGGGTAGATGAACTTGTTTTATTAGATGAGGAGATTAAGGAGGATAAGTAGACTTCAAAAATATGTTTTTATGTTTCTGAGCTATAATGTTGAGATAGGTTGTTGTGGGTGTTTTTTATTGTGCTACTTGACTATAGGGGTTTTAATGGTTCATTAGGCTCTACCTATAGAAATTTTGCACATAGTAAGTTGGGGATAAACAATATTATTTGTCGAGAACATCACAAGACTAAAAGGGGACTAGGTTAGTCTTGAGTGAAATCCATAAAATTTCATTCACCACAAACACAAGTATTAATTATCTTTATCCAACTAACCATAAATGAAAGATAATAATAAACACCAAATTTTTATGTGGAAAGACAAAAGTGTGAAAACCCGTAGGGAGAATCACACTCACTATATGAATAATTTGAATACAATATTTTAATCCAAATGTCAATGAAGATCACTTCTCTAGATACAAAGGGTAAGTGCACCAAAAAGGGCTCTTAAGATTCCACTCTTTTTTTTGAGATCATCAAACTCTGAAATTTGATGAAAAAATAAAGATAGATGTAACAAGAACAAGAGTTGAAGTGCTCAAAATCAAGTTTATAAATTATTTATTTTCAAAATGGTGGATATTCAGGGTCTCAAAAAGGTGGAGCATGCAAAGTGGTCTTGTTTTTTTCAAAAAATATAACATAGCATCTAGTGTGCTCCCCCTATCTAATGTCAACTTTTTTTTGAATTTTTAAAATTTCTCTTGTGAGAAGTTATCTAATATCATGCAGTTTGCCCCAATTTGTTTTGGCTAATTGTTTGATGAATACATGATTTTTTTACTAATTTTCAAAGTGGACACATTTTGAAATACTAGAAACTGAGAGTTCTCCCCCTACATTTTTTTAAACTAATCAAAAATTTAAAAAATGTTATAGGTGTTTGGAATGGAGTCTAGTTTCTAAAAATATAACTTGTTTCAAAATTTGATGAACGAGCCAAAATCTATGCCCAAAATACCACATGTTAATTTTTTACAAAAAATAGGCATGTTGACAAAAAAAATTAAACATGAAAAGCTTAACATAATCTAAATCCATAAAAATTATATGGTTAGATAGATAATAGATGGATTAACATCATTGTGGTTTTTTCCGTATTGAATCACGTGCAAACCTAACGGGGAGCACAAATAAAAATTTGAGAATTATTTCCATATTTTCTAAAAAAACACGTCTCGGGCCTGCAATAACTTTGGGTTTAATACCTAGGTAAAATACAAGCCTTTGTCATAGTGTTTCCCAAGGTAGTAAATATTGTGCATGTGAAATATTATGTGTGCCAACCATGAAAATGTACACCATATGGCATGTGCCAAATATGGTGCATTCTAAATGTATAACATTGTTAATTAGTAAGTATATGATTCTCTACATCTCCTGGCTTCACTAAAACTTAGAATTTAGGGTTCCACTATTTGTCTCCACCTCTCCATCCATCTCTCTCTCTCTCTCTCCCAACCCTATAAAAAATGTATAGGGATAAATGGATAGAGAGAGAGGGATGAGGAATAAGGAGGAGATAGAGAAAGAGGGGGGTAAAGGGAGAGGGGATAAATAGAGAAGAAGAGAGGGATAGAACATACAAATAAAACAAGGATCTTAAAATGGTATAGATACATTAGGAATAACACAACTGAGAGGGAGGGTGAATCAGTTGTGTCCCAAATAATTAAAATTTAAATTACTTAATGCAAAAATGAACACTTCAAGAACAACACCATAACACAAGTATTTATTGTCGAGTAAACCATGTTAATGGAAAAACCCTGGTGGGAATTATGCCCATGAATAATGCACTAGGAATATAGTATCCTTGTTGGAGATCTAGCCATGTTAGGAGATAATTATTACATCTAGTACAAATTCCATGTTAAAGGAAATTCCTTAGTAAGAGTCTCTTCAACCCTATTAGGATTTTTATGAAATGAAGATCTCACTGCCCCGACACACTGCTTGAATGAGAAGGTTAAACCCACCTTCTCGATCCACTATCCAAAGAGAAGTATTAAAGCATACTTATAATAATAAACTAACTGATAGAAACTTTCTTTTCTTATACAATTCCAATGAAGTGCATTACAAACTTAATCAATGCTTTACATATAGAAAAACTCGTATCCACGTGCTTGTCCTCTCAACATATATATACTACAACAAGGAATGACTTTCCTTTATACAAGTTACAATCAACAATTAGGCCAGCATGTTAAGACTTCCCCAATGCACAAAAAATTATATAGACCCTTTCTAAGATACACATGGTACCTTAAACAAATAAATAAAAAATACAAATCATAGTTTACATGCCAAGATCCATAATCCACACTTTCCATCCATTGAACATGTTATCTCCTTTGGTCAGCCCCGAATAGGTCTTTTCAAGTCCACACACCACAGCTGACTTCACCACGATCTTAGCAATCCAAGGGTATCACAATATGTTCTCCCATGTGTCTTATTTCATGCCTTAAGCTTTCATACCATAAATCATGTTCGCATCTAAGTTATCCTAAAAACTTAGAGATTGTCTCTAACATAATCCTTTATCACTATTTTATAACCAATATTTACCAAAAAAAGCTATAATTCATGAAAGCATCAATATGAGATCTTGCAACCTAAGATATAATGTGTACATGCTTCCCTCTACACAACTTCACCATAAAATGTCCATACACAATTGTCAATATTTCATGTACATAACCAAACTTTCTGAAATTTCTAATGCATCCAACTAAAACATATGCCAACATCAATGATAAAAAATGAATATCAACACCTTAAATAATAATAATTCCAAAAATATCCCCCTTTGGAATTGATAGAAACACATGTTAAAAACCATCAACCCAAAAGTAACCTTCTTAATATAACTTTCTCAATATCTTCTTCATAGCTCCCCCAAAGGCAGTAGGGTTTTTCACCTGAATCTCTCCACCTTTGACATCAATGGAAACAAGTGTTATAGCTCTTTTCCTTCTTTGCACACCCCACCTCTATAAGGTGTATATTTTTTAAATCTTCATGCCTACAAAAATCCAGGTGCTTGATCACCCAAATATGCTCTATTATGTTTTTCGATCACTCCCCATGAGCAGCGCATCCAAGCATCAAGTCTAGGGAATGATATAGCTTTGATAACTAATGGAATGATGCATTTTTGCACCATTTAGTTCTCATTGGGAGGGTTTCTCACCCTAAGAATACCTCTGAGATATTCAAAGGTATCTTTTGTAAAAGGTTTGGTGAATATATCTTCTATTTGATCCTTTGTACTAATGTAATCCAATCCAACTTCCTTTTCTTCTACCTTGTCTCTCAAAAAGTGATATTTGATTGAAATATGTTTAGCCTTTGAATTAATAATAGGAATATTTGACATGTTCAATGTGCTTTTATTATCACAATGTATAACCATTGGATCTTCAAAGGTTATCCCAATGTCCTTTAGCATCTATTTCATCCAAACAATCTATGTACAATGTATAGCAACTGTTGCACATTATGATTCAGCAGTAGATTGAGCTATACAGTATTTCTTCTTACTTAACCATGAAACCAACCTATTACCAAGGAAAAATGCACCACCACTTTTTGGGATTATGGAAAGGTGAGTTACTGAGAGGGGAGGGGTGAATCAGTAACCCTAAAATTTTTTTATCGTAATCCTTGAAATAGAGTAATGCATTAACCGACTGTAGTATTTATTGTCTCCATACATTCAATAACATAAATGAAATTTAAATACTTCTAATCTAATTAAATAAGAAATCTTAAAAATCCATAAAAATAACACTAGTATTTTGGTATCGCAAAAAGCCTTGTTAGAAGGTAAACACTGCAATGGGGATGACACCCATAAAACTTCACTAACTGCAGTAATAAATTTTTTCAATTAAGGATACAATGTTTGATCACTTATGATGATCTTACCCTATTAGGAGTAACTAATAAGATCTGTGAGGATCTACCTGGTTAAAGGATTTTAGCAACACAATTAAGTGTGCACTCAGTTAAGAGATTTACATAAAGACTATTAGGTCTACTCTGCTAAGAGATTTAAGTTTTTCCACAATTGTTAGAAAGTAACAATGAAATTGATCTATAGATAGCAACTAACTTTGCCTAATTTTAGATCTGATAAGTACTTAGCTGTTATCACCTTGTCGTGATAGATCTCTTCTCTGAATTCTTCTCAATATCCTTCTGATCTAGTAGCTAATTCAGTCCTCGAATACTCTATCAATGCTTCAACTTTACAACCCTATATGATCTTCATATGTCTATATGTGTGCCTACTTCATGTGTGATACTTGTCAAAATGACATCTTTACAATTCTTATAACAAAGTATTTTGACCTAATCAGGGTTACGACAACATCTAGAAAACCTAAGATCAATGATCCAAATGAACAACCTAAACATCATTACATAGGGATCATAAATTATTAAATGATTACATCTATATTTATTCTTCACCTCGATCTTGGTAAACCATTTTCTAGCTTGGTGTAAACCATTTACCTTGTAGTTTGTGCCATTAAAAACTTCTATATCATTTCCTAGTTTACTTGATATACACTACATTCATCACTCAGTAATTTATTGATGCTTGTTATATATGAATTCTCGATTAAACTATGCTCAGTGCTCGGTAATCATTTGGCGTGATACAAGTTCTTGGTCAAGACTGTGTTTGGTTATTATGATATTCTGATGTGTGCTCTTCTCGGTATCTATTCTTGATGTGTTGAATGACTAGCCTATATTATTCCTTTACCAACTATATGTGTGACACTAATGAAAACATATAACTAACATTCTTCCCCTTTGGCATTAGTGACAAAAACACATATGTATGCCTTGTAATCAAATTTTCAAAAAAAAATGTATACTCAAAATGTAAAATCCCCCTTTGTATGTGCCTTGGTAAATATACATACTATATATACATATCTTCTCCCTTCCTTGTTATAAGTATACATGTTTCCCCCTTTTTTGGAATAATGCCAAAATTTGTATATACTTAGAACTTATCAAAAATAATTTGATGGGTTTTGTTCAAGTTGGCGAAGAGGTTTTCCCATTCCTCTTTCAAATTGTTGAAGGCAATCTTCTCCAGACCAACTTGTGCATCCATATCAGATATATGATCTACTACAGATAGCTCAGGAGTAGCTACTAGATTTTTAGCTTTCTTTACCTGCCTTATCATCACCTCAACATGTGGTAATAACTCTGCTTGAAGCTCGGTTGTTTGATCTTGTATTCAGTCTACTTCTCTTCTCAACTCATTCCTTAACGCATGTATATGCTTGACCTTAGCATAGTTTTTTTTTAATACTTTTGGGTCTGTAAGAAAGCTTTCTACATTCTTATGCAGATCATTATCTAATTGCTTGAGCTTTTCGGTTGTCTTTGTAGTGAAGGACTCAGTAGTGAAAAGCTTTTGCAAAGTAGTGATTAACTGGTGAATGATATTTTCAATCTCATTTATGGTTTTAGATAATTTCACCTTATTTATTGACACTACTTGGCTAATTTTCTCTGTAATTTTGAATTGTATCTTTGATTCAGCTCTCTTCTATTCTCTTTTTTGCATCAACATTTGGAGAGTTGATGTGCTCAGTTAAATTTGCAATCTATTCAATGATGGGAGTTGCCTCATCAACATTGACATTAGGTACAACCTGCATTAATATCTCTCACACATCTTCTAATACTTGTTTGTGCTTACTCTCTTGTCTCAACTTCTCTTGTGGTGCTTTCCTTGTGCACAATTATCCATATCTCCTTAGTGCTTCGAGGTCTAAGATTCTTGGGTCACATGAAGGTATTTCAATGAATTCATCTAAGGTGAATGAACCTTTACCATGTTTCTTCTTCTTTTTATTCTCATGTGTACTAGATGTGGGGGATTTCCCATATGGAACTAGAGCTTTTATCTCTGGATTATAATTTTTTTTCTCAGTGGAGACACTTTCCTCCTTGTCTTTCCCTTTTACTGTACCCTCAGTCTGAGGTCCTTGGGCTTCTGGCCTTGTACCTATTGTAGAATCTTCTACATTTGTTTCGGTTTTCGCTCCTTTATTTTCTGTCCCTTTTTCTTTAGGCTCAATGGTTTCCTTGTGTCCTTCTTCACCCTATCCTTTGGTAGTGTCCATTTTTTGCTCAGGTGTGTGCTCCTCGGGTTGCTCTTGATTAGATATTTCTATGGCTTACACCAAAATAGGTAAATTATCTAGTATATTTACTATAGATGCCTTAGTAACTTTATCTTCCTCCATGTTCTCAGAAGTAGTAACAGTAACATATTAATCATCTTTGGCCTCTTCATTAGGATCTCCTTCAGTGATGTCTTCAATTGTCACTTCATCATTCCTCATTATGAATAGCTTCTTTGGAGTATCATGTTTCTCTTCCTTGATATAGCCTGTAGGATATAAGTCTTATGCATAATTTTCATCATCTGGCTGCTCAGTGTTAGATATATGTATAGGCTCTTTGGGTTATTTTTGTTTAGTAAGATCAGCATCATCTTAATGTACACCTTTGCCTTTTCCTTTTACATCTTGTTCGGGTATAACTACAAGTGCATTTTGTTCTGCTTCACACTTTGACTTCAAAATTTTTGTCCATAAATCTTTACTATCTTCATCAACCTCTTCAATTTTTCCTTTTAGTATATTCAATGCTCTTCATTTCATCAAAAATCTATTGGCATATTGTTTCATCAGATCTTCAATTTCTATAACAGATAAATTAGGCATTTCCAAATTAATGAGCATCCTCTTATCTTCTTCTCGGTATGAAAGGCATAAGTAAATCTTGTTGATACCTTCTCATATAGCTCTTTGGGAATGTAACTTGAAAATTCAACTGGTAACCTTCTAAATTTAATCATCATGTTTATGATTGTTTCCTCTAGTTTTTCCTGATCCTCGGTTGACATATGTACATATCGATTCATTTTAGGGTGACCTAGTCTACCCATTTCCTTTATGTTCTTTACCATTTCATCAATTGATTGAGTTTTATTCACAACTAATTTGAATTGAATATTATCTTCTTCTTCATCAGAATCAATATCATCTATACCTCTTATTATCTTTCTCCTCTTCTTAGGTGGCTCGATAGAGGCATGAGTACCTCTCTTCTTCTTTGGGTAGGTATTTGTCCGTGTTGGCATTGTGATTTTTACAAGTCCACATTTTAAAGGTGGAGAAACACCTGTAGAGGATCTTTTCCTCTCTTGTATAGGGTTCTTGGCCTATTTACTCTTTCCTTTTTCCTTCACGGGTGTAACTTGAATCTCTTTATCTGACTCAGTCTCTTCTTCATGTTCACTATTACCGATCAGTATTTTTTCCTCGATTTCTTCTTCAATGGGCTTCTCTACTTCTTCTTCATCATCACCAAATTGCTTTTCTAGAGTATCCATCATTTTCTTTGATTTTCTTCTTACTTTTACTCCAACTAAATCCATTTTGATTCTTAATGTTTCCTCCTCATAGGTTCCAAACCTAGTTTCTTTTTTGTCTTTAGGCTCTACAAGTAGTGCCTTGATTGAACTAGAAGCTCAGTCAATGTCAAGTTTGTACTCCATAGGTGGTAACCATGTAGTCCTTGGCTCAACTTCTTTGATGAGAGTGGTGTTAGTATCCACTAGAAAACATATATCCTCTTTGTTTTGTTCTACTAACTGTGCAAGTATCCTACTTCTCTTGTGCATTGTTTACTTAAATTTACCAAAGTAATCATCCACTATTGCTTCAAAATTATGTTCTAAATTCTTTATGAATTCATGAATTTATATAATGACTAGTTTTCTAACATCCCACTATACATTACCGACTAAGGTAAATGAATTTTGTAGATATAAAAAGATACACACTAAAAGTGATCCAAACTTACATGTGTTGGTCTTAGCAACACAAGTAGTCCTCATGTTTTCTTCCAGATTCTTCAACATCATCTTGACGAGGTCTAGCTATAAACCCTTCTTTACAAATTTGTATCCAATTACATATGCTCCAAATCTACTTTCAGGATCAATGATTGTATTTATCCTCATGCCTCTACCATCCCACTCATCTCTTGTTAATTTCTCAATCTCAGTTCTTGGTGGATGCCTTAGGTGTTTTTCTTTGTCACTTGTTAGATAACCAGTAACCATGTGAATAACATCTTTTTTTAATTTTGACTGGTTCATCCAGCCACATTTTTCCCTCGTGTACTCAACTGAGTACAACCCTAATCCACTCTATCTTGAACTCCTTTGAGAAGTGAAGGGCATTAGTCAAACCTTTGATCTCCAGGTGTGTATGTTCATCCTTCATCTTTATGTCCTGGAATAACTCCTGGTATGTGGATTGTAACTTGAAATCTCCTATTTCACTAATCTTGTAGTGAATATATGACCTGATGTTCTAAACCAACAAAAACCTAGGTGGTATGCTCAAAAATGTGGCTTTCTCATCAACCTGTGATGCAACCTCGAGGTGTATTTTATATTTTTGTTCTTTTTGTTGAGATATTTTCTAGGTTTTCTATGAAGTGTCATTTTGACATTTGAGTTGTGCCTATGTATCCTTTACTTCATGTGTCTACAAAATTTTCTAAGGGGTCTGAGTCTTTAATTAGTCATCTACCTTTCTTTATCCTAGGTCTTGTTTTCCTTTGGTAGGGTTTTTTTCTTGAAGATTTCATCGTGGTGCCCTATATTTTATGTTTTGAAGTTACCTTTTCCCAAGCACTTAAGTCCTCTTTATGCACGTGGCTATTGTCTTTCTCTTTGAGTCTCTTAATCTCGCAATGAATGTGTCAAGTCTTAAGTTATTCAAAGATTGGGTGATAAGGTTAATGGCTTAACTTTCTAGTTGTTATATCTTATTCTCCAAATAGTAGACAGTTAGTTGTTTTCATTTGGCAATTCAGCTACAAGGCTTTCTCCAAGTCTTGTGACTTTTGGCAGTTGAGTCTTGGCATTCAGCGATCTAGTGCGGCAGTTATTTCTCCAAATCTCTTAAGGTTGTGGTTAATGCTCAAATCATTCTGAGATTCAGCAAAGGAAGATGTAAGAAAAGAAAAATCTGACAAAGTGTTAAGTATTTTGGGGCCAGTCAATAAGAAGTGCAAAACCTGACAGGCAAGTTGGACCAATATGTCAAGTAGATTTAGTTGGTATGCAGTGCAAAATCTAACTTCCATCTATAGAAAGATCAGACGGTGGGCATAGTGCCTTGGCAAGAAATTGCAAGAGGGTTAGTGATCACGGGATCATGACCTTTTGACACCTGGCAGTGGTGGGACCTTGGTTGGTGGGTTGTAAATTAATAAGGAGTCGTAGATGAAGATGAAGATCGATGGCTTCCATTGAATTTCAAGATAAAGGTTGAGCTAAGTAAAAATGTTAGCAGAAAGGTGTGACAACCATTGATGGTGGACAAGATCAAGGGATGTCTCTGAGTCTCCCAATCAAACATGAGTTAAATTAAATACTTAGAGATTGTGAGATATATTTAATTGTTGAATCTCCTAATAAAACCAAGGTTAAGGAAAAGGTTGTGAGATTGTGAGACTTGTCTCAGTCACTTTTTCTCTAGATATAACCCCAGTCAAGCCAATTATTTAGCACTTGAAAGATTTTCCTTAATCGGTCAATCTTGTAATCAAATCATAGTTAAGATAAACTTTTAGTGACCCCAAGGAGGCCTTCAGTTGCATGATCTCCAGAAGAAGAGTGGTTAAATACTTGCCACAGTTAAAATGATAAAGAGCCAATAGTTTTAAAGTTGATTTGATGGTGGTCATGTTACCGCAAAGGAAAGGTTCTCGGTTGATAATGATCATGGGATTGTGACAACCATCTGACCCTATCTAATGAAAGGCCAATGAAATGGTGGGTCCTTAGTACCAGGCAATGCATTTGTGCCCATTTCTGATTGGCTATCATCTTGGGTGATGTGGCTAGTTATTTTCAAAGCCCAGTTGACTATTCTACCATTATTTGAGAGCCACACAATGTGCTAGGAAAGAGAAGGATCAACAACCATGATTTAAATTTGTCAGTTAACCATTGTGGCTGGTTTCTTTTAAATTGATTAAGTGTTTTGAACAATTTTCAGGGGATTTTGACATAGGGAAAGCAATTCGAATTGTGCTCCAAGTAGAAAATGATTGCACCAAGTTGGTTAATGATGTCAAGGCCATAACAAACTCCAGGTGGGACATGCAGATGAAGCAGTTATAGAGTTTGAAAGATGAAGAAGCCAACAAGCCATTGATTTATAGGCAATGGAAGATGATTGAGTCACACATGGAACCTTATCCTTGAGTACAAGGAGGGTAATTATTAGAAAGAGAATAATGTGAGTTAGTCAGTAGGTGGTCATTATTCATGTAACAACTTTCAGCAGTTACCTTAAAATATCTGCAAATGAAGATGCCACCTGTGAGGATTCACAATTATTTGAAATAGATTTCAGGCTTTTCTTCCCTTTCCTGTCAATGATGTAGTTTATGTTTTTTCTTTTGTACCTATCATTGTTCTAGCCATTTGAAGCTTAATGCATCCTTTTCCTAAGGATTCCAAGATGGCTAGTGATATATATAGCAAGTTTTATTTTTGTAAAAAGGGGTGAAATTCAGTAAGGAGAGTTTTTGAATCTGTGTTTCAGTTCTAAGAATTTTTTTCTTTGAATGTACTGATACACAGAAATATCAATGAAAATTTATTGAAACTCCTTTGCATATTTTATTGTCTTCATGTATGAGTCTTGAGTTTTTCATGTGTTAAATCTGTAAGGCATTTTTAACACATCATTTACAAGATGAGCAGTGGGGTTAAGCTTAAGTTTCTTTCAAGGGAATAATAATCCTTAAGGGAGATCTCTAAGAATTCATGGTTTATAAAAGAATTTGATGACTATATGTGTGAATGAGAGGGTGATTTGTAAGGCATATCATCTGGGTTTTGGGTATATTAGATTTGAGGGATTTTTGTGGACATATGTTCTTTGACTTTTTGCCCTAGGATTTGGCACTAGTCTTTGCTCAATTTACATTTCTCACCATCAACACAATCAAATAAAAATTTGTCTTAAGTTGAAAGAATTATATGTTTATGTCTATATCAAGGATACAAATAATTGGTGTGATTCTTTAAATAATAGAATCTAATAGGTACACCCACCTGAGCTTGAAGCTCGAAGTGAAGAAGGATTTAAATCCTTAGCACCTTAGTGTTTAATGTTGTTGGATGCATCTACTAGGTCCATAAGAGTTATGTATCAAAATTTTAAGCACTAACAAAGTTGGTGACTCTATTGGAGATTCATGGGGAGAAGAAGACCTGATAAAAATAAGTGTGTTAGCAATGCAGAAAGAAAGGGAGAAACAAGTAATGAGAAACCCATTATTTGTTGAATCAATAAGCATACTAAATAGTCTACTACCTATGGACAAGAAAATATCAAATGTACATTCAGTAGATGATGTCAACACCATCTTAACATGCTTCAAAGAAAATTTTTCAAGTCTTGAGGAATCAAAATTCAAAATTGCAGAGGAGAAATATCTTATGAAGAGACTGAATGCATTGACAGGTAACTTTGCACTTGACCTCAATTCTCTCAAAGTTGGTCAAGCATTGTTAAAGGAGATAGTAGCAAAAGGAAGAACAATAATTGTTGATTGCATGAACAAAGACAAACTGACCGCAAACCTTTCCAAAAATATTCAGGAAGCAGAATTTATGATGGAAGAAGTAAGAAAATCAGTGGAAGATCCCTCTATAGATATAAATATGTACAATAATGTCTACCAAGGACAATTGGATAATATTGAGAAAGAAGAGCAAGAAATGATTAAGATAAGGGCTAGGCAAGCACAGTTAAGACATGCACTTGCACCCTCATTGGATGCATTCAATCAGAATATCAAAGAGATAGATGCCACTATTGTGAAATATGATCAAGGCCCCTATACAAAATTGGAGAAGATGGAGGAGTTAACTTATGCACTATGCGCCCATCTTCAAATAGTAGATGCACTCAAGGCATTTTGGCAGCAAGAGATCCAAAACCTTCAGACTGCATACCTAGATGTACTCATTGTGTAAGTACTTGAAGTTTCACTTTTGAGCACCTTTGTCATTAATGCCAAAGGGGGAGTAGAGAAATATGGGAGAAATATGGAGTAGTGTATATGATGTAAAGGGGAGTAGAGTATATAGTAGAAGGGAGATATAAGATAGAGTAGATGATGTACAAAAAAAGATAAGGATATAAGTTAGAAAGTTTTTTGAAAGTTTTTGTAAAGATGTAGTTTAGTAACTTCGCCATATTCCTTTGTTGCCATTAATGACAAAGGGGGATATTGTTGGAAATTTGACTATACTAGTGTATATTATTGAGACTAGTGTTTTCATTATGGAAACAAAATCATATGGAGTTTTGGTGTCAGCGCACTCACTCATAAGATCAGAATTTGGCTAAGTATACAAGACAGAGCAGACAGTGCAGTACCTGATGAACACAGCATCAGCGCACGTGTGTATGACCATTTTTTGGTATGCACCCTTAAAGATAATATTTTTAATATCTAATCATGCTAAGTCTAATAACACATGATCAGATGAGTTAGTATGAAGAAGTTACAGCGAGTTGAAGTGACACAGTCACTGAGCGGCAGAACATAATAGAGCATGCAATCGACATGAAGTATTTTGATTAGTGGTTATAATATTATTTTTTTGAGGCCATGCACCTATTTTAAATATGTTGTAAACATTTTAATAGCAATGTATGTAAACACGCTTGAGCCAATTCATTTGGAAGCATTGTATGTAATAGGTTATAGGCCGACTTAGTGAATAGTTTTGTTTGCGCGTATAAATAAGACATGCGCCTTTGTATTTGAGTATGGAATGAGATATAGAGTTGATAGAAGAAGAGAAGAAGTATGGAAAGAGTAGTCAAAATTATATAGAGATTTATAAGAGGTTAAGGCATCAGCGCACAAAAGGAACTGATTAGACAAGTAGTATCATAGCAGAAATTCACCATTGCAGATATAGTGTGTATCTGATATCCAGGAGGTTGTAGTCTTCTCTATTGAGAAGTAAGCTCTATCAGTGAGCCAACCACCCCTAACAAGGTTTTTAGCTGAAGTCTCCTAACAGGGTCCAACCCTTAACAAGGTCATTGTACTTAAGCATTGTAATCACAACTCCTAATAGGGCTAAGGAACATTTGTGTGTGTGAAAATTGTACCTGATCTGTAGACACAACACTCAGTAAAATATTAGAGGTTAGTGATAATCAAAATTGTGCAAAATTGAAATCTAATCTAACCAAGAGATTTACTGCCTTCTAGTAGCTGCGAGATTAATGTTCTCAGATTTTAATCAAGATTAGTGACCTAGATGACACCTAAATGAAGGATTTGAATGCAAAAGATGGATATGAAATTGAATGCAATTAATCTATATTTTTTATATTTTCTATGCAATAAGAATGATAAAAACTTATATGAATCTATGAATGCTATTGAAAACTGATATGAAATGAATGCTAAATGATCTAACAATGAAGATTCTAACAATGATATGAAAACTATGAAATTCTATGCTAAGATATAAAAACTATGCAATTGAAATTGATCTCACAAAGCTTTGAATTCGCAAGTTGATTCTTTCAAGCTCCAATTGTGCAAATTCTCCAAATCTGATATGCTATGATTCCTGTAGAGTAAGTTTGCAATTTGCGAGATGATTGAGAGATGAATTATGAAGAGATGAGCCTTGTTTTTATAGAAATCCAGGGCTTTGGAGGTGCATGGAAAAAAGCCATAAATCACTCAAATAACTCAGGTTGATTTTTGAGTTATTTTATAATAAAGATAATTTAATTCACAAAAACATGCAAAAGCTAAGTTTTAACTCAAAATAGAGTTTAGCTTTAATTGATAATTGATAGTTGTTTGCTTTTATGATTGTGCATATTTTATTTATGAATTAATTTAATAATAAAGTGATTTATTTCTAACTTAACTACTTTTAAAAATAAAACAATTGATTTATGGGTTAATCAATTATTTAATCAAACTTTTATTAAAAACTATATTATTAAATAATGATAACTTGCTTTAATTAATTAAATAAGAATTTAATCAATTATTCATATGATGTTAGATTTATTGTCAAAATTAAATAATACAATTAATAATAGATAGAATTAAATTTAATTACACAATTAAGTGGCAAATATTAAATCTAATTAATTAAATATGAAAATATTCAATTAATCAAACTTTAGGATAAATGTGATTTATTGCCAAATAATTATAAAATTAAAGATAATTATGATGATTAGGAATATTACTATGAATATTCCCTGATGCAGAATTTAAGATAATCAATTAAGATTCGATGATGTTTAGATGTGCCTTAGATTAGGACTTCGATGTTGATTTCATTCGATTTGTAGATGTAGGAGATTAATGAACTTATAGCCCATTTTTGGGGTATTACATTTTGCCCCTCTTTGAATTACTGTGCGAAGTGCAGTGGTTCAAAGATAGTCTGTGTTTGATAGAGATGTGAAACTGATGTTTGAAATTGAGACAGAAGCTGATTGATATTGATTTGATATGGAGATAATAGGTCCTGAATGACCAAAGATAATGTTCACTGTAGCAGAAAATGAACCTATGATTGCGAAAAAGTGTCAAAATGCCTGATTCTAAACCTTAGGATTGATAAGAAGTGAGTGACCTGTTCTAGACTCGATTGTCTTAGCAGAACTAGCAAGTATCACATCTGAATCCTTCAGTTGCCGAAGAACCAAGGAAAGAACACTATGATCCGATGGTTACAAAAACTGATACAGTTTACAAGATTAGGAGAATACCAGATTGATATGGATCTTGATGAATCTAATATGCCCTAAGTGATGATAGATTTGCCCCGAGCGATGAGGACTTTTGATGAATCAGCGACTAGACGTGATTGTTGTCTTGATCACTGATGAAAGATATTGATAGATTTGATTGACAGACTTTGAATGATGTGTAATACCATGCCCCCTTCAGGATTAAAATTGAAATCTGGCAAGAAAAGTCAGCGTTATAGTTTAGAAGCATGTTAATTGATTTGAGAAGTGGTTAAACACGTCCGAGAACACATTCTGCATCGTTTGGAGGTCCTGGAGACCAAATTTGACTAGGTTTGACCATGAGTTGACCATGGTTGACCAAGTTGAATTTTTGATAGTTTGATGTAAGCTAATCAGTTAAGTTGAATACTAGATTTCTGTGATGATTGAAGGTTGATTATGCAAGTAGTTAATAATATGAATGATCTCAGATTTTGATTTTGATCTCGAAAAAGGATTCTACTTGCTATTTCGTTGGAAGAACCTTCATGTGAGATTCAGCTCTTGTTAGATTTGAAGATGTGAGTGGTGAATTGTTTAAGCATTGAAGTTCGTTTAGTCATTCTGAGATCATGCAAACATGCAAAATGCAAAGAGACATGAAAAATGAAATGCAACCTAAGACCTAGGACCTAGTCACTGATCATGTGTCGATTTGTTATCATCATTGAAATTTTTAGGTAACCGGATAAATCAATACAATGCCCACTAGCCATGAAACTATAGACATGAATATCGATTTGTATGCACAAGAATTAATACAACACCCACTGGTTATACGACCATGGACATATGAATATTGATTTGTTTTCAGAATGTTGGATTAGTATAAGCACCAAGGCACAAACGCCAGGATGACCTGAATATCATGTCCATTTTGATATAGCAATTTGTACAAGTATCAAAACATAAATGTCATGATGACCTGAGTATGCCTTGCGTTTAACATACACATCAAACAATCAAAAGATCATTCTAAATCCAGTGTGAATTACCCGTAGTGACCCTTTATCGTTCACCTCCTTAGGCAAGATCATGTTTCACAGTAGGAGAAAGAACTTACTCAAAAAGACAATAGTTAGATCAAACTTCCTTGAATTTTTTGGGTATCAATGGTCGAGGTACGCATGGCCATCCAATTCAAGATAGAGGCTCTAACAGTCAGACACCATTTCAATCCAGAATTTTCAAAGTTGTTAGATTTTCACATACAAGCAGAAAACAAAGAAAAGATTATGCCCCCAGTCATCACTCTCTAAATCCTATAAAGGACATCATCAAAGAGCTCGAAGGGACACAATATGCAAAAAATTTCAATGTGAATCAGTAAGCATACAAGAAGATAAAAGCATGTAAAAAGCATAGATTGTTTTCAGTTGAGTTTTGATGTTTGATTGCGTTGTTGTAGATGCAAAATCCTTTTTGGAGACAAGACGGACTTGACTGACTCAAATGAAGCTTCAAAGGACTTTGAGTGGATATGACACGTCTAAGATACATTGGAGACTATAAGATATGACATTGATTGCCCCCAAGTGTTAAACATTGATAGGATACAGATGCTTGAGCTGGTCGGTGTACAAACTGACTTATTGAAAACTAGAAATGTAGAAACAAACCGGGAGATATGTACAAACTAAAGCAGACTAAAAGCTAGGAAAGACCAAGATTGCACTGATAGATGGAGCATTTTGGAATAAGTGGCGCCTGTTTGCCAGGTTTTCACCATCTTGGTAGAGATTCTATTTTTGCTACCAAGGCGCCTATTTCCAGGTTTTCACCAAGGCACTTTTTCTTTTTTTTCTTTTTTTTTTGTATTTTTCATTTTTTTCAATTTTTTTTGAATTTTTGATATTTTTTTTATTTTTTTGTGAATCATCAAGGTGCCTATTGCTAGGTTTTCACCAAGATGTTCATTTTTTCAGGACTTTTTCTAATTTTTAGGATTTTTTTAGGATATTTAACCATAGACTGAATGCCTTAGGCATAGAATTTCTTCAGATGGAGAACGTTGATTGGTTCTCAGAGCTTTTCTCCTTCAGTCGTTGAGAGTTGATAAGCACCAGAGCCAAAAGTAGCAGTGATGACAAAGGGACCTAGCCAGTTGGGTTCAAACTTCCCCTTGCATTCTCGATGGGATTGATTTTTAGAATTTTCTCTCAACACTAGATCACCAACCTGAAATTCTCTGTGTTTGACTTTCTTGTTGTAGCCTCTAGACATTCTTTTCTAATACACTCTGAGATGATCATACACTACTTGCCTGCGCTCATCTAGTAATTCCAGTTCTTGTAACCTAGACACTCTGTAGTCTTCATCAGTGACAAGTCCATGCATTCTGATTCTAAGTGATGGGATTTCAACCTCAATAGGTAGTACCGCTTCAGACCCATAAACTAAAGTGAAAGGTGTAGCCCCTGTAGGCATTTTGATACTAGTTCTGTATGCCCAGAGAGCTGGATTGATCATGAGATGCCAGTCTCTTCCTATTTTATTCACTATTCTGTGTAAGATCTTCGGGAGATTTTTGTTTGAAGCTTCAGCTTGTCCATTCCCTTGAGGATAGTAGATAGAGGACCAATGTTGAGTAATCTTGAATTTGGCACATAAGTCATCTAGGTCCTTGTTTTTGAATTGTCCCCCATTATCTGTGATTATAGAGTGAGGGATCCCATATCTACAAATGATGTAGTTCAGGATGAACATAGAGATCTGTTTCCCTGTTGGTTGTGTTAGAGGAACTGCTTCTACCCATTTTGTAAAATAATCTGTAGCTGTGATTATATGGGTATGTCCATTAGAAGAGTGCGGATGGATAGCACCTATGAGATCAAATGCCCATTGTTGAAAAGGCCATTGTGTAGTAAAGGGAATCAGATCTCTCCCTAGAGCATGAATCAAGTTGCCATGTACTTGACACTGTTGACAGTTTTTAGCAAATTTAATAGCCTCTTTCTCCATTTCAGGCCAATAGTACCCAGCCCTAATAAGTTTTTGAGCTAACGTTAAACCATTTGAGTGTGACCCACATATACCCTCGTGGACTTCCTCTAATGCATGTTGAGACTCTTCCCGTTCTAAACATCTAAGCAGTGTACCATCTAGACCTCGTTTGTATAGATCATTACCAATGATGACATATCGAGATGTGGATTGGATAAGGTTTCATTTCTCAAAATGGTTAAAGGACTCAGGGATGATTTGGTCATGGAGATAGGAGAACAGATTTTTGTAGCGAGATGAGTCATAACCTACAACAGTGCAGATCATGCGGGTTTCAGAGGAGTCATATGCAGGATAGGATAGGGCTTCCACCAGGAACTCATAGCATAGTTCATGTTCGGGCTGCTGTAGGAGAGTAGATAATGTCGCCATTGCATCGGCAGCCTTATTCTCCGTTCTGGGTATTTGCTCAAATGTGATAGAGATGAAGTATTTCTTTAAATCATCTACCATTCTCTTGTAAGGAATGAGCTTTTCATCTTTGGTTTGGTACACATCATTGACTTGGTGGATAACCAGTTGTGAGTCTCCATGGATGTCCATCTCTGTAACTCTCCACTGTATTGCCATTTTCATACCATTGAGAAGTGCCTCATATTCAGCAATATTGTTTGTGCAAGGAAACTTTAGTCTAAATGCTTTGGGTATCGAGTATCCTTGAGGAGTGATGAATAATATGCCTGCTCCAGATCCATTCTGTGTGTAGGAGCCATCAAAGAATAACCGCCATGTTCTAGAAGAGAGGTGCATGATAGAGGAATCAGGAAATTCCATTTGCATGGGCATATCATCAAACAGTGGTGCTTCAGCTAATTGATCAGCAATGACCTATCCTTTGATAGCTTTTCTTTCAACATATTCAATGTCAAATTCGCTCAAGAGCATAACCCATTTAGCTAATCTACCTGTGAGGGCAGCTTTGCTTAGTAGGTACTTCAGTGGATCAATCTTAGCTACCAAATGAGTGGTATGAGCTAACATGTAATGTCTTAGTTTTTGTGATGCAAAGATCACAACGAGACAAGCTTTCTCAATCATAGAATAGTTCTTTTCATATGCCACCAATGTTCTGCTTATATAGTAGATGGCTCTTTCCTTTTTGTTCTCATCATGCTGTGCTAGCAATGCCCCCAGTGATGTATCTATTGCGGAGACATATAATATTAATGGCTTCCCATGAATAGGAGGCATTAAGATAGGAGAATTCGAGAGATAATTCTTGATATGATCAAAATTCTTTGCACAGTCTTCATTCCATGCAAAGGTCACACCTTTATGTAATGTCTTTGTGAAAGGTTGTGATATGTCAGCTAACTGTGATATGAATCTTCTGATGGACTGTACTCTCCCTTGCAAAGTTCGCATTTGACTAATATTCTTGGGAGGTTGCATCTCTATGATAGCTTTCACCTTAGCTGGATCGACCTCAATGCCTTTCTTTGAAACTATGTATCCTAAGAGCTTTCCAGAAGTGACACCAAAAGCACACTTCTTAGGATTTAGTCAGAGACTAAACTGTTCCATTCTGTCTAGGATCATGCTCAAGTCTATTAGATGTTCAGTTCTAATCATGGATTTTGCCAAGGTATCATCCACGTAATCCTCCATTGTTTTATGCATCATATCATGAAAAATAGATGTCATTGCTCTTTGATATGTAGCTCCAGCATTTTTGAGTCCAAATGGCATAACATTCCAACAGAAGGTTCCCCACGCACATGTGAATGCAATTTTCTCTTGGTCTGCTGGAGCAATTTTGATTTGGTTGTATCCAGAAAAACCATCCATAAGGGAATACATTTCATAGCCCGCAGTCATGTCCACTATCATATCAATGTTAGGTAGTGGAAAGTCATCCTTAGGGCATGCTTTGTTCACATCTCTAAAGTCTATGCACACTCTGATTGAACCATCTAGTTTTGAAACAGGTACAATGTTAGAGATCCACTCAGCATAGTCTATGACACGGATGAATCCAGCTTTTAGGAGTTTTTCTAGTTCTGCTTTGACTAAGAGTGCAACATGAGGATGCATCTTTCTCAATTTTTGTTTGATTGGTTTTACTCCAGGAGCAATGGATAGATGGTGCATAATGAGATTGGGATCCAATCCTGGCATATCTGAATATTTCCATGCAAAGTTGATCTTTTTGTCGGATAAGAATGTAGTGAATTTATGTTTCTCTTCTTCTGATAGAGATTGTGCTACATGTACCAATTGTGGTTCCTCTGTTGTACCCAAATTGATGGATTGAGTTGGCTCAATTAGAACTGGAGATCTATCCTGTAAATGACTCGGAAGGACATCAAATATCTCATCCTTAGTTGCCTCAGAGAGGTTTTCACCTTTAGATACATCTTTTCTTTTTACTTTTGTTGGTTTTGAGACTGCCACAAAGTGGTTTTCACCCTCAGAACTCTTTTTCTTTTTATTTTTATTTTTTTGACTAAGATATTTGATGTCCGACTGGGTCATGCTGACGCTCGGTTTGCTGATGGAAGTCCTCATAGGCTTGACTGCATTGAGGTAACAAGAAAGGGCATAATCACTTGGAAAGGTGTAAATACCATGGTTTGGGTTTGTGGAAGTTTGGTCGATAAGATCAGGACGTTGGATAGTCAAAGCGGGAAAGGTTTGGGATATGGTGTTCATGGATGTGGATATGTCATCGTTGGTCCTAACCCGATGCTCAAGTTCAAAGGTGATATTACAGCTCAAAATGTTCAATTCATGAATAGGCTCAACATCATCATGGGAGTCCTCTTCAGCCATAGGTGGATCAAACATGTTAAGTTCATTATTTCGCTCTAGACCTACATTGGGTTGAGATACATATTGGTGAATAACATCAATATATTTCTCTGTTATAAGCTCATCTTCTTCTGGAATGGCACCCCATTCATAGTCATTTGACTCAGCTTCTGATTTAGGATCTCTAGGAAATCTTAGAAAATGTGTCAAATCAGGATGAATACCCCAAGAAGGATTACCCTCAGTCTCTAACTTGAATTCATATTCATGGGAATCAGTGTCAAAATAACTACTCTCTACTTCTGGATCAGTTTGATCGCCTTTTAGATTGGCTGGTTCTTGTGGTGCAACCATCTCTTGCGCTATAGTAGGTTCTTGTGTTTCTACTACATTAATTCTTTTGATAGGATCATCTTTATCATCAAGAAGATCTTTGATCTCTTTAGGCAATTTTTCATAGGGGATGAGTTCTGAACTATCTGAATCATCATCTGAGGGTTCTATTTCTTCTTTCTTAAGAAGGGGTTCTCCTGGTGCAATTTGTTCTATGACATGAGAACAACCACCTTTGAGATGATAATGTCTCTTTGTAAATCCTAAGCCTGCAGTATCTTTGTTTGTTCTACCAGTATGTGGAATGGGTGTCACAAGACCCTTTCCTCTGATTCCTAGAGGTCCTTGACCAGAATATCCCATCTTAGCTATTAATTTGTTCCCTAGATCATACGAATTAGAAGGGATTGTAGGTGCTATAGATTCACTAGGTTGGACAATTTTAGATTCAGAATCCTCTTTGTATAGCCATGCAAGCATAGCTTCATCCTCCTCAAATTCTTGTTTGGATACTTGCTCCACCACAAAATTTCTTTTGTATGCTTCCATAGGTTCCTTAGGTTCTGATTTAGACTGCTTCAAGGATTGTCCATATGACTTAGGTGAGATTGGGAGAGATGTCAGAGACAAGACTGGCTCTATAGTGTATTCTCCCATCCCATTTTCTTTGATATTGATCTCTTTAGCAATGTCTTCCATCTTGGATGTGGAAGCAACATTTAGCTGCTTGATGGAAGATTCTCTATTATTGGGAACAAGCTTATCGGCACTTTCCTTCAATGTATTGCAAGTTGTACTCAGATCTACTGGGATAGTAACCTCCACTCCTTCATAGGGAAATTTCAAGCATTGATGGTACGTAGAAGGAATAGCTTGCATTTCATGTATCCAGGGTCTCCCTAGAAGGATATTGTAAGCCAATGGTAGATCAAGCACCTAACATGTGGTATCTTTGATGACCAGACCCACTTAGATGGGTAAGACAATGGTGCCTTTAGAAGCTCTTTCTTGTTCGTCATAGGCTTTTATGGTGATCTTCTTTCGAGGATCAATAGCCATCTTTGAGAATCCCAATTGTGTGATTAAGCTGTAAGAACAAATGTTGAGGCCTGCGCCCCCATCTATCAACACACGTTTGACTCGACGGTTCTGGATCAAGACTTCTATGTGCAAGGGCTGATTATGTGGGTGACCTAGGGAGTTGTCATCTTCCTCTAAAAAGGAGATATATTTTGGAGACGTTAGATGACCAACCATAGTCTGGAACCTGTCTAGATCTAGATCATCAGGAACATTAGAGCCGAGAAAAGCTTTGTCTAGGATATCTCTGTGAGCTGGAGATATTCGAAGTAACTCAAACATAGAGATTTTGGCATTGGTATGCTAGAGTTGTTGGATGATGTTGTAAGATGTAGGTCTTGTATCCTTTGGATTGGAAGATTTCGAGGCCACCTTCTGTTTAGAAGTAGATGTGAGATTGAAAGGTATCTTAGGGACATTAGATGAACTTGGTGTTTGTCCTTTCAGATGAGCCTGAGCTTGTGATCTGGTAACTGCATTAGCTGAGGAATGATTTCTATCTCTTCGTACAATCATGATGACATTGCAGCTCTCAGAGAGACATGGTTCAACCATATTGATGACAGCATTGTTTCCAGGGTAGGCATAGTTGACTTTTGCCCCCATGTTAGGCTGAGAAGTGGAAAATCCCTTGCCATGTTGTGGAAACAGTTATGTAAATGCTGTGTGATCATTATTGCTGGTAGGATTATCGATCATGATGTCCCCTTGATCTATCAAGTCTTGAATGGTATGCTTCAAGTGGAAGCATCCATTAGTTCTGTGGCCTTTAGTCTGATGGAAAGCATAGAATGCATTATCTTTCCACCAATATGGTTTTGGATCCGGATCAGGGTTTCAAATTGGTGTTAAAGAGATCATGTTATCAGCTATCAGGGTTCTCAAGGCAGATTCCAAAGATTCTCCCAGGGGAGTAAACTTTCATTTATTATCCCATCGTTTGAATGGCTTCTTTGGAGATGGTTCAGCAGATTTTTGCTCTGAAGCTTCAATGGCTTTGGTGGCAAGGGTGAGATTGTAGGCCGGTGCCTTTGATGGGGTGCGGATAGTGTCAACAACACCATCAGAGATGATACCTTTGTTTCTATTCCAGCTCTTGTTTTTATCTTTTGAGCTAGATCCAGATTCAAACTTGTCCTTTTGAAGTGTGATTTCTCCTTCTTGACAAGTACTTTCTCAATCTTGATTGCATTATCGACCATTTTATCAAAAGATACATGATCTTGCATTTGTAATGGATAATTGAGCTCTGGAACAAGGTTATTGATAAAGATTTCAAGTTTCTCCATTTCGGGAATTTGTCTAGCATATAGAGAGAACTTCTTTCTCCACCTCTTGAGGAAAGTTAGGAATAATTCCCTTGGATATTGCTTGAGGTTACAGATATCGATCATGGTGACCGAATGTTGAATATTGTAGGAATATTGTTGATAAAACAATTTAATCAATTCCTCAAAAGTTTTGATCGTAGAAGGTAATCTTGAAAACCACTGAATGGATGCTCCTCCCAAGGATCTAGGAAAAAGATGCATTAGATAAGTCGGTTCATGCATGAATTCCATGGATTGCGTATAGAACTCTCTGACATGATCTTGAGGATCAGATTGTTTGTCATATTTGTCATACTTTGGTATCTCCACTCTTTTTGGGAATGGTGGCATATACAATTTTTTATCAAATAGGAAAGGACATAGGGCCTCCATGGAGAACTCCTTGGGTTCCTTCTCCTTCTTAAGATTGTTAAATTTGACTTGTTTAGCATGCATCTATTTTGTCATAGCTGTGAGTGGAGTTTCTTCCTCATGTGTGATTATATCATCAATGTTAAAGTTGGGAGGAAGCTTAGCCCCTTCCTGGGCTAATTGTAAAAAGTATGCCTCTCTATCCACTTTCAAGAAATGCCTCATCATTCTCTGGAATTCATCATCATTTTGACATCGATGGATTTCAGAGGGGGTAGGTTCTTGGTCGGCATTATGTTGAGAATGGTGTCCTTGGGACCCTCCTCCTAGAGAACCATGGTTTGTCCCTGCTTGAGACATGATAGGAGTTTTTGGACTCTCTGGACTAGATTGAGGAGGAGTTTGTTGATTACCTCTGTGAGTTGATAAAGGAGGTATGTAACCAGTTTTTAATCGAAAGTTACCTAGACCGTCATCTTCATAGATACCTAACTTGATGAGTTGTTCAAGAGTTGGACCTGGGGTATTGGTCAAAAGTAAGTTCTGAGATGTTTCTTCTGATTTCTTATGTGAAGAAGCTCTAGTCTCCACCATTAACTTTGAATGAAACAGAAGAAAAGGATGAAGACAACTGAAGAACAATTTGATTCGAGAAAATCAGATGACGCAACCTTGTCAAGATTATGATAGTTTTGAAGATTTGATGAGATGTGGGTGATGGAAACTCTGCCCTAGATGTATGGGATAGATCACCCAAAAAATAGCGGGCACGAGTTCTCAACACTTAGTCTATTTTTGAAGATTGGTTGAAGATTGATAGTTATGACAAGGTTTTGACATGAGATAAAAAGGACTCAAATTGACCAAACAGAAGACTAGATCAGATTCAAAAGATCAAACTCGAAAAATGGTAGAATGCTCAATAGCTACTGCTCTATTCCTGACACAATGATATTTTTGACAGATTCTGGAACTAGGCTGGAAACATTGGATATCTTACAATTTGATAATTTCTAACAACTCTCTCAAATTTTTCCAAACGACACTCTGCAGACTCGTACGACACTGGGTAGTCTATGAAATGATAGTTGCTAAACTCATACGACAGTTGGGTAGCAATGAAATGACAGTTGTAAATATCATATGACAGTTGCTAACAAGATTTTGACTTCCTTGGATTTGCTGGCATGAAAACTCATATGACACTGGGTTCTCAATCGTACGATAGATGGGCAATACTGAAATGAAACTTGACAAAACTCATATGACTTTTGACTTTCTAAAATGACTTTTGACTCCAGAAATAATTTATGTCAATTTTAGCAAAATTTAAGGTCTTTAGTTCTGGATTGTTTGCAAATTGTACTGTCCAGATTTTGAAGGTTATACCAGATTTGATCATTTTTAATAGCCAAGTAGATAAACAAGCACGCAGAACAGCAAGCAAGTGATTCCAAGCACGTCTGAAAATAATGAACAAGGGCAAAAGCAACCTTGCGCATGATCAATCAAGTGACCAAATTGTGCTAATCCCTGAGAGTACTAATTGTGTATGTTCTGAAAAGTTTTGCAATAACACACATATACCTGAAAGTGAAAAATTGGCCTCTCTAGGGTTTTTAGTAATGGTTTGACTCTGCAACTTTTATGATTCAAAGGGGTGAACTCCAATCCCAGCGCACCAGGGTTTTGACACAATCCGAGAACTTAATCTTCAAGAGCTGCTAGGGAGATCTGACAACCCAACAATGAACCATACCCGTGGAGATTTCTTCCACAAGGACATTTATATAGCGGCTGTCACTACCATGGTGAAAATGGCTATTACCGCTTGAGGTTCCGTCAACGCAGTTTTCCCTGTGAAGGGATTGTCTGCTACAGTTAACCCTCTCTAAAAGGTGACTCACAGATTTATACCACAAGGGGACTTGGCTCCAGATTCAAGGTTTTGACACCTCTTCACTTTTAACCCAAATAAAGCAAGTAGATTAATCTGACACGCTAAGACAAAGTTTTGTTCCACCAAGGTCTGTGATATCAACTCCACGTGATCTATCAACCTCTCTGGGGAGAGAATGTATCAATCAATAAGAGAAGATGCACTAACCAATTTTGATTCACCAAAGCTCATGATATCAACCCTACGTGATCTATCAACCTCTCCGGAGAGAGAATGTGTCGATCAATAAGAGAAGATGCACTAACCAAGTTGAATGTGAAATGCACTAAGTATCCTCCCTACCTACAAGGATTCTATCGTCAAGAAAGATTTCTCTAGGAATCCAATCTCTCAAGAATCACGAATAGTGTTCATAGGGCCTAATTACTATGTGAGCACAGATATATTCCCGAAAGCAAATCTACCAAAAGCATCCAAAAAGTAGAAAGAGGAACACTTAAAGCTTAAAGAAAATATGAGATGAGTCCATAAGGTGGAACACTTAACACCTCACACAAGCTGAAAACAAGTCCACAACTTAGAAAACAAGTGAGTTCCTAAAAGCACAAAAGGGTTGCCAAGTGGAACACTTAACGCTTCTGTCATGTTGACCCCTCCCCTTTATGGCGCTAAGATTGCAACCATGGGGTGGAAATGAGGGGCCGGTGGATTAGCGAGTCCAATAACCCAAGATAGCAATCAAGATCAATCACAAGTATTCTAAGACTACTTAATGAATCCTTAAGGGATCACAACCTAGTATCAAATTATGCAAGTGTGTAGAAATAGATCAAAAGCATGAAAAGATGCACACAAGCTTGACACATAAGAGATTTATTTTAAGTCCAAATCGAAATGTTTTCAGAACAAGGAGAATACCTCATGATCCTCGCAACGCGCTTAGTAGATTTTACCTAATTTTTAGCAATTTTTGTTGAGCTTTTCCATGCAAGCAAGTGACGAACTCTCCAACAAGCAAACAAGCAAACAAGATATGCAAAATATATTCAACTTATGAAAACCATAGGGTTAGCTCTAAAAATCAATTTTTAGGAGCAATAATAACCATAAATTAATCCAAATGACAACTCATATCATGCATTGAATCATATGAAAAATAAGTGCATACCCATCATAAAATTTTAATTTTTTTGCACTACATTTGACCTAGTCAACAAGATCTGATTTTTTTGATATGATTTTGGCCATAGAAATAGAAATTCAAAATAGAGGCCCCTACTAAAAAATAGAGAGCTTTCCAAAAATGTAAAAATTTTAGAAAAATCTCTTCATTTGTCCCTAGAGACCCGTTTTATCAAAACAGACTAATTTTTGCAAATTGACTATTTGAGCTATTAAATTGAATCAAAATTTAAAACACAAATAATAGACCCCCTATAGAATTTGAATAGCTTTCTAAAAATGTAAAAATTTCAGAAAAATATGCTGATTTGCGTCAGATATTAATTTTTAATGAAAATTTTTTTAAAAAATTATTAAAAATTTAAAATAATTCTGAAAATTCTGAATTTTTTTTCAAAGCTTCCCCGATATGTTTCCAACCTGCAAAACAAATTTCAAACCAAAACTCCAATCCGTTTGGGAGATAAAATTAAATATTTGAAACTTTAGGGTTTTAGCTCCAAGAATCAAAATCAGCATGCAAAGGTGGGTTGCCCCACGGTGGGCGCCAGAAATGTGTGTGTGAAAATTGTACCTAATTTGTAGTCACAACACTCAGTAAAACATTAGAGGTTAGTGATAATCAAAATTGTGCAAAATTGAAATCTAATCTAACCAAGCGATTTACTGCCTTCTAGTAGGTGCGAGATTAATGTTCTCAGATTGTAATCGAGATCAGTGACCTAGACGACACCTAAATGAAAGATTTGAATGCAAAAGATGGATATGAAATTGAATGCAATTAATCTATATTTTTTATATTTTCTATGCAATAAGAATGATAAAAACTTATATGAATCTATGAATGCTATTGAAAACTAATATGAAATGAATGCTAAATGATCTAACAATGAAGATTCTAACAATGATATGAAAACTATGAAATTCTATGCTAAGATATAAAAACTATGCAATTAAAATTGATCTCACAAAGCTTTGAATTCGCAAGTTGATTCTTTCAAGCTCCAATTGTGCAAATTCTCCAAATCTGATATGCTATGATTCCTGTAGAGTAAGTTTGCAATTTGCGAGATGATTGAGAGATGAATTATGAAGAGATGAGCCTTGTTTTTATAGAAATCCAGGGCTTTGGAGGTGCATGGAAAAAAGCCATAAATCACTCAAATAACTCAGGTTGATTTTTGAGTTATTTTATAATAAAGATAATTTAATTCACAAAAACATGCAAAAGCTAAGTTTTAACTCAAAATAGAGTTTAGCTTTAATTGATAATCGATAGTTGTTTGCTTTTATGATTGTGCATATTTTATTTATGAATTAATTTAATAATAAAGTGATTTATTTCCAACTTAACTGCTTTTAAAAATAAAACAATTGATTTATGGGTTAATCAATTATTTAATCAAACTTTTATTAAAAACTATATTATTAAATAATGACAACTTGCTTTAATTAATTAAATAAGAATTTAATCAATTATTCATATGATGTTAGATTTATTGTCAAAATTAAATAATACAATTAATAATAGATAGAATTAAATTTAATTACACAATTAAGTGGCAAATATTAAATCTAATTAATTAAATATGAAAATATTCAATTAATCAAACTTTAGGATAAATGTGATTTATTGCCAAATAATTATAAAATTAAAGATAATTATGATGATTAGGAATATTACTATGAATATCCCCTGATGCAGAATTTAAGATAATCAATTAAGATTCGATGATGTTTAGATGTGCCTTAGATTAGGACTTCGATGTTGATTTCATTCGATTTGTAGATGTAGGAGATTAATGAACTTATAGCCCATTTTTGGGGTATTACAACATTAACAAGTGCATAATACACAAGTACAATTATTAGTGGGTATTAATTCCCACCAGGGTTTTCCCTTTGGCCAAGTTTTCCCCGTAATCATATCTAGTGTTATGTGTTATGAATGTTTACTTTACTTGCTTTAATATTCAATTCAGTAATTAAGCTATTGAGTTAAGTTTCAAGTATCAGAAATTAATATTGTAGAACAGTGATTCACCCCCCCTCTCAATGTTCCCATTCCTAACATCTTCATCATCTTAACATAACCATACATCGCCTTCAAAAAAGAATTATATACTTATACAAAATTATCCTTCAAGTCGGCTTTACAAATACCATCTAAAACATAATAATAACCTATGCAAATGATAAATATGGAGTTGACAATCTTATATTACCAAAGAGTCAGAAATAGACTCTATTCACCTACCTTAGCACATTACCATATCCACTATACTCTCCTTGATCTTTGCAACTATTCATATACCCTGTTATGTTGTTTTACTATCATTGCATACCTTTCGAACACTATATCTCATAGATATGGTAACCAAAACTCATGCGCTCTTAACTGAAGAATGTATACATCCCAAAATACCTTCACTTAACTTTTCAAGCCTTAATACCTTGTATGTCTTCATCGCTGACCAAAACTGTAGCATTGTACCTTGTTATCCTGATTTTGGACTTAGTCATTTTCATGACTATGACTCCAGTGGCAATCTTCTCAACATCCGATCACTCCAAACATAAGTGTTTCCATAAATGACAACCCTCAAGTGATCCCTAGTGATCCAAAACATCACTTTCCAACAATATCTCCCTTTGGCATTGATGGAAACACTTAGAAAAATGACTAAGTGTCATAGTACAACTCTCCTCTTTTCTTTTTCTCCTTCCTACATTTTTTTGTTTCTTTCTACATATTTTCTTTACTATTTTCTTTTCTTCATTTTACTCTTCTTATATTTCTTTCTCTTCCTCTCCCTTTGACATCAATGGAAAAGGTACATTCAAAATTTGCAAAAAACTCAAGCACAAAAGATTTAGTGCTTACTCACCAGATTTAAGACATCTTGGAAATAGTTTTCCAAGGTGTTTACTTCCTTGGCCCATGAAATTAGTAGAAGCTCACTGACATGGATTAATCCATTCAATGCATATGATGTTGTCCCTATTGCCTTAAGCTCAATGAGTGTAGACACAGTCATTGAGGCTTCAACCTTTACAATCTCCAGAAGATGTGACTCAAGCATTGTGAGCTTAGGGGTCAGTAGGCTTCTCAATAAGCCAAATCTATCTATGACTCTCCCTTTCTCCATTTCCAGTACCCCTATCTTATCCAATATCCTGGATGTCTCTTTGTTCATTTCTCCCATAGTTTGTGAAGATGATTCACAACTATCCATAATATTGTTGAGGGTAGCCCTATCCTTGGCTATGATCTCTTCAATGTTCTTTATGTGTCTGTAGGGACTTATTGGTGTAAAGGAATTCTAGGGTACTTAGAGAATCTGCATGGTGGTATGCTATTTTGGCTCTATGGTACTCGGTTGCATCTTTAACCGATGGCCTTAATTATTGGGGGTTGCTCAGTTGCTAAAGGAACTCGGTGAGACTTCTTGTACTCAGTGGAACTAGTGCTTGGTAATGCTTGTGTTGCTTGGTGTTGCTTGGATTGGTTAGTTGTTTCACTGGTGCTCAGTTGTTTCTATGGTGCTCGATAGTTCTAGTTTATTGACCGGAGTTCTTGGTGATTTGGTTGGCTGACTTTGTGCATTTATTTCTGCTATCTTTTGTTGTATTCTCCTATGTAGATCTAAGGCTGACATGGAGAATTAAATAATTGTAAGGCTATTTGTGAGCTGACTTATATTGCATTTAATATTTGTTTGTAGGAGTTAATTGTTTCTTCTAGCCGACTTGTGGTTAAAGATTAGTATTTAAGGAGTGTTTGGGTAGTTGTTTAGAAGGGGGAAAAATAGCAGAGGAAAAGTGAAGTTGTAGAAAAGATAGTGTAGACTTGGATCCTATGAGATCTAGCAGATCAGATTGATTTATGATAGTTGTCATAGCAGAGCTAGTGGCTTGCATGCTGGGAGACAAGGAGATTTCTTGGTGGCTTGCGAGCACAAGTTCAAATCTACCTTAGGGTTTCCATCTTTTGTTGATTTTTCTTAGAACTCGACTAGCTGGAGTTGGATTGGATCTTGTTGATCTTACAAAATTACTATTGTTTGTAATTGTCCCTAACCCGAAAGGCCTTACAGTAGGGCATGTTAATGGAAATTGAGTTGAAACATTTTCTTGTGTTGTGTTATTCTGTTGTCTTGTTGATTGGCTACAACGTTGGACTATCCTTAATTGGATCCACCATCCTTGACTACATCAGGTGGTATCAGAGTTGAGTTGATCTTGTTGAGAGAAGGTTGACCTAGGAAGGATGATCTTGTGAAGTTGATCTTCTTGGTGAAGAGATCATATGATTTGAGTTGCAGATCTATGGCACTGAACTTGTGATGTCTTGGCCTAGTTGTTCATGCAATGTGGCAGGCTAATCTAACTTGCATACAACTTGGAGATTGGCACAAGGTGGTCAATGTAGGGTTTTGTTACAGAGGGTTTTCTTATCTTTAAGGATTCCTCTAAGAAGATTGTGTTGGAAACAATTGTCTGAAGGAAATTGCTACTCAAATTATGTATTGTCTTTGATGTCACACAATGTCATACTCTACAGCAATCAGTTCCTACCGAGTTCAGTCGGTCTGCCAGACAGGAAGATTAGTGCTTACCGAGTCCACTCAGTTATCAAAGAAAATCAGCATTTACCGAGTTCAGTCGGTCGTCAAAGGAAATTCAGTGTTTACCGAGTTCAGTCAATCGTCAAAGGAAACTCAGTATTTACTGAGTTCAGTCGGTTATCGAAGGTAAAGGATTTTCAGTGTTTACCGAGTTCCCTCGGTCTCTGAAAGATTGTAAAAGTTATGGTCACCGAGCACTGTCGGCCCTTGAAGGATTTTTGCAAATAAAGTTTTCTTAATTCAGCCGACTGTTATGCTAATTAATGTCGATTTGACAAATCTAAAATCATATAAATAAAAAGTCAAATGTGAAAAATAAATAAGATATACAACAGAAGATTTATAGAAGAAAGACAGGAAAGGTGTGTGTGAATTTGTGAAGGATGTTTAGATATCCTTAAGGTGTAGCAGAGATTTATTCGATCAGGAAGGATCACACTTATGCAGAACAGAGATCTGTAATCAGCAAGGCAATTTCATTATTATACAGGTCATTTTCATTGTTACCCTTTTTATCATTGTAACAGTGAATTCTAAATCTCTTAACCGAGTTGGTTTAACAACCATATTGTAAATCCTCTAACAAGGTGACAATTCCATTGAATTGTTTTCAAGACCTCTTACCAGGCCACTCCTAGCAGGGTGATTAAATCCTCTAACAAGGTCACACCTAATAGTGTGTTTTGTAACCTTTTACCGGGTTGGCTTCTAACCGGGCATCACTTCAGAAAAGTGAAAATCAGTATCTAGATACATTGGTGGTTTTTCCCATATTGGGTTTCCACGTTAAATCTTGTGTCTCTTGTGTTCTTAATTTCTATCTTAATCATATACAAGTGCTGATGAATATCTAAAAGATAATTTTGCTAATACTTTCTGCATCTTCAAAGTTACTGCAATCTATTTACCGAGTGCTAAACAGATAATATTCATTAAGATATCCTAAGGGATCTGGAAAGAAATAATTGTGAAGTGTTTTATGGTTGACTGATTCACCCCCCCCCCCCCCTCTCAGTCACTTCATCCATATTCCATCAATTGGTATCAGAGAATTTGGTGCTTGCAGGAAGGGTTTCAAGGACCTAAGCTAAAGATCAGGATGTCTTACAAGAGGGAAATTCTAAAGCTCAACAGAGATAACTTTTCAGCATGGCAAGGTCTCATGTGACTTCATCTGGCTTCCATTGGTGATTCAGGATGCAAATACATTGATGAAGAATACACAGTTCCTACTGGCGCATTAACTGTTGAAGACATTGCAGAGAAAAAGACTCATAACACCATGATGATAGACATTGCATCTGCTCTCAGCTATGAAGAATTTGATGATATTAAAGAATGCACTACTGCATATGAAATGTGGATGACACTAAAGAAAATATATGGTGGTGATGCAAATGTGAAAAAAGCCAAAGCAAAAAGCCTAAGAGGACAGTTTGACAAGATGAATATGAAGGAAGATGAAAACATTGCAAAATATGTTGAAAGAATCAAAGCAAGTGTAAGTGCAATTAGAGCTTCTGGAGGAACAATCTCTGATGAAACTGTTATAAGTAAGGTACTCAGAACATTACTCCCTATCTATGCAATAAGAGTATCAGCTATTCAAGAAAGAAGATGTGAAACAAACCACAATATAACTTTGGATGCTTTAGTTGGAAGATTGACAGCCTTTGAATTAGACAACTATGAAAACTATGTTCCAAGTTCCAAAAATATTGAATCAGCATTTGAGGCCAAGGTTTCACTAAAGAAGAACAAGAAAATTAAAGAAGTTCAGTCAGAAAGTGAAGAAGTATCAAAATAAAGTTCTGATAGTGATTTTGAAATTGTAGAAGCATTACTTGCAAAGAAGTACTCTAAAGGGAAAGGTAAATATAAAGGTAAAACTCCTTTAATCTATTTTTCATGTGAAGAAATTGGACATATTACAGCTAGGTGCCCAAACAAGCAAGTCAAGGAAGAGAAGAGAGGTCACAAGTACTATGGCAAAAAGAATTTCAAATCATTCAAGGATAAAGGTAAGAAAACATATTTTATGGCTAAAGATTCTGATGATAGTGAAGAAGAAATTGTCTTTATTGCTATAAAAGATGAATCTGATGATGATGAAGATAAGATGGAACTTATTTCTCATATAAGAAAAGATGATATATGGATAATAGACAATGGATTTCACACCACATGACTGGTGACAAGACAAAATTTGAATATCTAGAAGACTGTGATAGTGGTAATGTAAGATTTGGAAACAATGAACCTTGTTGTATAAAAGGAAAAGCAAGAATCTCATTAACCAAATAACTCATATGTGATAATGCTTATTGGGTTGAAGGACTAAAACATAATCTTCTAAGTGTAGCATAGCTAATCAACACTGGTTTCAAGGTTGAATTCATGAATGGTCAAGCAAGACTGCTGGATGAAAAAGGAAAACTCATTGGATCAGGCAAACAAACAAAAGGTAACTTATTTTATCTTGATCTCAGTGAATATTCATGTTTTATTGCTCAAATTGAAGAAAGTTGGCTATGGCACAAAAGGTTATGTCATGTGAATTTTGATAACATGATAAAAATAAGCAAATTCAAGAAGGTAAGAGGCATTCCTACTTTGAAGAAACCTGATACTGGTCTATGTAAGAATTGTCAGATTGGCAAAATGAGTAAAACTAGTTTCAAGAGTAAGAACTATCAGTCTAAAGAGATTTTGGAAATTGTACATACTGATTTATGTGGACCTATTGGAATACAAAGCTATGCTGGAGATAAATTCTTTATTCTTTTCGTTGATGATTATTCTAGAATGATGACTGTTATGTATTTAAGAGAAAAATCAGAAGCATTTGAAAAGTTCAAATGGTACTTGGCAAGAGTGGAAAAGGAAATAGGGAAAAGATTGAAATGCTTAAGATCAGACAGAGGTGGTGAATTCATCTCCCATGATTTTAACAACTTTTGCATTGAAAGAGGAATCAAAAGGCAGGTATCAGCTCCTAGAACTCCTGAGCAGAATGGAATAGCAGAAAGAAGAAACAGATCTATTATGGATTGTGCAAGGACTCTAATGATAGAAAAGAACATCGCTATAAAGTACTGGAAGGAAGCTATCAGCACTGCAATTCATACCTTGAACCGAGTACAATTGAAGAAAGACACATTCAAAACTCCTTATGAATTATGGTATGGCTATAAACCCAATGTAAGTTACATGAAAATATTTGGTAGCAAGTGTTATATCTTAAAAGAATCCAGAAGAAATAAATTTGATGTGAAAAGTGATGAAGGAATATTCCTAGGATATTCTAGCAGAAGCAAAGCATACAAATGTCTGAACTTATCTACTCACAAAGTCATAGAAAGTATACATGTAAAATTTGATGAGTTTGCAAAAAAGACTGAGGAAGAAAGCAAAAGGGAACCTGAGAACTACAGAAGATTCATTTACATTGAACCTGAAACATTGGCAGACACAACTATCAATGAGGAAACTATATCTACTGAGCCGAGCACAGTTACCGAGTCACAGGAAGAAGTTCAAACCGAGTAACAGGAAGAAATTCAGACCGAGTCTCTGCCTGAAGTTACCGAGAAAATATCTACCGAGCCCGAGCAACCTGAAGAAGAGATCCTAGAAGACAACAGCATGAATCATTCAAAAAGCAAGGAACCTATACTAGCCAAATATGTCAGAAGACATCATACACCAGATCAAATTATTGGAAACAAATCAGATGGTACTATGACAAGAAGCAAGCTAAAAGGTACATGTCTGCTTACTGATTTTGAACCTAGACATATCAAAGATGCATTGGATCATGAAAGTTGGATTGAAGCAATGAATGAAGAATTAGAAAAAATACAAAAGAACAAAACATGGACTCTTGTACCTAGACCTAAAGATAAGAATGTAATTGGAACAAAATGGGTATTCAAGAATAAGCTGAATGAAGATGGTCAAGTATCTAGAAACAAAGCTAGATTGGTATGTAAAGGTTATTCTCAAGAAGAAGGTATAGATTATGGAGAAACTTTTTCTCCTGTTGCAAGATTAGAAGGTGTAAGAACTCTACTTGCTTATGCAGCACACAGGATTTAAGGTATATCAGATGGATATAAAATCTACATTTCTCAATGGAATTCTTGATGAAGAAGTCTACATTGAACAACCTGAAGGTTTTGTTGATCCAGATAAAAAGGACATGGTCTGCAGGTTACACAAAGCATTGTATGGTTTGAAACAAGCTCCTAGAGCATGGTATGAAAGACTCCATAACTATTTGATTCAGATTAATTTCAAAAGAGCCAATGATAATAGCAATCTGTATATTAAAGAAGGACCGGATGACAAAATTGTATTGGCAGAAATATTTGTAGATGATACTATATTTATAGGGAATGAGGATCAGTGCAAAGAATTTTCAGAGCAAATGAACAAAGAATTTGAAATGTCTATGTTTGGTCTAATAAAATTCTTTGTTGGTCTTCAAATTCAGCAAAGCAAGAATGGTATATACATTACTCAATCTAAATACATTAAGGAAATACTTAAGAAGTTTGGTATGGAAGATTCAAAACCAATTGGTACACCCATGTGTACTGGACTTAAACTTACCAAAGATGATGATTCAAAAGATGTAGATCAGACCTTATACCGATCTATGATTGGAAAATTGCAGTATGTAGTACATACAAGACCTGATATTGCCTTAGCAGTCGATATAGTAGCAAGATTCTTAGCAAAACCTAAGGAAAATCATATGATGGCAATCAAAAGAATCTTAAGATACTTAAGAGGAACTGAAGAATATGGTTTGTGATATAAATTTGGAGGCAATCTAGACTTAAAAGTGTTTGCTGATGCTGATTGGGCAGGGAACATTGATGACAGAAAAAGCACAAGTGGTGGAGCATTTTTTCTTGGAAAAAGACTGGTATCCTGGACTAGTAAAAAGAAAAATTGCACATCTCAATCCACAGCTGAAGCAAAATATGTTGCTACTGCAGTAAATTGTTCAAATATTGTTTGGTTTAAATAGTTATTAGAAGGTATGAAGGTTGAAATCAAAGAACCAGTTGTTATATTTTGTGACAATACCAATGCAATAAACATTTCGAAGAATCCAGTGATGCATTCCAAAACCAAGCACATTGCTATTAAATATCACTTTGTCAGAGAATTGGTGCAGGACAAGGAAATCAGATTAGAATATATTCATACAAAAGAGCAGATTGTAGATATTTTCACCAAACCATTACCTAAGGATGCATTTGTGTATCTAAGAGGTAAGTTAGGGGTCATTCCCCTATCTGAGGCTCACTAAATATAGTTTTAGTGATGCATCAACCAGAACATGATTGAAAATCAACCAGTTGATGCAGCATATTCAAGGAATCATTGCATATGAATCAATACTTGAGGTACATTAATTTACACCGGTATTATGTGAATTGTCTTTGGCATGTGTTGTCAAAGAGGGAGTGTTTGCTATGTCTTTGCTATTACTTCAAGAAATTTTCAATAATCAGAAGGAAGAGTTTTTTAAGAAACAGGAAGTTTGCTGACAGAGGGAGATTTGAATCTGAACCGAGCTAATTCTTTCAAAATTTCTTATGCTATGACATATTGTGTTGCCATCAATGCCAAAGAGGGAGATTGTTGGAAACAATTGTCTGAAGGAAATTGCTACTCAAATTATGTATTGTCTTTGATGTCACACAATGTCATACTCTGCAGCAATTTATTCCTACCGAGTTCAGTCGGTCTACCAGACAGGAAGATTAGTGCTTACCGAGTCCACTCGGTTATCAAAGAAAATCAGCATTTACCGAGTTCAGTCAGTCGTCAAAGGAAATTCAGTGTTTACTGAGTTCAGTCGATCGTCAAAGGAAACTCAGTATTTATCGAGTTCAGTCGGTTATCGAAGGTAAAGGATTGTCGGTGTTTACCGAGTTCCCTCGGTCTCTGAAAGATTGTAAAAGTTATGGTCACCGAGCACTGTCGGCCCTTGAAGGATTTTTGCAAATAAAGTTTGCTTAATTCAGCCGACTATTATGCTAAGTAATGTCGATTTGAAAAATCTAAAATCATATAAATAAAAGGTCAAATGTGAAAAATAAATAAGATATACAGCAGAAGATTTACAGAAGAAAGACAGGAAAGGTGTGTGCGAATTTGTGAAGGATGTTTAGATATCCTTAAGGTGCAGCAGAGATTTATTCGATCAAGAAGGATCACACTTATGTAGAACAGAGATCTGTAATCAGCAAGGCAGTTGTATTATTATACAGGTCATTTTCATTGTTACCCCTTTTATCATTGTAACAGTGAATTCTAAATCTCTTAACCGAGTTGGTTTAACAACCATATTGTAAATCCTCTAACAAGGTGACAATTCCATTGAATTGTTTTCAAGACCTCTTACCAGGCCACTCCTAGCAGGGTGATTAAATCCTCTAACAAGGTCACACCTAACAATGTGTTTTGTAACCTTTTACCGAGTTGGCTTCTAACCGGGCATCACTTTAGAAAAGTGAAAATCAGTATCTAGATACATTGGTGGTTTTTCCCATATTGGGTTTCCATGTTAAATCTTGTGTCTCTTGTGTTCTTAATTGCTATCTTAATCATATACAAGTGTTGATGAATATCTAAAAGATAATTTTGCTAATACTTTATGCATCTTCAAAGTTACTGCAATCTATTTACCGAGTGCTAAACAGATAATATTCATTACGATATCCTAAGGGATCTGGAAAGAAATAATTCTGAAGTATTTTATGGTTGACTGATTCACCCCCCCCCCCCCCCCCTCTCAGTCACTTCATCCATATTCCATCAGATTGGACCCTAGGGTGATTGCAGATCTCTGTGATACTATGGAATCTAGGATTACAGAGAAGGTGAAATCTAATTTCAGATTTGAGATGGATTTGATAAAGAATGATATGGTCGCTAAGATAATGAGAGCTATGACTGGTGTACCTTAGAATGTTGGTACTAAGGATGGTTATGAGGAAGCTTCTGAAGACTTTGAAGTTGTTTTATCTAGTGGTGATGACTAGAGAGATAGATCTAGTGAAGATAGAACTACTCGGTTGCATAGATTTGGATCTCAGTTGAGTAATAGTTACCAAATGGAAGTTTCTACTTTCTCTGGTACTTTGAAACTTGAGAATCTGATTGACTGGATTGGTGAATTAGAAGATTTCTTTGAGCTTGAAGAAATTGAAGATCCTCTTCAAGTCATGAGATAGGCACAGACTAAGTTGAAAGGACATGCTACTCTTTGGTGGAAAGAATTACAAAGAGATAGAGAAGATGAAGGTGAAATGAAGATCAATCGGTGGAGGTTGATGGTGACTAAATTGAAAGCTAAGTTCATACCTTCCGACTATGATCTTGACTTGTTTAAGAAATTGTAGAATCTAAAACATAAGGATTTGACTGTTGAACATTATACCAAGGAGTTCTACAAACTTACTATTTGGTCTGGACACAGAGAACTTGGTAAGGAAAAGGTAGCTTGGTATGTGAATGGTTTGAGATTCAATATTTTAGATGAACTTGGTATGTTGAAGATTGATTCTGTTCAAGATGCTTATCAATATGCTCTGAAGGTAGAAGATAAGTTCAAGAGGAAACAACATAGTGATTCCCAAGGAAAGGAAAAGATTGATCACTTGATGAAGGATAAATCGACTATATAAGATGAACAAAAACCTATAGAACTGAAGAAGAAGACATGTAGATTTATCTTTAAGGGTACTTGTTATAACTGTGGTGAAGAAGGACACTATTCTTTTGAGTGCACACAGAAAAAGCTTGGTGACCAACTAACTACTATGGTGAATGAAAATTTTGAGAATGAACCTGAATCTGAGAACTTGCTGGTTCAGTGAACATTTCTTGGTACAAAGGAGGAACTTTGTCAGAGGAGTAACTTGTTCAGGACTCAGTACAAGTCTAGAGGTAAACTTTGTGATGTTATTGTTGATAGTGGTAGTAATGATAACCTTTTTGTTGAGGACATGGTTCAGAAACTTGGTTTGGAAAGAATGAAGCATCCTTGTCCTTATAGGATTGGCTGGTTACAAAATGTTCATGCTCTGAAAGTAAGAGAACAATGTTTTGTTGATATTCAGATTGGCTAGTATAAGGATCTTGTGTTATGTGACATTGTGGAGATGAATAGTTGTCATATATTGTTCGATAGACCTTGGCAATATGATTTCAGAGCTATTTATGATTATGTGAAGAATGTGTCTATTGTTGAGAAGGATGACAAGAAGTTTTCCCTAATGCCTTTGCTGGATACAACACTGGGTAGGAGAAGTTTGAGTATTGGTAGCCGAGTTGAGTTGGTGGATCTTGAAGGTATGGATGATCAGTATGGAGAATAAGCATGTGTGTTATCAAGGAAAGACTTGAAAAGATAGAGGAAACTAAAGTTGAAGAGTATGGAAGCTAAAAAGTTGGAGGAATTGTATGTGAAGAACCAGTTCTAGGTTTACGTGTTGAATCCTGGAAGATGTTCTTCTCACATATGAACATCTTTTTAAACCTGGGGTATCTGATGCAGGGGCATTCTAGGGTACTCAGTGAATCTACATGGTGGTGTGCTATTGTGGTTCTGTGGTACTCAATTGCAGCTTTAACTAATGGTCTCAGTTATTGAGGGAAGCTCAATCGCTGAAGGAACTCGGTGAGACTTCTTGTGCTTAGTGGAACTAGTGCTCAGTAATGCCTATGTTTCTTAGTGTTTCTTGAATTAGTTGATTGTTTCACTAGCACTCGGTTGTTTCTCTGGCACTCAGTAGTTCTAGTTTACCGACTAGAGTTCTTGGTGATTTGGTTGGCCGACTTGGTGCATTTATTGCTAGTATCTTTGGTTGTATTATCCTATGTAGATCTGAGGCTAACATGGAGAATTAAATAATTTTAAGGCTATTTGTGAGCTGACTAGTATTGCATTTAATATTTTTTTGTAGGAGTTAATTGTTTCTTCCAATCGACTTGTGGCTGAAGATTAGTATTTAAGGATTGTTTGGGTAGTTGTTTAGAAGGAGGAAAAATAGCAGATGAAAAGTGATGTTGAGGAAAAGATAGTGTAGACTTGGATCCTGTGAGATCTAGCAAATCAGATTAATTTTTGATAGTTGTCATAGCAAAGCTAGTGGTTTGCATGCTGGGAGACAAGGAGATTGCTTGGTGGTTTGCGAGCACAAGTTCAGATCTACCTTAGGGTTTAGGGTTTCCATCAGTTTCTGATTTGTCTCAAAACTGGACTAGCTAGAGTTGGATTGGATCTTGTTGATCTTGCAGAATTACTATTGTTTTTAATTGGCCCTAACCCAGAAGGCCTTACAGTGGGGCATGTTAATGGAAATTGAGTTGAAACATTTTCTTGTGTTGTGTTATTCCGCTATGTTCTTGATTGGCTGGAAGATTGGATTGTCCTTAATTGGATCCATCATCCTTGACTACATCAATTATGTAGTAATTGTATATTTTCTTGCCTTGTGCTACACAACTCTTGGCATTAAGAGTAGTAGCCTTCAAAATGTCTAAGTCCCATGAAATGGACTTACAGACTTCTCTCAGCTTCTTTTCCAAGAAGTTCTTCTCAGCCTTTTCTTCTCTGGTTTTTAGCAATGAATCAAAATGATTATCAAAGCTATCCAATACAATACCAAGGATCTCATCTTCATCCTTTTCTTTGAAGATAACTGGTGAGGGGAGTAGCTTGTTCACTATTTCTACAACCCTGACCATTACCTTAGCTCTTTTGTCACCTTTCTAAATTGATCTTTCCTTAGCTTTAGAAAAAGCCATGAATGATAGTCTCATCAGCTCATCCTGATCCATGTTGTCCACATTAGAACTTACTTTTTTGACCATACTTGCTAACAATAAGGAGGTGTTCAAACTAACTTTAGCAATATTTTTTGATTTGATCTCTTGTACCTTTTTCATCTGAATTTCTTCCTCATGTACTTTTTATTCTTATTTCTCTTCCTCTATATTCTCCTAGTCTCCAACCTTCATCACACTATCCATGTTATCCAAAAATGGATCATTAACATCCTATGAAGTGTCAAGGGTCACAGGCACACCAATGACAAAGAAATCTAGTTGCATGCTAGCTTGAACACTTTCATCCATTGTCTTGGAACTTTCTCCTAAATCCAAAGATATAAGCTTAGAAGCCTTGGGAGGTGAGGCCTTCTTCAGCATATCATACATTATAACTTGGTCTAATGCCTTTTTGGTGTCCTCTATCACCTCATCATATTTCCTAGCCATGATTTTGACTAGTCTGGCCTTTTTCCTTAGTAGGGGTTTTAGTGCATTTATTATTCTTTCTCTTTCCTATATAGACACAATCGGTAGCATATCTTCAATTTTCTTGTTCCTTATGTTCTCATCATGTGAGTGTGCTAACTATTTCTTGATTTTTAGTTTGTTGTATAGGTCTTTAGGAATGCTTCCTTCAATCTCCAACAAGTTTTCCTTAAAATTTAGCAGATGCTCAATGATAGTATCTTCAATGACTTATTGGTCTTCACAGTTATATCTCTCAGAGTATCTGTTTACTATTAATATATTTCCATCTTTGATTACTCTCTTCTACAATGATTGAAGGTCTCGTTTCCATAAGGTTTGAGGATTCTCAACTGCCTTTTCTTCCTTCTTCTTCCTCTTCACTGTCTCTTTTTCCTTAGGACTGTCCTGCTTACCTGTCCTTGTGGATCTCCTAGGAATAATTGCAGGCACAAAATCTTGTGTTTCTTCCTCTTGAGAGGCTGACAAATCAACAATATCAATAGTAGGAGCTACTATCTTTTCTATCTCCAAAGCAATAGGTGCATCGGTGGAAATGCTAGAAGATGCCTCCATCTTATTTCTTATATCTATCAACTACCTCAAAGCAGACACAATCAGTTTCAACCATGAAAAATATAGTGTCCTCATATTTTTCCACTAAATTTTTTGGTATTTTGTATCTCACTTTCATCTGCCTCTATAGTATCTTAATCATGCCAAATAATTCTCCATCTACCCAGTCCTTCTTCTATCTTCTATAGTATTCTAACATCTGAACTCCAGTGGGTTCATTATCTTTCCAGAGATTATACTTCTTATTTTCCTTCACCATTATGTATGCCATCATAATGACCCCAGCAAATACAGAATTAGGTCTGCTACTGCAAAAAAACTTGTATCCTAGCAATATTGCTACCAATTTGACCTCCTATAGATAAATATTATTAATTGTCATTGCCCTCTTATCCCACTTTGAATGTGTTAGGGTTTCTGATAGATTCCTTAGGTTCTTTTCTGGTGCAAGTAGGGATCCTTCATTATCAAGGCATGTGATCTCATGTATCAACTATGCACATATTTTCATAGGTTGTTCACCAATCCACAAAAAATGGTCATGAACTCTACTAAGAATGATCTTAAACCATTTGACTTACATGAACTATGTGAGTAAGGTTAACTTAAGGATTGATTGGTCTTTTAGATGCTTAAATTCCTCTACCATGGATCCATTAGATTCTACCATGCTATCCAATTCACTATAGATGTTAACCTCACCAATGATTTCATATTTTTAGTATATGTATGCCCTAATGTCTTCTACATGCAACACGTGTACAGGGGTATGTGAAAATGCTCCCTCCAAATCATCCTAAGAGGATTTGAATGGAAGCTCTTGAACTTATACCTAGGTTTGTCTACAACATCATAAACTACTAGTGCATCCATGACTTCTCTAAGAGATTAGGTCTAAATACCTTAAACACTCATGAATTTGATGTTTTACTTCACACGATCACCTAATAACTCTGCCAGATGACTGATAATCTTCTTAACTTTGTTCTCCTTAAGCGTTGATCAACAAATGGTATAGATTTGAGGTCTTTTAAGTCCTTTTATCCATCACAAGTTGAGTATGTGTATTAAACATGGGTAGCTCAACTTTTCATGTCATCAATCGATACAAAACTTGTGAACATAGAAGATGTTTCTCCAGGTATTGCACTCTCATCCACATACTCCTCAATGTTTGCACACATCATACCTAAACTCGCATGAGCTTACTCCACATATACAAGAGCTAGATATTTTTTGTTCACTACATCCAATGCTCCCCATAAGGCCATGCGGCCCTTTAGGTCGATGCCTTAAAGAACTCATTATGCGAAGACATGGTATCATCTATTGTCTCTTCCTGAACTACTACTTTATTTAAAACTTTCACCTTCCATATCTGATCATCCTCTTTGCTCTCTAATTTATTGAAATGACTCCCAAATTCATCCATTTACTCATTAAGACTCTTACCACTATCACCAATATTTTTCCTTATAACCACAGGAGGTGGTCCTCTTGGTTCAATAGATCTTCTTGGTCCTCTTCTGTTGTCTTCTCCATTATATCTGCAAAACTTTGCAATTTGACCTAGATTGTTACATTTGTAACAAGTAGGTGGTCTCCCTATATCTTGATTAGTCTCCAACTTACAATACCTTGTTGTATGTCCAAAGTTATTACATTTTTTACATGTAATCTTGGCTGTTGATTATTCTCTGACATAGTCTTGCTTATACCTGGACTAATAAGGTTTTATCCAATCTTCTTTCTTGTGTCCATATTCATAGAAATTAAAATAGTAACTAGTAAAGGGCTTAGAGTTACCTTTACTTCTGCAATCTCTTTTCATGTGTCCAACTTTGTTGCAACCAAAACATCTACCTCTGAAAGGTCTATATTGTTCTCTAGGTTCTTCATGAGTAGGTCTCTCTTTAGGAGTAGGTCTCTCTTCAGGAGTAGGTCTTTCTTCAATATTTGCTTCATTTGATTCTTCTTGAGTTTTTGAACTTTCTGCTTCATTGAATCCAACTCTATTCATATCTCCTTTGGGCTTTTGTCTTGATCTTTGTTCATCAATCTTGTCACTATTCATGTGTAACTTCTCAATGTGTAATTTGGCTTGAGTGAGTTCACCTTTAATGATTTGATTATATTTTTCCAATTCCTAATATTTATCTTTGTATTGGTCAAGTTCAGTCTTCATTTGAATTATATGCATATTATCTTCTTTTAGTGACTTCAACTTTATTTCTTTCATCCTTTTCATGTTGAATTTCTTTAATCATCAAAAGATTGATTTTTTCTTTTTCTTGCTCCAGCTTCTTCACTTTGTCTGATGTATCATTGTCTGAATATTCTTTGATATTCTCCATAAGGTTGTGTCTTTGACTTTTTGCAATTTCAAGTTGTTCTCTTAGTTTCCTAATGAAACCATCTGCTCTTCTTAATTTGAATTTTAATTCACCATTCTCAGCCTTCATTTTATCTAGATCTTCAAGTGTAGCTTCAAAGTTCTCTTGAAAATCTCCCAAATCCATTTTGATCTCCCTTAAGCTGTTAGGGTTTCTTGCTAAGGGCCAATAGCTCTGATACCAATTGTTAGGATTAGGTAATACTGAGAGGGGGGGGATGAATCAGTATTACAGAACTTTGATCTTGATTTTGACTTCAAACAATTATAAACAATCCAAAGTAATGCAGAAATGAAAAGAACATATAAGCATAATAGATTACTCATGACACCATGATTTATTCTCAAGGAAACCCTGGCTAAGGGAAAACCCCGGTGGGGATGGTATCCACAAATATGCACTAAAATATAATATCCATGTTAGGAGATCTAGCCTTGTTTTGAGCTGATTGTTACTTAGTACATTTCCTTGTTAGAGGAATACAAAACCCTGTTATGGGTATACAAAACACCTGGTTAAAGGTGGTGAGCACACTTGCTCTTACAATCAAAACTATCTCAAAAGAGTTCCCAAAAAGTGAACAATACAAGAACTTATCTTGCTTAGATAGTTCCAATTATAGCTTGGCCTCTTACTGATCTTGCATCTGATATTTGCTTTCAGATTCACAATCTTTCTTCATCATCATAACATAACCATACATCGCTTTCACAAAACCATTCTATACTTATACAAAATTATCCTTCAATTCGGCTTCACAAATACCATCTAAAACATAATAATAACTTATGCAAATGATAAATATGGAGTTGATGATCTTATATTACCAAAGATTTGACAACATACTCTATTCACCTATCTTAGCATGTTACCATATTCACTATACCCTCCTTGATCTTTGCAACTGTTCATATACTGTATTATGTTGTTTTACTATCTTTGCATACCTTCTGAACACTGTATCTCACAAATCTGGTAACCAAAACTCATGTTCTTAACTGAAGCATGTGTACATCCCAAAATACCTTCAATTAGCTTCACAAGCCTTAATACCTTGTATGTCTTCATCACTGACCAAAACTATAGCACTGTACCCTACTTTCTTGATTTTGGACTTAGTCATTTTCATGACTGTGACTCCAGTGGAAATCTTCTCGACATGTGATCACTCCAAACATAAGTGTTACCATAAATGACAACCCTCAAGTGATCCCTAGTGCTCCAAAACATCACTTGCCAACAAGATGTAATCACATGTCCACCAAATGTGGATCGTCCTCCATTATGCAATGAAGTATGTGCCATAGGATGAGGATGATAATGTGATCTGAGCACTAAAGGTGGATCTAACATCTAAAGTGGAATTTATCCTACACCATGTGCTTAATTGAGGTGCAAAATCCTAGGTGTCTCAATGAAAACTACAATGCAATGCATTATCCTAAGTAAGATTAAGTAAAGTGTAATTAGGAATATTCAATTACACCAACACCCCCCTTAAGTGAAATTTAGGGGAATGCACTTAAACTCATAATGCAAGATGAGTCCTGACTACTAGGCCATGTTAGGTAACCATGTACAACATGCAATGCAATACATGAAATGAAATCTCTCATAAAGTGGAGAAAGAGGGAAAACATCATGAGAAAAACCCTCCCCCAAAAAGAGAGAAGAAAACACAAGATACATGGATGGATGGATACTCGAGACCCCCCAAGAACTATATAAATCATGTATATACAAAGAATTATCCCCCCATAAGAAGGATAGTTGGAGATATGATATCCCCCCAATAATGAAGAATCTCCTAAACAAATGGTGAGTACTTGAAGAAAAAGTATAGTCCAATGACTACAAATAATATTTCTCCCCTTGGGAAGAAGATATACCAAGTACAAATGTATGAATGCTTCCCATTCTGGATAGGAACTAGGAGGTGGAATCCAAATGAAGTATGATGATGATGCCATGAACCAATCCATATCCAAATGAAATGAGGAAGAAGGTCTCCAAATATGCATCTCTAAAGACAAAATAGGAATCTCCAAGCTAAAATAATTTATCACATCATGTGACAAACCAAGTGAAGGAGAAGAATAAACCATGTCAATCTCCAAACAAGATGAATAAGTATCTCCAACTATGATGAAACTATCATCAAAGAGAAGAGAAAACCCCTCAAGTATGTCTCCCAAATATAAAATGTGAGACTCCACAAAAAATGCACCAATATATGGAAAATAGGAATCCCAATCAAGAAGACAAATCGATATATATTGCAATGACTCACTCAAATCACCAACAAGAGGTGATTGTGTGATCTCAACTGGAGAAGTAGGAGTTGCGGGAGGAGTCAATGGATCATCCTTGCTCTCAATATATGTATTATAATCAATCTCATCTAATGTATCATCATCATAGGAAATCTTATATGCATCATCAAGTGGAATGAAACAATCTTCAATAGGATCATTTGGGAATGGAGGAACGTGTGGATCTCCAAAATGCTCCCAAATAATTTTCCAAATTGTGTGTGGTCTTTGAATATGCTTGATTTTGGAGTAGACTAAATAGAAAAAATATGAGAAGAGACTAATACCAATCAATCCTTTAATATGACCATTTTTATCTTCCCAAACTATTTTCTTCCACTTTGTCTTTGGCTCAGATATGAGTCCATAAAGATGAGGCAAGAGATTAAGCCATCTAAAATGTATGATGATTCATTTTGCCCATCGCTCATAATTATCCCCAGTCAAATTTATTATAGCAAGATGTCTACCATATCCCATGATTACATTAATGATACACTTCTCACATTAAAAATTGAGATCAACAAATTATTACACTCCACAATCAAGCTATAATAGACTTAGATCACTATGCAAAAGACCAAGCTAAGGCTTATGCTTTACAATTGCAAAACTAAGCCAAATTTTGAAAGTGCAATTTTTTATCACAGTCACTAAAATCTAATTCTAGATTTGGAAAATATAGAAAAAATTATGCACTTTCAAAAACATTGCATCTGAAAAGGAGTTCATATGAGCCTGAACGAGGCCTTGGAAGTTGTAAAAACTGAGATTTGCGATTTTTAGAAAAATTCAAGAAAAAAGATCAGAAACCACCTGCACTATTGTGTAGATGAAATCATACCCGAAAACCAAAAAAAATTGCTCGAAAAAGGAGTCTAGATGACTGAGATATCATTGTTTGAAAATTGCCTCTGAAATTATTTTTCCTAAATCATCACTGCCACACTTATAAAATTAAAATGGCTCTATATTTGGCCTCGGGTGTCTGATTTGGATGAAATAAAATTTGATTTAGGGTTTTTTGGACATCCTTAATATGATGCTAACCTTTGATTAGCACCAACAAGTTCCAATATTGACCTACAGTAGAAAGCCACAAAATACAAAACCCCAAATTTTCTCCAAATTGACTATGTAATGGTGATGTACAAATACCTTATTCTACACCCATAGTTGAATCAAGCCAAGATTTATATTCTTGAGAACAGGGCTTCACACCTTGAGAGCTCTGATACCATGTTAGAGTTTTAGGTGACTCTACAACACCCCCAGGATCGAATAAAAGACCAAGATAACTTCGATAAGAGATTAGAAAAATAATTTCATTAAGATGAAAGAATGATATTATTGATAATGGACATGATAAAAATGTACATAATAGGCCTCTTTATATATGAAAGGTGATAAGAGACAATGGTAAGAAGCTGATAAGCTATCACCTATGCAATATGTAATCACAAAATACTACATTTGACCTCATTTTCTACCATCAATTAAAAAGGTTTAGGTTGGTCAGATTATAGAAGGAAAACTTCATTTTTTTTTAAATCCATGTACCTGTTGGTCAAAATTTTGACCAACGCAGGCATAACCTTAAAAAGAAAAAATATTTTGTATCTCATTTCATTATTTGGTTTTAACTTGGAGCGCATGAAGGAGCTGGAGCCTACGATTGTTTGAACTATTATTTGGTGAGAGTTTTAGGAGGACAACCTACCTATGAGCATTTCCACTATGATTTGGTGTAAAAGGAGGACCGCCTATAAGGATTTCCTTACTCTGCATTTGTCTAGCATTGTTTTATGCATCTATTCTATTGGTACTTGTTGGTTACCTACTTAGGCCCCATGAGAAATGTACCATGACATCATGTATTGGGTATTTGCTAGCACATTTTTTTATCACTATTTATATACATTTGATTCAGAGATGAACTTGAAAAACCCTAAATTTTTGAATCACCACATCATGTTACACTGTAAATGTACTAGTGTTAGGTTTATGATTGCTATATATTCTTCAATATTGATCATGTTCTTTGTATTCATGTTGTCATAGTGAACAAGTATGCAATACAGTGAACAAGTAGTGTTTACTCATTGCTTTCAACACTCCTAGTGCTGATTACTAGTTAGCCCATGAGTTTGCCATGGTGTCTATGCTATCTTTATTGCTATACTTGTGCCCTATTAATACTATTGTGGTATCTTGCTTACTGTCCCTTTCTCTACTCATAAATAGCTAAGGAGTTAGACTTTTGGCATCGTGGACCTTCTGTCTACTCACTGGTCTTACTCACCCAAAGCCCATGAATTTTCCATCATTCCTATTTGTTGTTTACCACATGGAACCATGTGATGGTTTTATGCATTACAGCCATTGTTGACATATGTGGCATTGTAGAGATCCTTCTTTACATATGTGCTTCCTGACTTAATTAAATTTGTGTGATATGAGTATGTGTCATGACTTAAAAGAATTTATACTCTATGTGCTATATATATTCAAGTATGCTCCATGTCTTGGGTGAATTCATGTGTATTCATGGATATACTTCACATCTTCAGAGAATTTATATGTTGCTCCATGTTTGAGTTGTGTTAGCATGATTACTTCATAGACGTGCATGCCTTATGTTTGAAGTGTTTTCACAAGTATTCTTAGTATGAAATATTTATAACTAGTTTAGAAGACAACTGAAACTTGTCTTATCCTTCACCAAGTCTTTACTATCGGATCATAATAAGGGACAAAACATATATGGTAATATCAAGCAATGGGAAAAGTACTATAAATAGGTCTAGATATGATCATTTAATAGTTTCTTGAGGACAAGAAAATTTGGGAGGGGCGGACTATCATAATCCATAATTGAGATAACATTAGGATGGGTTATAATCACTTTACTCATTGATTCATGGATAAGATATCACTATTTTTTACCATTGAGTGTCCTTTATATATAATATGTGGTCTCTAAGGCACCATTTGTATTTAATTTATATGTTCTAAGGAGAGTAGAAATGAAGATAAGATCCAAGATCATGCAAAAAAAGAACTAAAATGAACCTTGTGATAATCAAGATTGATATACATGAGAGTGTGCTTCAAGCTCCAGTTCCTTTCCACATCAATGTTTGGATTGTTTGAGAAATCATACAGCACAGGACCACCCTGTTGCTCATTAGCTGTTACCTAAAAATGAGTAAGTTTAATTACTATTCTAAGCCTACCACCTCCTAACTAAAAAATGACAAGTTTTTATTACCATGCTTTCAAGCTTAACTTTTTCCAAACACCAAAAATTTCAAAAAAATATCAGCCAACTCGAGATATGAAAACATGTCTAAATTCATTAAAAAAATTCATATTACATCTCATTAAATAATGTTGAAGTCAGATTGGGCAATAAAAGTGAAAATATAAATTTTTAATTGCACTTGTCCTTATGGGGATTTCAATTTCAAGTTTAGGATTGAATGGGCTTTTGTATGGTGGGACTTGGTACATTAAATGTGAAAACAATTGGAAGTTAAATTACCTAAATCTCCTTTAAAAAAATGGGGCTAGCTTCTATTAGATGGGAATAGTTTGGCGGAAGCACCAACTAAGATGTACCATAAACTCCCAAGCTCAATGTTAGCGATGTTGCAAATCTAATAAAATACACTTTGTCAGTACCTAAAAGATCACATGGATCAATAATTGCAAAGTCTCTACATGTGCATGTATAGTATGTACACATTGCATATAATCCAATGGGAAGGAAAAGAACATGAGAGTTAAATGACTAAGATATACAGTCAGCCATAAAAAGAAATGGGAACTATTAAAACAATGGATAGATAAATACAATCAACAATTGAAGACAGATTTAAGAAAGGGGATTAACATCAAATATTATGACCCAATGACCTTATTAGAGGAACGTCCATACTATCACGAAAATATTAGTTGGTAACTGGTAACTCTCGATAAGTAGGAAGAATCATTACATTGGAATCTTAATTCATCTTAGCCATATTAGGATCAGACTGAGATGATAGTGTTGTAAGAATACAATAAATAGTGAGGGATATATATACACACACACACACACACATATATATATATATGTATGTATGTATATATATATATGTATATGTATATATATGTATATGTATATGTATATATATATATATATATATATATATGTATGTATATGTATATATATATACATATATATATATAGAGAGATATACATATATATATATATATATATATATATATATATATATATATATACATATATATATATATATATACATATATATATATACATATATATATATATATATATATATATACATATATATATATACATATATATACATATACATATATATATACATATACATACATATATATATACATATACATACATATATATATATATATATATATATATATATATATATATATATATATATATATTGAATATGAATAATCCTCTTGGACATTTTTTTATATAACATAATCTGACCAGTATTAAGTTTTAGATTCTAGATGGATATAATCCATAATCTCTTTAATAAGCATATCGTTGTTCACATTAGAAATTACTAAATTGGTATCTTGTCACATACAGATCAGATTACAACTTATTCCATTGTCCTATTTAAGTCTTGCTCTCCTTGAACACTTACCTTACAGACACAAGGCATAAGAAAATAATCCTAATAAAGGACTATAAGAGAATATTACCGTGCACAATGATCTGCCATATATAATACAACAGAGTTCATAGTATATAATATAACAAACTAAACCTTTCTTTTTTTATCTCAAAAGTTGGAGGATGAGACTAAAAGTAATTTACCTTACCATTAATATTTCTATTTATATAGCTAAATTATAACATGAATTAAACTGGAATGCCTTCCATTGATTAAAACAAAGTACAATGGATTCACACAGCAATAATGAATGTAAACTATTTTCAAGTAATGAAAATGTAAATTCATTGGTAATCTGCCAGTCACTGCCCGTGAGGGTATAGTTTGACTATTCTATTGAAAAATGTTTATTTTTATGGTTGATATGGATCCAAATGATTGCTAGTGATGCAAGAGCATCTTGGGTGTAAGGGCAATCTTGCATCACCCAAAAATATTTCTATTTTTGTATTCAATAAGGGCTATCTTGTGCAGAGCTGCTATTTATGGAAACTTGCTATTTTTAGTAAGTTGGCCTTATGATCTCAGAATGTTTTGATTTTACATGTGGAGGTTCATCTCAGTCATATCAGCCTGCCAACAAAGTTTCATGGCTAGATCAGGTCTAGTTTTGAAGATATTGAAGATTTTCGGTATTGGCAGCAGGGTACAGAAACTTTAAACTCAGTTTTGAAGGCTTTAGAGGCCCCGAATGAGGTCAAAAAATTGGGTGACGGGTGCTTTGCGTGGGTCAAGCTTGTAGAGCACTTCGTGGCATTTTTGAAATTGGGTTATAATAGTCAATCGGGTCAACTGGTGATGACTTATGGTCTCCGGAAGTCAGGCCACCTGAAATGGCGAAAAATAATTTTTCTTCAAAATTTTTGTTCGGGTTTCAAAAGTTATTTTGAGCTGACTTTGATGTTATAAATTGTAAAATAAAATAATTCTAAGTTTGGTTGGCCCTAAGGGCTAAATTTCTAGAACCTTCTCGGGCGGTGGAAATTGCCTATATAAAGAAGGCACGTAGTGTTGTCTAGGGTAGTTCTAGGTAGTAGATCTGGGTATTGATTCGAGGCTTTGTCCTATAGAATATTGTAAGGGAATGCCCATGTGGCTTTGCATATTGTAATTCTGAAAGTTTGTAATTCCACATTTGTGGAGATAATAAGAAGCCAATTTTCTATTCTTGCATATTATTGTTGTTGTTTCTCTATTTATGTTATGTGTTTGTGGTATTAAGGGGAGCACCCTTCATCAACTAGGGTATGGTATTACATGTCATTGGAGATATGAATAGTTTTGTGCAATTTTGAAAGAGTTTTTGGGTCCTCTGGACGTGACTGTCCCTGTATAGTCAGGGTATACACCAGTCATATTAGATAAATGTAAAGATTTGATTTAAGATTGTTTTCTTTTCATGCATAATGAGTATGTTAGAATGGTTGTTTTTTATCAAGTTGAATCCATTCATGAGTGTCTAAGGGTGTAGAGGAAGTTGGTATGTTGAAACACAACCAATAGTGATTGTTCTTGCACAGTGCACCAATGAAATACCATGAGGACAGGGTAATGAGATAGTACTTAATGTTTTCCATGAATGGAAGGGAGTTGTGAAGGATGGATTGTCATTATGTTATGTGTTTCAAATGTTCTTGAATGCAGGGTAGATAGTGAAGTGGAAGAACATTCTCAAATTTCTTGGATATCCCAGTTTAAGGGTCACTAGAATATGTCATCAATGATGATAGAATATGTCATCATACTTATTCCTTTTTTATTATTTCTTTCTCCATTTGCACTTTGTTATAGCTCTCAGGCTATACCATTCACATTTTATTTCTTTTCCAAGCACATTTGATCTATTGAGCTTGTCAAGCCACTGGGTATGCTCTTGGGTCTCATATTATACATTTGATGTAGCACTTGTATAGAGAAAAGGGAAGTTTATACATATGTAAGGCTTCTAAAAACCAATAATTTTTCAAGAACTTTGATAATCTATCCCATAATCATGTACTCTCTACAAGGCACTATCTCCTCAACTATTACTCATTAGGTGAAATGAGTAGTTTCTTATTTTGATTTTCATAAGATTTTGAGAAATTGCCAATGGTTCCTATGATGTTTAACAACTTGTAGGGAAAATGAAAGTGTAACTGTAGGTTTTTTGTGGATTTGTCTCTTACATGTATCTGATTGTATCCTAGAGAAATTTAGAGTGGTTAAAAAGATGAAGTCATACTTGAGCTTATCTTCCATATATGAAATCAGTCATAGGGGTAAAGATATGTATATCTGTATTACTAATTACATTCTCATGAAGGTCAGTTATGTCCACCATCATTTGTTCAATTTTTAACAATTCTCTCTTGTATTTTTTTTTTGTTGATCCCATGTAACACTTTAGAAAAGAGTGTACAAACCAGTCTACTTTCCTAGGCATGTGATAAATTGGAATTCTATAGTTTTTAATCTGACTATTGCAGTCAGGGTTAATGTACTTATAATGTAGCACATCATGCTTATGGGTGTTTACTTATCTACAGCAATTTTACAAATACAGGGGAGTATGGTTTCACTTTTATGATTAGTGTAATAGATACTTATGCAATCATTTTACCTATGCAGGTTTCAGCTCCCAGAGAAAGGCCATCTGGAAGCTTTAGAGGAAATAATTTGTACTAGGTATGGAATCACCTCCACTACAATGAGGAGATTTGTGTAACTCCCAAAATAATAATAACTCCCAAAATACTTATCCTTTTGAATATTTCGTGGTCTAGTGAGCATGATTTGTGTGTGTATTTGTAAATCTTGTATAATCTTGTATTTGTATGTTTACATTTTGTATATTTATAGCCTGGAAAGAAATTCCACACCTGGCAATATGAAACCAAAACAAAATAACGATACAGTTGCTAGATTGTGGTCTGAGTTCCAAAGAAAAGACATTGATAAATGTAATTTTCCTTGCAAAAAGTTTAAGGGCTTAAAGAATCGAATAATTCTAGTCAAAACAACCCAGATTCATTGTAGGCAATATGGTCACATTGAAGGGGGGCACGATTTTTGTTAATTGGTGAATGCGGATTTCCAATTGGAGGAACATAGAGGTGTGAATATCTAAGCTGATGATAACGCTCCCATGGAAGAAGATGATCTTGTGGTAGAGAACACAATTGAAGATGATGGTATTGGCATAGCTAATCAAGATGATCATGATGATGGTACTAGCGCATCTGATAATGATGATGAAGATAGTCTTGATATAGCTATACTTGAGAAGGCATATGAGCCCCTATACCAAGGCTCCCAAACAACTCTTCTCTCCGCTATAGTGTTGTTGGTGAACTTGAAGGTTATGAATGGTTTGTCTAATGTAGCAATGTCATGTATGCTAAGGTATGCCATTTTTGTGATCTTCAATGTTAGCATACCATTACAATTCATTATATTAACAATTCATATTTGTTGTTGCAGGTTGATAGGTGAGTTTTTGTTACCACCATCAAACATTCTTCCTCATTTGTACCAAGAATTATCTACCATTATGAATCAAATTGGAATGAAGTATCAGACAATACATGCATGTCCCAATGATCACATTCTATATCATAAACAACATGAATTTGAAATAGAATGCCCTGATTGTCATATTAGTAGATATCGGTCAGATCAAATAACAAAAAAGGTGCCTCATAAGACTCTTTGGTACATTCCCATTATTCCACGTCTTTAACGATTATTCAAGTGCACTAGCTTGGCACAATTTATGGATTACCATGCACACAATAGAAGTCAAGATGATATTATGTGAATGCCTATGGATGGTTCTCCATTTAAATACATAGAAACAACATGGCCACACTTTAGAGAAGAACCCCGTAATCTCAAGATTTCAGTGGCAGCGGACGTTGTCAATCCATTTGGAGATATGAGATCTCCTTACTTAGTGTGGCCTGTTTTTGTTATTAACAATAACATTCCTCCTTAGATGTCCATAAAGAGGGAGCACATAATGTTGTCAATGATTGTACCAGGTATTTTTTCATTTAATAGTTATGTAAATTAATTTATAAACACCACATCAAGATGGTCATAATAATTATGTAATGTTTTTGTTCATTCAACTAGGTAAGTACCAAGTTAAAGATATGAACGTGTATATTGAGCCCCTTATTGATGAGTTGTTGATTTTATGGAATGGGATCACTATGTATGACATCTCTAGACCAATAGGACAGAGAAAATTTCAATTCCATGCAATTCTTGTATGGACAATACATGATGCCCCTGGGCTAACTCATTTTTGTGGTATGTTATATATTCATGTTAAGGTCACGTATTTTTGGTATGTTATAGTGCTTACACATTATTGCTATATGTTTAAGTTGTGCATGATAATTTTATATGATCCAATTGTACGGTATCTTTTAGGTCTTCAGAAAAAGGGTAAATTCACATGTCTAGTTTGTGGTCTGAAGATGAAATCTCCTCATTCAAGAAGTTTAGGAAAGCAGGTGTTCGATGAGTTTAGGCACTTTCTCCACAATAATCATAAGTATCAAACTATCAAAAAATATCTTTTTAATGGGAAATAAGAGGCAACATCAAGGCCATGAAGAATGACACCTCATCTATGGAAGTTGGAATACAATAGACTAAATCACCGAGGTAATGTCATTCCATTTCATGTTTTTCATTTGAAATTTATATTTTGATATTGTCTTTTATTTACTAATGATGTTATTGATGCTCGTGAAGGTCGTCAAGGCATCAATGACCAACTTCCTAGAGGAATAAAAAGGTATCCTAGTCAATTTAGTAGGTTGTACTACAAGGATCTCCCAATTGTGCATTTGTTTGATGCTATGCATATTGGAAAGAATGTAACAAAGACACTATGGAAAATATTGGATGGAAGGCATGACAAAGTAAAAATGGCCAAATTTTGTAATGACATTCATGAATCCAATCATGCACTAAAAATTTTCATTGAACAGCATAAATACAAGTGCCCTTCCTTGGTTATTAACTAAGCAACAAAGTGATGCATTAAAAGAAGTCATTAAAAAAATAAAATTTCCAATAGGATTTTTTGCAAATATAAGCAGTCTTGTATCAAAGAAAGGTGATTTTGGGCCAGGGTTGAAAAAACATGATTGGCATACCTTCGTCAAGGTAAGTCATGTTCTCCATTTATAATATATTTGTAAAATTGCATGTACTTTTTATTGTATTATTTTACAGTATATTGAAAATATCATTTTTTAATCATTGCAATATGTCCTACCTCTATCCCTCCCATACTAGTTTGACAATAGTGTTAAACAAGTTATATATGATCTTGGAGAATACATGAGGTTAGAAGTGTTATTATATTTATGACTTGCTTTACTTTTTATGTAATTTATTGTATATTTTTATCTAAAATCTTGTTTATATGTTCTTGCAAGTTGAATCTCTTTTAGGTGGTTATCATCTAAAGAAATTGATAAAAAAGATATAAAATATTGGAAGAGAAAAATTCCTCAGCTTATGTGTGAAACAAAAGTGTCTACCTCCAACTTTTTTCAATGCTCAAGAACACTACCTCATACATCTAGTTGAGGAGATTGAATTGTGTGGACTTGTACAAACTAGGTCAATGTGGATGGTTGAGAGGCACTTGAAATTTATGAAGGGCTTGGTTTGACAAAGAGCACATCCTAAGGGTTCTATGGTGGAGGGATATATGGTATACCAAACCATGGTGGACATTAGTGAATATCTTCCCAAGTTTGCAGCAAATATCCATGTAGATCGCATTTGGGATCCCAACTCTATTAACAAATTTGAAGGGAAGTACTTGATGGAGAAATTGTTAATCTCTATTGAGCATTTAAGGTTGTCATTAGTATCAAAAGATAGTAAACAGGTCGGTCAGTCATTTATATTGAGACAGTCGGTAACTAGAACCAAGACAGAGCATTCGGTAAAGCCTTTACACGGAGCATCACATAGTTAACTGAGCACCAGTGACACTAACACCAATGGTCAGTAAACACCAAGCATCACAGTATATACCAAGCAGATTATACAGTGTTTATCGATGATCACAGAAAATGGTATAGTAATAAAAAAATGGCACATTATTCTATGCAAACAATTATAACAGATCGTAAAATGGTTTACCAAGATCGAGGAGCATTTATTGTAAATGATATTAATTAAATGCAATGATTATCTTATTTGTATTAGTTGATCTAGGTTATTTTGCACCATAGATCTTAGGGTTATGATTATTTTTGTAACCTAATTTTTGCTAAGGTGGCAAAATAGAACACTATGTATTGTATATGTTCGCACCATTTTAAAAGGTTGTTGAACTGATATATATGAATCACAGAGCACTTGAAGAAATTGCCTATCTTCAAGACAATCAGTTTACTAAGTAGAACAGAGTACAAAGGATTTCAGATTGAGCAAAATCAGACAAGACTACTGAGTAGAACAGAGCAGAGAATCATCATAGAAAAGGTGATATGTTAATGAGCACTTATAGATCTATTTGAGACAATTGAGTTGTCAACTAGCAGATAGTTTATCTATTACTTTTTGACAATTGTGATAGAGTTTTTGTGAAATCTCTTAACCGAGTAGACTTAACAGTCTTTGTATAAATCTCTTAACCGAGTACACACTTCATATAGTGTTGTTAAATCCTATAACTAGGTAGATCTAACTGATCTAATATCTTACTCCTAACAAGGTAAGATCACCAGAAGTGATCAAAACTTGTAGCCTTAACAGGAAAACCTTTTCTATCTGTAGTAGTGAAGAATTTGTGGGTGTCATCCCCACCGCAGTTTTTACCTTCTAACAAGGGTTTATGCATTACCAAAATACTTGTGTTATGTGATTGTCATATTGATTTCATATTGTTTACTTTCTTAAGTTAACTAGATGATTGATTTATGCAATTAGATTCAAGTTATTTTGATCGGTTATCATAGTATTCAGTTATAGACTAGAAAGGTTGTGCAACTAAAAGTTTTTGAAGGCACTGATTCACCCCTCCCCTCTCAGTACCTATCTCTCCTAATTCCAACAATTGGTATCAGAGCTCAGATCTCTTTTTTAATAGTTTAACCACTGAAGAGAAAAGATCTAAGTAATGGAGAGATACAAACTTGACAAGACTATTGAGAATCAGAAGATACAACTGCAGATGATTGTGGAACAGTATAAACAAGCCAAGGAAGAACTCAAGAAATTACTGGTTGATAGGAAGAACCTTGCAATTCAATAGAATGAAATAAGTTATCATGAAGAACCTATTTATGACATATTTGATCACATTGGATCAAGCTCTGGAAGCATCTCTGATGGATTGGAAAGCATAATCTCTAAATTATCTTAAAAGAATCAGCAACTATCCGAGCAAGTGAAAGCACTTCAAATCGCTCATGAATCTCAAATGGTGAGAATGGTGGAAATCATGAACAATGGTAGACAAGTTGAACAAGATCAGAATCTGGCTATTGAAGACCAAAGACTGGTGACCAAACAACTTCAAGAAAAAGAAAGTGAAATCTAGAGACTCACTGATCGTCACTTCCAAGTATCAAATCAAATGATGATAGTAAATCAAGAAATGAACTGAGTAAATGGAGAATTATCAAGAATACTTGAAGATGTACTCAAAGAAGATAATGAAAAACTAAGAAATGAATTAAAAACACAAAAGAAACACAATGAGATGATGAAGATAGCCAAGGACAGCTCTAAAAAGATTGATGATTTTTTGACTAATCAGACGAGATTCAGAAGTAGAGCCGATATAGGCTACACCGGTGAAGGAGAATCATCACAACAAGCTGAAGAAGTCAACAACAATCAAACTCAAAAACCTAAAGTGATGACATGTTACCACTATGGAAAACTAGGACATACATCTAATGTGTGCAGAAGCAAAGCATAAGGTAAACCTCCTGTCATTTCTAAATTCAATGGATATTGTTATTATTGTGGAAAGTTTGGAAATCTAGCCTATGAATGTAGAGCTAAGAAGAATGAAATTGCTAATAATACTACTAAGGAGAAAGTATTTTATACTTGTAATAAGCATGGACACACTGCAAGGGAGTGTAAGGTGAAAATGAAACAAGTCTGGACACCTAAAGAGAAACTACAATGAAAGCCATATCAACCAAAGAGACAAGGTAACTCATATGTTTGGGATTATAATACATGGACTACCTATACTACATGTGATCAGTATGGACATATTGCAGAAAACTATTTCAGAAAGAGTCAAATTGGACAATCAAGAAATTGGTCAAATGCAGGAATGGCATGTTTGCACTGTCACAAGGTCAGTCATGTAAGAAAGAACTACAGAGACTGAGCACTAGATGAAAACCACATATTTGAGAGTGGATATACCATTGTAGATATTACGAAGTTAAGGAACACAATGTGGAAGAAGGCATCTAATGAGAATGTTGAGTCAAGTAACATTGTCAATGAAACCTCATCCACTGGATTGGGTGACATCGGTACCTCCACTTAAGATGACAAAGGTATGTATGGAACTGACATTTTAAATGATCACATTTTACATACAGCTCCTTATATATGATGTACAAATACCAAATTTGCATGAATGAAGATGCACTAAAGTTTATATATTATAAGTCTGCAAATGTTATCTAGTCGGTAAAAGAAGAAACGTGAGTTGGTTACCCGTCGGTAATCACTATACAAGGTTAACCAACAATAGTTCAAACTAATGAAGAAACTCTATATTAACTGATCAAAAGATATTGTAGACATTACCGAGCTGGCAGCCGTCTCGTACCAAAAGTTAGGTTGCACATTTAATGCATCAAAGTTTGAGTGGGAATATCGAAAAACCCTATATATACGTGGAAACATAGTTCATTGTTACATTGCAATTTTGAAGAAAGGAGATTTTATAGAGAAGAGTTCGAGCTAAAATTTTTAGAACAGATTCAAAGCTACAGTAGATCGAAATGACGATAATTCTTCGATGATAACTAGTAAGTTCATCTGCTTATCGAACACTGGTTATCTATTGCTTGCCAAAACCCTAGAAACAATTTATGGCATCATCTTCAACTGCAAGCAAATCACAAAACATTAAGGAGGAAGTGGAATTAATTGTTAGGGCACACTTTTCTGAGGAGAAATTCAAACCTCATTCTAAGGTCACAGCACAAATAGATGATATGGGCACATTTTCTAGCATTCCTGATAAGGTTCTGTTAATAGAAGACATTAGGTCTTACATTCACTGCAAGATCGGTGAAGTATGCGATTTTGAGACCGTAGCAGCTTATCAACAAATCTGTGGACCGGATGGTAAGATCAAATCTGAATATAAGAAGATTGAAGAGTCAGGGTTACAATGTTTCACATACTTCCCGCAATCATTTCATAATGACTGGATAGGAATCGTGCTGAGCAGATTTCATGACGGCAAATTTTGGTTAAACAAACCTGTTGAGGTCACCAAGAAGATTATCAGTAGGGTTACTAGGTACCCTACAACAGACAAAGCCAAAGCATTTCAAATTTCATCTTGTCCCAACATAGAAAAGAACACTGGAGCTCAATGGCATGGTAGGGCACTAAAAATAACAACTATCAAAGATCCAGCGATAAAATTTGCAGCTCATGTCATCGGGTACAAGATATTTCAATCAAGCAGACCGAATAGTGTACCCTGCAGTGCCGTGGACATGGCTTACAAAATTGTGAAGAAAGATCACCAAGTTGATCTTCCTTAGCTACTACTACACCAGCTGCATGACAACATGAAGACAATAAAAGCAAAGAAGTCCAATACATGTAAGTACAGATCACTGCTTGTCTATACATTCCTCTATTTGCAAAAATTTGTACCAGGTATTGGAAAAGTTAACTGGCAATCGGATAGACTGATAACTGCTCAAATTGGTGATATGATGAGAATTCTAGGAAACAATTTGAACAAGGAGTTCAATGCATATTTCATGAAATTTCAAACAAAAATGCAACAAAGAAGCCAAATTCCAAAGGAATTAGCAAGTAAATTTGAAGATGATATATGCTTTGTGGTAAGCACAGACCACTCAATGATAAAGGCAGTAGAACCGAGAACAAAATGGCTAGCACCAATGGGTTATGAAATGGATCATGATTTCACTTTGAAATCCATCAATGCATTGCTAGCATTACCAATTGACATCACTGCCAGTAGGTTTGGAGTGTATGAGGAAGCTAAGTCTAGAATCACAACGGACATTGAGATTGGTAAAATGTCAAGAAGGGAAAAGAAAATGAAAAAGGATCTCACAGAAAAATATGGAACTACATCTGACACACCTAAGGAGTCACCGGTTGATGAGGCAACCAAAGGTCAGTTACAGTTGGCTGACAAACCCTATGACAGCGAGGAGACCGAATCAGACAAAGAGAAGGATAATACACCAGTTCCTCCCACCAATGATGAAGAAGAAATTCAACTACCCACAACTGATGAACAAGATATTCAGCTACCAGAACCTGAAGGAATGAGGACATGTTTGACAACTGTGGCACAATCAACTAAGTAGAAAGAAGTAGTAAAAGTAGCAAAAAGAAGAGCAACTACACCGATGAAGAAATACATCAAGAGAAAGAACAAGAAAGCACCTGAGCCACCGAAGAAAAAGAGAAAATACATAAGGAGTAAGGAAGATATAGAGGAGACTGACACTGAAAATGACCCTGATCAATTTAAGCTAGTTCATAATAGGGATAGCACTATAGAAGAAATAATTGAAGATATTATTGAGAATGGAAATCTTAATGATCCAGGCATAGACAAATTCAACGACATGTCAATTGAGGAAAAGACAAAGATAGAACTTGCTATTGTTCAAATGATGATCAAGTTCAAGAGAGTACTGATGGAATTTGCATGTCAATTGCCAAAGGAACTTGATGACAAAATAAGTGAGAGATGGGCTATTGCACTTGATATAGAGAAAAGGAAAAGAGAACAATCACTAAGTCGTGCAGCCACCCACTTTAGCTATGTTGTGGTAAGTGAATACATGACAAGGTATCAGCCTAGATTTTTAGTCAAGAATAGAGCTATGCAGATTTTGGATGAGAATGTGGATGATATGGATGTCGTATGTGACTCTCTATGGACATCAATTTTGAAAGCAAAGGAGAAAGTGGAACAGGAAGCATTCCTGAAACTGTCTAAAAAGAGACAGTTCAAAAGGTAAAAATATTTCATTGATGATAGTAAAGGCAAGAAAATAGAAGACACTGGTATATCAGTTACCAAGGTAATTGATATCACCGACCAAAAGGAAGAAATCAAAATTTCACAGGATGCACCGGATCAAGCTAAGATCCACTTGCAAAAGAAAACCGATGATGATGCACTCATTGAGGACATCACTAATGGTGATCCTGATGATAAGGATGACGAAGATGTAATAATTACACAATACAAAGATGAAGCATTAAACATTGACATTGTGTGTACATCTCTACCAGGTGAACTACCTATACTTGCAGAGGCAGTTGAAATAATTTCACAAGTACAACCCGATGTCTCTCATCCTGAGCCAACCAAGGATACAACTGAGATTCAAGCACCCGAGCAACCTATAGATACAAATAAGCCTAACCAACCAGAGGCATAGTCTACAGAACAAAAGGAACCTAAAGAAACCAAATCAACTGAGGTGAACCCACCTAACACTACCACCGAGACTCCCACTCAATCTACCGAGGAGTAGAAGAAGGATGATATAGTGTCAACTGGGAAAGATACTCTGAGGAGTGAAGAAAAAGATATTGTCATAAGTGAGAAGAAGTCACCTCTAGCCTCGAAGAAGAAGAAGAAGAAAAACAAAGGGCCAGTCACCATTAATGAAGTTATCATTATACCAGATTGTGACCCGAGAACCTTAAGCCCTGAGGATCTAAGTAATTATGGGGAACTATGCTCAAGGAAAGTGGCACAAGAAAAGTTAAGGCAAGAACACAAATGCAAAGAAGTGTTAAATGATGTACGAGATATTCTACAATAGATAGTACCAGAAACAACCATTGATGAGAATACTCCCATTTTAGATCAACTTGCCACCCTCGATGACAAAATCAATGCCCCTGATATAGATGCAGACAAAAGAATTGAAGAACGGTCAGAATTCAAGATTCAAAACAAATTGGTAAAAAGGATTAGCACTGAAGTGGCACTAAACAAGGTGAAATTATCTGCGGTCATTTCCAAGGTAAAATCCATCACCCAAATAATCTATCAACTGCTAATAAAGCTTTGTACTTCAGACACCTTCACTGTAGAAGTCAGTGAAAAGATAAAAGGTTTAGAAGAAGAAATTAAGTCAAGTACACAAGCAGCTATCATCAAGCCAACTACTTTCTTAAAGGACATTAACCGAGTTCAAGAACTTTGGTGGCTGATAGCAGACGTAAGGAAACAAGAAGCGCACATCACCGATCAGGTTATAGAGTTATAGAAAGAACTCACTCCTTACTTAAAGATTTTTGAAGCACATACTGTCAAAGCTGAACAACTTGTGGCAACACCAGAGATTTCAGTGTTGGATAATATCTTTGACATGCATGCACAAGTCAGTCTTGAGCATATTGCTCTTACCAACTTGAAAGAGGAATGGGACAACCTCTTGGAGTCTGTGAAGAAAACCCATCCACACATTTTTGACAAGATGTAAGTATACATTGCATATTTTTTTTGGATATTTGGCATTATTATCAAAAAGGGGGAAAACATGTATATGCCAAATAGTATATTTTTTATATGTATATTACATACTATCGAGAGCATGCACTGAGGGGGAGTACTTTTGTACTTAGAAGTTTTTTGTTGTGGATATGTATATGGCGGAGACATAAGGAATATATAGAAACATTTTGTCTATATAAATTTGAAGTTTTGATACTAATGCCAAAGGGGGATATTGTTAATCTCTATTGAGCATTTAAGGTTGTCATTAGTATCAAAAGACAGTAAACAGGTCGGTCGATCATTTATATTGAGACAGTCGGTAACTAGAACCAAGATAGAGCAGTCAGTAAAGGCTTTACACCAAGCATCACACAGTTAACCGAGCACCATCAACACCGACACTGACGGTTAGTAAACACCGAGCATCGCAGTATATACCAAGCAGATTATACAGTATTTATCGATTATCACAAAAAATGGCATAGTAATAAAAAATGGCACATTATTCTATGCAAATGGTTATAACAGATCGTAAAATAGTTTACCAAGATTAAGGAGCATTTATTGTAAATGATATTCATTAAATGCAATGATTATCTTATTTGTATTAGTTGATCTAGGTTATTTTGCACCATAGATCTTAGGGTTATGATTATTTTTGTAACCTAATTTTTGCTAAGGCAGAAAAATAGAACACTATATATTGTATATGTTCGCACCATTTTAAAAGGTTGTTGAATTGATATATATGAATCACAGAGCACTTGAAGAAATTGCCTATCTTCAAGACAATCAGTTTACTGAGTAGAACAGAGTACAGAGGATTTCAGATTGAGCAAAATTAGACAAGGCTACTGAGCAGAACAGAGCAGAGGATCATCACAGAAAAGGTGATATGTTAATGAGCACTTATAGATCTATTTCAGACAATTGAGTTGTCAACTAGCAGATATTTTATCTATTACTTTCTGATAATTGTGATAGAGTTTTTGTGAAATCTCTTAACCGAGTAGACTTAACAGTCTTTGTATAAATCTCTTAACCGAGTACACAGTTCATATAGTGTTGTTAAATCCTATAACTATGTAGATCTAGCTGATCTAATATGTTACTCCTAATAGGGTAAGATCACCAGAAGTGATCAAAACTTGTAACCTTAACAGGCAAACCTTTTCTATCTGCAGTAGTGAAGAATTTGTGGGTGTCATCCCCATCGTAGTTTTTACCTTCTAACAAGGGTTTATGCATTACCAAAATACTTGTGTTATGTGATTGTCATATTGATTTCATATTGTTTACTTTCTTAAGTTAACTAGATGATTGATTTATGCAATTAGATTCAAGTTATTTTGATTGGTTATCACAGTATTCAGTTATAGACCAGAAGGTTGTGCAACTAAAATTTTTTGAAGGCACTGATTCACCCCTCCCCTCTCAGTACCTATCTCTCCTAATTCCAACAAAAAGGTAGATTGAGGAAAGTGAGAGGTAATTATATGATGTTATTGTAGTTTATTAATTCTTATGGATCTTCAATATAAGTTGTTTCTAAGTGGTCTATTTGTTTTCTTTACAATTGGTCGTGAGTGGGATGCATTACATTTGTATATTGCAAACAATCTTGATTGGATGATGGTATGGATTCAAAAATCTCAAGAAAATGGTCGCTCATTAACATGGGATGGTGTTGCATCATTAGTTAATGAAGCTCCTCATAATGGAGATCCCAATGTTACGCCAATGGTACTTGATCTAGCATATGGTATAAGAGGTAGAAGGTACGTATAAGTTTACTAACCATGACCCATAAGTTTAATATCAACTCATGGATCAATGCAAATAATCTTAACATGTTTGAATAATTGCAAATCAAACACCACAAAGCTATGTACTACCATGACCGTAAATTTCACATAAAAAAGTTACACGACACGAAGAAAACTTGTGATTCTAAGATAAGTATAGTCTTCAAGGTCACTAATATTTCATCTAGAAATGACATACATCCTCAACAATCTAAAAATAGATACTATGGAATTTTGGATGATATACTTGAGTGCAACTTTAATTCATTCAAATTAGTTTTATTTATCGTCAAATGGTATAGGCTACGGCTGAATCAAAATGATCCTGATAGGACTATTATTGAATATGATAGTGGATTTACAATGATTAATACAAGGTCATTTGAGCCAGGTGGAGATGAGCCCTATGTTCTTCCAAGTGAGAAAGTGTTTTACTTTTTCATTCCACATAAACCGGGTTGGTCATTTGTTGTTAGACATGATCCGAGAGGAAGGCTGGTACAATGTAATGTGATGGAAGAAGAAGATACTGAAGAATCAGAAGATGAAGTAAATGATTATCATGAATGACTATTACACAATGAAGAAAAAGAAGAAGAAAATGATGATGAATCCGGTGATGCTGACGATATTGATGGTGATGATGGTGATGATCATGATCATAGTGATGAAGATGGTGTTGATCAAGGTGATGATGGTCGTGATGATGATGGTCATGATGATGATAGTCATGATGATGGTGATGATGATGGTGATGATGATGATGATGATGATAGTAGTCATGATGATGATGATGATGATGATGATGACATGGATGAGGAGGATGATCAATAACATGATTAATGAAATGTATGTCAAGGTATGATCAATGTCACCTATGAGGTATTGATTTATTCATAGAAATTTGAATTAAGTTATTATGTGTTGAACTCTATAGTCATGGAGTATATTTTTCATCATGTAAATTTTGTCTTCTATGTAATTTGTAGCTTACATATCATGTAATTTTTGGCTAACTTAAGATAAATGATTTACTTATGCAGGAAATTTAACACCTTTGACATGGATCGATAGGTATAATTTATTATTTTGTTTCCTTCTCTTTAGTCAGCAAAATATATAGATCCTACTATGTCTCTCATTTTATGGATTGCAGGTATCACCAAATAGGTATTTGTCTTCCTCAAGTGAGGAAAATATAGGAATAGAAGACAAAGGTGAGACATCTAGTAGGTCTAAAATAGGGAGATCAACTAGAGGTCAAAAGATTAGAAAAAAATTTGATAAAAGAATGCAATTTTTCCTTGCTGAGGGGGGTTCATGTTCTTATGATAATGAGACCAAAGGAAACATGAATTTTCCCTTAAGGTACACACATCTTTAGAAAGAATGGCTACCCAAGGAACTACCTCCAATTAACACTAATTTTTTTGTTAATGAAAGGATATATCGCATAGCTCCATCTTCATTACATGGTTTGGGCTTATTTTCCATGGATGGTATAAAGGTCAGTTATAATCAAGTTGTTGAATTGATGTAGTATGTAGGACCTTGTTACAATTACAAGAATTAGATGCAAATTGTGCAATATAAAAAAAGTATGCATAGGTATGCATTGTCAGCAAATTATATACAATGCAAAGCAAATGATCAAACTAAAAGTCTCGCTATGTATATTCATGGAAGGCCAAAAGCAACAAGTAATATTGTAGGTTTTATAAATAGTTCTCAACCTGTGTCAACTAATAAGCAGTCGAATTGTATATTTGAGGCACACGAGGGAAATCATGTATTTGTATGTGCAATAAAATCAATAAGTGTAGGGGAAGAGCTTCTAATAGATTACAATTTGAATCGTGTAGATACAAAAAAAATCCCTATCATGGGACTGGTAAGTATAACATTTAAACCAATTTCCTCCAATTAATATTGACTCCAATCACTTTTGATTGCTAAGAATTACTAATCTTTGTCATAGGGAGACATGGATCCACCTCAAGATACAGGCAAGGATGTTCCTCACAGTACACCTTCTTCATCAAAGGTAAACCTTAATTAGTGTAATTCTACAAATTATATAGAAACAAATGTCATATTATTATGCTCTTTTCTTTATGGCTTTGCAGTTATTTTGATATAATTTTACTGATATTGATGTCACAACTTGATACTTATTGATAGAGTAAAGCAAAAATGGCAGCAGGTCAATTGCGATCTGAAGTTGAGGTGACATTTATAAATGGCCTTGAATCTAACTCTAACTATGTATTCATGGCTAGTCAAATAAAAATTAAATATGGTAAATAAATTATTAACCTTATAATGTAACCAAACAAAAATGAGGAGACAAAGGAAGTCAGACAAGAATTGGAACATAGATTCAATTGTATTAATGTAAGTAATAATTAATCTTAAGCAATAATTAAAGTTCAATAGATGTTTATATTTTATACTATCTTATGGATCATGATCTAAAATATGATGTGTTCTTCTTACAGGATTATTTGGAATCTGTGAATTGTGGTCAATATGGTGAGGGTTGTAGCGTTGCACAGCCTTCATGTAAATAATCCTTAAACCTTTAACCATTCATTTACCCTTAATTTGTATGCATTATTGACTCAACTTATGTTTGGGATGCTTCTAGTACCCCATTTAATCTTTATCCATTGCAAATGTCTTTGTTAACAATGTATTCTTCATCTCATGATGAAGTGCAGACACCTCCTTCGATTAACATTCTGCATTCAATGGCTGCATTGTCCATAACAAGGTGCTTGCAGACATCTTCCTCTGTACTAGCTACAACTAGTAAAACCTTATTTTTCTATATTTTTTTATGTGATAATCATGCATTGATTATTTTTCTTGTGTGAATTTTATACACTGCATGGACCTATCTTGTGCACTAATAGATACACCTACACCTAGTACAAGAATAGATTAGACCAGTACTAGTGAAGATGGACCATTTCTTGGATCAGCTCGTGTTACTAGTACTAGTTCATTTGTAGGGACATTGTTGTTGAACAAGAACAATATGGTTCTGTTAAAAGTACCAAAGCTTCCAGGTGCTTTAAAATTGTTATTATTTACAGTGTAATTGTAGTTTACTTATACATAACTTATTTTGGACTGATAATCCCATGATATTTTTGTAGGAAATGATGTTTTTTATGATCATCTTTTTTAAATGACATTGAAGCTATTTGGGCCCACCATACGTAAAAGGTACATAGTTTCATAATATTGGTACAATATTTTTCTTATCTTCCATTTATTGTACTATATTAAAGTTATGATATCTAACAATTTTGTTTTTTCAAAAAAGGTGGAATGAACAGGATGCTAACTTAAAAAATCAGCTCATTAAATCTTTAGAGGACCTCTTTGGAAATAAAACTTTTGACAAATTCATGATTCTTAAAAGAGCGTCCAAACATATAAAGACTGTGAGGGACCAATATAGAAGGCCCCTAAAGGATAACCCAAAGTACGGGCATCCTCCTATGATTCCACCGATGGAGTGGAATGAAATAATGGAAGATGCAAAAGAGAAAAGGTTAAAGGGTAGTGGAATTCAACCAGAAGACGACAAAAGAAGGTATGTCATGATAGTATTAACTAGAATGTAATCATGCACTAATTAGTGATCTTTGTAAATATATAATCTAACATGTTTCAAACTTTTCATAGACTACAAGACACATCAAAAGCCACACAAGCGAGATTAACAAAGGTTGGCCAACACAAACTTGGCTCTAGTGGCTATATGAAACTTCAGTCTCGACTTGTAAGTAGCATCATTGGAATTTCATATCAAATTTATATATATAAGGTTGCAAACAATTCTATTTAATCAAATCATACATGTAGAAGTGACGATATTAAACAAAAAATACAGGGCACAAAATTCAATGTAGAGCCCACGGATGAAGACAATAGAATAGCCTTGAAGGAAGGCTATGAAATCATGGTTGCATGCCTACACCAAGCATTCAAAATCCATAACAAAGAATCTACTGCTCTAGATGAGACATAGGTAAATTGGTCAAATGAAAAGTAAATCAAATTGAATAGTTAATTTCGAACATAAATTGACTATTTCATGATAACAATGTGCATGACATTTCACTACAACCTTCAAATCCTATCACAGAACCTAGGCGTGATGAAGGCCATGATGTGCATCATAGTGTTGGAGGTATTAATTTGTTATTAGAAATAAATTACGTAATTATTAATAGAATTTAACATCTTTAATTGCAATTGGCCGTGTAACCTTTTTTTGAATATTTTAGAGCATGTTGAGCATGTTGTGGTGGAGGAAGATCAAAATGTTATTGTACGTGATGATGTAGCATTGTTAGGTAAAGAAAAATGCATGTTATGTTCTACTGGTTAATGAAATACATGTAACAGTAAAAAAAAGTATGTGAATTTAACCCATTTACTTGTTATTGCAACAGACCCCCCTTTAGTGCAGCAGCGTCGTCCTCATCGAGACATGAGGAAGCATCATAATTTGAGATCACAACCACAAGAGGAGGAAGACAATATTGATCCTCCTCTCAGCCTTTACCTAAATAAGGAATCTAAGAAAAACCCAAAAAAAAATGATTTCTTAAAAATGCTCTTTGATAAAACTTGTTTGATTAACTTTGTTGGATAATGAAAGAATGTTGTTTTAAGTAATATCTATGAATGTTGTGTATTAATATTGAATTATATGTCATGTTAATGAATATTGTTATGTGTTAATGAATTCTTGATTAGTGTTGCATATTAATGAATGTTATATCATATTAATGAATGTTATGTGATTGTATTGATTGAATGTTATAGTTCATAAATGGATGAATGAAGTGTGTAATTAGATGTTAATGGTGAATTTAGATTGATGTTAGGGGGAGGGGGGGTGAGGCTAGATGAGCTTCCACCTTCGTGTGGTTGGCCTTGTTAAGTATAGAATATTAAAGTATTCTCAAAACTAAGTGAAGCTCAAACTAACATACCTTCATTATTTAATCAATTTCATTTGTTCTAGGTCTTTGTTCATAAGTGCATTTTGAATGTGTCATTGTCAGGCAACTATCAAATAAAAAACTAGAAGGGCCAGTAGTCAAATTCTCATTGTCATTGTCTGGCATGATTCGATGGCTTCATTTTGTGTAAGTATTCTCGTATTGAATGCATCAACCTCTCTAGGCCTAATGTGGATTATTTCATTGGTTTGTGTTTTTTAGTAGGTGAAGTGTTAAATCAGTTCCTATTTGTGTTAAATCAATCATTTTTTCTCTAGTAAATCTATGTATGTCCATTGAGTCATATTATTCCCTTGAAGGTTTTATTGGGTAATATAAGTTATGGAACTTTGTTGGTTGACTTTGTTTTTGAAATGGTGTGGGAACTATTTGAAACATGGGCATTGCTCTTGGAAGGGTTTACATTTCTTATAAGTTTTTTTGTAACTTTTCAGCTCTATGATAATGCTTGTCATCCTTATATGGTAGGCAAATGAATCAAAGATGGAAGCTTTTAGGAAATATTTGGAGTCAAGCGACGTGCTTGATACCCTCACAAAAGGTCTCCATGATTTCTCTTTTTGTACTTGTATTGAACAATGAATGCAAGGCTAACATTTTTGTTAGGCTTGTTATAGAATTCATTAGTTTATTACGATAACAATCATTTAAATCATAAAGAAGCTGAACCTTATGTTTTCTTTGAGAAGTTCTAGATGGCTATCTTTTTGGGCTAAATCAAATCTATTTTTTTTTGTTGCAGTTCTTGTTGCTTTGTATGAGGAGAATTAGAAACCCTCAGTGGAAATTGAGTAAACTTTTGAATCAGATATTTTCTTTCATTATAACAAATTGTGTGTTTATCGACATAGATGAAATTGTGGTAGCAAAATAATTTATTACAAGAATGCATGAATAGCACATAGTTGCGGAAATTCACAAAAAAAAGTGTGATTAATTGGCATTCAGCCTGGACACCAATTTGTTCATTTAAAATATTGTGATTTTTTAGTTTAATTGGTTAACCCAACTATTGATCCCCTTTTTAGTGATTTCATTATAAAAATCCATTTTTTAAGATAAAAACATGATTTTTTGGTAAATTTTTTAATGGTTTATGGGCTTTTTTTCTCATTTGTGGCATTCTTTTTGTTATAAGTTTTCCTAATCCTTACCCAATTTTTTCCTAATTAATTGAAAAAAATACATCAATCTCACTTTATTTCAGAGATTACATAATCCACATTTCTGCCAAGAGATGTGAACCCTCCTTTGCTCCATGAAGGGACATAAAATGAAACTAGTGCTTCTTATGAAAAGTATTGTCTCTGAGTGAGAAGCTAGCTTAAGTTGATAAAAATACTGCATGCCTCTGATGCCTCCAACCTCCAATATTAACCTATTATACTTTATTAATTTGATGTTGCATTAGACTCTTTGAGAGAAAACATCCAAAATATCTGTTAGGTATAACATGGATAGCTTCAAGAACACAAATGTTATGTGAAGCAGCCATATGTAAAGGTGAAATTTTGAGTATCAATACCCTCAAAATAAAACATCTCTACTCTTATAAACTTTGAATTTGCAAAATAAATTCTCCTTGAGACATACTTCTCTAACTTATTACATCTAATTTAGAACAAGTACCCTAAAAATGTTCATAGGCCCATACAAGACACCCACCAAAATATAGACCATCAATTTATAGAACCCTTGCAAGATATCCCAAGGAACGACAGGTAGTGAAAACCAGATAGATAGAAATAAGAACATAACCATATGCTGCCTCACATGTTTGAGGTAAGCCAAACTCAGTCCAATTCTCTTAACAATGGTACATATCCATCCAAGTGCAGCAACCTTCAAAGATTTGCAGCGGTAAAGAGAATCCCCATATTTTATCAACCTAACATAGTCTTTGGCCACTTTGGCAATCAGATTGCGAGCAATATTGATCTAGCCAAGGGCCAACTTGTAGTGATCTTTATCATATAAAACATTTAGTAGATCTCCATAAAATGGATGCACATCATCTTGGTGGGGGAAATTGTCTTGGCAGATCTCCATAAAACGGATGCACACCATACCTATTAGTTGAACTAGACTTTCTTTGTTGTAGAATTGATTTAGTATAGAATATTTTTCAGCAGGATTTTTTTTTAAAAGCAAGGTTTTCGTAGCATTATCTACCACTTGAGGAAAAGTTTCCATAGCTAAATTTCCTTGCCACAGTTAATACTGCTCTAAAGACTTACAAGTTAGTAAGTCCTCGGATAAAGGGCTAATAAACTAAATAAAGTTTCAAACATATGAACAGATAAAACTCATACAAGCAAAAGACGGAGCCAAATTGAATAGCATTGGCTATTTGTCAGTGGAAGGTCCCTGCTAGAATAGACACATTTATCACTTCATTAAGATGACAATTGTGTACTAAGTTTCCTAACTGTATAAGGCATCGTCATCTTTATTATCTGTTGTAGCAAATACATCTGAAGCACCAGCAAAAGCACCAGGAAATCAAAATTCAAAACCAAAGCCTCAAGATTATTGTAGTGTTTGTACAAAGGCTTGATACTTCTGAATATCAGCATCACTGACACTTCTTTGGGCATATTTCATTGACTCCTCAAAATGAGCAGCCTTTATTTCAGCTACCTCATCACTATCATCCTCATCCATTGCCTCGGGGTTCTCACTTCTTTTTCTTTCACGTTCAATATCCTATAAAAGTGCAGAGGAAAGAGAACATGACAAATTGAAATAATAAGATACAAGTTGAGGAAAATTGAATCAAAAAATGTAAAATTCTAACAAACCAATTCAAAAAAAACCATTAAGAAATTCATAACCAAATCTAGTTTGCAAAAGCCGCCACAATTGAAACTCACCTTCTCAATCTTTTCTCTAATAGCATACTTGCAAGCCTGCTGAAAAATCTATTTAATATCTCATCAATAAATATAATGGATGGGGCATTCTTCTCAGCGTCCTCAAACGCCTTCCAGAGATTGCTTTCACTTTCTCCAGCCAACTTTGACATGATCTCAGGTCCATTGATACAGAAAAAGAAGGCACTGGTTTCATTTTCCACTACCCTAGAAATTAAAGTTTTCCTAGAACCAGGAGGCCCATAGAGAAGAATACCCTTTGGGGGCTTCACACCAATAGATTTGAAGAGTTTTGGGTGTCTAAGAGGAAGCTCTACCAATTCACGGATCACCAATCAGAGCCTATCTCTCAAATAGTTCAAAAAAAATGAAAAAAACCCACAGTTTCATGCAGAGTAGAGCAGATGGATTGCTAGAGCCCAAAGCAGTCTAGAAAATAGAACGAGCAGGGACCCGCTAGCAACAAGCAGCAAAATGAGTGTGGACACCTGAAGATAAATATCTAGACTAATCACCGATCAGGATGCCATTGGTGATTAGTCTGGATATTTATCTTCAATTTTTTTTAAACACTTCACCTTTGTCAAAATTTCAACTCACCGTGGTTGACGTTTCGACTCACCTTCATCAAAATTCTGGCCTAGTTTGGTCTAAAAATTGACAATTTTGTGTTGAAATGTGGCGTTGTGGGTTTGGCATCCTGGTTGGAGCCACTAAATATTTCGACCAATATTGGTCTAAAGTGTGACGAAATGTGGTCGAAATATGACCGCAGTGAGTTTGGCATCCTAGTCGAAGCGACCAAATATTTCAACCAATATTAATCTATATTGGTCGAATTATCGACCAATATACCAACACTTGCTAATGATATTTTCGACCAAGATTGCCCTCATTTTCAACCAATACTGGCATCGATCATTCTACGGTTGCAACAATAGGTCGATATTTCGACGCTGATAATAGCGACGAACCAGTTGGTCGACTCTTCGACCGGGTTGGGTGGAAACTTTGACCAATAGTCCGTCAAAAAATGGTGCAAAATGTACTAGTGACATGTCCACCAAATGTGGATCGTCCTCCATTATGCAATGAAGTATGTTCCATAGGATGAGGATGATAATGTGATATGAGCACTAAAGGTGGATCTAACACCTAAAGTGGAATTTCTCCTACACCATGTGCTTAATTGAGGTGCAAACTCCTAGGTGTTTCAATGACAAACTATGATTCAATGCATTATGCTAAGTAAAGTGTAATTAGAAATATTTAATTACACCAACAATACTTTATCTTGTGATTGGCACATATAGCAAGTATTTGGGAAATTTAGGCATAACATTTTCTAAGTAATACTGCGACCACCCACATGGATATCAATGGTTTCCTTGAGGTCACCGGATAGGTTGACCTCAACACAAACTGTTTTTGAGGTCAAGCATTAGAAAAATGGTCTGGCCAAACAAACCACCTTGCCAAGAGATTGGGCAATGGCCTGCATGAATGAACAACAAGAAAAAGGGAGACCATGGAATTAAACCTAGACCGAGACCTTGAGTTTCTTTTCATCTAAGAATGTAAAGTCTCGCAACCATGGATAAAAAACCAATAGAGAGGACCTAACAGACCAAGGCCCATATGGAATAATGGCCTTAATAGGGGAGGGATTTGAAAAAATAAATAAATAAAAAGCCTTTGTGAGGTTTTGGATGCCACCAAGCCAAACCCCATGAGGAGTCTAGGCTTTGGAAACCCATTCTTGTAGCATGCTTTCAGGAGGAACCCTACCCACAAAATAACCTATCAAAGTGCATTTCTCAAGCATTCACAAGCATTATCAAAATCTTGAATGGGAAGAACAACATCAGGGAAAGGCATACCTCGTGGAACACCTCCAGCACAAAATTGTGAGGGCATTTGTTTGGGGGCACCATAAAAATCCATCGCCAAGACTCCAACACCAACATCAACTTATAGGCTAAAGCTAGTTGGATCCATAATAAACCCTTCAAATCTTGCAGTAAATGCGATATGACACAGAGATACACAAGAGAATCAGAAAGCCAGTATGAAAACCAAAACCCTAGCAGAGCTCAAAACCATCCCAATGCCCCTTGAATTACCTCCTTGAAACATTTTTTGATCATCAACATAAATATTACAAAAATGGTTCCAAAAGTGCTTAGAAGAGAGAAAAGATAAAATAAGTGCCAAGAGAATGTGAAATTGAACTTGTTAATTAGAGGAGTACAATTTACAACACTACAATATTGCTAATAAATTCTCCCATTTTCTAAGTTTATGTTATTAAAATCTATCCACATCCCAATAACATCAATGATAAAATCAAGTGAAAAGTGTGCATCACTTTAGATTAATCCTAAAAGAGTGAAAATGTATAAATTTTGAAGTGATCATGTGTTATGTTTTCATCATTTGGTGTTTTATGCCTTTTACATTTCTTTCCTCTTTAAGTAACGATGGTAACAAGGTTTAATGAGATACAAAAAGTGAGAGTGCATGATGGATCTTGTCTAGCACTATCAAACCCTTTAATGGAAACCCTTAAAGGATTAAAGTTGGGACTTTCAACACAAATGTAATTAGAATGTTTGAACTACATGCAATACACTTATGACCATTTTCAATCAAGGTTGATCTTATACCAATATAATTTATAACAACAATAAGAGGGTAAAAAACTTGTCACTTTTCATTAAAAGGAATTTTGGGAGGAAGAAAGGTAATATTACTTATATTAGTATAAAAATAATCCATCAAAGAAGTTACTTAAACTTCCCCATAAGAAGAGGAAATGTGAGTATTTAGCAAGGTCTTGTGAATTATTTCATGATAAGTAGGAGAGTGTGAATTAGAACCTAAAGAGAAATGATTTCTTACATGGATTTGATTGTTCTATAAGATCATATTCCTCAATATTCTTACGATTAAAATGATTAGTTGAAGGATGAAGAGATAAGGTAGATGATTAAGTTTCCAATTTTATTGAGTGTTACACATGTATCATACTAAATGAAAGTTGGTAGGGAAGGGAAATTTCTATGGAAGTGATTAAATAATATTTGCAAGTAGGAGGTTGAGGGTAGCCAGGAATTCCCTAGATTATAATGATTGGGAAAGAGCGTAGGGGTGGATTGAACACATGTAATTCTGTGACATTATAGGTTAAAATATTCATTGGATGAAGAGAAACCAAGTTATAACTAATTGTAGTGTTAACTAGATTAATAAGGGTAGATGACGAATCTGGTCAACTAAAGTATCATTTATGTTAGAAGTAGGAATAGTGTGAGTATGAATCCAATGAACTACAACCAGATTCTTCTAAAATATTATCTAATAAAAAACTATTCATTAGAAAACTTATTATCAAGTGTAGTATAATATTGAAAAATAAAAATAAACGTTTCAGAAGAAGATGAAATGTTAGCTTCATTAAATTGTAAAAACTTCATTCCTAATTAATGTTCAAGATTTCAACCAATTCCTTTTTACTAGATAAGACCAAAGCACACAGTTTGCTTCCATTCTTTTATAGAATAACCAACAATATTTTTTATTAATCTAGGCACATCTTTATCTAAATAAACTTATAGATCTAGGAAATGGAAAATGGGAAAAAACCAAAAATAGCAAGATAAAGCACAAAATGAATTATAGAAAGGGAGAACCTAGAGATAACAAGATAAATTTGAGGAAGAATGACTTTAGATACTAACATGCACGCACTATAATCCAAAAAACATCACATCATCCTAGATATGTGTTTTCATAAAAGAAAATTATAAATCTAAACCATTTGTATAGGTTTTAGAAACTCCTACACACATGATCCTAATCTCCACAATATAGAATCTCGAAATCATTTAAAAATGAAAGAAAATAGCATAATATGATACAAATCTATTAAAAAGATTTAAATAAATGATAAATGAGCCAAATAAATATAATCAAAGATGAAAAATATTAAACTATAATTGCAAGTTGAGTCTTCAAAAGCACATATACCTCTTAGGGTAGAGAAAAATTTTGAATTTCTTTAGAGCTTACTAAAATGATGAAGCCTTTACTTTTATGAATAAGTGTCAACATTCTATTCAATTAGGAAACAAAAATACACATATTAACAAAAAAAAAATGTGAAAGGATACAAGATCATAGTCCATGACTGAAACAGACCCAAACTTAGAACATAGCAAAAAGACAAAAGTTAAAGACCAACAAGAATGACCAAACATGCCATGGACTATGTTGGATAATAGCATGAGCATGACTTACCTTAGCAAAACAAAAGGAAAGAAACCCCTTAGTAAGGTTTTGAATGATGTTTAGCTAGACCCATGCAAGACTCAAGATTTGAAAACCCTTTCCCTTAAAATGCTTTCAGGAAGAACTCTCTCCCTAAATGGTCAAATGATAAGAGGAAGATTAGATTAAATAAGTTTCCTTAATTCTAAATTCTTTCAGAATATAATAACAACAAAAAAATAAAATAATCTATAAATACTATAATCTCAACCCTAAAAAAGATCGATATCCTAATGTTTATGAAAAATATAATGATGTGTAGAACTTCAAAGTCTCAACAAATGAATAGAGTTAAACGAGACACTCTTTGCAAATCTCTTTCCAGATGGGAGAAAGAGAATGGTAGCAAGAACTATATGAATGTTGTTAAAGAGGCTCACTGAGTCATTATAAGATTTAAAGAAAGAGTAAACATAACTAAGTCATTTTAAGATTTAAAGACAGAGTAAACATAAATATTACCTCACCGAAGAAACAGTTGAAAGTTAAAACTGAGGGGGGCAGTCTAGACAGAAAAAAGTACAGTTTGTCACAACGTGCCACCATATCAATCAATAACTATCAAGACCAGAGTTAAAATGTCCCAGTCATTGACGTGAAGTTTAAACTAAACTTTGCGTTCAACAGAAGGAAATGAAGAAGCGCGTTCATTTGGATGGTCGGTAGATGTTCGTACAAAATCTATTAAAATCTGCCAACAAAATCTAATCTATGTTGAATTATTGAGTATGGAAGCAAGCGACTCCAATCATTCAAACATACTTTTGAGTAAACAAATACGGTGCCGACTTTATTGAATGGGTCTTGCAGCCATATTCGATTATATAAATTAGCTCATTATTAATTATTGTAGAGTTTTCATCATAGATCTAGTTAGAAAGAAAAGTAAAGCTTTTAAAAACCGAGTAAAAATAGAGCTGATCAACAATGAAATTCTATTTCTATTCCATATTTGATAAATACATTATATTATGCACATAGTGCATGATTTATATAATAAAAATTGTAATGAGTAATCATAGTTAGCAATAACAAGTTATGGTGAAGAGTACAGTCAGAAATTAAACATCAATTCCACTATAGTCCGAAACGGTGATCCAAAAATTGTTGATCAAAATTAAAGCTTGTTTTCAAATCAGCAAGCATCAATGACTAAACAAAATTGAAGCCTAACAGGGGGTTGGAATTAACACAGCTAACACCCCCCTTAATTCCAACTAAGGAGAATTAAAACTAAGCCAAGGAAGAGGAAAGAGGGAAAACACACTAGGAATATAAATGTGTTAGAAATAGGAAATACTGAGAGAGGGGGGGGGGGAGGGGGGGGGGGAAAGAGGGGGTGAATCAGTATTTCACAAACTTTTTCTTTTGCCCACTTATGGATATAACAGATTACTTTAGTGCATACAAAGATTATCAAGCTGATTAACAAACATAGCAGTAAATAGAAAGAACTCATAACACAGCATATGTTCTCGAGAAAACCCTGGCCAAGGGAAAACCCCAATGGGGATGGTACCCACAAAGATCACTAATCAAAAGTATCCTGTTAGGGATATTGGACCCTGTTAGGAGTCAATTTACAATATATAGTAGATCTGTCCTGGTTAAAGGACTTTAGGCCTTGTTAGAAGCCTTAACCCTGTTAGGAGTTAGATTATAAAACTTGATCACCAGCTGAGCTCACTGCCCGAGTTAGATTATAAAACTTGATCACCAGCTGAGCTCACTGCCCAAACAGGTAATACAAAATGTTTCTAACTGTAATATGGTACTGCTTACAACTTTGCATCAATAGCCTTTGCTGCTATCATTATAAACAACTATTGCAAGTTATCTTTTCTTTCTTTTTACATATCACTTGTATATTTCATTACATTTCAAGTATGCCTAATATATGAGTTATTAAAGCTAATAACTTTACATGGTCGGCTTCCAAAATCTTTATCCAAGAGTAAACATCTAGGATGTCGTCCCTTCATAATGTTAAATCATTATTTTGACAAGCAAAAATAATCCCTTAACTCTTTCGCTAATACTGTCTCCAAAACTGTTATGTCTGCAAAAACTGTCTTCGGCAAACTTTGTCCGTATTGCTCCAAACTTTATGCGCACTGAGATGGGGTATCCTCATACTCTATAGAAGCTTCAGTTAACTGCGCAAACAGAAATATTGCTCCAATGGACGTCGCCAACTAAATCTTCATCGGATGCTCTGTCAGGATCACTGTATCCATACTTAGACAATTTCTTCCTTCAACTTGCCATACTTGCATTCCAGATTCTGCACTCTCAATAGAGATCATATGTTGCCATAATGATAACATCTATTGATCCACATTAGCCAAATTGCCAACAATCTCCCCCTTTGTCATTGGTGGCAACATATGAGAAAATTGGCTAAGTGTGCAAACAAAACTTCAAAAACACTTATACAAAATTGTGGCCAAGAGTTATACAATATGTATACAATATCATACTCCATAGAATAGCTCCCCCTATGAGTATCCTTCCTCAACATATATTCAATTTTCTGCTATCTCTCCCCCTTTGACAACAATGACAAAGATAAGGTGTACAAAAATTTTAAAAACTTTATACCTTATTATCAGTTATTGCAAAGCCGGTAGGCTCGCAACACGATCACCAAACTCTAACTTCCAAGATTCAAAATCTTTCTCCCATATCTTCCTGATGGATTCAACAACATTGAGTAGAGTACTCAATCCGTATGCTATTGTCTGACAAGCTTGCAAGGAATTGAAGCTAAACTTCTGAAATGATGTCTTTTCTGAAAGACACTGCTCAATTTGATCTTCAACAATTGATATCTTGATTGAGACATGCTCTCTCAAGATGTTAACCCTGATCATCTTTCTATTCTTCTCCTCTGCTAACATTCTGATTTCATCTTTCAATTTCCTTATGTTCTTCTCTACAGAACTTATCTTAACATTAGGGCTTGTCAAGGTGTTTGTCTCAGCTGTAATAGCATCTAACTTCTCTCTGATCTTCTTATCCTCTTCAACTATTAGGATTTCTGATTTAGTGCATTGTATGTACAAATTCTTTCCTGTCTCAAAATGTCTCCTCAAATTCTTTATGCATACATCTAAACTACCAATATCATTTCAAATATTTACACTTAAAGTTTGTTGCATTTCTGCTTCAAACTCTTCCTGAACTTTTATTCTGGCAATATCCTTCAAGTTAGAAAATTCAGAGTCAAAAGAATTCATTATTGATTGAGCTTTCTCAAGTGGATGTGATTCAGATACCTTAGTGCTTATCACACTCTCAAGTTTATCTGTCAAAACTCTAACTTTGCCTTCAAGGTCTTTCACCTTCTTATTTTTTCCAATAATTTTATTCAAAGATGTGATGAACTCAAGCTGATCATCATCTTCAACTTCTTTTCCAAGGTCTTCAAACATTGAGCAAATATGCCTCTTCTTACTGTTAGGTGCACTAATGTCTTCAACTGGTATAAAAGGTGCACTAGAGGTAGTGGCCTCTGTCAAAATTCGTTTGCCTTTAACTGATTGCTCTACTGGAACTGATTCTGATACAGTTGGTGCTTCCTCTGCCTCTGTATTCCCAAAGCCAAATTGTCAACAATGTTTCCTAGATCATGAAATACTGCATCATCTGATTCTAGAGTCACTTTGGTGCCTTCAATATCCATTGATTCTTTGCCAATATTGATATGTGAAGAAGATGGAACTTATTCAATACCAACTTCCTCTGCATGCGGTTCCTCTGATTGCTTCTACTGAGGGTCTGATTCAACATGCTTTTCTACAACTATATCTGCAAGAACTTGCATTACTGCTTGCTCTGTCTCTTTCTGTACTTCCTCCTTTTTGCCTCCCATTATAAGGATTGTTCTTCTCTTAGTTCTCAATAAAGTTCCAAGAGACTTCAAGAATCTCTTCAAATGATCTTCATCCTTAACTTCACAGAACTGTCTGATTACATGTTCTCTCATCTTTATGTCCTCTTTTTGTGCTCTCTGTTTTCTATTCACAAGTCTGTTATACAAATCTTCTGGGATCTTACCATGAATAGTGCTAAGTTTCTTATCTGCCACAATCATGTGTGTAACCATCGCATTTTCAAATTTCAATCTGTCAAATGATCCATATAGATCATAGAATTTATTCAACTTAGTGAAGTCTCCATGCTTCAATATATCTTCATTAACTCTTTCAATTCTTGGTTTCCAAGTTTTCTTCTTGATTGAAACTACATCATCATCTTTAATTACTGCTACATTTCTAGGTATAAGTGGTACAACCACTTTCTGTCTCTTGCCGGGTCTTGTTGCACTCACTTTTACTCTTTTGCTAGGAATAGGAGAAAAAGATTTATCTCCTTCATCTTTTTTAGGTACTTCAACTTTTACCTTTACTACAATAGGATCAACAGGATCTGCACTTGATGTCTCAGGTGAAATTACAAGATTTTCACTTTGCTTCAAGGCTTCTGCAGTCTTCTTAGCTATGTCAAACTCATGACTTGACATACCAGATTCTTTCAATATTTTCTTCATAGTAGATTCAACTCTCTTACTAGATTGCTTCTTTTCTCTCAAACTTATTGCAGAGTTGAAATTCTCTTCATAGGTTCCAAACCTATTTGCATGACCATCCAACTCACACTTTAACAATCTATTCACATATCCTACTGTTTCTACTTCAGATATTTCATAGCCAAGAGGGTCTATGAATTCCATTCTAGGCTCAACTGCTTCAATGTAGGTGAAATCAGTGTCAACCATAAAACAAATGTCATCTCTATGCTTTTCAACTAAGGATTGTGGAATCCTTGATTTGTTCTTAATAATATTCTGAAAAGTCTTCAATACAAGCTTCACACTGTCATTAACTTTATCAAAAAGGTGCTTCATGTAGACTAAGTTTATTCTTTCCATTGTGTTCACATTGTCACTCCAATCAATTGTGTAAGGAAATCTTCTCAAAGTATGGAAAAACATATTGGTTATCAGAGATGAAAACCTAAACTGTGTGTACTTAGCCTTCTTAATCTTTTCTAAGTTCTCAAATAACTGAATTTTCAAAATCACATAGGTCTACTGGTTTTTTCTCAATACACATAAGATAAGCTACATGAATCATTCCTGCAGCCATGTCATCTTCCCTTGAACTACCACAGAATTTAGTTGTTAGGATCTTGCAAAGATACCTAACATCATCTTGCTTAATCTTACTTATCACAATTCCTCTACCATTATAACTAGATCCAGTGTTATCTAAAACAATCTTTCTCATGTTCTTTTCATTCATTGGAATCTCTCCAACTTTTGATAATCCAGTAACTTCATGAATTAGGTTGGCAATTATATCAATAACTCTATCCTCCATCTAGAATTTCCCATTGTGGATTCTACTTAAAATGATTTTGGTACATTCCTCATCATTGAATTCATACTTCATGGAATATTTGATAATTTCATTGTTCTCTAGGTGCCCATAAGCTGGTTTAACTGACATGTCTTGATTGTACAATTTCCTATAATCATCACTAAAATTTGCATCTCCCAAAGTTTCAAACTTGCAACCTAAATATCCTTTAACATTCTCAATGTGCAATACTCCGTCTGGTACAGATGATAATGCTAGACTATCATCAATTTAAGTTGGTTCTACTGGTTCTTTCTTAATCTTTGGTCTATTCTTATCCTTAACATTATGAACCATAGAAATATCCATCTTATCAACTGATTAAAGATCAAAAAATACCTCAACTTTGCAAATCTAGGGTTTCAGTATGATCGTCGCTGCAAACTGCTTCCAAACTTCTTCAAATCATCCTCAACTTGCTTTTCTTCTTTCAAATCACTTTTCAATTGCTTTGTAATCATAATAACTTTGATTTCGACCTTATAACACTTCACATTAACTCGATCTGACATCCCATTCATTCATTTTGCTGCTAAAACCTCAAAAAGTTGATTCTGCAAACCTGCAACCATAAAACTTTCTGCGACCTCACAAAACACAATATTTTCTTTTGCGCACTTAACCATAGCATTAGTACAACATAATAAACTTATATCTAACTGCGCAAAACTTAACTCATTCAAATTCCTAATCTACACTAATCCTAAGTCCTAAACTATAGAAACTTACATAATTTAAGTACTTAAAGAAGGGTCAGGTAAAGATTCATCCTTACCATTGGTTACATTACCTTCCTGACTACTTTCAGTGCTGACTATACCTCCTTGATCTGTGCCTTTATCAAATTTTACTTCATCTTTATTGCTACAGCAACCTTTCTCTTTGTTTCCTGCATTTTCATTCCTTCTTGCATTGTTCCTAGGGTTAGGGTTATGATGATAACCTCCATTGTTCATTCTACAAAATCTTGCTAAGTGTCCAAACTTGTTGCATATTTGACAAATGATTCCATTGTTTCCAAATCTCTGTCCTTGCTGGTTAATCTGTGACCTACAATTTCTAGCAATATGTCCTACTTTGTTGCATCTAAAACATACTACCACTTTTCTTTGATTCATTTCTTCAATAGATTTCTTATCTGCATTGTTAGTATTTCCAATCATTCTATCATAATTATTCAAAATTACTTTAGGTCTTCTACATTCGTTAGCTCTATGTCCAAAACTGACAATTATAACAATGTCCAGTAAAAGGTTTAAATTTCTTACCTGTGCAATCTCTCTTCATGTGCCCAATAGTATTACAAGCAAAACATCTACCTTTGAATTCTCTTTGCATACCTTTAGATGATTCTTCCTATTTTGATTCTTCTTGCTTTGATTCTTCTTTCTCTCTAGGTGGTTCTTCTTTAGGTGGATCTTCCAATGTGTTCTCATCTAGCTTTATTTCCTCCACACTTTCAGATGTCTTCAGATCTGGCTTCTTACTTTCATGGTTTGTTCTAAACATACTATATCCAAATCCAGTCCTATCAAAGAATGGTTCTTCAAAAGAAATTTGTTTTTCAGTCTTATCACTTTTTGAATATAGCCTTTCAAGTTGTTGTTTAGATTGAGTTAATTCACCTTTCACAATTTTATTATACTTCTCAAGTTCTACATACTGTATTTTTAATTTTTCAGATTCGGATGTTTCCTTTTCAAGTCTTGACCTCAGATCTTCATTCTCAATTTTTAATTTTTCATTATCAGATCTCAAATTTCCATCTTTCATACTAAGCTTCGGATTTACTATCTTCAACTCATGCTTAAGGATCTCATTTTCTTTTTCTAATTCATCACAATCTTCAACAAGCATATCAGATTTCTTTTCAGATTTCAGATCTTCAATCTTACCTTTTAATTTGTCAATAGCATTCTTTGCATCTTCATAGTTTCTTCTTAAGGAGTTTCTTTCATCAGTAAGCATGTCAATCTGTTCAAGAGCTTCTTCAAGATTCTTCTGAAGTTGATCCATATCCATAGAGATCTTACTCAAGCTGCTAAGCTTTCCTTGAATGTTCCTTCTTCGAGTAACTGTGCTCTGATACCAATTGTTAGAAATAGGAAATACTGAGAGGGGGGGGGGGGGGTGAATCAGTATTTCACAAACTTTTTCTTTTGCCCACTTATGGATATAACAGATTACTTTAGTGCATACAAAGATTATCAAGCTGATTAACAAACATAGTAGTAAATAGAAAGAACTCATAACACATCATATTTTCTCGAGGAAACCCTGGCCAAGGGAAAACCCTGGTGGGGATGGTACCCACAAAGATCACTAATCAAAAGTATCTTGTTAGGGATATTGGACCCTGTTAGGAGTCAATTTACAATATATAGTAGATCTATCCTAGTTAAAGGATTTTAGGCCTTGTTAGAAGCCTTAACCCTGTTAGGAGTTAGATTACAAAACCTGATCACCAACTGAGCTCACTGCCCAAACAGGTAATACAAAATGTTTCTAACTGTAATATGGTACTGCTTACAACTTCGCATCAATAGCCTTTGTTGCTATCACTATAAACAACTATCGCAAGTTATCTTTTCTTTCTTTTTATATATCACTTGTATATTTCATTACATTTCAAGTATGCCTAATATATGAGTTATTAAAGCTAATAACTTTACATGGTCGGCTTCCAAAATCTTTATCCAAGAGTAAACATCTAGGATGTCATCCCTTCATAATGTTAAGTCATTATTTTGACAAGCAAAAATAATCCCTTAACTCTTTCGCTAATACTGTCTCCAAAACTGTTCTGTCTGCAAAAACTGTCTTCGGTAAACTTTGAATAACTTTGTCCGTACTCTTCCAAACTTTATGCACACTGAGATGGGGTATCCTCATACTCTATAGAAGCTTTAGTTAACTGTGCAAATAGAAATATTGCTCCAGTGGACGTCACCAACTAAATCTTCATCGGGTGCTCTGTCAGGATCACTATATCCATACTTAGACAATTTCTTCCTTCAACTTGCCATACTTGCATTCCAGATTCTGCGCTCTCAATAGAGATCATATGTTGTCATAATGACAACATCTATGCATCCACATTAGCCAAATTTCCAACAAAATGTTGTGACTTTTGGTCTTTAAAACTTTTAGTAAGACCTAATGTCATTAAATGTACTTCATTCATTTAGGTTGCCTCCTAAATATAATAGTGAGAACATCATTTTTTTTTAAAGAAGAGAATAAATTCTATATAAAGAGAATTATGAAATTGGTAGTATTCATTTTAATTTAATTTAGTTTTATGTATTTTTTTGGAATTCATGACATGGTTATATCATATAATTATATGTGAAACTAGATTTAGCCATATATTTTCATAATGCAATTATTGATAGATGGTCTAATGGAAGACTATTCATTCATATAGTCTTAACATAAAACTTGTTAAATCAATGCAAAATACTCAACCAAAAACTAAAGTATTATTAAAGAATATAGAATAAAATGGTGTTGAACAACAAATTAAATTGTATTTATTAACTATGATATGTACTACATTAGAATTATGTATTAATAGATTATATTTAGGATAAATACATTTCAAGATCCACAATTAATAGAAATTTATGATCTTTAATAAAACGTTTATTTCTTCCTTCATTTTTCTCTTCCAATTAATCGCCACCTTCTTATAAATATTCTCTAATGTAGTAAGGCAACACTTATTGAAACATAGTAGATTGTACTATACACATGTTGTAAGAACCATGCGACAAATATTTGGTGATTCTAGAGCTCTTATCTTGATTAGATTAGAAAAATTCACTTGCTTCTTATAAAACTGACCTATTTTAACATAAATGTGCCAACAAAAAAGCTATGAATCTTGATGTTGCTCTAACCCTAAACCTACCAAGGACCAATATAATTGAATATACAACCATAACTTATTATCTTGCAATTCATATGCATTGATGCATAACAATGAATAAGTGCCTTTTGGCATAAGAATAAACCATTAGTTACAATAAGGGCATTTACACCACGATGGTGAACAAAAACGTGATCACTCGCCTAAAAAAACCTAAAAATATAGCTAACACATTCAAGTTATTTGAAAATTCAAATAACTCGAGTATGTTATGGCCCAAACAATCTAAGTCATAATGAGTACGAGGTTTTAAATAAAACTTTGATCAGGTTAATAATATTAAAAATCACTATTGGGTTTTAAAAATATACATAACCCAACCATGTTTTTATGATCAATATTTTTAAAAAATTGGCTGACACCAAAGAAACAAACATTCTAAAAACCTAAAGAAAATCAAATCATGTTTTTATTTCTATTAACCAAATCAAGATGTTGCGACGTTGAAGAGGAAATACACCAGCTCTCACAAACTAATTGCAGACAAATATAGGTCGTTCTACTCTTCTTCTCTTCTAGGTCAACAAATAACATTATGTTAGGAATAGGGAGCACTGAGAGGGGAGGGAGTCGGTGCAATAGTATTATTAACTTTCTTAATCCAATACCAAATCTTGAAATCACAAATAACTGAAAGCAAACAAAATAGAATGAGCACACATAACATCATAACACCATGCTTTATTTTTGAGGAAAACCCTATTAAGGGAAAAACCCTGGTGGGGATGGTACCCACTAAATATCTCACTACTGCATTAATAAGTACCCTATTAAAGGTAATAGTATATATGAAGGAGAATGCTCATGCATTCAGGCTTACAGTCTAGACCTTACAACTCAATACAAAGAAAAGATGTGACCCTCATCGAGTTCACTGATCTATCTTTATTTACAAAATTCAGATAGGACTTATAGTCCAAAAACTAAACTGAAAAATAACATCAACTATGCCAATATAGTTTTGATGAATATCACTAAATGATTATTTGATCTGTCAATCTTCACATCATTCATCTTGCATATCGTATCTTACATCCCATCGCATCCAAAACTTGATCTTATATACTTTCCAAAAACATATCTCAATCAACCACATAGGTGTATAATCAAACATATATAAGATTCCATTATACCTCAATCAATTCACCATACAATAACATGTTATGTAAATAGAATACTCTCCATAGTTGGTTCTACCAAGATAATTCACTAAAATAATCATAGTCAATGATATACCAAAATTACCGATAGATCAAAATGATATTGTCATTGTCCCAGATAGTTTACTGATAACTTGATACATAGTTAATCATATCTCCTACTAATCAGGATGGAATTGGGAAAATACTGAAATCCAATTTTTTAGTATTTTCTATGTTTTAGTAAAGTGCAATTTTGAAGGTCTTCAAGGCATTTCAGGGCCAGAACAACTCTAATTTTGGTTCGAGATTTATTGAAGACCTTTCCAACGAAGTAAATGGTTCACAATTCGGAGCTTGAACTAGAAAGTTATGCCTTCTCCAAGTGGACCTATTTTTATACAAAGTCTTTTGATAATTTTTTATAGTTTTAATAGTTTATTTGTAATAAACATTATTAGGACTCTTCATCTTATTTCCAAGGGGTTCTAGTGACCCTTGGGATGCATCATATTTGTATAAACTCCAATTTCAAATAGAATGGATCACTTTTTGGCATGTAATCTTGTTGTTAATCTTCTTGGTTTGTACACTGAACTTAACAATATTGTAGGTATCACACCAGGTATTGTAATCTAATTTCATAATTCAGATCACATACATCTAACAACTCCAAGATCTGTGATGATCGGATTAGACATATAATGATGTCTACTTTCAAGGTCTAGCTTTGTAGCATCTAACACTTTAACCTATGTCTGTACTAACTCGATCTTTGAACATGTATCCTGCACTATTCTTTATACTTAGTTTCTTTTCATCACCAAAACAATCGATAATAAAAATATCTGAAAGGTGGCAAAGAGTAAAGTGTATAGTTGGCATCAATGACAACATATCATGCACTATCAGTTGTCTCTTTCCAACAATCTCCCCCTTTGGCATTGGTGGCAACACGTAGTGAAAAATGACTAAGTGTCCAATCAAAATGTCAAGTCTCAAAAATTCTCCAAAAATAGTACTCCCCCTAAGGTATACATCTCTCCCCTCTTAGGTATCAATTCATTTTATACTATATATCTACCCCTTTGACATCAATAGCAAAGGTGGGGCCAAAAATATAGAACTTATCTACCAAAACTCCTATACAGTTTGCATATATACATATGATAGCATACTTACAAGTGCTTGAAAAATTCTAAAAAATTCTTCCTCAATGAAGAAAAATCAGCATCCCAAGTCTTCTACACGCTGTTAACAATATGAATTTGACCACATAAGGCATATGGTGTCTTCTCTACCTCTGCAACATCTAATGGATTCATAAATTCATACAATTTATTAGCTTCATTTATCCCATTTTGAATACAATCCAATTTGGAAATCAATAGGTTTCAAAGACTTGAGATCCTTCCCTTCATCCTAAGCCTTTCAACCTCAAGAACTTACTTTATCATTGATCTTTACAATATCAGAGTCAAACATTGAATTTTTCTCCTTAGCAGGATCAAACTTTAATGCTTTCTCACTTTACAAGGCTTCATTCTCTAAAATAATTTTATCAATGTCCTTTACATGCACAAAGTAGTCAATGCATAATCTATATGTCTTTGATCCCTCTTCAATTTCCTTCTTCATATTTTCAACCCCTTTATCTAATGACTCCTTATCCTTAGACAAAATATAAAAAAGCTAATTAAAATGGTTTTGAATGAATTCATCTTTTACTTTAACTACAATTGTCTTTTCCAATGACTCAAAGTGAGTATCAAATGCATATAATAATCCTTCCAACTGATCTAGAGTAGAACTTCCAAGTTCTGATTTAATAGGAATAATCTTCTTTAGCACATTAGTTTCCCTAGACAACAATCTTCCTTCCTTCTCACTATTTTGCAAATCTCTTTCCTTGGCCTTTGTATATACAATAATTGATATTCACATTATCTCATCAATATCCAAATTGTCCAAATCAATAGGTACTTGAACTTTTTTATCAGAAATGTAATAGACTCACTTGTCTCTCTTGCCAACACTTCTATCTTTCCAAGTGATGGCTCAAACTTTGACTCCATTTTCTCAGAATATTCTTCTGACTATTTTTCTTTTGTCAAAACTTGATCTTTAGGTTCATTATCCATGGCATCTAGGCCTTTAGCATCTTCAATGTGTTCATCAATCTCCTTTTTAGTCTCTACCTCAACTTTCTCATCAGTAGTATAGCCTTTCTTAGGCATCATTTCTCTTATTTCTTCTTCCCTCATTACATCCTTAGATTTATCTTGATTTTTGTATCTTGATTATGGTGTAAGGATCAGAATGTTCAATTGGCCATGTTTGATTATATTTTGAAATAAATAATGTATTACTTTGAATCAGTTGGTTTGGATTAATATTTTATGACTGCAAATGATCTGTTGGTTGTTGAAGTCTTATTTCTAGTATGTCTTGTTAGAATAACTGAGACAGGGGTGAATCAGTTATCCAGTGTCCCAAATCAAAATGTATAATTCAAAACCATTTCTTCAATTTCTTCTCGTCGGTAAACACTAAATACTTTCACTATCTGTACTTTACCGATTACCAGTCTAATATCATAACACTTTACCGATCAAATCTAACATGTAACATGTAAAGAATGATAACAAACAAATATCACAATCAAAACATAACACAAGAGATTTAACGTGGAAACCTTATAAAGGGAAAAACCACCTGGGACCAGCAACCCAAAATTGTTCACTCTTCTGAAGTGAGGTTGGTTAAGACCCAACCCTGTTAAAGGTTTACAAACACACTGTCAGGTGTGACCTTGTTAGAGGATTTTAGACTAGAAGTTATCATCCAACCAGCATTCACTATGGGGTTGACAGAATAACAATGGTCATTCTATGAATGATACATCATAAGACTTTCAGAGTCCACTCGGTTAAGAGATTTTGACTATATACAATGGTTATGTTGGGAATATTCTTAAAATTCTAAGGTTTTTTGTCCATTCTGATAGGTTAATCCTCTGGTCTGTAAAGTTTCCTAGGTCCAAGTGTTGGAGTTCTTCAAAAAATTGACATAACCCTATTTCAAAGTCCTTACCTTAGGTCTTGCCCTTGAAGAATTTCGAATTCATGTAAGAAACCCCCAAAATGCTTACCACTTTCAAAATAAATCCTAAGTCATTTTCTTTATTCCTTTTCGAGCGTTACTTTTTTAAAAATCACTTAGGTCCGTTAAAGAGCACATGCATTTTTTTTTAATACGCGGGGGTTATGTTTTTCCTCAGTCTATAAACCCGGTGGTATAAATTACATTTTCCTATGTTTTAAGTTCATTCCAACTGAGAATCTTCAACGAAGATCTAACAACGGTCGCATGTTCGCATGGAATCTTTGAAGCCTATGCGAACATGCGAAATGGCCGTTGATCTTATAACAAAAGCCAGATGTGGAGATCAATGGGACCACTTACAAGTATCTTACAACTGGTGGCTTTCTATTTGTTGAGATCAGTGGGGCCGGTGACAGAAGAATCTCCAAGGTTTTAAAATAGTAAAGGGAAGATCGGATGGCCGTTGTATAATCGCATGGAATCTTTGAAGCCTATGCGATTATGCGACAGGCCGTTGATCTTGCGTTGAATCAAGTGTGATTCTCCAGAAATATCTTTTGACAGATGTGCATAAATGAAGTCTTATCATTGGTTAGTTTCAGCAAACACCGGTGCTTGAAAAGAGAGAAAGTACCTGACATTCTGCCAGGTGTCGCAAACATGGAGTTTCTTTATTGACGAAGGCAGGGTGGGACCAGCAGTTTAAAAGAAGACAGTGATGATTAGTGGTAATGGGTTTTCGCATGTTCGCATGAGCTTCTTTTAAGCTATGCGATCATGCGAAAAGCATTTCATGTTAACAAAGGAAAGTTACAAGAGACTGCCAGGAATAGAAAGGTAGTGTGACGGTTAGTCGCATGTTCGCGTGAGTGTTTTTTAAGCCATGCGATCATGCGATAAGTCATTGGATCATCTGCTAATGAGGATCAATGGTTCTCGTTCAAACTGAAGGTAAAATGGTGCGAAGTAAGGTTTCCCGTTGAAGAAGTGACAGTTCGCTCCTCTGGAGGAGTAATTGTTTCAATCGTGCTGAATTAATTGTTGATAGGACTACTTTAAGTGGCTCATATATCAAAATTTTGCACACTTTCAGAAGCACAAAGAGATCAAAGTTTACAGAGATTCACGCGTGAAGATTTCTGAGGATTGGTTGTTTTTCCCAGGTGGCTTTTGAGTGAAAAGGTTGGTAAAATTCTTGTATGATTTGCTTCCTTATTGAAAGGATTACAGTTCTGTGTTTAGTCTATCGTGCAAGAATTTCTATTAAAATAAACTTTAAAATGGCCCCAAGGAAAGAATTGTCGGGTAAAGTAGAGTATAGTGAAAGAGGTTTGCACGAGGATTTATTGCAGTTACTTCCTGGCTCTTCCACTACCCCGGTGAAGAGTAAGAGTCTGATTCCTAAAGACCCTAGGGTAAAAATAGTAGAAGGTTTATATGATATGGCAAGTTTTATTAGAGAAGCCAAGATTGGTACTATCAACGCAAGAGGTGACTCTGATACCATAGGACTGGAATTGTTCAAGGTAGGTTTTAGTCAGAGAAATGCCCCTCATCCTGCAAGCAATATATGGCAATCTGACTTAGGAAAACTTGTCATGCCTGGTGTCTTTCTAGATGTAGATTTGATGACCCAGGTTGCAAAAAATTATGATCCAATCACTAGAGAAATTAGGGATGCAAAGGGGGTGTTATTGTTTAAGATTTCAGCTGAAGAAATCAGGAAGGTGTTCAGATTGAGTGAACCGTCAGAAAGTTTGGAAAGCATTAACTTTGAAGAATTAAGGCAAGTTTACAATGCACAAAGGAACTATTATAGAGGCAAGTTGTTGAAGGATTTTTGCACAAAAATTGGGAAAATGGTTGTTGTGGGGCAGAACACTCCGGAGCCTTTTAAAATAGAATATTTTGATCTTAGAGCTAGGGGTGCATATTGGTCATTGTGTCAAGTTTTTGGAGAGGATGTTAGTGACAGGATGCCAATACACTTGATGTGCATGATGATCCAAATTTTACATGCACATGTGTCTATCACTTTTGATTTTGCTCCTTTCATTGCTGAATTAATCCATAATGGATTAGTAAAGATTCAAAAGAATGAAAGTGATAGACCCTTTGGCTGGTACTCTTTTATGATGTACATGTTTCTGTTCAAAGGAGCAAGCTATTTTGAACAAGAAATGGAATTGGTGAGAAAGAAGGATGGTGAAGACATGCCAGTCCAATTATGGAGCCTCACAATGACCTGGGATAAAAAGGATCATAGTTTTATCAATTTTGATAAACATTTTGTAGCTAGACTCAGGAAGCTGTTTGTTTTAGATAACCCAAGAATCCCAACAATGTTAGCACAACTTGTTAGGCCAAACCAGTTTGCCAAGAATTTGAACATCGTCCACAATTGGGGAGATGTTATTTTCTACAATGTATCAACTGTTATCAAATTGTATGGTTTCAGGGGGACCCCTTTTGTACTGCCCTATCAAGTACCCCTTAGGATTGGAATTGTAGAGTTTTTGAGGCAATTGGGTGATATTGAGGAGTGTGCCCTCACTGGGAAAGGCAAGGGAACTTTATTCCCAAATGTTACCATTACCCATCAATTCATAATTACCAAGGGTGGATGGGTCTACATGGATAAAATTTTGGCCCCGTACCATATGGCTACTGCAGTTGCCAGAACAGCAGATCCAAAAGGGTTTTATAATGAAATGTTTAAAAAGAGAGCCAAGTGTGCCATGATCAACCACATTTTTAATTTCCCTGAAGACATCATCAGGAATGTAGCTAAAATACAGGAACAAGAGGTCATGAAAGAAAAATGGTTGGTATACAAGAAAACACTAGATTTTATCCAGCAATTTGATTCAGGATGGGATCCCCTGAAAAGCATAACTCCAATGGGGAAGAAAATAGACACTCTCATGAATTGTTTTTAGGGTGTTTTCCAGACTTTAAATGAGAAGAAGGAAAAAGTGATGAAGGATGATCCAGAAAAGGCTAGACAATTGTTGAGTAAGCCTGTGTTTGCAAAAGGATTACCCTCAGGGAGATATGTGGTACAAAAGGAGACTGGTTACAATGTGGTGATACCAGAATAGAGCCAGCAAAAGTAGATGGATAAAAGGGATATCCCATCAACCTCACAACAGGTTGGAAAACAAAAGGAAATTGTGGAGATCCCCGATTCTCCTCCTCAGATTGCTGAAGATATTATTGATTCTCCACCCCCATCAAAAAGGAAAAGGTTGGAAGAGAGACCTATTCATGTGGAAGAGTACTCCCCATCACAGTCTCCTATAAGAATTTTTGATGACCAAGAGATTGCAGAACAAGTGCAGCAAGTAGATGCTCTAGGTCAGATCTTTATGACTTATGAAGAAATAAATGAGGGAGCGCCAGAGCTACCAGAAGAACCTAAGTTGGATCTAACAGTAGGGGACTTAGCAGGCACTGAATTGGACCCTGTAATCAAGCAAGCTTGTGAAGAGTTTTTGGTTGATGACACTTTTGTTAAAACTAGGGCCTTTATGCAATTTCTTTGGAAATTAAACATCAAGCAATTTCAAGAAATCTGTGAGAAGAGACATGAAGTGAATCCAGATAAGGATTTACAAGTTATAGAGGAAGAAGTGAAAATAGAGATGACTGCAAAGTTCAAACAAATCACTCCAGAACAGGGAAGAGATATGGTAAAGATGTCAGGAGTACTGATCCTCCCAGAATGGGATATAGCTGATGCAGTAGTGTTTGATGCAGTTAGAAAGCAAACCACTCCTCTCCATAGGACTCTAGAAGAAGCAGAACAAGCTGTTAAAGGAGTCACTTTCAGTGATAATCATCAAGCATTGGTGATGTGGTCTTTGAGGAAGAATGAAAGTGATAAAGGAAAGCAAATTGTCAAAGATGACCTCTCAGGGAGTTTAATTGTAAGAAGAGTTACTGATACATCTTTGGTGGAGGCATCAGGTATGGTAATGGCCATGGCACAATTAACAGCAAAGGTGGCAGAAAAGGAAGCTAGAGAGAAAGATGAACTCACTACAAAACTGGAAATAGTCTTGAAGGTTTATGGTGAGATGAAACAGGGGATTCTTGAGAGAGATATTCTGATTGCAGATTTAAGAAAGAAATTGGGAGAACAAGGCCCAATACAGTTATCAGAACAAATTCAGATAGCTTCCTCCTCTGTAGGGCCTTCCTCATCAAGCCCCATTATTGAACTTCCCCCTTCCCCTTCTCCTCCTTCCATGGATGAAGAAGATGTTGATCAAAGGGTAAAAAATAAGTTAGCTGGTAAGATAAGAGGTGTTGTGTCACATTTTGTTGCCAAGGTGAGACCTAAAGAAGTATACAAATCTGCAAAACAATTGGCAGATGTCTTAGTGACCTTTCAGAAAGAGGTGGCAACTACGGACAAAATTTTGGAAAGATGGACTGCAAGGAAAGACACTCTGAGGTCATGGTTTGATCAAAATAAGGATCAGTGTGTTGTAAATATTGAGCTTGCGAGTACTTACAGGGTTATCAAAGATCTTTTTGATTTTGAGGTAAACAGGGAGAGTATAAAGAGAAGGTCAGAAGTCTTAAGAACAAGATATTTCCAGGATGATTTCCAAATTGTCCCTGGTCTTATCAAGGCAGATGGGGTAATCAAGGATAAAGGACAATGGATGGAGCAAATAGATAGACGAGTGCTAACTAAAATAAATGACATTCTTGGTACAGATGATAATGCCCCATTTGTGCATTTTATTGAACTCCTCCAGGATGCTAGGTTACATTTTGCTAATGTGAGAATAGAGGTTCATCAGTTGGTTGCTGAGTGGGAAAAGTTGTCCCCAAAGAAAGACGAGGTCCTTGCCTTTCATTGGCCAAGTGAAGAAACCTACACGACTTGGGAATCCACGTATCTATCAGGAGATTTAGAAGAAAGGGAAATCAGTTGAAGAGGTGGCAGGTGTTAGTATCCCAAACTTTTGAAAGTCAAGGTAAAAGGGACAAAAATGTTAAACAAATTGTCACAGACACGAATGTGACACCTGGCCAAATAGAGTTGCAGATGGCATCTGATCCAGAAAATGAGGGAGAGCAAGTTTCAAACAAAGAATGATGTAAATTAGCCGGATGGTGGTCATCATTCACACAATAAATTTAGCAACTGCTCTGAAATATCTTTAGACAAAGATGCCACCTGCGGGACTGTTGGAAATAGATATTTGTAATCTGTTGTTGCAAACAACTTTCTCGATTTGTAATCTTGTTTTTAATGCAAGATCTTTTAACAGCCATCCAAAGCTTGTTGCATCCTTTTGAGGATTCCAAGATGGCTGATTGGTATAAGTAGTAGGGCCTTGTTCATTTTAAAAGGAGGTTGAGAAATATACTGTAGAGGCTGAACGCCATTGTTGAAATCTTAGAATATTTTATCAGATTTTGAAGTGTATTAATGCAGTGAGGTTTTATTGGAATATAAAAAGAATTCCCTTGCATGATTTCAATTGTCTTCTTGTTTGAATTATATGGCTTTTGTGTATTGAATCTATAAGGTAGTTTTGATATACCATTTACAAGGTATCTGTGATTTTAATCTCTAGCTCCTTTCAAGGAAAGGGTAATGTCTTTAGGTTAATTTCTGAGAGCTTAGGAATTTAGCAAGAATTTGATGATCAAACGTGTTTAAGAGAGAATGAATTGTAAGGCACTTTATTTGGGATTTATTTGTGTTTCATTTAGAAGATTTCTGTAGGTATACATTTCATTGTTTGACTCTATAACCCGAAGATAAGGCACTGGTCTATCCTCGATTTGCAGAGATCTCACCCTCAACAATTTCGAAATAATAATTTACTTTCGTGTATATTTTGAGTGACTGAGAAGATAAATTTTATATCGAGAATATAAACTATTGTTGTGATCCTTTCAAGAAGTAGATCTAAAAGGGGTTAACTTGCCTGAGTTTCAAAGCTCGAAAAGAAGGAGTTTATCCTTGTCACACTTGCCATTTTCTACAAATAAACGTCTGCTTGCATTAATATATCATCATGGAGCATTAAGTCTGAATATAGGTACACCAACCTGGGTCTGTGGAGCCCGAAGTAGAAGAAGGACGTGGTCCTTATCAATTAGCCTTTTCCCTGTGAGAATCCAGAGTTGAGAACCCGTGAGTCAATTTTGAAAACTGTATTGGCAATTCTACATGAAAAAGATCTAACAGGTTAAATATGTAACAGTAAATGACCTGCCTTAATACAACTTCAATTGCAGATTATGGATCAATATTTAGTCCATACAAATCCTTATGATCAATATTTCACTTCAGATTCAATACTATATCAACTTACTATCCATTGGTAATTGCTCTCTATAGCTCGATAATTGTTCTGCAGGTCGGTTCTTACTTAACCAGTATGATCAGAATACATGAAAACCTTGTTCACGTGATTATTCCTATAATTTCTTCTTCTTCTAGCCTCTTTCATAAAGAAATTATGTTCTCTTATATAGACGAGTAAATCATTTTCTTCTCCACCATCAGATTTTGCCGCTTAACCGCATTCATAGATTTTGTTGCTTCAAACTTTCTCAATACTTGTGTCAATAACACATTTCAATCTTTTTGATTAGATCTTCCCTAAATTTTGTCAGTCATTGATCTGTGTAACAAACATTATCTGTTACTCCAATGTTATACTCTTTCCAACTCATCAATCTTATCGGCTAAACTAATCATTTAATTCATTCTGTTCTGCTCGGTTAACAAAGAAATGCATTGGTGAACACTGCTCGGTTAATACTGCGATCAGTATACACTACACTCCGTCGGTGTATACTAGAAATGCTTCATTTACTGACAACACTGCTTTGTGTCTTTCAACTCTATACTTCATTATAGATGAATGCAACATAATAAAGTCAATATCATCAAGTCATAGACTCATCAACAAGTTACTCAATGTATTCCTTATCCTCATCTATCATGTACATCTCTCCTCATGTAGATTTCTCTGTTCTTCATCTCTTTCACCTTTCTTCAGATGTCTCGATATAGTAACTTACAAGATAAGTGGTTTCAAGCTAGTTGACATCAATGACAACATAATACTGATTTAATCATATTACATATCTAATCAGCAACTCCTTAGTGATCTTTAGTCATAGATTCTTCAATCAGATTCCAAATCAGTTGTAGTTCAACAATCTCTCCCTTTGGCATTGATGGCAACTCAAGTAATATGAAATGTACCATACACATACCAAACATATATTCTACAACTTTGTGAACAAATATTTTAAGTCAAATAGACTTAATATATCACTACGTTATTAAACCAACATTAAATAATACAGCTTTACCATTCTGTAGTTGTGATCTTTTCAGTTCTCATGTTCCTGCTTCTGTTCTCTGTAACTGATCTTCAATATTCTATCTTATTCAGATTGTCTCTCCCTTAGATAATCCTAATTGGTGCTTGTTCCATTTCATATTCATATTGTTTATCTCTCCCTTTGACAGCAATGCCAAAGAAACAAATAAACAAACAATTATGTCTACCTCTGTATCTCTAAATACTGATATTCCAATCGGTTCAAGTTCTCAAACTTAATCACAACCTTGAACATGATTCAAAGTGTGAATTATGCTACATCAACATCAGTGATCTTCTAATAAAATTAGGTTGATGCAATAACTAGATCACCTTAGTGACCGATAGACAGGGGACGGACCCCAAGTCTAGTCCTCAAGTATTCAAATGTGTCCTTCGGTAGGGGTTTTGTGAAAATATCTGCAAGTTGTTCTTTAGATGTGACAAATTCTAACTTCACTTGCTTCTCTTTCACTTGTTCTCTTAAGTAATGATACTTAATAGATATATGCTTTGTCTTAGAGTGCATCATAGGATTCTTTGAAATATTAATAGCACTAGTGTTGTCACAATATATAATCACCAGGTCAGTGATTACCTCATTCATTCCTTCCAAAACTTGTTTGATATATGCAATGTTTGAATAGTTGGTAGCAAAAACAACATATTCTACTTCGGCTATAGACTGAGAAATACAAGCCTACTTTTTACTTGTCCAGGTTACAAGTCTTTCACCAAAGAAAAATGCTCCTCCGGTGGTGCTTTTTCTATCATCCACATTTCCAGCCCAATCAACATCGGTGTAAACTTTCAGTTCAAACTTCCCTTCTTTAGGATACAATAATCCATAATTTTCTATTTTCTTCAAGTATCTTAAGATCCTTTTTGTAGCTATCATGTGTGATTCTCTAGGATTAGCAAAAAATCTTGCAACAATTCCCACAGCATGTGCTATATCTGGTTTACTATGAACTATGTACATTAACTTACCAATCATGGATCGGTAGAGTGTCTAGTTTACCTCTGTAGTTTCATCCTCCTTTGTTAGTTTGCATCTAGTAGCCATCGGTGTTCCCACAGGTTTAGCATCTTTCATGCCAAATGTCTTCAGTACTTCCTTTATGTATTTAGATTGTGTGATGAATATCCCATCACTCTGCTAAATCACTTGTAGTCCAAGAAAGAACTTAATCTTTCCGAACATAGACATTTCAAATTATGTTTGCATTTCATGAGAAAATGCCTTGCAGAAAAGATCTGAGCCTCCAAAGATAATATCATCAACAAATATTTTAGCAATGATAATAGTATCATCAGTATCACCTTTCACATACAGATTGTTGTTTTCACTTGTTCTAACAAATCCAATACTTAACAAGTAAGTATTTAGTCTTTCATACCATGCTCTTGGTGCTTGGTTCAAACCATATAAAGCTTTATGTAATCTACATATCATGTCTTTATTACCGGGATCAACAAATCCTTCAGGTTGTTCAATGTAGACCTCTTCTTCAAGTATACCATTCAAAAATGCTGACTTCACATCCATTTGATAGACTTTGAATTTCTTATGTGTAGCCTATGCAAGTAGCATTCTAACTCCTTCTAATCTAGCAACAGGCGCAAATGTTTCACCATAGTCAATGCCTTCTTCCTATGCATATCCCTTGCATACCAATCTAGCTTTATTTCTTGTGACTTCACCATTTTCATTCAATTTATTCCTGTATATCCACTTAGTACCGATAACATTCTTATCTTTTGGTCAGGGTACTAAGGACCAGGTTTTGTTTTTCTCTATTTTCTCTATTTCCTCCTTCATTGCATTAACCCATTCTTCATTCTCTAATGCAACTTTCACAGTTTTAGGTTCAAATTCACAAATTAAACATGTACCTTGTCTTGTTTTGCTTCTAGTTTGCATTCCAACATGTCTGTCTCCAATGATTTGTGTTTTAAGATTATGTCTTCTGACAAAACTAGCCGAGACTTGATTTCTCCTTTCTTGCTCATTCTGCTCAGAGTCATTTCCTTGCTCGGTAGCTCCATCTCGTTCCTCGGTTTGTGTTGCCGGTTGTCCTGCATTGTTTCCCTACTAACTAGTTGACATAGTTTGTAGTGTCAGTAGATACTCTGGATGTTCAATGTAAGTGAATCTACTATAGTCTTCTAGTTCCTTTGTACTTTCCTCTATGTACTTGTCATCAAACTCATCAACATGAAAATTAGTACTTTCAACTATGTTATTTGTAACCTTATTCAAATATTTATATTCTTTACTTGTAGTGGAATATCCCATAAATATCCCTTCATCTCTTGTAGAATCAAAATTTCCATTTCTCTCATCTTTCAAAATAAAGCATTTTGACGTAGGGCAGGGTAGAATCAAGCAGAATTGACTCCACTTGAATCAACAACAAGCCCTTCTCAGAGTTACACAATGGAAGCAATATAAAATAACATTAAAGAAATGAATTCACAATGGATATGAGGCAATCAACTAGCAGCAACAATAGAGAATTATATTATTTCTTTCAACATGCCCGGCTATGAGGCCTTCTGGGTTTCGGCCTTATACAATGAGAATTATGAAATCAGAATCACAGCTTGCATTCTATATTTGTCTCCAATGATATATCTTGATAATACTTCCTAAATCTCTCTCATTATTTCTTCTTAATGCCCTACTACATCAATCTAGACTCTTTATATAGCCAGCTAAGCCACAAGTCGGCCAGTCAGGCATTTAATTACAATATAGGTCCAGTCTCAAGATTTAAACCAAAACTAATACTAGAATGAATATAAATTGATGTGCCTTTGGATTTAGGTCCTCAAATGACCCAAGAAAATTTTTTTAAGGTCACTAGGTCCCATTTGATCACACGGAACATCGTAAGAAGAAACACCACACATTTCACCCGAAAACTGGCAGAAAATAGGTCCCGGGGCAAAATGGGCATAAATTTTTACTCATAATGAATTGGGGCTTGTGCACTTGGGAAATGATAGAACTTTAGGTCCTCTAAAATTTTTAAGATTGTAAAGGATGATTCCTTATGGATCAAGGTCACCAACATGAACAATCAGCACCAAAACTACAGGAAAATGCTACTCCGACAACAAGGAAAATAGCTGTAACTTTGAAATAGTCCATCCAAACTTTATGTGCTCATAGGAGAAGGTTCCCAAATAGGTCCTTAGCATAATTTAAGATTCACACACCATGAAACTAAAAAATACAACAATTATAAGGAAAACAATAGTAAACAAGTACAAAAATTAGGAAATGTTTTTGGTTGATGCAAGATTGCTCAAAGACCCAAGATGCTCCTGCATCAGACACCTGGGGTAAGTAAAGAACTAATGTCCACATCAGGCACTACTCATATTCTAACCTGAATCTTAAAAATCCAACTTAGCTTGTGTAATCCATGAACTATCTTCAATTGGCTTGTCTTTCCACTGAACTAGATATTCCATGTAGTCTTTTCCTCTTGTATTTTTGCTCACTCTTTTATTCAAGATCTTCTCAATGATGTCTCTATTCTTCTTTGGATAATCTAGATCATCATCTATCTCATCATTCAATTCAAAGTACTCAAAGATATTAGTAATGTTGAATATGAGTGATATATCCATGTCCTCTGGTAATTCCACTTCATAAGCATTTCCATTGTCAAACTTCTTCAGAATCTTACAAGGTCCAAACTTCTTTATTTTCAGCTTGTTGTAGGTACCAACTAGAAATCTATTCTTCTTCAAATGAATCATAACCTCATCTCCAACTTCAAAATATTTATGTCTTCTTCTCTTATCTTCTCTCTGTTTATATTTCAGATTACTGTCCTCCAAATTCTTTTTAACTTCATCATGCAAAGTTCTCATGTATTCTGCAAAATGATCAGCTTCAGCACTTCTTCTTGTCTCAGTAGGTAAATCTCTCAGCTCTATGGTTCCCTTAGGATGAAATCTAGTAACAATCTCAAATGGTGTCCTCTTAGTACTTCTATTCATAGAATTATTATATGCAAACTCCGCTTGTGCCAAAATCAAATCCCAATTAGCAGGCTTATCTCCAACTAAACATCTTAACAAGTTTCCCAAACTTCTATTCACAACTTCAGTCTATCCATCTATCTAAGGGTGAAATATAGAACTGAACTTCAAATTAGTATTCATCTTCTTCCAAAGTGTTCTCCAAAAGTAACCATTAAACTTAGTATCTCTATCTGAAACAATAGATTTAGGCAAACCATGCAATCTTACCACTTCCTTGAAGAATAATTCAGCTACATGTAATGCATCAGATGTCTTCTTACAAGGTATGAAATGAGCCATCTTTGAAAATCTATCAACCACTACCAAAATAAAATCATTACCTCTTTGAGTTCTAGGTAATCCAAGAACAAAGTCCATACTCACATCTTCCCAAGGTCTATCAGGTATAGGAAAAGGTGTATACAATCCCACATTCTGACTAGTTCCTTTTGCTATTTGGCAAATTCTACAACCTCTAACCATTCTCTGTACATCTCTATAAATTTGTGGCCAAAAGTATCTCTCTAAAATCTGATTCACAGTCTTATCAATCCCAAAATGTCTAGCAAGTCCACCACTATGTTTCTCCTTCATTATTTTCTCTCACATAGATTCTCTAGGTATGCACAACTGAACTCCTGTAAACAACATGTCTTCTTGAATGAAATAATCAGTCCACTTGTCACTCATTGTGTGTTCCTTACAAGCTTTCCAAGGTTCTGCAAAATCAATGTCCATTTCATATAGAGACTTCAAATCATCAAAACCAAGTACCTCAACTCTCATCTCTATCAGCAAACTTCTTCTTCAGCTCAAGGCATCATAAACCTTATTTGACTATCCACTTTTATGCTTCAATGAAAAGGAAAAATTTTGCAAGAACTCAACCCACTTCATATGTCTTTGATTCAACTTATTCTAACTTCCCAAATACTACAAAGCTTTATGGTCAATATACAACACAAAATATTTAGGCATCAAATAATGTCTCCACTTCTTCAAAGCTTGAACAATAGCATAGAATTCTTTGTCATAAACTGAATATTTTCTCTTAGCATCATTCAAATTTTCACTAAAGAAAGCTATAGGTTTTCCTTCTTGACTCAAAATAGATCCAATTGCACTTCCACTAGCATCACATTCAACTTGAAAAACTTTACTAAAATCAGGCAAAGCAAGTGTAGGCAACTCTGTAATTATTTATTTCAATGTTTCAAAACTCTTTTGTGCTCCATGTGTCCATTTGAAATCCTTTTTATCTCCTCTCATAGTTTCAGTCATAGCATTACAAATAGAATTGAAATTTTTGATAAACTTCCTATAAAAACTAGCCAATCCATGAAATGATCTTACCTCCCCAACATTCTATGGTGTAGGCCAATCAAGTATAGCTCTCACTTTCTCAAGATCCATCTTCAATCCATCAGCTGAAATTACAAAACCAAGGTACACAATCTCCTCTTTCATAAATGAACATTTCTTCACATTAATCAACAAATTTTCTTCCTTCAATCTCTGCAATACTTGTTTGATATGTTCAAGATGTTCTTCCTTACTCTTACTAAATATCAAAATGTCATCAAGATATACAATGACAAACTTACCCAAGAATCTTTTCAAAACTTCATTCATCAGCCTTATGAAAGTACTGTTGCCCAAAATTTCATATCTATTCAATTTTGGTCATAGGCTGAATTTAATCCAGGATCTCCATTTTAACCCTACCGAGCACCTCAAAAATTTTCATGGCCTTCTACCTTTTCTTCTAGCCTCTGCAACCATCTAACTCTTTGGTCTGCAAGTTTAAATTTGAAAAAAATAGCCGTTGGCCCCAAAAAAACCCTAGGAACCCTTGGCCACGTTATAATTCCCCATTACCTTTTTGGGCCACTCAAGTCCCTTTAAATGCATGTTCCTTTTAAAAGTGACCCCTTTATGTGTTATACCATTAGGTCATCAGGCGAGGTCCCTTTTAATTATTTTCTACAAAGCCTAAGTTTTCCTGGTAATATTTCCAAAAGCTAACCTTGTAAAACTTGTGACTGTCATTAAATCTCAAGACTCTGGGTTGTCAAACTTTCTGACATGTGATTTAGCAATAGGGTGACACCTATTTGGGCGGGCCCATTCCTCATTCTCTGCAGCGGTTAAGTTTAGGCATGATCGACAATTTTTGCTATACCACTAAGGAGATGTGCTCGAAGGTTAACATTGCAATGTAACGACGGCCATTGATCTCCATTCCAATGCAGTGCTTCATTCTATCAGTGGGTCCACTGCCATGTAATCTGAGGTGTCTAAATCTTATTGGTTAGTGGGCTGTGATGTGGAATTCTATTAGTGGGCCCAGTGGGCTGTCTCTCCTTTAAGATCTAACGACTGTTGTATGATCGCATGGAATATTCCAAGCCCATGCGATCATACACCAGCTGCTGATTTTACCTTTTTCCAGGGCTCTGTCAGGTGGGTCCTCGGGTTTTGACATGCTTGAATTCTATTGGTTGGCTAGATGATAGCTGGGATTTGTTAGTGGGCCCACGGTCTTTTGCTTATGTGGCATGTTAAAACTCATGTGAGATTGATGATCATCATTATGCCATTGAAGCAAGATGCATGAACTTTAAGGGGGTGGTATAATGACAATCATCCAATGAAGATTGATGTCATGGGTTCATGTTGCTAGAAGGCGCTAACGCGCTTGTTTCTGATTGGTCGATGGGTGGAACAGTTGGCACTTTTCGTGGGTCTAATTGTCAGAGGATTTGCAAAGTTGACGAAGATCTATGGTCATCACATGATCTGATGGAATATTCCAACCCCATCAGATCATGCGACTACCATTCGATGTAGATTCAAAGTTTCTTCTACTTGTTGAGGTGCCAGTCTAATGTGGTCACTTCTCATTGGTTCCGACTGATGAGTTGGTGCTTGACTTTTCAAAGGGTCTCCCAATTGTTACAAGGTTGATCTAAGCCATTTGATCTGTCAGGAAGGTGTGATATTGATGACTATGTTTTAAAATTTGGTCAGGTAGCCATTGTTTTCAAAATTTAAATATTTCTTGCTTGTTCATTGCGATTGGTTGATTGTGTGGCTTCGGGGAGCTCAGAATTGATGGTTTCAAGATGGTTGCAATTGGGGGAATGTTGAGAAAGATCTAGTGGCTGTCTCCTATGATTTCTTAGGGTACCATGTTGATATTCTTGCACCAAAGAAATATTAAGGTGGCACCACCTATGGCCTCCTGTACTTTGAAATACATATCTGTAAGGATCAGATTTGAGCATTCATGATAGACTCAATTTAGCAGAGACAAGATCATGGTTTGGCATGAGCTTTTCAACTTGCAGAGGTGGACATGCAAAATATCTGATCAGCCAGGATATTTTCAAAGACACATTTATGATTAGAATTGACAGGGTTAGGGTTTGATTATTATATGACAATTTATGTAACCCTAATTAGGTTTTTCTCCTACCTACATGCAAAAGGGAGATATATATAATGTTTTTTGAGAGCTTTTAGAGCTTAGAGTTGGAAATTGTAAAAGAGAATTTTCTCTCTGAGTTATCCGTGGCATTCTTTCTACCCTCTAACTTTCTGCAGTTTGTAACTTTCATTGGAACTTTAGATATTGCAAAGGTATTTTGTGACATTCTTTCTGTCCCTATGCCTTCTTGTCTAAATTTTCTCTTATTGAGTTTAGTATAAGCATGTTTTCAGTGATATCTTAGGGTTCCTGATCCCTCTTTCTTTCTGTAATTCTTGTGTATTCTTGTGGATGCTTTGATTGGAATGATCTTGTGGGTATTCTTCAACCCCCTAACAGTCTATCTCATTCCTATACCTAGTTGTAGAAGTGAATGTTTGTTTGCAGACCCTTCTATGAAGTATTGATGCAAGCCTATTCAGTAAGTTGTGATCTCCTAGACCTAAGTTCATGCACTGACTTCATCCTCCATACTGCAATTCATACCATATTTTTGGTGTATCACCTAGTAGGATAATTTTCTTTCAGTCATTTCCCTTTCAAGCATTCCTTCTATCCCTTTTCCCCTCAAAGAATTTACTTTCCTATCAAAGAAGCAAATTAAGGTGATTATCCAAGAGGAACCAGCCTAGAACCTAGAGGTCTCATCTCAGTTAGCATAGGTCCCACAACTTGGAGATGATTCCCATGTTAGACTAGGTTATCAAGACCAAGAGAGCTTGAAACAAGGGTGAAAAATTAGTGTATAAAAATTCTAGCATGCCCGGTGGGATAGCAAAAGAGGTTCATTGTGAAAGATTATGCTATCTCTGATATACTAATTGCATAATACAGACTTCTAGAAGTTTTTTTTGTCAAGTATATCTGGTGACTCCACTGATTTCATAGATCTAGGCTAAACTTAGTGAAAGTTTATGAGAAAGATCGAGACTAGAAGCTCAAAGCCTACTGAATTTTTAGAGTTTCCCTTAAAAAGACGCTACAAAGGTAGATCAACTCAAAGAACATCTCCTACAAGGAGAGTACAGTCTACACCTCTTGATACTTCAAAAAGGAGACCTTTGCCCTTTCATCTCAAAAGAAGAGGGAGATCTCTAACCAGAGATCTAGAAGAAGATTCAAATCTAGCATCAAATCCAACTCACACAGTTGCTATGCATCAAATTTCAGTTCCTACAATGGCCAGACAGTTTTCTTTTGCACCTTTCAACTAGGGGAGTCCATTCAACTTTGCTCAACATCATGATGTGCCCTTGGTGGCATTAAAGAGTCTACCTGATTTCACAGGTGAAGGACAAACTACTGCTTTTGAGCATATAAGAGATGTGACCACTATCTGCAACATACACAATATAACTCAAGAAGATGTGGCCACCAAGCTATTAGAAGTCTCTCTCAAAGGTAAGGCTCTTGAATGGTTTAGAACCTTAACTATTGGCTCCATTACTTCATGGGATGAATTAGGAGATGCATTAAGTAAACATTTTGAAGATAAATCAAACAACTTATCATTGGTTGAGCAATTGACAACCATTAAAAGAGACCCTCAAGAACAACTGACAAATTATAACAATAGATTTCTCAAGACATGGAATAGAATTCTAGTCTCGGTGAGGCCATCAGCTAACCATGCTTTCTTATACTTCTTGCAAAGTTTGAATGGTCAGATCTCTGTCATGATCCAATCTATGGGTGGTACCTCTTTACCCCAAGCTTTTGATACAGCTGTCAAAGCTGAAAATTGTTTAATCCAAGCAAGTATGATAACTAGAAGGCCACCCATGCCCATCTTTCCTAGCCTTCAGCCCATTGCACCTGTGCAAGTACCCCCATTTACCCCTATTCCCACCATATTATCACCTCAAGCCAGTACTAGCAGTTAGGAGCTAAAAACAAGTTTCTCTCAAGAGATGCAAGAGATCAAGAATAGTCAACAAACTAGTCAGCAAGAAATGACAAATTTGCTGCGGACTTTGACTAAAGAGGTCACAAACCTAAAGAAGCAAGGGTAAGGAATCAAACCACCCTTTCAGCCACAAGGCCAAAGTCCTAATCAACAATATCAAAATCAAGGATAGTTGCATCAACCAAATAGGCCACCATACCCAGGAGGTTATCAAGGACAAAGACAAAATTTTAATCAAAGACCATTCCAACCATACAACCCTGCACCTCTCAATTCTATGAATCCAGTTAGGGACATGGTTCCTAGTCAAAATAATATGGCTATGGACAATGAATGGTGTTTCTCTTGCAATCAGCCTCATAATCAGGCTACATGTTCAAATGGATGGATGAACCAAGCTCTGATGGTTCAAAATGCCTCACAAGCTCAATCAGAGGCTTCTTCCAGTGGATCAGTTCCTCAACAAGAACCACAAGATAATGAGACTACTCTTTTCAATTGGGAGCAACAAAACTTCAATGGAGTCATTAGTGAACCTTCCATTGCTGCCAACACAAGGTCAAAGAGAAGAGTTCAAGACATGGAGCGAGTAGACTCTAGGACTAAAGCCACTACATCTATAGAGCCAATATAGCAAGCTACACCCATCACATTCAAGAAGGCTCCTGCCATTACAAGCAAAGAGGGTCATACTCTCAAGGAGGTGGAGCACATCATAGTAAAAACACTACAAAGAATACACACTATGACACCTTTCACCATTGTAGACAACATGAAGAAGGTGAACATTACCATTTCTATGTGGGACTCTTTGGCTATTCCAGGGCAACCTGAGATTTTGAAGAAAGCTATGACTGAAATGACAACTCCTCAGCTGACAAAAGAAGCTACAAAGCCAGTGTTGGTCAACACTGATCAAGAAAAAGAGGCTCCAAGTTGCAATTCCAAAGCCAGTACCATTCAAGGTAGGAACTTAAAACCGCCCCCTTTTTATGTATCTTTAATTATTGGAAAATCCTTAGTACATAATTGTATGGTAGATAGTGGAGCTACTAGTACTATAATGCCCAAAAAGGTGGCTAACCAATTAGGACTTAAATATGAACCCCTCCAAAAGAAGGTTACACAACTTGATGGATCCTCAGTTAATACTATAGGTGTGGCTAAAGATACTAGTCTAATCTGTCATGCTAGTCCTAATTTCTCTATCTTACTTGATATATATATCATAGATCTCCCTGCTTTGTTTGCCATATGTCTATCAAGGGAGTTTATAGCCAAAATAGGAGGCTACCTATCTTCTGACTGGTCCCACATGCTTTTTCACACAAGATATGGTACCAAGGTTACCATTAAATTTGAATCATTGGCATCACATCATATAGAGCCATATGTGTCCAATACCATCAATGCAAGCTGCCCTATATTTGATGACAGTGATTTCCCAACTATCAGAGAAGCAACCACTAAGACAAAAAGTATCCCTGATATTTTTCTAGATGAACTAGAATTAGAAAAGGCTTTTGAGGCCCAAGAAAATATCATTTGGAATGCTAGTTTGGGAAGTTATTTGATACAAGAAAGTGGATCCATAGAACCAAACCTTCTCAAAGAGGACAGTGATTTAGAGGATCATAGCAATCAGGTTTGGGAAATGTTTTTTGATGGAGCTAGAAGTAGACATGGTTCTAGTGGTGGTGCTATGCTAGTGTCCCCAAAAGGAGAAAGATACTATACAACTTTCAGATTCAATTTCTCCTGCACTAGCAACACTGCAGACTATGAAAGCCTTGTCAATGGACTGGAGTGGGCTAGGAAAAGAGGGATTAAGGCCTTAAAAGTTTATGGTGACAGTGAGTTAGTAGTTAGCCATGTGAGAGGGATAAGTGCAACCAAAAATAACACCTTGAAAGTATACAAACATAGAGTTTGGGATGCAATTGAAGACTTTTGTGCTTTCAATATTGTTGCTATCCCTAGAAGACTAAATCAAAATGTAGATAGATTAGCTGCTATTGGGTCTCAATATGACATTCCTAATAGTGTTTCAAAGGAGGAGACCCAACAGCATATCAAAGTGATTGTCAGACCCTCTATCCCTAACAATGATACTAATTGGCAAGTGTTTGACAATGATGAGCAAATTCTACAATTCTTGTTTGAAGAAGATGTCTTCTCAGAGCATAACCAAGATAGACTATTGCAAAATTATGGTGACCAAGTAATACAACTCAAGTCTAATAAGATGCCTAGAGGTCTTATCACCTTAGAGACTATCTTCAACAAGGATGATCAAGTTAAGAAGAATAAAGCTGGCCTGGTGGTTCAACAAGAACATTGTGTTGAATTAGAGTTGGAACCAGGTAAAAGCTTACAATTTGGAAAGGTAAACATTGATTCAAAAAAATAGGCTTATACCCAATTATTCAAAGAATTCGGTGATGTTTTTGCATGGCAATATGAAGACCTTAAAGGTTTTAATCCAACCCTTGCTCAGCACACTATTGAATTAGAGCCCAATGCCAAACCAGTAAGGCAAAAACAAAGGACTGTTAATCCCAAGCTTGAGCCACTTATGCATAAAGAAGTGCTCAAATTGATAGAAAGTGGTATCATCTACCCCATCAAACATACTAGTTGGGTTTCCAACCTTGTTCCTGTAAGGAAGAAGAATGGGGAGTTGAGGTTATGTGTTGACTTCAGGGATCTTAATAGGGCCTCTCTAAAAGACCGCCATCCATTACCCTCTATGGAACAAATCTTACAATGTGTCTCTAGATCTGAGAGATTTTCATTATTGGATAGCTATTCAGGATACAATCAAATCCTGGTCAATAAAGAGGATCAATACAAGACTGCATTTAAAACCAAGTGGGGAACCATGGCTTATCAAAAGATGCCCTTTGGTCTGTCAAATGCAGGTGCTACTTTTCAAAAGGCAATGGATATGGCCTTTAAAAGCCTCATGTACAAATTTGTACTAGTCTACTTAGATGACATAACTGTCTATTCTAAACATGCAGCAAATCATATCAGACATCTGAGGAAAATCTTTGAAAGATGTAGAGAATTTGGGATATCTCTTAATCCCAAGAAATGTGTGTTTACAGTGCATGAAGGAAGATTGCTGGGATATATAGTATCCAAGAAAGGAATTACAGTAGACCCTGAGAGAATTGCAACCATCCTAGAGCTACCATTGCCACATCATAAGAAAAGTATCCAATCTTTCATAGGAAAGATTAATTTTGTTAGGTGTTTCTTTCCTAATATTGTAGATTTATTGAAGCCTTTAACATCCATGTTAAAGAAGAGTTCAACTTTCAGTTGGACTAAAGAAGGAAAAGCCAATTTCTAGGCTATCAAAGAGGCCTTGACTGAAGCCCCTACTCTATTAAACCCAAATTCCAATAAGGATTTTATCTTTTATGCTTATGGAGGTCATGATGCTATATCTGCTATGTTGACTCAAGAAAATTCAAAAGGGTTGGAGCAGCCTATTGCTTTCTTCAACAAAGGTTTAGAAGAGTATGAACAAAGGTACTCTTTTTTAGAGAAACATGTACTTGATGTGGTGAAGATCCTTAAAAAGTTCAGATGTTTATTGACCCATAACAAGGTACACTTGAAGGTTACTCATCCAAGTGTCAAGGAATTTTTGCTTTCCAAGGACCTAAATGAGAAAAGAGCTGGTTGGATTACCAAGGTAATGGAATATGACATTGATATCCAAACCACCAAGCTGGTTAGAGGAAGGGGTCTTTGTGAACATTTGGTAGAGGATGAAACTTCAAAGAAAATAGAGCAAATAGATGCATCTTTGGTTGTGCATTCTACAAAAGAACATGTCAAGGCATCAGGTTGGTTGCCTGACATGATTCATTACTTAAAGATAGGACAATGTCCTGCAGGCCTAGATCTAGTAAAGAGAAGATATTATAGGTTACAATCTATTCCTTTTGTGCTGATAGATGAGATTCTTTTTAGAAAGGATCACAATGGTGTCCTTTTAAGATGTATTGATTCATAAAAGATAGCTGGGGTCCTATTTGAATTTCATGATGGACCTTCTAGAGGTCACTTCTCTCCTAGGACTACTGCTTTTAAAATCATGAGGGCTGGATACTATTGGCCATCTATCTTTAAGGATAGTCATGATTATGTGAGGAAATGCATCAAATGTGCTATGTTTGTAGGAAATGAAAGGATTGCAGCTCTACCCCTTCAGCCAATCAAAACAGAACAACCATTCATGAGATGGGGCATAGACTTCATTGGCATGATCAATCCTCCATCTAGTGCAGGACACAAGTGGATAATCACCGCAACTAATTATTTCACTAGATGGACAGAGGTAGTTTCCTTAAAAGAATCAAATGAGAGTGTTGTCTTAAGTTTTTATGATGATATAATTCATAGATTTGGCACTCTAGACTCCATCATATCAGGTAATGCATTGGCATTCACAGGCCTCAAAGTCTCAAAATCGGCAATCAGAAATGGCATTTATCTAAATAATAGTTCAAATTACTACCCTCAAGGCAATGGTTTGGTAGAATCAACTAATAAGAACTTGATTAGAATAATCAAGAAAACTCTACAGGACAACCAAAGAGATTGGCATACTAAGTTGAAGTCTGCCTTATGGTTAGACAGGATTACCCCAAAGAAGATCATTGGGAATTCTCCTTATGTATTAGTGTATGGTAGAGAGGCTAAGTTGTCCATTTCAACTAAATTGCTAGCTTTAGACTTGGCTACTAAATATGCCCTGCTTGAAGAAGGAGATCCCTTACAAATCAGGTATGCTCAGCTCATAGAGTTAGAGGAACTCAGAAAAAATCCATCAAAGATATGGAGTTCCATCAAGTTCAGACAAAGAAAAGTTTTGATAGAAGAGCTAGGGCTAGAAATTTCAAAGTTGGGGATGTAGTCCTCAAGTGGGATGAATTCAGATCAAAGCCTAGTAGGCATACAAAGTTTGATTCCTTTTGGGGTGGACCATTTGTTATTACAGAATGCAAGGGGCCAAATTCTTTTCAGCTATCAACTCTTGAAGGAGATACCTTGTCCATTTCAATTAATGGATTCCACCTAAAGCCTTGCTTTGAGGTCAATCCTTCCTTGTAAATATTTGTAAATATGTTTCCTATTTTTTGTCCCTGCTTTCTAGTTTAGTTTTCCTGCTTTCCAAAAAGTGCTCGTGCATAATTTTTTGAGCCAGTTCTAGGTCTCTCTCCGTCAAGAAAGTTTTATATTGCTGAGATGAATCTTATGCCCAATGGATTGCTCAAGGCCACTGGTTTCCATGTTTAGCAGGATGACATCCAGCAGAAATTGCCAAAATTTTGCCCACAATTTCATATCTATTCAATTTTGGTCATAGGCTGAATTTAATCCAGGATCTCCATTTTAACCCTGCCGAGCACCTCAAAAAATTTCATGGCCTTCTACCTTTTCTTCTGGCCTCTGCAACCATCTAACTCTCTGGTCTACAAGTTTAAATTTGAAAAAAAGTAGCCGTTGGCCCCAAAAAAACCCTAGGAACCCTTGGCCGTGTTATAATTCCCCGTTACCTTTTGGGCCACTCAAGTCCCTTTAAGTGCATGTGCCTTTTAAAAGTGACCCCTTTATGTGTTATACCATTAGGTCATCAGGTGGGGTCCCTTTTAATTATTTTCTTCAAAGCTTAAGTTTTCCTGGTAATATTTCCTGAAGCTAACCTTGTAAAACTTATGGCTATCGTTAAATCTCAAGACTTCGGGTTGTCAAACTTTTTGACATGCGATTTAGCGATAGGGTGACACCTATCTGGGTGGGCCTATTCCTCATTCTCTATGATGGTTAAGTTTAGGCATGATTGATGATTGTCGCTATACTTCTGAGGAGTTGTGCTCGAAGGTTAACATCATGATGTAACGATGACCGTCGATCTCCATTCCAATGCAACACTTCAATCTATCAATGGGTCCACTGCCACATAATCTAAGATGTCTGAATCTTATTGGTCAGTGGGCTATGATGTGCAATTCTATCAGCGGGCCCAATGGGCTATCTTTCCTTTAAGATCTAATGACTATCATATGATTGCATGGAATATTCCAAGCCCATGTGATCATACGCCAGCTGTTGATTTTACCTTTTGCCAGGGCTCTGTCAGGTGGGTCCTCGGGTTTTGACGTGCTCAAATTCTATTGGTTGGTCAGGCGACAACTAGGATTTTTTAGTGGGCCCATGGTCTTTTGCTTATGTGGCAGGTTAAAGCTTGTGCGAAATTGACAATTTTCATTATGTCATTGAAGCAAGATGCATGAACTTTAAGGGGGTGGTATAGCGACAACCGTCTGATGAAGATTGATGTCATGGGTCCATGTTGCCAGAAGGTGTTGACGTGCTTGTTTCTGATTGGTTGATGGGTGGAACAATTGGCACTTTCCATGGGTCTGGTTGTCAAAGGATTTATAAATTCGATGAAGATCTATGGTCATCGCATGATCTAATGGAATATTCCAACCCCATCAGATCATGCAACCACCGTTTGATGTAGATTCAAAGTTTCTTCTACTTGCTGAGGTGCTAGTCGTGCTAACATGGTCACTTCTCATTGGTTCTGACTGATGAGTTGGTGCTTGACCTTTCATAGGGTCTCTGAACTATTACAAGGTTGATCTAAGCCATTTGATCTGCCGGGAAGGTGTGATATCGATGACTATGTTTTAAAATTAGGTCAGCTAGCCGTTGTTTTTAAATTTTAAATATTTCTTGCTGGTTCATTGCGGTTGGTCGATTGAGTGGCTTCGGGTAGCTCTGAATTGATAGTTCCAAGATAGTTGTAGTTGGGGGAATGTTGAGAAAGATCTGGTGGCCATCTCCTATGATTTCTTAGGATACCATGTTAATATTCTCACGCCGAAGAAATATTAAGGTGGCACCACCTATGGCCTCCTGTACTTTGAAATACATATCTGTAAGGATCATATTTGAGCATTCATGATAGACTCAATTCAGTAGAGACAGGGTCATGGTTTGGCATGAGGTTTTCAACTTGTAGAGGTGGACATGCAAAATATCTGATCAGCCAGGATATTTTCAAAGACACATTTATGATTAGAATTGACAGGGTTAGGGTTTGATTATCATATGACAATTTATGTAACCCTAATTAGGTTTTTCTCCTACCTACGTGCAAAAGGGAGATGTATATAATGTTTTTTGAGAGCTTTTAGAGCTCAGAGTTGGCGATTGTAAAAGAAAATTTTCTCTCTGAGGAGTTATCCGTGGCATTCTTTCTTCCCTCTAACTTTCTGTAGTTTGTAACTTTCATTGGAACTTTAGATATTACAAAGGTATTTTGTGACATTCTTTCTGTCCCTATGTCTTCTTGTCTGAATTTTCTCTTATTGAGTTCAGTATAAGCATGTTTTCAATGATATCTTAGGGTTCCTGATCCCTCTTTCTTTCTACAATTCTTGTGCATTCCTGTGGATGCTTTGATTGGAATGATCTTGTGGGTATTCTTCAACCCCCTGATAGTCTATCTCATTCCTATACCTAGTTGCAGAAGTGAATGTTTTTTTGCAGACCCTTCTATGAAGTATTGATGCAAGCCTATTCAGTAAGTTGTGATCTCCTAGACCTAAGTTTGTGCACTGACTTCATCCTCCATACTGCAATTCATACCATATTTTTGGTGTATCACCTAGTAGGATAATTTGCTTTCAGTCATTTCCCTTTCAAGCATTCCTTCAATCCCTTTTCCCCTCAAAGAATTTACTTTCCTATCAAAGAAGCAAATTAAGGTGATTATCCAAGAGGAACTAGCCTAGAACTTAGAGGTCTCATCTCAGTTAGCATAGGTCCCACAACCTGGAGATGATTCCCATGTTATACTAGGTTATCAAGACCAAGAGATCTTGAAACAAGGGTGTAAACTTAGTGTATAACAAGTACTAGGTGCATTAGTCAAACCAAAAGGCATAACCAACCATTCATACAAACCTTCATTAGTCATAAAAGAAGTTTTCCATTCATTCCCTTCTCTGATCCTAATCTAATGATATCCACTTTTCAAATCAATCTTTGTGAAATACTTTGGTCCACTCAAACTATCCATTATGTCATCCATCCTAGGCAAAGGAAATCTGTACTTTACTGTTATCTTTTTTATAGCTCTAGAATCAGTGCACATTCTCCATTCTCCATTCTTTTTAGGTGCTAATACAGGAGGTACTACACAAGGACTCAGACTTTCCCTAATCAAACCTCTTTCAAGAAATTCTTGCACTTGTCTATTCAACTTAGTCTTTTCATCAGGTGTCAACCTATGTGGTGCTTTATTAGGAAAACTAGCTCTAGGTATCAAATCCATACAATGACTTATACTTCTCATAGGTGGTAAACCATCAAGTACATTATTAGAAATGATGTCATGAAATTCATTCAACAAAGGCTTAACCTTAGGTGCATGTTCTAACTCACCTTGTTTCTCAGTCTTTCTTGGAATTAAAGCAAAGAAAACATTATGTTCTTTCATTTCTCTTGCAAACTTTTTACCATCAATCAAACATACTCTAACTGTGGTACAATTACTTTCATCAAACTTTTCTATCAAAGGAAACAATACTTGTTTCTTTCCATCCATCCAAATAGTATATTGATTCAATCTACCATCATGCAAAGCTTTCCTATCATACTACCAAGGTCTACCCAAAAGAATATGACAACAATCCATAGGCATAATATCACACAAGACTTCATCATGATCATTCCCAAATTTGAATTTAACAAGGCATTGTTCACTTACAAGTAGTTTATGTTCCTTCTAGATCCAAGCAATATGGTAAGGCTTCAGATGTTTCAATCTCTACAACTACAATTTGTTAACCATGTCTTCGGATGCCAAATTATCAGAACTTCCACTATCAATGATTACCTTGCAACATTTATCAAGGATCTTACATCTGGTTCTGAACAAACTTTTCCTTAGAATAGGTTCCTCATCAGCTTCTTCATTCCACAATATCCTTCTTAACATCAAGTTCTCACCATGTTCAAGTTCATTAGTCATTTCCTCAACTTCTTCACAAGCCAAATTATTTCTACCATTACCTCTACTCTTCTTTCCAAAGTTAGTACATTCAAAAGCTCTATGTCCTTCTTCACCACATTTGTAACAAATACCTTTAAACCAAGATTTCTCTTCTCTTTTCCCATTATTGTTATTCCTAGAGTAACTAGTATAGCTACCTCTAGAGTAATTACCTCTTTTAGCAGGTTCATCTTTCCATCCTTTATCTTGCATTGCATTGTCAAATCTGCTGCTTTCTCCATAAGATCTTCCTCTACTTCTCTAAAATCTTCCACCTCTTCCTCTTTGTCTTTGATCATGTCCTTTTGTCAATCTTTCTTCAGCCTTCAAAGCAAATTGATATGCTTCTTCCACACTTTTTATCTTCACATAACTGATCTCATCTTGAATTGATGTCTTTAGGCCATTCAGATATCTAGCCACCTTCTCAACTTCATCATCCACATGTCCAGATCTGATATCCAATTTGTAAAATTCCTCAGTATATTCTTTCACACTCATGTCCTTTTATCTCAAATTTTGCATTTTTCTCATCAGACTAACTTGGTAGTCAGCTGGAAGAAACTTCTTCTTCATCTTTCCAAGCATCTCCATCCATGTCTTGATCCTTTCTTTTCCTCTCTTTTGTCTCTCAGTTTGCAAATGATCCCACCAAAGAGATGCATGACCTTTCAACTTTGTGACTAATATCTTGACCCTCTTATTATAAAGAGTGCCTTCATACTCAAATTATTTATCCATCTCAGAGATCCAATCCAAAAGTGTATCAGTCTCAAGTCTTCCATCATAGCAAGCAACTTCAACTGCAAGTCTAGAGTTAGCCTTAGACAAAAATCTCAAAAGTCTTTCCTCATCTTGTTTAATTTCAGGTTCAAGATTAGGTGTTGCTTCTTCTTCATCATCACTAACATCTTCAAGATGTTCTCCTCTTCTCTAGGCTATCTCTATAGCTTCAAGCCTAGTTGCAATCTGCCTCAACATATCCATGATAGCATTATCATTTCCTCTACCACGAACCATCTTGACAATCAGGTTCTAGCAAGATCGTAACCTTTTGCAAGTTATAGGTTAGATCTCAGATCCACCACCCTACAACTAATCCATTAAGGTTCTCCATGATCCAATCCATAAGAAAGAACTCACTCTGATACCACTTGATGTAGGACAGGGTAGATACAAGCAGAATCAAGCAGAATTGACTCCACTTGAATCAACAGACAAGCCCTACTCAGAGTTACACAATAGAAGAAATATAAAATCACATGAAAGCAATGAATTCACAATGGATATGAGGCAATCAACTGGTAGCAACAACAAAAAATTATATTATTTCTTTCAACATGCTCGGCTGTGAGGCCTTCCGGGTTTCGACCTTATACAATGAGAATTATGAAATCAGAATCATAGCTTGCATCCTATCTTTGTCTCCAATGATATATCTTGATAATCCTTCCTAAATCTCACTCATTATTTCCTCTTAATTCCCTACTACATCAATCTAGACTCTTTATATAGCCAGCTAAGCCACAGGTCATCCAGTCAAGCATTTAATTACAATATAGGTCCAGTCTCAAGATTTAAACCAAAACTAATGCTAGAATGAATATAAATTGATGCACCTTTGGATTTAGGTCCTCACATGACCCAAGAAAATTCCTTTAAGGTCACAAGGTACCATTTGATCACACAGAGCATCGCAAGAAGAAACACCACACATTTCACTCGAAAACTGGTAGAAAATAGGTCCCGGGGCAAAATGGGTATAACTTTTACTCATAATGAATTGGGGCTTGCTCTCTCAAGAAATGATAGTACTTTAGGTCCTCTAAAATTCCTTAAGAGAAAAAAGGCTGATTCCTTATGGATCAAGGTCACCAACATGAACAATCAGCACCAAAACTGCAGGAAAACGCTGCTCTGATGGCAAGGAAAATAGTTGTAACTTTGAAACAGTCCATCCAAACTTTATGTGCTCATAGGAAAAGGTTCTTGAGTAGGTCCTCAACATAATGTAAGCTTCACAAACCATGAAACTAACAAATACAACAATTATAAAGAAAACAACAACAAATAAGTACAGAAATCAAGAAATGTTTTTGGTTGATGCAAGATTGCTCAAAGACCCAAGATGCTCCTACATCACCTTTACTTCCAAAAATTCTGAAATAAATTATAGTAGGTTTGTGTCCAAACCACAGTTCATAAGGTGTTCGGTTAGAGTGCTTCTTTATTTATACTCGGTTAAGAACATACATAGTTGTACTGACAACTTCCCTCCAATATGTTTGAGCAACATTCTTTTGTAACATCAATGTCCTAGCACAGTCAATTATAGACCTATTCCTCCTTTCAACAATGCCATTTTGCTGAGGTGTCCTTGGTGTAGATACACATCTTTTGATTCCATGCTCATTACAAAAATTAGTAAATTCATCAGAGATAAATTCACCTCCTCTATCAAATCTTAAGTATTTTATTTCCTTTTCGGTTTCTTTTTCTACCTTAGCTTTATACCACTTAAACATTTTGAAAGCTTCAAATTTCTCTTTCAGGAACATAACAGTCATCAGTCTAGTATAGTCATCAACAAAAAGAATAAAATATCTATCACCAAAATAGCTTTATGTTCTCATAGGACCACATAGATCAGTATGAATCAACTCAAGTATCTTCTTTGTTGAATAGTCTTTGCTTTTGAAACTAGACTTAGTCATCTTACCTTTTTGACATTCATGGCACATGGCATGATCAGGTTTTGTCAAGTTAGGCAATCCTCTAACTCTTTTCTTTCTACTAATATTGATCATGTTGTCAAAATTCACATGACATAACCTTCTATGCCACAACCAGGCATCTTCATCCTTTATTAATAAACAAGAAGACTGATCCATATCAAGATAGAATAGATTACCTCTAGATTGTGTACCAATTCTGACAAGTCTTCCTCCATCATCATAGATCTTCACCTTTTTGCTCTCAAAATCTAGTTGGTGGCCTGAATTGTTCAGCTGAGCCACACTTAACCAATTATAGTTCAATCCATCTACCCAATATGCATTTTCACATTGTAGTCTGTCATTGATCATTAGTGAGCCTTTACCTCTTACCATACAAAGTGCATCATTTCCCATTCTCATAGATCCTCCATTATATTCAACAAGATGATCAAAATTCTCTACATCACCAATCATATGATGTGTATAGCCACTGTCTATGATCCATGTATCATTTTTGCTTACTTTAGAGATCAGTGTTGTCTCTTCATGTTTCTCTTCCTCCTCTGAGTCATCTTTCATAAAAACAAATACAACTTTTATATCATCATCAGAATCAGATTTAGTTTCAATATCTTTGTCTATGTAACATACCTTTTTGCCTTTTTCATCTCAGTTGTCTCTGTTGTTGTGTCGATAGCCTCTGTTGACTCTTCTCCCATAGCTTCCTTCAAATTGGTCTTTGGATCTATCATCGTCTTTCTTCTGTGGACATCTAGCAATGATGTGAATGACTTCTTTATAATTAAAGCATGCTAAAGGTAGCTTACCTCTATACCTTCCTTTTCCTTTGGGAAATCTTTTGGCCATAAGTGCTTCAAGCTCATCAAGTTCATCATCGGTATTGTCATCATTATCACAATTTTTACTATTCCTACTAGACTTTCCAATCTTCAAAGAAGACATGAAAGTGGATTCAACAGAAGGAACAACACTATTATCAAAGTTGTTTAATTCAAAGGTTGTAAGTTTACCAATCAGAGTGTCAAGAGTAAGGTTGGATGTAGCTCTTGTTTCATGAATTGCAGAAATCCTGATTGCATAAACTGGTAGCAAAGTTTACAGAATCTTGCTTATGACTATTTCATCATCAATTACTCCATCAGATTCTCTAATAGCATGTACCACCTCTTTGAGTCTATTTGAATATTGGACAATGTTCTCACCTTCTTTCATTCTCATATCATCAAATCTGCCTCTCAGACTTTCAGCTCGAGCTCTTTTGACATTCAGATCTCCACTGTATATTTGTGTTAACTTATCCCACATTCCTTTGGTAGTCATGCATGTCTTGATATCTTCAAATTCAGCATCGGTATAGGTAGCAACAAGTTCCATCATAGTAACATTGTGTTCATGTTTGTCCTTCAGTTGAACGAGAGTTAAGGGACCAGTGGGTGGTTGTATGTAGCCATTCTCTATCAAATCTAGTGTAGAGTTCCCAATTCCAGATATGTGCAGCTTCATCCTACTTTTCCATACTGTGAAGTTCTCTTTGTTCAATTTTAGTACTTCCCTCTTATACATCTTGAGACCTTTGTGCTTAAGTCCTTACAACTCTGTTCCAAGCAACCACAACTCTGATACCAATTGTTAGAATAACTGAGAGGGGGTTGAATCAGTTATCCAGTGTCCCAAATCAAAATGTATAATTCAAAACCATTTCTTCAATTTTTGCTCATCGGTAAACACTAAATACTTTCACTGTCTGTACTTTTACCGATTACCAGTCTAATATCATAACAGTTTACCGATCAAATCTAACATGTAACATGTAAAGAATGATAACAAAAAATATCACAATCAACACATAACACAAGAGATTTAACATGGAAACCCTGTAAAGGGAAAAACCACTTGGGACCGACAACCCAAAATTGTTCACTCTTCTGAAGTGAGGTCAGTTAAGACCCAACCCTGTTAAAGGTTTACAAACACACTATCAGGTGTGACCTTGTTAGAGGATTTTAGACTAGAAGTTATCATCCAACCAGTATTCACTATGGGGTTGATAGAATACCAATGTTCATTCTATGAATGATACATCATAAGACTTTCAGAGTCCACTCGGTTAAGAGATGTTGACTGTATACAATGGTTAAATATGTAACAGTAAATGACCAGCCTTAATAAAACTTCAATTGCAGATTACAGATCAATATTTAGTCCATACAAATCCTTCTGATCAATATTTCACTTCAGATTCAATACTGTATCAACTTATTGTCCATCGGTAATTATTCTGCAGCTTGTTTCTTACTTAACTAGTATGATTAGAATACATGAAAATCTTGTTCACGTGATTATTCCTGTAGTTTCTTCTTCTTCCGGCCTCTTTCATAAAGAAATTATGTTCTCTTATATAGACGAGTAAATCATTTTCTTCTCCACCATCAGATTTTGCCGCTTAACCACATTCATAGATTTTGTTGCTTCAAAATTTCTCAGTACTTGTGTTAATAACATGTTTCAATCTTCTTCGTTAGATCTTCCCTGAATTTTGTTAGCCGTTGATATGTGTAACAAACATTATCTGTTACCTCGATGTTATACTCTTGCCAGCTCATAAATCTTATCGGCTAAACTAATCATTTAATTCATTATGTTCCTCTCAGTTAACAAAGAAATGCGTCGGTGAACACTGCTCAGTTAATACTGTGATCGGTATACACTACACTCTGTTGGTGTATACTAGAAATGCTTCATTTACCGACAACACTGCTTTGTGTCTTTCAGCTCTATACTTCATTATAGATAAATGCAACATAATAAAGTCAATATCATCAAGTCATAGACTCATCAACAAGTTACTCAATGTATTTCTTATCCTCATCTATCATGTACATCTCTCCTCATGTAGATTTCTCTATTCTTCATCTCTTTCACCTTTCTTTAGATGTCTCGGTATAGTAACTTACAAGATAAGTGTTGTCAAGCTAGTTGACATCAATGACAAAATAATACTGATTTAATCATATTACATATCTAATCAGCAACTCCTCAGTGATCTTTAATCATAGATTCTTTAATCAGATTCCAAATCAGTTGTAGTTCAACATGTCTTGCTCCATTTATTAGTCATCTGTGTGAGTTATGAAATCAAGGGGTTTCATACATTTACATATGCGAAGATAAATAATAAGTCTTCTGCTTGTTCCTTTGTAAGTGAGAAGGGTGGGAAAGTGATCTGTTGGTTGTCGATTCATATTTTTCCCCATTACTCCAGTTTGTAAATCTAAAACTGCATTCATCTCATAATGATGGGTGAATGTTAGGTTGTCTTTCTATCTTCTGGTTAAAGGCATACTTAGTTATTTAATTCATTGTAAATCTTAAGAGGGAATTGTACCTCTCAATTTAGAGGAAGATTATCAATTCAATGATAATCTATCCAGTTGTTAGTGCTCTTTGTCATTTGTCTCGGGTATTTGGAGTTATTTTGTATATCTATTTTTGAATGAAAAATTTGTTTACTAATAGATTTTTGACAACTTTGCTAGGGCCTCGAAAATAAATATCGGCACCTGACATTTGGTTCCTCAGTTTTTACATTATCTATGTGTGCAACAGATTGGTGACTCTATGAAATGACCATGCCAATTATAAAGGTCTCAAGGAGGATACCTAACCGTACCATTCTATAAATTCATTAGATGAATGACCAAGTGTTACATAATTTCTAGAATAACTGTAAAGAAAGTATCTCTCATGTTGATGCAGGAGCATCCCAGGGTAGTTGGCTATCTTGCATGTTTGGGAGATTTGATGGAGTTGTGTGGACTTATTTTCATATGTGAGGGGTTTTGTAGAGTTGGATAAACCTACTTTGGTCTTGGGTAATTGGTTTTGATGTATTTAATGGAACTTGGCATGGTCTTGGTTGCTCAGCATGGCCTAGGGGAGCTCGACCTTGCTTAGGAATTTTGTGCCTATTTCAGGTCTTATAAGTAATTTTCCACAAAGAGTTAGAGGCTTAAAATTTTAGGGATTTAAGAGGGCCTATATTTCTTCCTACGGTTCGAAGCATGAGTTCTAATTCATCTGGAGCTAGGAGATATCGTGATTTTACTAAGACATCTATTTTGGGAATTTAATTGTTGTTGTTGGCCGACTTGTGGCATTTTATTTCGGTATTTGTATTTAATTTATGTTCAGGGCCGACCTATGGCTTAGATTGGTATAAGTAGAGGTTGTGGGGGAAGTCTTTAGGCAATTATTCATCCATCTTGGAGAAGAGGAAGAGGTAGAGGAATGATTTTTGAGAGGAGCTAGTGGCTGCGGCTTGGGAAACAAGGGGATTGCTTGGTGGGCTTGCGAGCACAAGTTTAGATCTTCCTTGGGGTTTCCTACCAGTGCATGGATCTGGGCTAGCTAGAGTTTTGGTTTGGATCTTGTGAGATCTTGTGGATTTTCTATTGTATTTGGCCGTAACCCAGAAGGCCTTACAGCCGGGCATGTTGGATGAAAATATGATGATTCTATTATGAGTATTGGCATTGTGTGGATCTATATCTTTGTATTGTTATTATATTCTATTGTGTGGTTATTTGCTGGGGGCTAGGACATCTCCATCAGGGATTCTCCTACCTTGCACTACATCACATGTTGTCCAAACCAATATAAGCATTGAGGATGATCATGTATCTACTCTTTTATGGAGCAGTCTCTATGCCCATTTACACAAGCTGAAAGACCTACAAGAATGTGAAAATAGGGTATCACAATTGAAAGAATAATTAAAGGTCAATGATGAATATGAGGCTCCAGTGATTTCATCATCTTTCATTTTTTTAGAAAAATGGTCAACACTCCCCTCGGGATTTGTGACATGGCTTAACCACCTCTTGTGTCTTCTATAAGTCTAATGGTTGTATCAGGCACTAACAGGTTGATCTTTTGGTGCAACGGCAACCACTACTTGTAACAAGTGGTTTCAGAGCTTGGTCATAGGTTTGAATCCCCTCGGTTAACACTAAGGGGGAGATTGTTGGATAAATGGTCAGTGCTCCCCTCAGGATTTGTGACATGGATTAACCACCTCTTGTGTCTTCTATAAGTCTAATGGTTGTATTGGGCATTAACAGGTCGATCTTTTGGTGCAATGACAACCACTACTTGTAACACATTTCTTGTAATTATTCAGTCTTGAATGACCAATAAGTGCAAAAAGAAGCCTCTCATCCTAACAAAGAGAAAGTGTAGGTGAGTCATAATGAACAAGGTATTGAATGTTTGGTAAGCTTGAAAGAAAATGAGGTACCTAGTTTTCCTTTCCTTCCAAAATTTGAGAGCTTCAATTTTGATAGCTTAGAAGACCATCCTGCTACAAGTGTAGAGGGAAAAAAAGTTCAAATTTATATGCAACCTGAATATGAAGTTTTTCATTTTATATCTAAGGTTGAAGATTATTTTTGTCTGAAAGAATGTAGTAATCATATTTTGGAATCTTCTCATTGTCAATATAAGGTTATCTCATGTCTATTTAATGAGGCTGGTGATGGAGGTGAAGTGGAATCATGTTTTAGGAAAGAGCCCCTTAATCCTGAAAAATCCACTTAGACAAGAATATTTTGGAACAAATAAGGAGCAAGATAATGATGATTCAGTAGAAGTATTACAGTCCTGAGGATTGTTAGATAGCTTGAACAGTGCTCTTCCTTTCTATGAAGAGACCACAGATAGACAATTGTTATCTAGCCAACAAGAAATAACCCAGCCTCATGAAAATCAAATGATGACAAGAAAGAATGATTGTGACAGCAACAAAGGATTTCAAAATGAAAATGATCAAGGTTTGTGGATGTCTTTCTCTTTCTCAAAAATGGAAACTTTTAATTTTGGAAAAAATTGAAAATCACCTTGTTCACAAACGTATGAAAGATGACAACCTTCAGATTTGTATAGAATCAGAATATCATACTTTTACTGAGAAAGTAAATGAAGGTTATTCTTTTCAATTGGAAAATGATGATCAACCTGGTCTTGCATCCTTTCATCTTGAAATTAGAGATTGTGTCAATGATAAAATGAAACCATGTTTTGATAAAGATTCTTCTCATTCTGAGATTTTAATAAAGAAGAAAGCTCTAAAATAAACTTTTAGCACCATGATAGCTCAATGAAAATGTTGCAGCCCTATGAAATGTTGAACAATTTGTGTTATGCTTTTCTTGATGAAGGAGAAATTATAGATCAATTCTTGTTATACATCAAGAAAAATGATTTCAACAAGGAGAATTCAAGTACAAATCCTTCCCAAAATCTTATCGAAGATCATGAATTCTCAGACTTGGTTGTGAAGGAAAATGAAAACTTGTTAGATATGTTGGATCCTATGCTTCATGAGGCTTCTATTTATTTCATGATTAAAGCTAAAAGTCCCTTTATCAAGGAGATTTTTGATGGTAGTGACTATGGAAATGTTGTAACATTTTCTTTAGAAATTTGCATGCCTTTTTTTTTTAGCTATGAGTTGTGAGTTATTTGGAAAGCACAGTGCATAAGGATCGGGAAAAATCACAAATATATGATGAGTCATCGTTGTTTGATTCTAGATATTTTCTCACTAGATTCTTGCATACAATCAGTTTTATTCTCACTCATGAACAGATTTCTAGAGGGGAGTCAATTTGGATCATCTCATTTGCATATAGCCCATTGATCTAGAAAGGCTCATTCTTCTCACAGCCAATAAAGGGGTTCTTGTAAGTGCTCTTTGTCTGTACTCTTTATGGTGAGATTTTCTCACTTTTACATATTTTTAAATAGCCTTTAGCTTTGCAAGTTTTTTTGTTCGTGGAGTAGTTTTCTTAGTTTCAAATTTGGCTTCTTGTTCTAGTGGTGCTCTTAGTCTAGTTATTTTGGTGTGTGTGTGTGTGTGTGTGTGTGTGTGTGTGTGTGTGATGCTCCCCTCTAGCCTCTCTACAAAAAGCTCCCTATATTCTGCATTGTTTTGACTCTATTTCCTAATGGATAAGGCACTGGTCTCCTACTAGAGGCTTTTTGGATTCTCTATGTCCCTAATAGTCCATATCCACAGTCAAAGCCAGCTGTTGGCTTTCCTTTAGCACCCAAGTTTTAAAATTTTAAAACCAAGCTCTATGAAGGAATTTCCTCAATCTCTTTTAGCATATTACATTGGTTTTGGTTTAATAATGCTTTTGTGAAGCTTTTTGGAAAAAGAAACATCTAAGAGGGGAACTGAACTTAAACTTTGAACCTTAAAGGTTCAAAGTTCAAAGTTTGAGGTTTGAGTTTCACATCTACAATTTCAATAATGAAGGTTTGTCAATCCAGGTTTAGAGTTTAGATTTAGGAGTACAAAGTGAAGGTTGCAAGTGAGTGATTCAATTTCATCGATTCATCAGTTCAAAAGAAAAAGTTCAAAATGCATATTTTGAATGCTTCCAAGTTTAGTTTCATAATTCAAATTTGCAGATCTGAAGGTTAAAAATTCAAAATGCAGATTTGATAGGTTCAAGTTCAAAAGAACAATATTTTTAGTTCAGGTATACAAATTCAAGGGTTCAAGTGAAAATCAAAAGTGCAAGATCAAAGAACAAAGACCAGTAGGTTCCATGCATTCATCCATATCATAAGGTTCAAAGGCCTTATCATTAAATTGCCAATTTAGCTTGTTATAAATAAGTGGACAAGTTCTCTTCGCATTTGTAATTCACTATGTAATATAATTACACACTACAATGTATGTGATATCATACCCTTGTCATGGCGGCATGATTGACACCATTGACAATGGGTGTGGCTCACAATAGAGTATCTCCCATGTTTCAACAAATTTGATATTCGATACAAATGGTTGTTACTCGACCATTCGTAGGACCAAAATTTTTACATTAGACTCAGTGGTTAAAGCTAATCAAGCCACCAATATCGTTAAAGATATATGCTCAGTGTTCACTATTGTCTTCTAGAGACATGAATTACATATGATTTAGTGGAATATAATAATACATAAATGTGGAGAATATAAAATTAGTGTTTGTATCAATTCATAATCTATGGAATTCTTCTAAGAAATTGATATCTTTCAAAAGGAGGAGAGTGAGTAGTTTTAGAAAATACAGTCTCGTCCGAGGGGCACATCTCAAAAACCAACCATTGGATCATGCTGTAATTTTAATATGTTGTTAATATCTAAGCTACAAAGCCTTTCACTGGAGTGATCGAGAAAATATTGCTTGGTCTAGAAGTTATGAAGGACTATGTATAGATCTATATGGAAATCCATCAAGTATCCAATTTGCAGAAGAATTTCTTCAAAGAATGGAATGAAGGAGTTATTAAGGCCATGTCACATGTAAAATATAAATTATGAGTATGGAGTGTTTGATCAGACACGATCACACTTAGAAATGCCAAAATATATGGGTTATTCAGAATGTGGAATCATTCCCTTTACATCAAAAGACTGTGTCACTAAAGGGAAAATAACTTTAATGAAATGATGAATATAAAAGATAACCAAGGACACCTGGTAGCTACTTCCTAGTGGAATGATTTTATCTACATCATGACTTCAAAAATTGACAAGGAGAGAATATATGAATTATGAAAACTAGACATGGAAAAAGGGAAAAAGAGTCATTTTCCAAGAATCAGTTACAACAACCTTGCAAGACATTATATATTGTAAAAGACTCAGCATAATAGGGGTTCTTCTTTTCTGGTAGTAAGGAGGCTACAAGAAGGGGGAATATTTTTTTAATGTGGTAATAGAGAGAGGGGAGAAATTTATTATTTCAATTTTTGTATGTTGATTATGGTGTAAGGATAAGAATGGTCAGTTGACCATGTTTGATTATATTTTGAAATAAAAGAATGTATTACTTTGAATCAATTGGTTTGGATTAATATTTCCTGACTACAAATGATATGTTGGTTGTTGAAGTCTTATTTCTAGTATGTCTTGATCCATTTATTAGTCATCTATGTGAGTTATGAAATAAGGGGGTTTCATACATTTACATATGAGAAGATAAATAATAATTCTTCCTCTTGTTCCTCTATAAGTGAGAAGGGTGTGCAAGTGATCTTTTGGTTGTGTATTTGCATTTTTCCCCATTACTCCAATTTGTAAATCTAAAACCGCATTCATCTCATGGTGATGGGTGAATGTTAGGTTGTCTTTCTATCTTCTAGTTAAAGGCATACTCAATTATTTAATTCATTGTAAATATCAAGAGGGGGTTGTACCTCTCAATTCAGAGGAAGATTATCAATTCAATAATAATCTATCCAACTGTTAGTGCTCTTTGTCTTTTGTCTCAAGAATTTGGAATTATTTTGTATATCTATTTTCGAAGGACAAATCTATTTACTAATAATTGGGATCAGACAAAATTCCCCTTTTTATTAGGTTTTTCTCACGTTGTGTTCCTCTTGCGATTAATTGTTCAAAATTTGGAGAAAGTTTTAGTTCGACATGTAGGCCATGTTTGGAATAAGTAGCCTACAAACATAAAACTTAGGTCTTGTTCAAGAACATCATATGGAATTCTATTAGTTGTGCATCTTCATCTCTGCAAGAAGTTGGAGGACTCACCTTCCTTTCATTTAGAATCACAAAGATCTTTCATACTAACTTTGTGTTCTATGTTGTGGTGAAAGTGAGCGATAAAATTTTCTACTAGTACCCCCTAGAATTGAATGTCATGTGGTAAGTGAGAAAACCATTCTATTGTTGGGTCATTTAGACTCTATGGGAACAATCTAATAAGGTATGTTTTATCATGTGAAACCTCTATGTAAATATAAAATAACCTCCTAATATGTGTTAGAATAATTAGGCCCTAAGATTAATGAGAGGGGTGTAAATTAGTAATCTTCTAACAAACACAAATCTGATCTGATAAAAATTATTCTTCAAAAATTCACCACATGCATGTAGTAAATAAATTTTACTTGTGATCAACATACATCATAAATTAAACATCCACACAAATACAACACATAACACCAATGTTTTATCGTGGAAACCCAACTTGGGAAAAACCATGATGGGGATGGAGTCCACTAAGAAAAATACACTCTTCTAGAGCACGCCTGGCTATGAGCTTAGCCATGGTGAAAGTTTACAATGATGTTTGGTTAATAAAAACCCCTGTTAAGAGCCACCTGGTTAAGGGATTTACCTATATCCCTATTAGGAGTAACCTTATTAGAGGACTTCAAACAATAGCTAAAGTGTCACCCATTAAAGGATTTTACAAAAATATTTGTTAGGATCTATCTGATTACGGGATTCAACCTGCTACAACTGTTAGGGAACAATAAGAATAATGATCTAAGAAAACAACACTTCTCCTCTTCTAGTAAAAATCTAGCTCAAGCTCAATCTCTGCTTCACATGTAGAACATCCAAACATTGGAATCACACTCGTGTATCTGTGATCTACCTCTTACACATATGGGAACAAGAAAATAGGTTTTATAAGTGCTTGTCACTAAATTTAAAGAGTTAAATGGATTCAAATTTGGCATCACAATCACTTGATACATTAGATATCAAGTCGTCATTTCGCAAGCTATCAAATAAAGCTTCTCATTTCAAGTATCATCATCATTCTCCTCTCTCTGGATCCTCTTCACCTTCATCAAGAAATGAGTATTTATTTATTTAACAAAAAAATGTTTTGAAATGTGTGAATTCAGATTCATATCCAATAAATTTTACCTATCAAGTGAATGGAGGTTCTAGAGAAACAAAGGGACTTTCTTGAGCTTGTAAAACATGGACATATTTGAGTGAAATGGTCATACAATATTAGTAGAAAAAGATGTGTCAAGATTATCAAATCTTAGGAAGGGGATCTTATTTTTCACATTGGGCATATAAATTGTTTGTTTAAAAATGTTGTAGTCAACAACATTTTTCTTATGATTGGCAATAATATTTTCTTTTGAATAGCTAGCTTATTTAGATTCATTAGGAAGTCTTTTGACATGTTTATTTATCCTTGAACAATTAAAAGTAATTATTTGTGTTCCTCATATATGATGAAGTTCTTGGTATATATGTAAAATCTTAGGATAGGGGTGTATACTTAAATTGGTTTTATTTTATGCCTGGTTATATATCTTTGTAACTATTGTTATGCAATATATTTTGAAAGTTTATGTTTACCAAAGCATATATGCTAGTTATGTAAGGTTTTGACTTTTTGTTCTTATATGAACTATTTATCAAAGAAGCACATGTATTAGTAGTTTCCTTGACCTTGTCTTGAGCTATTTTTGTGAGCATCAGTAATGTCGGTTTACTTTGAATGGCTTCTTTCAAGTGCCCCCTTTCAATTTTAACATATTTCATATTTGTGTTACTTTAATCTACAAATTTATTCCTTCCATTCGGCTACCTATTTGGTATTCTTTTTTATTCTTATGTTTAGCTATAGGAAAATTTAAAGATGATAAATAAGGGATTATCTATCTTTCATTTTCACAAATTGTACAAGAATGCATATTTTTTTAATTAAAAGATAGATATATGTTCATTGGAGAATTCAAAGTCTAAAGGTTGGGTATTGAGATATCAAGGGCATTTAAAGGTTGGGTATTGGGTTATCAAGGGCATTTCTCTAGATTCACTTTTTTACTCCATACATTGAACATGTTCTTGATCTCTCCAATAAGCCTCACAACTCTCTATATAATGAGAATCCTACATAATTTTGAGAATCATGCAGACCTTAGCCACATTGGTGCTAGGTTATAATGATGGGAAACTAATGCATAGCAATTGATGCAGGAGCATCTTGGGTTTATGGAAATCATGTATCTTGGTACCTTATTAGATGTGCTCGGTAACTACTTTGGAGTTCTTGGTGGAGTGTTCTTGTTGTTCACCAACAAGCTTGGTTACCTATCTATGCCCGGTGGTGCCTTTCATTGAGTGGCTTTATTGTGTTTTGTTTTTTCTTGGTGGTGTTCTTCATCGAGTTGGTTCGGTGTGTCTATGTTGCTCGGTGTCCTAGTTCACTGACAGGTTTATTTTATTTGTTTTGGTTGGCCAACATGTGCATTTAATTTTGGTCAGGATCTTAATGTTGGGATCTCTCATTGGGAAATATGTTCTCTAAATCTGGTTTATTACTTTCTCTAATGCTAGATCTTGTAGATTCTTTGGGCCGACCTATTCGGTAGCCTCAAGTATAAATGTAATAATCTATTCTAGATTTAGGGAGAAAAGTTAGAAGGAAGATAGGAAGCTAGAGATCGTGGATCTCACATGTATGAAGATTGTTTTGTTGTGTAATTTATTCCTATTTGTATTGGTCCTAACCGAGAAGGGTTGTAATACCCCTCTAACCCTAATATAAGTTTTGTGTTTTTGAAAGAATTAAGATCTTTCGATGTTTTCTTACAGCTTAAGTTGTACATGATACTTGTTTGATCTATTCCTATAGTTTGTTTATAATAATTTCATAAGCTAGTACTCAATGATTCTAATATCAGACATACTATCTAATGGTATCATTTTTGTATGTATTTATCTCCGTGTATGTATTGAGTACCTTCAAGACCTTTATGAACATAGTTAGGATGTTATATGATATGTACTTGATAGATATATATAAGTGGTTATTTATATTTTCTTCTATTAAGGTTACTTTGGATGAATCTTGTATCTCACTTGATGATTTGATTATGTTGATTTATTATTAGTATTGATAAGAGACTAACACAATGCTTGAGATTCTAACCTTCGTTATGATGATGTTACATGCTTTGAGTGTATATATACACATGATGTGTTTTCATGATTCAGGACGAAGTCATAGTTACTCACATAGCTGAGGTCCACACGATATATCGATCCTGGTCATCTATCTGCAATGTTTTCTTTTATATGTATATCCATGCATATGTATTTCTTCTTTGTGATGCAGGCTTGCAGGTACCGAGCATCGACTTCACCTAGCTTCACAGATCTGAGAATGCCCTCAAATCCTCAATGGTTGTTTTTATGGAGATAGTACTAACGCCCCTACATGAATCTTCCTTTGTCATTATTCCAAGTTGGCAATATTATGGTTCCTTCTTTGTCAGTCAACCTTTGGGTCAAAAACCCAGATCCAATGCACCCGATTGGGCATGGTTGTAGTTAGTGCCTTGTGGCCACTTGAATTCATTTGGTTGTATGATTTTTTTACTCATTTTATTTATTTCTCCTTCTTGGTATGATTTTTAGTTAATCTTTCTATGTTGTGTTTCAGGAGTTTGGCTTGACTTTCCTTGTTGACTTTGGTTGACCTTGTTTGATCTTATGGTTTTCTCGATATGTTTCATAGATGATTTGTATAGCCTCTTTGGATGATTAGATTTATTTTGAGGCATGTGATTTTATTCTACCTCAGTGATTATATCCTATAGTAATTATAAATAGGTAATAATATTGTGATCTATTACTTCATAATCTTATAGATTATAGTGTTTGGTATTTGGCATATATATATATATATATATATATATATATGGGTGCACACATATATGTATTTATATATATATAATTTATATGTGATTATATGTTAATTATTGTAGATATTGTTGATGGTGTATATTTTGGGGTTAATGTAAAGTATAATATTATTAATAATTAAATATTAAATAATGAGAGGTATATTATTCTCAATTGTTAATTATTAATAATGAGGATAGGTTATATATATAGATATTGATGTAATTAATGATGGCATATGCATATATGTTAGGATAATATTACATATGTGTATGAATGAATACAAATAATCTTTTATTGTATATTTGAGTAATATAGTTGTATGATATTAAGTTATTTTATAATACCCTTTAGTTAAGAGTTAGTTGGGAGTTGGTTACTTTTCCTCTCAACCTTTTGAAATCTATTTATATGCACTACTTTCTCATTTGAAGGGAGGAGATTTTGGGGCGGAAGCATTGAGGAGAGGATGGCCTTACTTTTCATGGAGATTTTGGAGAGAAAACTTGGAGATGTGAGGGAGAGTTTGTAAGCATATGTCTTTAAGAATTTTTGGTTATCTTTGCTTTTGGGAGAGAGACATTTTTGTGAGAATTTCAGTAGTTGAGAGAGGGATTCTTTTCTGTGGAATTATTTCTTTCTTTCATGGAGATTTCTGAAAGTGGATAGGGTTTGAAGGATGCATCTCAAGTTTGGATTTGTCTTCTCTTTTGTTTCCTTCCTTCTTTGATTCAACCTTTGTAGGACATGAGGTATGGATTGAATATTTTAGTTACTTTATGTCTCTGATAGATTATGGATCTATTTATATATTATCATTATTTATTATATCTGTACTTTTAATTTCTATGGTTATTTTAAAGTTTTGAGTTTTTGTTTGTAAGAATTGGCATGTGTTTTCCTAGGGTTTTTAGCAACCCATTTTTGGAGATCTGTTATTATAATAATTTAAATTGCATCTATGGTTTTACTAAATTGATTTTATGGAAGTAAAATTCACAGATCTCAAATGGGTATCTCTCTGATTTTATTTTTAGGGTTGAATTAATGCCTTATTTTTGACATTTTGGCAGACTATGCCTGTCCATTCTTGATTCTAAATTTTCTGTCAAATGTATTCGTATGCTATAGGCTGATATGATCATATAAAAGTCTTAATTTGATATCATAGATTATCCTAAGTCTTATATTTCATTTCTAATTGGTTTGGTGAATTTTAATTATGTTTTTTGAAAATTACAACCGTTTTAGTGAAGGCAGGTCTGAACCCTAACCAGAATTTTCTGTTTTAAACCAGAAGTCATAACTTTCTTTCCCACTGTTGGATCTTCCTAAAAATCAAATTGAGAGTCCATAATTATGTTATCTAAATCTCCACCAAAGATATTACTTATGTTATGTTTTTTGTGGAAGATATGGATGACTTTTCTATGATGACTATTCTTTGCATTTAATCCTTGCTTGAAATAATTCAGTTTAAGAACATCATTAAGTTTTAAGGTTTCGTATGGTTACCAGAGGCTATTAGAATTTTTTTTTGGTTAATTGGATCTATGTATACTCTGAATATGTTTATAATATCACTTGGATGTCTTCTTATATGTTTGGAACATTCTAAATGCCATATTGGGTTTAGGGTTGTCAAGTGGACTAGGGACAACATATGTTTTCCTAAACTCAATCAAATGTTGTTATGGAATTGATATGAATTCTTGATGATGAATCTATTATGTTCTTATGATTTTTTATATGTATGTTAGGGAGCCTAAGTACACTAGGTGAGTGGCTCATAGTGAAGGGTTGGGGCCCTAAGTGGCTAGTACTAGGATAACCTACTATGAGTTATTTAATCAAGTGATAACCTAAATAAATGAATTGGGAATGGGAGATTATTGGAATGGGAAATTACACACTAATCAAAATTAATTTTTCCTTGCCCATGCCTTTAGTGCTAGTAAAGACTAAGGATGGGAGTGGGAGAAGGTACCTATGCGTAGGTATGACTAAATGACCTTGTCTGTACGAGAGGCATTCGGTTCCGCATGTGCCTACTTGGGGGCTGGGGCCAAGAGTGGCTAGTACCAGGACAACCCAAGGGGTGAGGGCTATGCGATGACACTCACCTAGCTTGTAGCTTAGAGTCTCTACCAAATTTGATCATGCCTCTGGTAGTCCTTGTGGTCTTCTTGTCTTTTTTTTTGTGTTGTGACTTTGGGGAAATTTTATCACCACCTTAGGAATTTCCTAGTTGTTACCTCTTGTATGGGCCTTTGGTTCTATCTCCTAGCTCGGGGGAGTGGGCCTATTGGTTCCACATGGTTGGGTGGTTAATATTTATATCGAGGTATTGATCGTGATTATTTGGATGATCCTAGCACATATTCCTTTCCAGATCTGCAGTTGAAGATTTCTTATTGGATATTTTAATATGTTGAGATGTAATTATGTATTTGTATTCATGTAATTTTTTAATCTCCTAAAAGGAGTCTTGTAGTATTGATGTAATCTCAATTCAAAGCAATGCATAAGGGAATGGGTAGTTCTAGGTAAAAGAAAGGGAAAAGAATGTGGAATATTGGACATGTTACTAGCATTAAAAGAAAGTGTTTATGTTATTTCTCCTATCCTCTTATGTTGTCCACATGTAAAGGAAATAATCTTAAATATAGTTATATATAATGATGTATCACAACAATAATGTATTCTCTCTTGATGAAAGAATCCAAGGAAATTATTGAGAAATGATAGATTAGTGATTGGAATTATTAACAATGAATGGTTATGAAACAATGCAATAAAATAGTAATTTGATTTTAATGTTAATACTTGGTTCATGTTAATGAAGTACCTAGGATGATGCCTACCTTAATGAATATTAATCTCTTACCTAAATTATTAGACAAAAGTGATATAAAGGATAGTAGATGTAGATGAAATCAATATGAATTTATGGAATGAGTTGATAAAAGGAATAATGATGTTGGATGATTAACTTATGTTTAATAAAAGAAATAAGTTAGGGACATTTAACTTGATGCATTAAAATGAACGTAGATCTTTTAAGCTCATGATTCCATGAATATCTTATGCATGTAAATGGTTTATATGATGTTGCTTTAGTAGTGACGTGAGAGGACCCATGAGGACTTAAGTTATATAAATATTACATTCAAGTAGTAGAAAATTATTTCTTCTTTTAGAAATATGAAGTGTAATGATGAATATTATTCTAGTTAAAATTAAAAAAAGAAATTTACTACTTGCATTTTATAGAGGTTTATGTCTTGTCCTCTTGGGTTTCCTGGTGGGGCGTTACAAGGGCTCACACGCTAGCATGTATAAATTTTGATGAATAAATGAATATGATCTGCATTCCTTCTCTCTTTTCTATGCATTTGCTTCTGTGTTGTGATTCTGCAAGGTGGTGTGGTATTTGGGGGAGCCTTGGCCCCACTTATCTACCCTTCCTTGTGTCAGGTGGCATTAGAGAGAGGTTTGATCTTGATATAGGTTTGTGAATCTAGGTCTTCGATCGAGGTTCCTTCTTGTAAACCCTAGTTGGTTATTTGTTGTGGGGTGCTAGATTGTGATCTAACTTACAATTATAGAGGGTTTCAAGATAGTTCAAGCAAGAAATACAGATCCAGGTTTAGCTGATATGTTAGGACAAATTGCTGCTATATTAGAAGCTATTAAGACAGCCCAATGTTGAGGAAGACATCTTGATGATCTTAGTGATGATGAAGCTAAATAAATGTAGGAAGTAGCCGAACTTGCACCTATAATGGATCAAGGGGAAGAAAGATTCTTGAAGGCATTGACTATTTTGAAGGCTACACCATTGTTTAACCCTATTGAGTATAGTGGAAAGCTAGATTCAGATGAATTGATGGACTGGATCACCTATATGGAGAAATACTTTGACTATGAGAATATATTGGATTAGAGGAAGATGAAAATTACAAGCACAAAATTGAAAGGTCATGCATCCTTGTGGTGGGAGCATCTACAATTGGATTAAAAGAAGAAAGGTAAAAGAAAAATCAAGGTATGGGATAAGATGGTAAATAAGTTGAAGGGAAAGTTTCTAACTTGTGATTATCTGAATAACCTAGTTAGGAGAATGAAAAGTTTGAAGCAAAAGGATAAATTTGTGAAGGATTACACCAAGGAATTTTATAGGTTAGATATAAAATCTAGACATATTGAAGATGAGATGGAAAGAATTGCAAGGTACTTGAATGGATTAAGGACTTCTATTCAAGAAGAGATCAGCTTGGTCAAAATGGAGAGTATTGAGGAGGCTTATCAGTTTTCCCTAAAAGCTAAGGAGAAATTGAACAAAAAACATGAGCGGAGCCAAAGAGGAAGAGGTGGTATATTTCCTAGTGTTGGAAATTTGGCTGAGGTATGTACATAGATGTTGTCATTATGGAAACATATGTTCTCTATGAAGATCGCATAAAATGGAAAGTAAGTATAGAAGATCGCAGACAAAAATTGTCTAAGTATGAAACAGTGTTTTTGACAGAGCACCCGATACAGTTTTTTTTGGCGACGTTCACTGGAGCATGATCAAAGTTTGCACAATTGAACTTAGGCTCTATGGTGTCTAAGGATACCCCATCTCAGTGCATGAAAGAGTACAGAAAGTACGAACAAAGTTATGATTGTTTTACCGATGACAAAGTACAACCAACAGAGCAGTTTTGAAGACAAAATTAGTAAATGAATTAAGGGATTATTTTGCTTGTCAAAATAATGACTTAATATTATAAAGAGATGACATCCTATATTTTTACTCTTGGATAAAGATATGCAATCCAACAAGAGAAAGACATTATATTTGTATCTTGTATAAATAAAGATGTACCGAACATACTTGTAATGTAACTTGTAATATATGTAACTTGTGATAGCAGCGAAAGTTGTTGATGTGAAGTTGTAAGCAATACCTTATTGTAATCAGTTAACATTTGCATTACTTGTTTGGGTAGTGAGCTCATCTGGTAATCAAGTTTTGTATCTACAACTCCTAACAAGGTTGAGGCTTCTAACAAGGCTTATAGTCCCTTAACTAGGACTGATACACTATATGATTGTAACAGGCTCCTAACAGGGTCAACATCCTTAACCAGATATCTTTTGATTAGTGGATCTTTGTGGGTACCATCCCCACTGGGGTTTTCCCTTGGCTAGGGTTTCCTCGAGAACATATGATGTGTTATGAGTTCTTTACATTTACTGTTGTGTATGCTATTTAGTTTCTTATGCTTTATATGCACTAAAGTAATCTGTTATATCCATAAGTGGGCAAAAGTAAAAGTTTGTGAAATATTGATTCACCCCCCCACTCGTAGTATTTCCTATTTCTAACAATTGGTATCAGAGCTTAGTTACTCGGAGAAGAAACATTCAAGGAAAGCCTAGCAGCTTGAGTAAGATCTCTATGGATACGGATCAATTGCAGAAGAATCTTGAAGAAGCTCTTGAGAAAATTGATATGCTTACTGATGAAAGAAACACCTTGAAAAGAAAGTATGCTGATGCAAAGAGTCTCATTGACAAATTGAAAGGTAAGATAGAAGATCTAAAATCTGAGAAGGAATCTGAAATTCTGGTTGAAGATTGTGATGATTTAGAAAAAGAAAATGTGATCCTTAAACATGAATTGAATATAGCAAATCTAAAGCTTAGCTTGAAAGATGGAAATGACAATTTAAGATCTGAGAATGAAAACTTGAAGAATGAAAATGAAGATCTGAAATCTAAACTTGGCAAGGTAACATCCAAATTTGATAAAGTCAAATTGCAGTATGATGAACTTGAGAAATACAACAAAATTGTGATAGGTGAATTGACTCAATCCAAACAACAAGTTGAGAGGTTATATTCAAACAGTGAAAAGATTGATAAGCAAGTATCTTATGGAAAACCATTCTATGACAAAACTGGTCTTGGATTTAACATATTAAAGATAGTTAGTGAAAGCAAGAAACTAGATCTGAATGAATGTGAAAGCAGTGAAGAAAAGAAGTTAGATGAGAACAAATCAAAAGAATCACCAAAGCAAGAAGAATCATCAAAGCAAGAAGAATCACCGAAGCAAGAAAATACACCAAAGCAAGAAGAACCATCGAAGCAAGATGAATCATCCAAAGGTATGCAAAGAGAATTCAAAGGTAGATGCTTTGCTTGTAATACTATTGGTCATATGAAGAGAGATTGTACAGGTAAACAATTCAAACCTCTTAATGGTTATTGTTATAATTGTCATGGTTTTGGACATAGAGCTTTTGAATGTAGAAGATCTAAAGTTATTGAAAATAATTACAATAGTAGAATGTCTAGAAATACTAACAATGTAGATCAGAGATCAACTGAAGACATGAAAAGAGGAAATGGAATAGTATGTTTCAGATGCAACAAAATTGGACATATTGCTAGAAATTGTAGGACACAAATCAATAAGCAAACACCTAGATATGGAACCAATGGAATTACTTGTCAGATATGTAATAAGATTGGACACACAGCAAGATTTTGCAGAATGAGCAATGGAGGTTATCTTCATAACCCTAACCCTAGAAACTATGCAAGAAGGAATGAAAATGCAGGAAACAAAGAGAAAGGTTGATGTAGCAATGAAGGTGAGGTAAAATTTGTTAAAGGAATAGATCAAGGAGGTATATTCAGCATTGAAGGTAATTAGGAAGGTAATGTATCTGATGGTAAGAATGAATCCTTCTTTAAGCACTTAAATTATGTAAATTTTTGTAGTTTAGGAACCTAGAATTAGTATAGAATTAGATTTTGAATGAGTTAAGTTTTGCGCAGTTAGATGAAGGTTTGTTATGTTATACTAATACTATGGTTAAGTGCGCAAAATGAAATATTGTTTTTTGCAAGGTCGCAAGAAGATTTATGGTTGCAGGTTTATAGAATCAGCTTTTTGACATTTTAGCAGCAAAATAATTGAATGTGATGTCAAATTGAGTAAATGCTAAGTAATAAAAGATTGAAATCAAAGTTATTATGATTATCAAGTGATTAGAAGTGATTTGGAAGTGAAGAAAGAAGTTTGGAAGCAATTTGCAGAAGTTTGAAGTGTCAATCTAGCAAAAGCCCTAATTTTGTGAATTTAAGGTATTCATCCGTCTGTGATCTTGAATCAGCTTAAGTAATCAGATATAATCATGGATGTTTCATTGATTCAAAACATTAAGGATAAGAATAGACCTAGAACTAAGAAAGATCCATTTGAACCCTCAGAAAAAGATACTAGTTTAGCCCTATCATCCGTACTAGACGGAGTTCTTCATTTAGAAAATGTTAAAAGTTATCTTGGATGCAAGTATGAAACCCTAAGGGAGAGTGATTTTAATGGTGAATATAAGAAGTTGTACAACTTGGATATTTTAGTGAAATAAGGTTATGAACATCTAGAAAATAATGAAATCATTGAGTACTCTATGAAATATGAATTTGATGATGAGGAGTGTACTAAGATCATTTTGAGTAGGATACAAAATGGTAAATTTTGGTTAGAAGACAAAGTTATAGACATTACTATAGACCTAATTCATGATGTGAATGGATTATCAAAAGTTGGTGCAATTCCACTGAATGAGAAAAACATGAGAAAGATTGTGATTGAAAACACCGATTCAGTATACAATGGTAGAGGTATAGTCATTAGTAAGATCAAGCAAGATGATGTAAAATACTTGTGTAAGATTTTGACAACAAAGTTCTATGGAAGCTCTAGAGAAGATGATATGCCAGTAGGTATGGTACATGTTTCTTATTTGATGTGTGTGGAGAAGAAGCCTGTGGATATGTGTGAAATTCTAAGGATACAGTTATTTGAGAACTTGGAAAAGATAAAGAAAGCTAAATACACTCACTTTAGATTTTCCTCATTGGTTACTTACATGTTCTTCCACTTGCTAAGAAGATTTCCTTACACTATTGAATGGAATGATGGTGAGAATACTATGGAAAGAATCAATAAAGTTTACATGAAACATCTTATTGAGAAGGTTAATGACAGTGTAAAGTTAGTGTTGAAAACTTTTCAGAACATTGTGTAAATAGATCAAGAATTCCTACATCCCTAGTTGAGAAATACAAAGATGATATATGTTTTATGGTTGATACTAATTTCACCTATATTGAGGTAGTAGAACCTAGACATGAAATCATAGACCCTCTTGGCTATGAAATCTCTGAAGTTGAAACTAAAGGATATGTTAGTAAATTGTTGAAAAGTAAAGTTGATGCTCATAGCAACAGATTTGGAACATATGATGAAAACTTTAATTCAGCCAAGACACTTAAGGAAGAAAAACAATCAAAGAAGAGAGTGGAGTCTACAATAAAGAAAATTCTAAAAGAATCAAGTATGAGTGAGTAGGAATTTGATATTGCAAGAAAGACTATAGAAGCAATAAGTCAAAGTGAGACACTATCAGTCCCACCTTTGGCATCTAGTGTAGAACCTATTCAAGTAAGGTAAAGGTTGAAAAACCTATGAAGGAACAAGAAATTAGTCAGACAACAAGCAAAAGAATGAAGGCAAGTGCTTCAGGACCGAATAAAAGGCATAAAACAATTGTTCCACTAGTACCTAGAAGAGTTGTAGAGTTAAAAGATGATGAAGTGACAATAAAGAAGAAATTATGGAAACCAAGTTAATGAAGATATAATGTAGCATGGAGACGTTACCAAAATGAACAAATACTATGATTTGTATGGATCTTCTAACAAATTAAATCTTGAGAATGCAATGGTTACACATATGATTTTGGAAAACAAGAAATTGGATGCTCTTCATAGAAAGATACCAAAAGATTTTTACAATAGACTTGTGAGAAGGAAGATGAGAGCACAAGAAGAAGATACTAAAATCAAAGAGAATGTGATTAGATAGTTCTGTAAGATAAGATATGATGACCACCTTAAACAGATCCTCAAGCCACTTGAAACCCTATTAAGAACCAAAAGAAGAATTATAAAAATAATGGGAGGTCAGTATGAACAAGTGAAGACTGAAACTGAACAAGTAGTTGTGCAAGTGCTAGCAAACTTGGTAGTAGGAAAAGATAGAAAAGATCAATCAGTTGTAGAACCAGTAGAGAAACAGAGTTCAGAACAAGCAGAGGTAGCAATAGAGGTAGTTGAAGTTGAAGATATTCCTTCTTCTTCTATAAACATTGAAGGAACAAAGGTTACTTTAGATTCATATGATGCGGTACTCAACAGTTTGGACAACATTGTTGAAAATTTGGATTTGGGAGAGCAAGGAAAGCATATTGAAACAAAGACTACTCAAACTAAAGTGCAAATGGACACAGAAGCCCATACACCTATTGAACCACAAGAAGACATCAGTCTTACTCCTAAGACTAGAAAAGAGAAAGGAATAGGTACATTGTTTGAAGATTTGAGCAAGGAAGTTGATGACGATGATCAATTAGAGTTGATCACTTCTTTGAACAAAATTATTGGTAAGAATAAGAAAGTTAAGAATTTGGAAGGTAGTCTGAAAGATTTGACTGAGAAACTACAAAGTGTGATATCTACAAAAGTCTTTGATTCAGATCCACTTGAAAGAGCAAAGATGGTAATAAAATCTTTTGATGTTGAGTTCACTAATTTGACTGATATTGCTAAGGTTAAGGGTCAGGCAGCTTATGAAGCTGAGATGTTCTAGAACATAAGTCAGAATATCAAAAATGACATTGACAGCCTTGACAGACACATTAACAACTTAAGGAAACATCTCGAGTCTGGAAAATGTTTGTACATTCAGTGTACAAAATCTGAAAATATTTTAATTGAGGAAGAGAAGAAGATAAAAGAGAAGCAAGATGAAATTGCAGCAGAGACAAACTCTTTGGCTAGCCTAAACATAAAGATCAGTTCAGTTGAGAAAAAGATCAGAAAATTATGTGATGAGATAAGGACTTTGAATGATGAGAAGAAAAAGAAAATTATCAAAATAAACATCTTGAGAGAGCATGTCTCAATCAAGTTGAATATAATATAAGAGCAACTAGAAGAATGTCTTACTGCTAAGACATCATTTCAGAAATTCAATTTTGAATCCCTTCAAGCCTATTAGATTGCAACATATGAATTGAGTACTTTACTCAATGTAGTAGAATCAATAGAGAAGGCATGGGAGAAAGTTTTTGAGATTTGGAAGATAGATTTTGTAGATTGTGTTGCAAGCCTACCGGCTTTGCAATAGGACAGTAAGGTAAAAGTTTTGACACAATTTTGTATATCCCTTTCCACCCTTTATTTTCTCATTGTTGTCAAAGGGGGAGAGATGCTTAGAAAATTATCTATATGATAAGGAAGGATACTCATAGGGGGAGTTCTATGAAGTATTATGAAGTGTTATAGATTATGTGTATATTGAGGAGATATAAGGATAGTATACTTATGTTATACTATGGCCACAATTTTGATACAAATTTTGAGATTTTGACTTGTACACTTAGCCAATTTTCTCATATGTTGCCACCAATGACAAAGGGGGAGATTGTTGGAAATTTGGCCAAGGTATGTATATAGATGTTGTCATTATGGAAACATATCTTCTCTATGAAGATCGCATAAAATGGAAAGTAAGTATGGAAGATCACAGACAAAAATTGTCTAAGTATGAAACAGTGTTTTTGATAGAGCACCCGATACAGTTTGTTTTGGTGATGTTCACTGGAGCATGATTAGAGTTTTCATAGTTGAAATTAGGCTCTATGGTGTCTAAGGATACCCCATCTTAGTGTACAAAAGAGTATAGATAGTACGGACAAAATTATGACTATTTTACCGATGACAGAGTACAGCCGACAGAGAAATTTTGAAGACAAAATTAGTAAACGAATTAAGGAATTATTTTTCTTGTCAAAATAATGACTTAATATTATAAAGATATGACATCCTAGATGTTTACTCTTGGATAAATATATGCAAGCTGGAAAGAGAAAGACATTATGTTTGTATCTTGTATAAATAAAGATGTACCGAACATACTTGTAATGTAACTTGTAATATATGTAACTTGTGATAGTAGTGAAAGTTGTTGATGCGAAGTTGTAAGAAGTACCTTATTTTAATTAGTTAACATTTGCATTACTTGTTTGGGCAGTGAGCTCATCTGGTAATTAGGTTTTGTATCTACAACTCCTAACAGGGTTGAGGCTTCTAACAAGGCCTATAGTCCCTTAACCAGGACTGATACACTATATGCTTGTAACAGGCTCCTAATAGGGTCAACATCCTTAATCGGATATCTTTTGATTAGTGGATCTTTGTGGGTACCATCCCCATCAGGGTTTTCCCTTGGCCAGGGTTTCCTCAAGAACATATGATGTGTTATGAGTTCTTTACATTTACTGTTGTGTATGCTATTTAGTTTCTTATGCTAAGGGATTATTTTTCTTGTCAAAATAATGACTTAATATTATAAAGAGATGACATCCTAGATGTTTACTCTTGGATAAATATATGCAAGCCAGAAAGAGAAAGACATTATGTTTGTATCTTGTATAAATAAAGATGTACCGAACATACTTGTAATGTAACTTGTGATAGTAGCGAAAGTTGTTGATGCAAAGTTGTAAGCAGTACCTTATTTTAATTAGTTAACATTTGCATTACTTGTTTGGGCAGTGAGCTCATCTGGTAATCAGGTTTTGTATCTACAACTCCTAACAGGGTTGAGGCTTCTAACAAGGCCTATAGTCCCTTAACCAGGACTGATACACTATATGATTGTAACAGGCTCCTAATAGGGTCAACATCCTTAATCGGATATCTTTTGATTAGTGGATCTTTGTGGGTACCATCCCCATCAGGGTTTTCCCTTGGCCAGGGTTTCCTCGAGAACATATGATGTGTTATGAGTTCTTTACATTTACTATTGTGTATGCTATTTAGTTTCTTATGCTTTGTATTCACTAAAGTAATATGTTATATCCATAAGTGGGCAAAAGTAAAAGTTTGTGAAATACTAATTCACCCCCCCCTCTTAGTATTTCCTATTTCTAACACCTAGAGGAAGAGGTAGATCATATGGTGAAAATAGTAGATCTGATCATGACAAAAAAAATCAAGACAAAGGCAAGACTGAGTGGAAAGGTGAAATTTCATCCCGAGGAAGAGATAATTACTTCTGAGGTGGATATGGAACTAGAGGATTTTGAAGAACATGTTACAATTATGGTGAAGAGGGACAAATCATTTGAGTGTATACATGCAAGAAAGAAGGTTGGTAGTAGCAAAAATGATTTGGTACATGAAGATTCACCAAATAAAACTAAGAAGGAAGGAAACATGATGGTAAGAAGAGAATTGTTGAGTGAAAAGACTAAGGAAGATCTAGTAAGAATTTTTTTTCAAGACCATATGTAGAGTTGCAGACAAAGTTTGGAAACTGATCATTAATAGTGGAAGTTCATAGAATCTAGCATCAGAAAAAATGGTTAAAAGGTTGTCATTGTAAAGATCAAAGCACCCAAAGCCCTATCGAATTTCATGGATCAAGGATGAGTATACACTTATAGTAAGTGAACAATGTTTATTAAAGCTGAAAATTGGAAAGTATTATGATAAGGTGTTGTGTGATATTATGCCTATGGACTGTTGTCATATTTTGTTGGTTAGACCATGGAATATGATAGACATATTATGTATGATGGAAGATTGCACAAATATACTATTTGGGCCAATGGCAAGAAAAACTCCAAGATTACTTTAGTGCATACAACAAGATTATTTTTGCTTCATTCTTTGTGTCAGATTCAACTCCAAGATCCAGCTGCATGCAATAAACCTGTCACAAAGAATGAAGCAAAAATATGGAAAAGGAAAAACCCTCTTGTGCTCAAAAATTTCAAAGCTGAAAATAAATTAAGAACTCTTAACAAAAGAATACAAAAGTGGCTTATAAGGATGGAAACCCTAAAGCCACACAAAGCTAGGTTGAGGAATAATAATTAATATAAATATTAATTATTATTCACCTAAAGGAGTAAGCTTAAGTGAAATAGAATAATAGAGGACTTAATTAATTAAACCAAAATGATTTAATTATAAATTCAAATATATCTATTACTCTAACAATTATGCCTATGGACTGTTGTCATATTTTGTTGGTTAGACCATGGAAATATGATAGACATATTATGTATGATGGAAGATTGCACAAATATACTATTTGGGCCAATGGCAACAGACAAATGTTATTACCTTTGATTGAAGAATCTATTGGTCAGATATGTACATCTGTAAAAGTTTTTTTGATGGAAGGTAGACAATTTGTTAAGGATTTGAAGAGGAATGATGTTTGTTATGTTGTGATTCCTAATAAATTGAGTGAGAAAATAGTAGATAAAGCTCCTGAATAGGTTGAGAAGTTTCTCACCGAGTATAATGAGATCATTTCAGTTAATGTACCCGATGGTTTTCCATTGATGAGAATTATTATTCATTATATGGATCTGATTCTTGGAGCTAGTTTACCAAATAAGACACGACACCAACTGACACCAACTGATAATGAGGAACTCAACTGACATGTTCAAGAGTTGTTATAGAAATGTTTGATCAGAGAAATTTTGATTCCATGTGCAGTATTAGCTGTGTTGGCACCTAAGAATAATGGAGAATAGAAAATGTGTATTGATTTTAGAGAAATCAACAAGATAACAGTTAAGTATCAATTTCCCATACTGAGAATGGATGATATAATGGATTGTCTGAGTGTAGTGAAATATTTTACCAATATTGATTTGAAGAGTGGATATTATCATATCAAAATCAAAAAAGTGTTGGATTCAGGTGTGGAAAGGTGAGTATTGAGAGGGGAGGGGTGAATTAGTACTCTAAAACACTTTTAAACTTATTTGAACTTTATTCACATTCATTTATTGATTCCTTAACATTTTCATGTGTCACATGAAATAAATAAAACATGTAATCATCAACACATAACAAAAATATTTGGTATCACATAAATCCTTGTTAGAGGGTAAAAATTACAGTGGGGATGATACCCACAAGACTTCACTACTACATAATAAATTTTTCTTGGTTAGAGCTACAATGCTTAGCTATTTCTTATAGCTTACCCTGTTAAGAGTATTAACTCAATTAAGAGTTCTAAAGACTGCTAAGTCTACTCTGTTAAGAGATTTCACAAATCTAATCTAAGAGTTGTACTTGGTTAAAGGATTTACAATTAAGATCTATTAGGATCTGCTCGGTTAAGAGACTTTACAAAATCTGATTACTCTTTAATCAGTAATGCTAAAATGTATGTCAAACTTACATCAACAAATGTTATTCAGACTCTATGTGCTCATCATGTCATTACCTGATACTGTGTATCCTTCACACTATCAATTTAGTACTTGGTAGATCTCAATTTCTGATTATTTCTTAATACTTTGTTACTCGGTAGCTTCATTTATTATTACCTTTTTCTTTGATCAGCTTAATACATGCAATCTCCAATTTATGTTCATGCATGCATACTGATCTTCATACTCTGATCTTCTTATATACAAAATGTAAGGCAATGCAAGAAGTTATAGAATCTTCATTTCAAGCGGTGCTAGCATTAGGTACACTTCCAATGCATATTTTATCCTTCATTATCATTATCTAATCTTACCTTGTCATCATGTGTAATCATTATATTTTAATCTCCAATGTTCTTTTATACGATCTCCTCGAGATTGGTAAACCATTTTCTGATCATTGTCTAGGTTCAATGTACTTAGAATTTTTCTGGTGTCAGCCTGTTCTACTAGGTAACATGTTTTCTTTAACTTGGTAACTACCTTCTCTTCTTAGTTTTTTTCTTGGTATAGCTTGGTTCTCAATGGTCATTAAGGCCTCGCTTGGTGCATGTACTTTCTTGTTCTTTACTGAAATTCTTTGCTTACTTATTTCTTTTACCGCTTGACTTTCTCTGCCTTACCGACTCATCTATTCTTCCTTACCAAATGACTTTTAAAAACATAATAACTTCCTCATAACTAATGACATCAAAATAAACTCTTAGGAGTATAAAGAAGGTGATGAATGGAAGATTGCTTTCAAAACAAAATAAGGTTTGTATGAATGGTTAGTTATGCCTATTGGTTTAACTAATGCACCAAGTACTTTATGAGGTTAATGAATGAGGTTCTAAAGAAATTATTGGGTAAATTTTTTATTGTGTACTTAGATGACATTCTGATATTTAGTAAAACTAGAGAAGATCATTTTCTTCACATTAGGTAGATATTGTCGAGATTGAAAGAGAAAAAGTCGTTGATTAATCTGAAATATGTTCATGAAAGAGGAGATTGTATATTTGGGATTTGTGATTTCAACTGATGGTTTGAAGATGGATCTTGAGAAGTTTAAATCCATTCTTGATTGGCCTACATCAGAGAATGTTTTCGAGGTAAGATCATTCCATGGTTTAGCAATTTTTACCGAAAGTTTGCCATAAATTTTAGTTCAATTTGCAATGCTATGACCGAGACAATGAGAGGAGATAAAAGAGGATTCAAGTGGACACATAGAGTTGATAAGAGTTTTGATACCTTGAAATAGAAGGTTGTTGAATTGTCTATGTTATCTTTACTTCATTTCAATAAGGTATTCCAAGTTGAATGTTGTAAGAATTTGCAAATAGCAAAGATTGAACCAAGGATCTAGAGGTTAAAGAAAAGCATAAGAGAGATGATATGAATGCAATGATTGATATTGAATTGATCCAATGAATTCCCCATATATGATTATTCAATGTACATAATAGGCATACTTATATAGGAAAGGTGATAAGAAAGAATGATAAGGAGTTGATAAGCTATCACCTATGCTAGGTGTAATCACATGTCCATCAAATGTGGATCATCCTCCATTATGCAATGAAGTACGTGCAATAAGATTAGGATGATAATGTGATAAGAGCACTAAAGGTGGAACTCACATCTAAATTGTAATTTCTCCTACACCATGAGCTTAATTGAGGTGCAAACTCCTAGGTGTCTCAATAAAAAACTACTATGAAATACATTATCCTAAGTAAGATTAAGTTAAGTGCAATTAGGAATATTTAATTACACCAACACCCCCCCTTAAGTGAAACTTAGGGGAATGCACTTAAACTCACAATGTAAGATGGGTCATGGCTACTAGGCCATGTTAGGTATGCATGTACAATATGCAATTCAATACATGAAATGAAATCTCTCATAAAGTGGAGAAAGAGGGAAAACCTCATGGGAAAAATCCTCCCCTAAAAAGAGAGAATAAAACAAGATGCATGATGGATGGAGTTATCAAGACCCCCCAAGAACTACATACATCATGTATATACAAAGAATTATCTCCTCATAAGAAGGATAGTTGGAGACATGATAGCCCCCCCATAATGAAGAGGCTCCCATATTGATGAAGAGTACCTGCAAACAAAAGATAAGCCAATTCTTACAAGAAACATGTATCCCCTTAGGAAGAAATAGATACATCAAATGATGAAGAATCCAATCCATATGAAAATGGAAGGAGGAAGAAGATGAAGGTCTCCATGTATGAATTTATGAAGATTGAATAGGTATCTCCAAGCTCAAAGAGTCTATCACCTCATGTGACAAATCAAGTGAAGAAGGAGAAGAATCAAGAGTGCCAATCTCCAAAGAAGGTGAAGAAGTATCCCCAACTATGATGCTATCATCAAAGGAAAGAGAAACCCCCTCATGTATGTTGAAAAGGAATCCAAGTAGTCATAACACTCTACAAGATCTAAAAAATTGTGATCATCTTGTTGAATAGTAGAGCCCATGTCTAAAGAAGCGGGAGATGGAGGAGTAGGAAACTCAACACTTGTCTCAACAAAAAAATGATTCAAGTGTCCAAATTTCTCCTCATGTACATAATCATCCCTTGGAAAAGAGATTTGTACATCATGAATATCATCATAATAATCAACCAAATGTGAAAAAGAATACAAACATGATATATGATAAAAAAAACTCCCATAGCTATGATATCTTTAGTCTCCATGTCCCTAATGTAAAAAAAATCAAGAGTGAACTCAACAATTTTACCTTGTGCCCCATGTGTAATTTGGTAAATAGAAAGGAGATTAGTGGCCAATGATGGAATAAAAATAACATGATTAAATGTCCCCTCTCCCATAGGAATAGAACATTTCCCACAAACTCACATGTATGTGTTGTTACCCATCAAAATATTAGGAGAATTACAAGCCTCAACAGAAGAAAACATATCCATAGAAGATGCCATATGATGTGATGCACCTGAATCAAGAATCCATTTACCTTTCTCAAGATGTGTGGAAGCCAAGAGTGCTTGTCCTTTACCTTTATCTTTGGATGATGATGGAGATGTAGAAGTTTCCAAATGTGTAGAAGAATAAGTAGACATTGATGAGGGCAACTTAATATATTGCTTTTGAATAATGTGATTTAGCTCATCATGTCCTAGCTTTTTACAATATGCACATTTATCCCACTTTCTTCTAGATGATTCCTCTCTTGAAGAGGACTTGGATTCAATGGTATTGTGTGAAGGAAATTCATTACCTTTATCAAGAGGCTTAGGATCTTTATGTTTCTTCTTTCCTTTTCCATTAGAAGCCTTTGATGTGGACTCATTTTCAACCAATGCATGATGTGTGGAAGGCTTCAATTGACCCATGTGTGCCAATTTTTCTTGTTCCCTTGTGAGTTGAGCTGAAAATTCATCAAGAGAAGGAAATTTGTATGCACTATCAAGAGCATCCATAGTAGCATAGAACATAGAAACAAAGATAGAATATTCAGGACCTAGCTTGGAAAGAATACAAAAGATAAATTGTTCATCCCCTTTAACAATGCCACAAGTAGAAAGCTCCAATCTAATAGAATTGGACTTAGAGAAAAAGTCTTGAATATTATCAAAATCACTAGGATTTAGACCTATGAGCTCATTCTCTAATCAGAATTTTCTCATTCTGTTAGGTTTACCAAAGAGTCCATCCAATATGACCCAAGCATCATGAGGATGTGTGAAAGATGCAATATGAAAGTGCAAATCATGAGAGATGGATGATCTAAGAGAGCCAAGTGCTCTATTCCTTTGATCAAACCATTTTTGCCATTCTACAACACCTGTAAGGCGTTCTTGATCCTGCCTAAGAGTCATTCTAAGCAAACCAATACTCAACAAATGATCACTTAAAGATACTTTCCATTCATGGTAGTTATATGGAATGATGGTTTTGACCTTTTAATTATCTATAATAAAACTAAATAATGACTGATAATTACTTATAACTCCTTCAAATGACTGATGCAAATTAGAAAACTAAAATCCAAGGATTAACCAAGTGCAAATATAGCCCCAAAATAGTTTATTTTTTAAAGTGATATATCCACCCCAAATCACTAAAATATGATTGCAAATCTAGAAAGTAGAAAAAAAATCATGTACTTTCAAAAAAAAATCACCTCAAAATGTTACCGTATGTACCCAAACGAAGCCCTGGAAGTTGCAAAAATCAGGAACATACAAGAATAGTCATGAAAATTTGTGATTTGTGATTAATCTAGTCATTAAATTGTAAAAATAATATCACCACTAGAATCTTCTAGAAATTCTACCCAAAATCAAAAAATAATTCTTTAAAAAAGGAGCAAAAATAAGCAAGATATGGCCCTTAGAAGTTGGACTACAAAACATAAAACTCAAATGGTGAAGGCAAATATTTTCAAACCCTTGTTGACATCATCATTTCTATGCATTAAATGTGATGATCGTATGGGCATCACCAAAAAGTTAATTTGGCCTATTTTGACAGCTGGATGGATGTCAAATTTTGGCTCATATGATAGTGACGTGTCAAAAAATTATGCCCTATGTTGATGTGGCAAGTGATGTCAGATGCTGATGTGGCATGTCTAGATGATGACATGGAAATGTATGGCTGATGACATTGCACTGATGTGGTAGGTGAGTCACATGTCTGGTCCTTATTCATCCGCATGGATCTAATTGGTTGGTTGATGTGGCTTGAGCTGGCACGTTTGAAGTGTGCCACTTGGCCAAATCTGGGGTTGTCAAGGCATTGTGTGGTGTCTTCTAGTTTAGCTATTTGGTATGTTAATCACCCATGTGACAGCTGACACAGCTCCATGTGGTGGAGCGCAGGCTTGGCGGCGCGCGGGTAGTAGTGGGTGGAACGCCACTAGGGAGTAGTGGTGGGACTAATGTTTAGTCCCACAATCATTGTGTGGGACCATACATAGGCATTTTAATATGTCAATGCGTAGGTGGTAAAGAAAAGAGCTTGGGTACCTCCTGGGAGCTGTCTATGAGCTCAGACTAGATAGATATGTCTGAGTCGCATGTGGTGTAGCTCAAACGATTAGATCTTGTGTCGTCTATTGGGGCGGATCAACACTAACAAGGTTTTTTTTTATGTGACACAATTAGTCCCACATCGATAGTGTGGGAAGTTTCTAGGTCCTTCAAATGTGCAAGCCCACAGATAGGATGTAAAGCGAGCTCTATGGGTGCTCGGTTGAATACTCTTCTTTGTCTTTGATCCCGATCTCTGGTATTTGAATATTGATAGATGAAGATAGCTATTAAGTAGGATGATGTCACCCTATTGTGTTGACACTAAGGAATATTCCCTGGTGGCCAATAATAAATGCAGGCCAATTACCAGGCCCAAAAATAAAATTTTGCAGATAGAAAAAAATTCTGAGGAAATAACAGAATCAAAAAAAAAAAAATTTAAAATCATACTGCAGAGCTGCAGATCGGGTCGTACGATGAGATTTGCAAAAGAAATTGCCTCAATTTGGACTTTCGTCAAATATGGGTGAGTTTATAGTTGATTTTAACCAAAATAGCCTCCCGGATGCAATGGTGTGGTCAAATCTATCCCAAGACACTTTTACAACACGATGGTCTTCAAATCTAAGATTTGGACCTTCAACACTTGCATCAAGATCTCTCCAAATAGGCTAATCAAAATTCTCCAATGGCTCTGATACCATGTAAGAATTTTCAAATAGAAAAGATTAAACCAAGGATCTAGAGGTTAAAGAAAAGCATAAGAGATATGATATGAATAAAATGATTGATATTGAATTGATCCAATGAATTCCCCTTACATGATTATTCAATATACATAATAGGCCTCCTTATATAGGAAAGGCAATAAGAGAGAATGATAAGGAGTTGATAAGCTATCACCTATGCTAGGTGTAATCACATGTCCACCAAATGTGGATCATCCTTCATTATGTAATGAAGTACGTGCAATAGGATTAAGATGATAATGTGATGCACTAAAGGTGGATCTCACCCTTAAAGTGGAATTTCTCCTACACCATGTGCTTAATTGAGGTGCAAACTCCTAGGTGTCTCAATGAAAAACTACTATGTAATGCATTATCCTAAGTAATATTAAGTTAATTGTAATTAGGAATATTTAATTACACCAACAAATGTGATGCAAGTGGCAGTACAATAGAAGTTGTGTTGAGTCAAGAAGGTAAACATGTTTCTTTCTTTAGTGAGAATTTGAATGATGCTAAAAGGAAATATTTTGTGTATGATCAATAATTTTATGATATTGTTCAAGCCCCAAAGAAATGGAGACATTATTTGATCCTAAAAGAATTTGTGTTGCATACTGATCATAAGGCTTTACAGTATTCAGGTAGTTAGAATAAGTTGAATCAGAGACATATGAAATGGGTTGAGTATTTTCATAATTTTACATTTGTGATCAAACATAAGAGTGGATTATCTAACCGAGTTGCTGACGCATTGAGTATAATAATATCTTTACTGATTGAAATGAGAATTGAGGTTCTTGGTTTTGATGATATGAAGAATTTGCATGAAACTGACCCTAATTTTTCTAAGCCATGGAGAATGTGCAAAGCATCTATTCCTAATCAACTGAGTAAGTGGGAAGATTATTTCATTCAAGAAATTATGTTGTTCAAAGGAATTTAGTTATGTACCAAGAGGATCAATAAGAACTAATTTGTTAAAGGAAAAGCATAGTAGTGGTTTGGCTGGACACTTTAGCATTGATAAGACATTGAGGTTTCTTAAGGACAGGTATTTTTTACTGCAGTTGTATAAGGATGTTAAGAAATTTTTGAAGAGTTATGGAGTTCATCAAGTTAAAAAAGGAGTAAGTTAGAATACTGGATTGTATACACTGATTTTTGTTCCTAAGAAACCTTGGAGCGATATCACCATAGATTTTGTTCTTGGCTTAGCGAGGACAACAAGACATAATGATTTCATACTTGTTATTGTGGAAATATTTTCCAAGATGGAACATTTCATACCATGTAGGAAAACGTCAGATGTAGTGCATATAAAAGATCTTTTCTTCAAGGAGATTTTCAGATTGCATGGATTACTTAGGAGTATCATCTCTGACTAAGACAATAAGTTTGTTGGCTATTTTTGGAAGACTCTATGGAAGAAGTTGGACACCGAGTTAAAGTATAGTTCTACATTTTATCCACAAACTGATGGATGGATAAGTGTTGTAAATAGAAGTTTGGGTAACCTGTTGAGATTCTTAGTTGGAGACAAATTGATTAATTGGGATGTAATGTTAGCACAAGTAGAGTGTTCATACAATAATTCAGTGAATAGGAGTATTGGAAAGTTGCTTTTTTAGATTGTTACCGGCATACAATCAAGGGGTATATCAGACTTGAAAGATATTGCTGGAGAAGAGAAGAGGAGTGTTGAAGGAGAAGAATTTTCTGAACTTATGAAGTCATTGCATGAGGAAATGAAACATAAGTTGGAGTAGAGTAATCAGAAATACAAGGATAATGCAGATAAGTCAAGAAGACATAAGATTTTTGAATTTGGTGATGAGGTAATAGTTCATTTGAAGAAAGGAATATTTCCTATTGGAACATATAGTAAGTTGAAGATAAAGAAATTTGGTCCCTGCAAGGTATTGAGGAAGTTTGATGGTGGAAATTCTTATGAAGTGGAGTTACTTGATGACATGGACATATCACCAATATTCAACATTACATATTTGTATGAGTATCATGAGCCTGATGAAGAATTGATAGTATTGAGTGATTATCCTAAGAAGCAGATAGAAGAAGTTGAATAGATTTTGGAACAAAGAGTTGGCATAAGCATAAGAGAAAAGGATTACATGGAATACTTGGTAAAGTAGAAGAATAGACTGATTGAAGACTCTATAAGGATTTCTCAATCTGAGTTGGATTCAGCTCAGGCTGTATCTCACTCATGATTCAAAGAATCATTTATTTTCAACTCCGGTGTCTAATGCAAGAGAATCTTAGGTTTATGGTAATACTATCTCGGTAGCTTATTAGATGTGATCAGTAACTGCTTTGGAGTTCTCATTGGAGTGTTCTTTTTGTTCACCGACAAGATCGGTTACCTATCTCTACTCGGAAGTGCCTTTCACCGAGTGGATTTTTTATGTTTTGTTTCTACTCAGTGGTGTTCTTTACCGAGTTGGTTCGGTGTGTATGTTTTTCTCAGTGGCCTAGTTCATCGATGAGTTTATTTTGTTTGTTTTGGCTGGCCGACATGTGCATTTAATTTTGGTCATGATATTAATGTTGGGATTGCTCATTTGGAAATATGTGGACCTAAATCTTGGTCATTGCTTTCTCGAATGTTGAATCTTGTAGATTCTTTGGGCCGACCTATTTGGTAGCCTCAAGTATAAATGTAATAATCTATTCTAGATTTAGGGAGAAAAGTTAGACGGAAGATAGGAAGCTAGAGATCTTGGATCTTGCATGCATGAAGATTGTTCTGTTGTGTAATTGATTCCTATTTGTATTGGTCGTAACAGGGAAGGCCTCACAACCCAACATGATGAATTTTGATGAATAAATAAATATGATTTGTGTCCCTTCTCTCTTTTCTATGTAATTTCTTTCGTGTTGTGATTCTACAAGGTGGTCTAGTATTTGGGCCAGCCTTTGGCCCCACTTGTACACAAAAAATTAGTGCACTTCTATGAATCCTTACAATCAAGAACACTCAAGAATGAGGTCTCAAAAATTGATCCATAGCTCTCTATGCATGAAGTTGCAAGATTGTAAAATTGCTCTCAGCTAGAGCTAATAGGCTTAATGACCTTGCTAGTCAACCACACAATGAGAGATTCAAGTGAAGACAAGGGAAAGAGTGCCAATATCTCCAAGAATCACTGTGAATGCAGTGCAATGAAAGTAAACTAAAAATGAAGATGCAAGCTAAGCTAAATGATAACAATGCAATGCTTGAAAGGAAATCTAATCTATGAAAGGAAAGTGCAAAGTAGACTATGAGAGGAAAGTACAAGTCTTACAATCCCTCCTAATTAAGCTATGTGAGACTAATCTATTGCATAAAGGAAATCTATACTAAGAATGCCATGATTATGCAACTATGAAAGAAAACTAAATGAGATACAACAACAATGTATTCAAAGCTTGGATGCAAGGGTGTCTTCAAAGAAAGCTTCAAATTGACCTAGAAAACCTACAGCATAACATTAACATAAAAACATCAAATGGATCTCTCTACAAATGAGGAAGAGAGATCTCCTTTTATAGGAAATGAAAAGGAATGGACCATGGAGATTAAGAGGCAAAAGACTTAATCAATGGTGGAGCATCAAAGAAGAGAAATCCATGTGCACAAATATCCTCCAATAGGAAAATAAGAGTTGACTTTTGTGTCCATATGAAACAAAAAGTTGTTTTCTTCTTTTTATAAAATAAGAATAATGCTTTATTTGTGCAACTTAGGATAAGAGGAAAAGTGGGGTTTTTTATTTATTAAAAGGGGAGGAAATATTCATTTTAATAAATAAAGACTTAGGATAAAATGGTTAGCCCAAGGCAAATAATCAAAAATGATAAAAATAGGATTTGATCAAGGAAATTGATATAATTGAAAAATGCTGATTTTTGAAAATATTGATTCAGGGATTTGATAAATTGCTGAATGGGGGCCCAAAGTCTAGGCAACCATTTTAGGGTGCATACATTTGCCCCTCTTTGACTAATGTGTGATCATTTCAGGAACACGTGTAGTCAAAGAAGAATTGAAATGTGAGTTCATTTTGGGATCACAAAACAACCCAAATGTGTGTTCATTTTGGGAACACATCAGGACAAAAATAAGCAAAAACTAAAAGACAAGACCAACACCGTTGCTGCTAGGTGCAAATCAAGCCTTAGACAAAATTATCGCCGTCACTGCTAGGCAATAATTAAGTTTGAAAAATAGGAGAGAAAATCAAAAGATGAAATCACCATCGTCACTGCTAGGTGATAATCAAGTTTCAAAATAAGAATCTCAAGCTAAGCTGAATAAAGTTGAATCAAAGATTAAAGCTAATAGGTACTGCCCCCTCGAAATTGAAATCAAAATTAGGTAGAGGAGAACAAGAAATTGATAAACTTGATCAAGTCACTAGAAATCATAATCGAAGAATAGGACAATAGGATAACCACTAAGCAATGAAGACATGCCCCAGTTTGACTAGGTTTGACTGGGAAAGATATAAGATAAAACTTAAGTCAAACCTTAGAGAAATGAAGTGAGTGATAATGAATGATAGACTAGGAGTTTGGAAGAGATGGGGGTGAAGAAATGAAGATGCCCCAACAAAGATCGAAGGATCAGGCCTCAAATGGTCAGCCAACTGCGTAGAAGAGGGTGAAATTTTGAAATGCGATTGTGACTATCAAGATGAGCTTGAATTTCAATTTTGAGTCTGAAAATGGATCTAGGATGTTGAAATTAGGTAAGGGTGCAATTTTTGCGCAATTCTGAGGTGTTTAAAAATTTGGTCAAAAAAGTCAAAATGCTAGGAAAAGAAAAGGATGTGATGTGAAAGACAAGATGCGAAATACATGATCAAGAAAAGGAAAGGTGAGTGCAGTTGACCAACAAGTCCATGAAAGATAAAAGGAGAGCTCTCTCCACATGCAAGATGCAAAACTAATCTATCATGAACCTAAGAATGCAAGCTACTATGAAAGTGGTTGACTTGCATGGTCACAACGCTTATAGACATCTAATTATCATCATTGAGCATTATTGGTAGCGTCATAAGATCATACAATACACACTAGTATGACTATGGGTATATGAATATGATCTATATCAGATAGGAATGTGGGAATCTCACCTAGGCACCAAAGACATATAGGTCAAGATGACTAGTGCAGTGAAATTACCTAAGTTTGTTATGGCGATATTATGCTTACATCAAGACATAAGAAGGTCAAGATGGCTATAAGCATGCAATCACAGAAATAGTCAAGGATAATACTTTGCAGATCCTAGGTGTCAAGTGGATCAAGCATAAATGCTAATGACAATTAGGACCAACAAAATATACCCACAAGCAGATAAATAAAATAAAATAAAACATGTTCTCATACCCTCAGTCTTCTAGCTATGCATCATTGAAAACTTTTTAAGGAGAGACCACTCATCAAAGAAATCATCATAGACAGCACACAAAATAAAATAAAGTCAACATATCTCAATTGAGTTGATTGTTTAAGTGCGTGTGTGTTTGGTCATAGAGTCAAACTTTGAGTATCAAATCTGCTAATGAGTGATATCGCATCATACTTAGACTGGTGGGTAGGATATCTGATAAGTGTTAAGAAACACTCGATGCTAGGGAAGTGTTGAAAAACACCGTATTGGAGTGGTGTGACTATTTTTGGGGTGGGGTGGGCGCTAGAAATGTACACACAAAAGTAGTGCACTTCTATGAATTCTTACAATCAAGAACACTCAAGAATGAGGTCTCAAAAATCGATCCATAGCTCTCTATGCATGGAGTTGCAAGATTGTAAAATTGCTCTCAGCTAGAGCTAATAGGCTTAATGACCTTGCTAGTCAACCATACAATGAGAGATTCAAGTGAAGACAAGGGCAAGAGTGCCAATATCTCCAAGAATCACTATGAATGCAATGCAATGCAAGTAAACTAAGAATGAAGATGCAAGCTAAGCTAAATGATAACAATGCAATGCTTGAAAGGAAATCTAATCTATGAAAGGAAAGTGCAAAGTAGACTATGAGAGGAAAGTAAAAGTCTTACAATCCCTCCTAATTAAGCTATGTGAGACTAATCTATTACATAAAGGAAATCTATACTAAGAATGTCATGATTATGCAACTATGAAAGCAAACTAAATGAGATGCAACAACAATGTCTTCAAAGCTTGGATGCAAGGGTGTCTTCAAAGAAACCTCCAAATTGACCTAGAAAACCTGCAGCATAACATTAGTATAAAAACATGAAATGGATCTCTCTACAAATGAGGAAGAGAGCTCTCCTTTTATAGGAAATGAAAAAGAATGGACCATGGAGATTAAGAGGCAAAAGACTTAATCAATGGTGGAGCATCAAAGAAGAGAAATCCATGTGCACAAATATCCTCCAATAGGAAAATAAGAGTTGACTTTTGTGTCCATATGAGACAAAAAGTGCTTTTCTTCTTTTTATAAAATAAGAATAATGTTTTATTTGTGCAACTTAGGATAAGAGGAAAAGTGGGGCTTTTTATTTATTAAAAGGGGAGGAAATATTCCTTTTAATGAATAAAGACTTAGGATAAAATGGTTAGCCCAAGGCAAATAATCAAAAATGATAAAAATAGGATTTGATCAAGGAAATTGATATAATTGAAAAATGCTAATTTTTGAAAATATCGATTCAGGGATTTGATAAATTGTTGAATGGGGGCCCAAAGTCTAGGCGACCATTTTAGGGTGCATACACCACTTACTACCCTTCCTTGTGTCACTGATTTACCTTTTGTGCTCTTTTGACTAGTAACTAATCTACATTAGAACCACTTTGATGCAAGATAGATTTTGGACAAATTCAAAAGTTTGATCTAGGGAAAGAAAATGCCTACAAATAGAAACTCAAACTCTTTACTCCTCAAAATAACGTGAATTTTAAGCTGACCCTTACCTCAAGAAAATAATTTTCTACTCTTATTTATACTTGTATTTGGCATAATGGAGGGAGGTGTTGGTGCACCTAGTGCAGTAGAATTTTCAACCTATTGGTCATTAATTGTACAGAATCCTTATATTCTGCAGTGGGAAATATCGGCTGGAGTTGGGGGGATTCTATTTAGATACAATACAAGTGAGAGAATTCTATTAATTTTTTTTTCTTATCTTTTTATACAAAGTTTTTGATTGATTGACTGATCATTTTGTAGTTTGCGTGATTCTAATTGTGGTTTCCTTATCTCATAACAGTAAAAAGAAAATCTAGAGTATTGTTCTATGTTATTCATGGTGTACATTTCTATATGTTTTTGTGGGCTCCACATCTATTTCTTTTGTGGTTTTGATTTCTTCACATGGAAAATTAGGTACTTTAGGTATTCAAAGTCCTCTTTTGACAAATAAATCCAAACATGTGAATACTTGAATATAAATTGCATGTTTACTTTCTGGGTTTACTTTCTATGGAATATAATTGGCCACCACAATTCTTAAGGAAAATCAGTAACAATATACCAAAGACTTAAAGATTCAACAATCTATAATATTTTCTAACAATGAGCTTTTGAAAGAAAAAAGCACAGAATAATGTAAAGCATCTATGTTTTTTATTGCTGAAAAACTATATTTCAAACAAATAACATAAACTCTATAGAGAAAGAAGTAATAATATACAAATGACTTTAAGCTATGAGAATGTCTGATGTTTTGACAATAGCCTTGAAAATTTTACTAAGAAAAATAGTGAAAGCTTCAACAACTCTTTTTGGAAAAAGCTTTTTTTCAACTGCACATTATTTATGTACTTAGATGTAACACTATTCATGTCCACACACTTTATTTTATTGGCCTCTCACTTGGCCATCAATTCATTACCTTCTATCAAGATTCTTTGCAATAAGTTTTTTTACATGCAAACAAAACAGGGCCTTGCAACACATTGAAGGAACACTTGTAAATAAATCTCATAATAAACCTATACATGGCTTTGAAATGAGAAAATTCTCTTTCAATAGACAATTAATACATGAATTCAATAGATAATAGCTCTGAGATTTCATTACATATATAACTCACTAAAACTCATATATTTATAACCTTATTATAAATCAAAACATTCAGTTGATATAACCAGTGGGGATTAAACTCATGGGTTTTAGTTTTATAAATGATGGGTACAATATTAATTTGAGGCATTGATTATTGTGCTTTACGACACATGTACCATGTCCTCAAACCCATGCATGCATTGTTGGCTCTTTATTTTTTCCTTCATGCAAACTCGTAAAAAAGGAAAGGTGTCAGATGTACTGCTGATGAGTTTACGCTTGTCCTGCCATCACGTGGGCTAAAAGTTACCTTGGGTTGGCATCATTTGGTTTTGTTGAATCTAGGATAATGATACTTGGTTTGTCTTGAGCCACACATTCACTTGTGTGATGGATTTGAAACATGATTATATTTTCTAAAATTCTTGCGTTCGAATGATCATTTCTTTTATTCAAGCCCTAACTAAGCGCACCACCATGGATGGAAGCTTGCTCTTTCTGCAGCATGCATTTGGTTTTAAGTGTTGGGTTTTAAGTGTTGGGTTTTCAGTATGATGTTCTCCTGCAAGCACGAAACAGGTTGATATCACTTGTTGTAGTAAATCTTATGTTTTTTTTTATCAGCATAGCATAATTTTTTTGGTGAATGATTTCCTATTGTATATTCTTCAAAAATTTTCTCTTCTAATTCACATTCTTTGTTGTGTGTATCATGTGGTCTCTTGCTAGCAACACTTGTTCTCGACTTTTATGAGGTTTTAGCATCTTAACAAGTTCTCTTTGGCAAGAATGCCAAAGTTACGTGTTCTCCATGGTTACAGGTATGTTTTAAACTCACCAAGGTTACTGGTTTTGCATTGGCAGTTGATGCTTTTAGTTGAGGAAATTGATTTTTGGTTTCAACGAAGATCTATTTATATTATACAAGATCTTTCTCTGTTTTCATGGTTTCCTTCTCAGCATGTGAAAGTTGAAGGAGAATGTTTCTCTTAAGTTCTTCTCTGCAGTAATTGCAATTTATTTGGCATATGGGTGTTGTATTAGTTACACTGTCAGTTGAGAAAATTTAGTTATTAAACTAACTCAGTATTTACCGATTCGAAGGTTTTATTGAAAAAAAATTTCTTTGGTTATCAAAATAAAAATGTCAGTTTATTTTAAACTGATGTTGAAATCAGTTTCATTGACAGTTGGAACTGTTCTTATGAAAGCCTATTTTATATGGTTCTATTTAAAAGGGATAGATCCCTGTGAAAACATGAGATAAAAAAAGAGGGTTTTTTCTCTGATATGAAATATATAAACTATTGAAAGAAAGATCTTAAAGGGTTTATATGTATAAGGTGTATGCAACGTCTATAGCATACATTTATATATATAAATAGTTTTGATTGAAATACATTTGTAAAAAGAAGTGACCAAGCAGTTGTAGCTACTATTGTAAAAGGAGGGTTATTGCTCAATAAAGTTTACAGGTTCAATAGGAGTGGTTTTTCTCCTTGTGAAAAAATCGTAAGGTTTTCAGGGTTTCTCACTCAGCTCAAAAGCTTGTCTCTTGTCTGTGAGTTGATTACTTTTGCAGTGGATGCTTTTTATATAGCTTGTAAGCTTGATTATTTCAAAATTTTTACATTATTCATATGTTGTAATTTTTAAAAATGTTGAATTTTGATTCAACCCCCCCCCCCCCCCCCAGAATTGCCACCACTTCCAACAAGTGGTATCAGAGCATAGGGTCCCTTCCTAGGTCTACCTATAGGGATAATCCAGGGTTAGTTTGGAAGTAAATGGAACAAGCTAAGGGAGCTTCTCTTAGAAGAGCCTCATTATTTGATGGCAGTGATTATGTTTTTTGGAGAGTAAGGATGAAAGCATTCATAAATTCTTTAGATATTAATATGTGGGAAGTTGTTGCAACAAAGTATACTATTCCTACAATTATACCTATAGATTCTAGTGATAAAACCAAATATGAACTTGATAAAAGAGAAAAAATTTCTATTCTATGTGGTCTTAATAAAGATGTGTTTGTTAAAGTCATATACTGTAAATCTGCTAATGATATCTGGGAAAAACTAGAAACCATTTATCAAGGTGATGAGAAATTTAAGGAGTCAAAACTGATAACTTTAAAAACTCAGTTTGATAATTTGAAGATGAATGAGGATGAAAGTATAGCTGCTTATTTTTTTATGAATTGATGAAGTAGTAAACACTAGAAGGGGATTAGGAGAGACAATTGAAGAACATGACATCATCTCTAAGGTAGTTAGAACTATTCTACCTAAATTTGAAACTAAGATCTCTACCTTAGAAGAAAAGAAACATTTTTTCTAAAATGACCTTACATCAGTTGCAAGGAACCTTAACTGCATATGAGATGAGAATCAACAACCAAGTTGGTTCTACATCAAAAGAAACAGCCTTTAAGGCTGAGAAACAAGATGAAAGTGATACAGATTTAACAAATGCTCTAGAAGAATTGTTAGTCAGAAACATGAGAAATAAATATCAAGGAAAACCTAAGTGTTTTAGTTGTGGTCAGTTAGGACACTTTTCTACAAAATGTCCTTATGCTGATCAAGATGATAATGATGAGAAAGTTGAAAATTTTTCAAGAAGGAAACCTCAGAATCAGAATCAGAGGTTCAAGAAATTCAAAAAGAAGAGTCTCTTGTCAACAAAGGACTCAAATGAAGAATCAAATGATTCTGAAGAAGAAGGAGAAGTGTTATTCATGGCTAAAATAATCAATGTTCCTAATTTGGAATCTAGAAAATTAGAATCCTCATCTGATTCAGATGAAGACATTGATCTTGAAAAGGAACTTCTTTGTTCTTTGCAAGAACTAAAGAGGCAAAAGAAATTGATATTAGAGTTTGAAAAAGAAAATAAAATACTGTAAACTGATTTAGAAAAAACAAATCAGGTTATTGAGAATCAAAAACAGTCTCTTATTGAAAAAGAAAAGAAACTGATTTTATTACAAAATTAGATTGAACAAGCTGAGTTAAATGTTAAGATAGTTGAAAAAGAAAAATTTTCAAAGCAGAGTTCAAGTTATTTTAAAGGTTATTGTTTCAAGTGTAATCTTTTTGGTCATAAGGCATTTAACTATAACATGAACAAACATGGGTATGGTTTCAAGAACCTAATCAGATGCTTCAAGTGTTTTCATTATGGACACTTTGCTAATCAGTGTAAACTTCATTTAAAGTCTAAGAAAATATGGAAACCTATTGAAAAGTCCATGATTGTTGAAACAACCTTATTTGCCCATAAACCTACTACTTGGGTTTTGGACAGCGGCTATTCACATCATATGACTGGCTGTAAAAGAAAGTTTAAAATTTTAGAAGTTTTTGATGGAGGGTTTGTTCAGTTTGGAGACAACTCAGGTGCTTATATCACTGCTCATGGTTCAATAGTTCTCAACACGTCTATACACCCATTCATGATGTTTATTATGTAGAAGGCCTAAAACACAATCTTCTAAGTGTAAGTCAGATTTGTGACAGTGGATATTCAATCTCTTTTAATGCTAAAGGATGTTCTATCAAGAGTAAAAACAAAGTTGTTGCTAGTGGTTTAAGAATAGGAGGAAATCTTTATAATCTAATTAATTCTACTATTCAGGAGTCTTCACTGATTAATACTTGTCTTGTAAGTCAAGTGGAAGAAAATTGGTTATGACATAAGTGATTGGGTCACTTAAATTTTGATAATCTTGCTAGGATCAGCAAGAACAAAAAGGTTAGAGGTTTACCCCTAATTAGCAAACCAGCTAAAGTTTGTGAAGAATGTGTTAAAAGTAAACAAACCAGAACATCTTTCAAAACCAAATAGTACTTGTCTAATAGACCTCTAGAGATTGTTTACACTGATCTTTGTGGTCCAACTAAAACTCCATCCCTAAATGGTGAAAGATATTTTATGCTATTTGTAGATGATTATTCAAAAATGGTCTGGGTAACTTTTTAAAGCATAAATTTGAAGCTTTTGAACGCTTCAAAATATTCAGGAAAATTGTTGAAAGGGAAACTGATCTAAAATTGAAATGTTTATGGTCTAACAGAGGTGGAGAATTCACCTCCCAAGAGTTCATAGAGTATTGTGAAAAACATGGTATTAAGAGGCAGCTTTCAACTGCTCGTACACCACAACAAAATGGTGTTGTGGAAAGGAAAAAAAGAACTATTAAAGAAATGGCTAGGACAATGTTGAATGAAGAAAAATTACCTAATAAATTCTGGAAAGAAGTTGTTCATACAGCTGTATATATTCTAAATAGGGCTCAAATCAGAGTAAGAACAACATATACTCCTTATGAACTTTGACATGGAAGAACTACTAATGTTAAGAATTTTAAAATTTTTGGCTATAAATGTTTTATTAAAAAGGACAATGATTTATTAGATAGTTTTAATTCCAAGTCTGATGAGGGTAGTTTTTTGGGATACTCTACACATAGTAAAGCCTTCAAATGTTACAATAAAAGGCTGAATAAAGTCATTGAAGCTATAAATGTAATTTTTGATGAAAGTTCTTTATTGATCAATAATACTGAAAACTGTGTTGAAGAAGATTCTTAACAAAGAAGAGAACATGTTTCTTGTGATCATCATGAGTCAAATAATGATAGTCAAGAACTTTCTGATCATACTGATCAAGAAAATTGTTCAATTCCTCAAGAATGAAAAATCCCTTTAAAGACTCCTTCTAGAATTATAGCAAAATGACATCCTGAGTCTCAAGTCATTGGAGATATGGAGGGAGGAATTCTAACTAGAAGAAAAGCCAAAATTGATGAGCATGCTCATATTGCAGAACACTTTTGCCTATTATCAGATTTTGAACCAAAAACTGTAACTGAAGCATTGACAGTATCTTGTTGGATGAATGCTATGAAAGATGAAATAAACCAAATTGAGAAAAATCAAACATGGGAACTTGTTCCTAGACCTAACAACAAGAATGTTATAGGTGGGAAATGGATTTTTTGAAATAAACTAAATGAAGATGGCAAAGTAATAAGGAATGAAGCTAGATTTGTGTACAAGGGTTATGCTCAACGGGAAGGTATTGATTTTGGTGAAACTTTTACACCAGTTCCAAGATTAGAATCCATTACAATATTTCTTGCATATGCTAGTTATAAAAAGTTCACTATTTATCAAATGGATGTTAAAACTACTTTTTTAAATGGTTATCTTGAAGAAGAAGTCTATATGGAACAGCCAGAAGGGTTTGAATCATCTGATAAACCTGATTATGTATATCATCTTAAAAAGGTATTGTACGGCTTAAAACAAGCTCCCCGAGCTTGGTATTCTAGGCTAGATAAGCACCTTACTGCAAATGGTTTTACTCGTGGTAGTGTAGATAGCACTTTATATATTACAATTGTTAATGGTGATATTTTAGCAGTGGAAGTCTATGTGGATGATATTATTTTTGGCTCTACTAATGATGAGTTGTCAAAACACTTTTCTGACGTCATGGAATATGAGTTTGAAATGTCTCTTTTGGGTGAACTAACATTCTTTCTTGGTCTTCAAGTGACACAGCTTGAACATGGCTTATTCTTGTCTCAAACAAAATATCCAAAAGAAATGTTGAAGAAATTTAACATGACTAATTGTAGACTTGTCAGCACGCCTATGGAAATAGGGTGCAAACTTGTTAAAGATGATGATTCACCTCCCGTAGATCAAACTTCATACAGATCCATGATTGGTAGTCTTTTATATCTTACAACATCTAGACCAGATCTAATGCAAGCAGTTTGTATGGTGTCTCGATTCCAATCTGCTCCTAAACAGTCTCATCTTATTGATGTTACTCAAATTTTTAAGTATATTCAAGGTACTCTTGACTTTGATTTATGGTATCCACATAATGATGATTTCACATTGCTTGGTTATACAGATGCAGATTGGGGTGGCTCTGAAGATAAAAAGAGCACTAGTGGTGCTGCATTTTTCTTAGGTAATCATTTGGTTGCTTGGCATAGTAAAAAACAAGACTATGTTACTTTATCTACTTGTGAGTTTGAATATGTTGTTGCTATAGCCTGTTGTACTCAGTTAATTTGGATGAATTATTAGTTATCTGATCTTGGTATTCAGATACCTAAGCCTATTTCTATCATGTGTGATAATATGAGTGCCATTCAGTTAAGTAAAAATGTAGTCATGCATTCTCGCACCAAACATGTGGCCATCAAACTTCATTTTTTGTGTGATCATGTACTTGCCAATGATTTTAAGTTGGTTTATGTTCCTACTCAAGCACAAGTGGCTAATATTTTCACTAAAGCTCTTCCTCGAGCTTCTTTTGAACATCTCCGCACTCAGTTGGGAGTTGTCTCTCACTCTCTGTTGCCCTAAGTTTCTTATTGTGGGGGAGTTTGTGATAGGTTGTTGCTTCCTAGTCACAGTCATTTCTAAAGAGCAGTAGTTTTTTTCCTTGATGCAAACTGGGGGAGAATTTGTCTTTTCTGTTTGTCTCATTTTTTCAATTCCTATAGGATACCTTGTTTCAATTTCATGATGGTTTTTATGCACTATCTATCTTGCTATTTGATAGCTCCAATGATGTAGGCATGTGTTTGTTTTCAGACATGCCATATCTTGATACTTGTCATAGTTCAAATGATTTTGCCTCAAGGACAAATGGGGGAGTTTGTTGGCTCTTTATTTTGTCCTTCATGCAAACTCATAAAAAAGGAAAGGTGCCAGCTGTACTGTTGATGAGTTTATGCTTGTCCTACCGTCACATGGGCTAAAAGTTACCTTGGGTTGGCATCATTTGGTTTCATTGAATCTAGGATAATGATACTTGGTTTTTGTTGAGCCATGCATTCACTTGTGTGATGGATTTGAAACATGATTATATTTTCTAAAAGTCTTGTGTTCGAATGATCATTTCTTTTATTCAAGCCCTAACTAAGGGTGCCGCCATGGATGGAAGCTTGCTCTTTCTGCAGCATGCATTTGGTTTTAAGTGTTGGGTTTTCAGTATGATGTTCTCTTGCAAGCACGGAACAGGTTGATATCAATTGTTGTAGTAAATCTTATGTTTTTTTTTATCAACACAGCAGAAGTTTTTTTGTGAATGATTTCCTACTATATATTCTTCAAAAAGTTTCTCTTCTAATTCATATTCTTTGTTGTGCGTTTCATGTGGTCTCTTTCTAGCAACACTTGTTCTCAGTTTTTATGAGGTTTTGGCATCTTAACTGGCTCTCTTTGGCAAGAATGTCAAAGTTATGTGTTTTCCATGGTTACAGGTATGTTTTGGACTCACCAAGGTTATTGGTTTTGCACTCGCAGTTGATGCTTTCAATTGAGGAAATTGATTTTTGGTTTCAACAAAGATCTGTTTATATTATACAAGATCTTTCTTTGTTTTCATGGTTTCCTTCTCAGCATGTGAAAGTTGAAGGAGAATGTTTCTCTTAAGTTCTTCTCTGCAGTAATTGCAATTTATTTGGCATATGGTTGTTGTATTAGTTACACTGTCAATTGAGAAAATTCAATTATTAAACTAACTCAGTCTTTACCGATTCGAAGGTTTTATTGAAAAGATTTTTCTTTGGTTATCAAAATAAAAATGTCATTTTTTTTTAAACTGATATTGAAATCAGTTTCATTGACAGTTGGAACTGTTCGTATGAAAGCCTATTTTGTATGGTTCTATTTAAAAGGGATAGATCCCTGTAAAAAGATGAGATAAGAAAAGAGGGTTTTTTCTCTGATATAAAATATATAAACTATTGAAAGCAAGATCTTAAAGAGTTTATATGTATAAGGTGTATGCAGCGTCTATAGCATATATATATATATATATATATATATATATATATATATATATATAACAGTTTTGATTGAAATACATTTGTAAAAAGAAGTGACCAAGCAGTTGTAGCAGTTGTTGTAAAACGAGGGTTATTGCTCAATAAAGTTTACAAGTTCAACAGGAGTGGTTTTTCTCCCTGTGAAAAAACCGTAAGGTTTTGAGGGTTTCCCACTCGGCTCAAAAAATTGTCTCTTGTCTGTGAGTTGATTACTTTTACAGTGGATGTTTTTTATATAGCTTGTAAGCTTGATTATTTCAAAAGTTTTACATTATTCATATGCTGTAATTTGTAAAAACTTTGAATTCTGATTCACCCCCTCTCAGAATTGCCACCACTTCCAACAAGCACATCTTATAACACAGCAAACTTGACTAAGAGAGTTATTTGACTCTACCATATGCTATCACTATGTTGTCGTGAGGCTCTTCTATGACACTTTCCATTCTTTGACCTTTCAAGGAATTACCATCAGAACAAGAAAATCCATATTCTGTTCCATTGGTATTTGAAATATTATCATCACTAAACTATGGCATTTTCAGAATAAACATTTTTCTGCCCCGTTCCAATGCTTTCTATACAGAACAAGGAGTATGAAATTGGACTCATCCAGTTCAAAGTAACTAGTAAACTGAATTCTTTTCTCCTTTTAGTATGGTCATATCTGCTATATACAAACAGTAGAGTGAATACATCCATTTTTAGAACACAGATTCTACAACTTCACTACTCCCATAGCTCGCTTAGAGAGCCTTTCATTGTTTTTCTTTCATTTCCCAATTGAATCTCATTTGAGCGTAATGAGGACAACATACTTTTATTTTTTTGAAAAAAGCCATTGTGAAATGTTTCTTTCTTTTGAGATCTTTATTTTATCTTTGGTTCCTCTGATCAAACCATATGGTTGGAATATTATTAAATCTTCAATTATTTCTCTGTGAACATGCTTGTTGTTGAGGTGATAGGAATAATTTTACAACAGATTTGGTTGTTTGAGAAGTGAGGTTAGATTTGATTGATTGGAATGCTAAAGTTTTTTCTATTAATTATCATTAACCAAAAAGAACAGTCGGAATAGTATCAGTTATCTATTGTACAAACAACCATGTAACCTCGAGACTTTATTAGATCATGTGGAGCATATAAGAATATCCAATATAGCAACAAAACGTGATTATATATAAGCATCCAAAGTATCACAAAAGAGAACATATGAGGTACAATGCCCTTAGATCTAGTCACCATCCCTGCGGGGAACCCAAGCTATCCACCCTAGCACACCCTCCTACCATCTAAGGATCTTGTGATCACTGATAAACTGTCCATAAAGATGATCGACTAGACCTGCAACTGGGACCACAGCTGGAGGAGCAACATCTAAAGGAACAACCTCAATGGGAGTGCCAGTCTCAGGTTCTCTACCTTTCTTCTTAGAATGCTAAAGTTAGTCCCTACATGAGATGGTATATACCATCGTCAAACTAGAAGGATAATGTAAAAGGCTCTTGTTAGCCTGGGACTATTTTGTACATTACATTCTCCTGCTCTATATGAGGCCTTTTCTATCTGATGGTACATACATTTTTTTTTAACATTTCCTTAAAAACTATTTGGAAATGGTTCTTCTCTTTATCAAGTTTGAAGACCATAGCATGCCTCACATAGAATTCGCAAGCCAAGTATACGAGATATATTCTGCACCTTCTCTGACATTGAAAAATTGGACTGCTTTCTTTATATATCAACATTTTGTAATTAAATCTTCTGCCCAATGTATAATAATCATCTCTTATTAACTTTGCAGATGATTCAGATCTAATTCAAACTCTAAAAAATAATAAATTTGTACACAGAATGTATTGCACCATTGAACACATGAATAGGTTACAACTTCTGGTTTCAAACCTACTTCATACTCATTTCTAGTTTAAGATACACAGACAAAATTTCTAAAAATTGTACAGATCTCATATATCTATTTGTCGGCAATTTTCTTACTTTTGGTTTGAAGAGAACTTCACTAATTCTTCTGAATTTTTGATACATCTGTTGTAAATACACTAGACTTCTCAATAGTGCAATCCTTAGATTTTCACAAAACACTAATACAATATTGGTTTACAAATGCTCTGTAAAATACTGACATCTTAATGTACCTATTTAGTTACAAGCGCAACTCAAAAAATATGTTACTTGTATTAACACATTCAGATGTGATTACTTCTATAACATAGAAAGTTATGTTTAGAATTTGTTCAATGCCTTGTTAGGTTCAACTTACGTTGATGTGTGTATATATTCGATTAACTAAAATTTATAGCTTCAGACAGTTATCGCACAACACTTAAAATGAGAATTGTAAAGACATAATTTTGTTGACTATGTAGAAATTTAATGTGCAACCATTTATTAAAATGCTTCAATCTATGCTTTCAATATGCTACTACTACCCCTATCCATATAATTCATTATGATTAATTTTCAACTCCATCTCCGGTAATGGGTTCTGAATAGTGATGTATTTAAAAATCTGATCAATGTCAATGCCTCTAATTTTCATATTTTCTTTGGTTTGTTTATGTTCATGTATGGCAGAAATTATCTCTTAATTTCTATATTGCAGTTACACCTTTTGCTAGTTTCAGATCTACATAGGAATTCATACACCATGCATGTATGAAGAAAATTCATTTATAATGTTACTGTAGTGAAAAAAATTAGAACTATTTCATTGAAAATTTTGAAATTCAATCATATGTAATTAAGAAACTATTTGTGTGCTTTTCCTAGTTTAGACAAAGTTGTTCTCTTCTGTTTTGCTTTTGGGTGGAGGAATTTTGTGGAAAAATATGTAACACTAATATTGCATGATAGGATGTCACAGTTTTGTTTTTTTGACCCTTCACCAAATTATCACTTATTGTATTACAAAGTGATTATTACAAAACTAAGCACTTGCGCATTTTTAGCGTAAGCACAAAATGTAGCTGTTTGTTTATACAAATACAAATTAGTTACAAAGTTATCGTCTAGCTAATAATTGCATCTTACATGTCTCAGTGATGTCAATAGTCATTTGGATGTTAATGATGAAAGAAATGAAGTGCTATTTTTTTTGGATTTGCAAAATGTTTTGAGAAGAATCCTTAATATTCAGATTTTGGTACCATCTAACAACTATTTTGTACCTCCTCAAGGCAAGTTACACTACATACCCCCAAATTTACAATTTAAAAATCGAAGGATCTAACTTTTAAAAATGGTGTTGATAGGACATGTGACAAATTAAAAAATTAATTAGATAAAATTTATCCCAGCATTTTTGTTCTCTCTGAGGTTATTCTTAGATCAAGACTATACTTATGGTAGAAAGCCTTATGTCTGGTTGAGGAGCACTAATTTTAGACATGAGAAATTAATATTTATAAAGTTTACTGCAGCTATAATTTATGGTCTATTATAATTATCATTTAATGGTGATTCGAAGGTTTGCATTTTTCTTTATGGTTTGTTTCTATGAAATAAAGATTAATCTTCTTTTTGGAGGAGTGGTAAGTTTTTATATAATTATATGAAACAAGATTAGTGTTTTGACTCAGTTTCCTGCAGCTGGATGGGCCGGCAGAAATTCAAGGAGAAAGTGATGAAAACAAAAAGCTGAAAGATGGAGTATTTGGAGATATGCTGAGGTACACACATGTATGAACCCTTTTCATTGTTTAGAATGACTAAAATCATATTGAGTATATTTTAAGTGAATTCAACACTTATTTAAAGAAAAGGAATATGGCTCTAACCTAGATTTCACTAACACGAAATATTTAGCAAATCTAATTTCAAATCATGGTCTAATGGATGTCAAACTAAAAATCTTGTTTCACCTATCCATACATAAATAATGGGAGATAATTTTATCCATGTTATTCTTGATAGGTTTCTTATTTCCACTAATTAATTATTGTCCAAGCTTGTATCCTTTCCTACTTGCTCAAAATTGACTTTAAGCTTAAGCTATTGACTTTCAACCTTGATTCGCCATCTTAGTGAAGGATACGATCAATCAATTCTAGTATATTAATGTTGAAGGTTCAACCATGTTCAAAATTCTCAAATAGAATCAAAAGCATAAAGGCTAGCCTTAGAAAATGGAATAAGGAAATATTTAGAAATATATTCACTCAAGAAACAAAAGGTGGTCATTTTGGAGAGTTTGAAACCGATGAAAAATACATATATTAATGGAGTGAATCAATAACTATACAAGAAATAAAATGATCTCTTGTGCTCTTTCTATTATGTGGTGACCACAGAGGAAGCCTTTTTTAAGGGTAAAAAATAGCTTTGTGGTTGTCCGAAGGAGATAGGCATGCAATAATCGTCCATTGAATACAATTTTGATGTAGAGCATCATGTAAAACCTACATTACTAGATTTGAACCCTGGACCCTCAATCTGGGTCTAGAATCACGAACCCAGGGGGATCCAGCATGGACCCTCGAGGATCCCGCATGGATCCACGCGGATCCCCAGGGACCCATGGCCACGCAACTTAAAAAGTGGGTCCAAACCACATAAAAAAGGTTTTTATTTTAATTTTTTTATTATTATTGATGAAAATTGAATCATGTTTCAAACTTTAATAGAACTATATTTTGAATTTTCATTTTGTAATTCAGTAATTCAATGTGCTCATTTTTTGTAGAATCTTGAACATAGATCAATGATCAAGTATACTATTTAAATTTTTAATGTTTATCTTTGACATTTTGCATTGATCAATGATCAAGCATCATAGATTCATACTATGAAATGATTTAGTATTAGAATTATGTATATTTATCTTATTTTTTTTAATATATAATGCATATATATATTTATATATTTATACATATGAACCCATATGAATCATAATGGGAAATATTTTTTTCACAAATCCATGAACCGAATTCTCGTATCTGAATCCATCCCCAAACCTGAACCAGCAACTTTGTGGAAAACTAATGAAGGGTGCTCCCCTTAACACCACAAACACATAACAGAAATAGAGAAACAACAACAATATGCAAGAACAGAAAATTAGCTTCTTATTATCTCCACAAATGTGGAATTACAAACTTTCAGAATTACAATATGCAAAGCCACATGGGCATTCCCTTACAATATTATGTAGGACAAAGCCTCGAATCAATACCCAGAACTGCCTAGACAACACTATGGGCCTTCTTTATATAGGCAATTTCCACTACCCAAGAAGGTTCTAGAAATTTAGCCCTTAAGGCCGACTATACATAGAATTATTTTATTTTCACAATTTTTACAATAGGGTGGGCTCAAAAGAAATACAAAATATGCTTTTAGGTAGCCCAACATCTGGAGGCCATAACTTTTTAACTGTAACTTTGTTTTTCTATTGTAACCACTTTTCAGAAACGCCATGACGAGATCTACAGGGTCGATCACAATCCGGAGCCTCTAAGGCCTTCAAAATTGACCTGAAAGATTTCGTACCAAAAAACCTCAATAAATTCACCAATACTGATGATGTGGCTATGAAACTCAACTGGTAGGCTGAAATGACTAGGATGAACCTCCAACTGTGAAATCAAAACATTCTAAGATCATATGACCAACTTACTAAAAATAGTAAGTTTCCATAAATAGCAGCTTTGCACAAGATAGCCCTTATTGAAAAGAAAACAGAAATATTTTTGGGTGATGCAAGATTGCTCTTATACCCAGGATGCTCCTGCATTAAAAACTCATCAACTCTCTAGGGTCATACTGATCCAAATCCAATTCCTTCATCAAACTAAACAAAATATCTAATCTGATCATGTAATCATCAATAAAACTCAACATTTTAGAGGCGTGTTCAATCAGTAAACTCAACAACTTTACATCTTTACCCAATCTCAGTCACTAAATCCATACTTAGGGTCATTCACATAGCAATTTGATCAAAACATAGTTCTTGTCAAGATTACACCATAACCATTTTATTTGGCCTATCCATTCACTAGATCAACAATTTGATATTCATTTACATTATTACTTATTTCTTGTCACAACTTGTCATCCAATCCTAATCAGAGGTCTATTATGAGTATCTATGTCAATGACCAATATCAACCACTTTCATTTGTTGTAATTTTATTTATCCAATCCTTATTGCAACGTATGAACAACTTGAATAAAAGAAAACAGACTTAGATTAATACTGTCTCAATTGTTACTATCTGCAAGCAAAGAGACTAATTATATAGACCCAGCATTCCTTATGAATGTCAACCTTGTTTGTGCAAGCAAAGAGACTAATTATATATACCAAGCATTCCTTATGAATGTCAACCTTGTTTGTGATCATGCAAGACTTACTAATTCATCTTCTCTCCCTAAAATGACTGGTTATTATCAGAAACATGACACACAAGAATATCATTTCATTATTGTGATTGCCATATATTGACATTTTTCTAGACCTTCACTCACTTAGTAATATCTTTCAACATAGAATGAATTTGGAGAGTTGCTCCAATTATATTGTAGGTAATATATTTTGTGGAAATATATCCAACAATTAGGAGAATCCAACTATTCAATCAATAGTTATGCTCCCCATACCAAGACTTATTTTACTAACAAAATAAAACTTAGAAAATTACATATTACTGATGCTAGGGAATAAAATATTAAGGATGTATGCAAAGAGAATGGAACTATTGCATTAGTTGATTCAGAGGTTAGTGAAGAAAGTTATATATTCTTTAAATCTCACAAGTAAAACCAAATTAATCCACTTCCAATAGTATGTTCTTCTACTAGAAGGATAGGAATTCAACATTCCTTCTTTTCTTTATAATATTTGAATGCTACAATTTAGACTATTAATATCCTTATATAGAATCAGGGACAACATCATAATCTTTAAAAAATCAAATCCCTAAAAACTCATACCTTCATCCCTTCATTGGCTTTCAATACTATTATTGTATTGATAACTATATTAGAATACTAACTGCTAAGGACTGACTGATAACTTCCCATATTCTATGAACCAATATAAGTACAACACCAAACATGATTAGGGTAATGACACATCTGGCAATGAACAAAGAGGCAAAGGATGTGCATATTTTCTTAAGGAAAGGCAGTTGAACTGGTAGTAAGTATTCCTCCATTTTGAAGCAAAGTTAGAAATTCTCTTACCTCAATATTTCTTTGGTTGTTTTGTGCGTTCTTTCATTTCATCTATCCTGATCTTGAGTATGTCATTACTAATGACATGGATAAATTTCAACCGTAAATTAAGGAATTGTTCAAAGCTCTCATTTTTGTCTCCTAATACTCTTGTCTCTTCAAACCAGCACGCTCTATAATCTTTATAAGTACATTCATCAACCTATTGTTTCTTCCTCGTAGCTATTGTTGTATTTTTTTACCTACAATGATTGAAAATACTTGATTTTTGTATAAATTTTACATTATCTACTAATGTGGTGATCATGACTCAGTTGTGTATGACCTCATTTATGAGGAACTAATGTTGCTGATTGAAAGTTTTTGTTGAGTGTCACGGATGTTTATCTCTTAAGACCAATTGCTTTCTCCACCCTCCTTGATCCAATTCTCCTATGAGAATGGTGGTTTCCATATGATGAAGGGTGCTCCCCTTAATACCACAAACACATAACAGAAACAGAGAAACAACAACAATTTGCAAGAACAGAAAATGGGCTTCTTATTATCTCCACAAATGTGGAATTACAAATTTCAGAATTACAATATGCAAAGCCACATGGGCATTCCCTTTACAATATTCTGTAGGACAAAGCCTTGAATCATTACCCAGATCTACCCAGAACTGCCCAAACTGCCTAAGACAACACTACAGCCTTCCTTATATAGGCAATTTTCCACTGCCTAGGAAGGTTCCAGAATTTTAGCCAACAAGGCTAACCAAACTTAGAATTATTTTATTTTACAATTTATTACATCAAAGTTAGCTCAAAATAACTTTTGAAACCCGAATAGAAATTTTGAAGAAAATTTATTTTCTGCCATTTCATGTGGCCCGACTTCCGGAGACCATAAGTCATCACCCATTGACCTGATTGACTATTATGACCCCAATTCGGAAAGGGTGCGAGGAGCTCTACAACACCTAAATCAAGATGAAAATTCAAACTCATCTAGGGCCTCTAAAGCCTTCAAAACTAAGTTCAAAGTTTCTGTACCTTGTTCCCAATACCAAAAATTTCCAATATCTTCAAAACTAGATTTGATCTGGCAATGAAACTTTACTGGCAGGCTGATACGACCAAAATGAACCTCCACCTATGAAATCAGAACATTTTGAGATCATATGACCAACTTACTAAAAATAGTAAGTTTCCATAAATAGTAACTATGCACAAGATAGCCCTTATTGAAAAAAAACCAAAAATATTTTTAAGTGATGCAAGATTGCTCTTACACCCAGGATGCTCCTACATCAGACACTCGGGGTAATTTGAAAAGTGACCCTATCACAACTCAGGTGTGCAGAGGAAAACCAAGATGGTTAACCTCCTCCTTTGTCAGCCATGATGAATCTTCAACAAGTCATCCTTTCCATTTGACCAGATATTCTTCATATGTCCTGTTCCTGGTGCTTCTACCAACATGACTATCGAGTATGTCCTCAATCTCCTTGATAGTTGAACTGGTTGCTAGAATACTCCACTGTGCTGTTGTGATCTCATCTTCAACACCTCCTTCATGATACTCTATCAAATCTGAAATGTTAAATACTAGTGAAATATTCAGCTCAGTAGGCAACTTGACCTCATATGCATTTCCTGAATCATGCTTCTTCAGTATCTTACATGGCCTAAACTTCTTCATTTTCAACTTGTTATATGTACCAACCAGAAATCTCTCCTTCTACAAATGAACCATGACTTCATCTCCAACCTAAAATTCCTTATGCCTCCTTTTCTCATCTGCCTTAGCCTTATACTGCGCATTCATCTTGGTAATGTTCTTTCTCACCTCCTCGTGGATGTTCTTCAAATGTTCTACAAAATTCTTAGCTTCAGCACTACTTATTTCTCCTTTATCTCTCTTCCTCAACTCAGATGCATTTCTGGGACTACTTCCATATACAATCTGTGAATGATGTGATGAACTAAACTTCAAATCTGTCTTCAACTCTTCACTTTTTGCTAGTGTCATTCTGTGTGCTGCCTTATTTGGCAAACTGGCTCCTAGAATCAAGTCTATTTGATGACTGATCTTTCTTACTGGTGGTAATCCATCAGGCACATTATCAGATACAATATCCTAAAACTCATTCAATAATTTTACAATTTATACAGGTACATCTTCTACTTCCTCTTTCCCAGCCTTTGGAATTAAGGTAAAACACATGCTCATGCCGCATACCATCTAAGAAATTTCCTCTATCAACAAAAGTTATCCTTGCATTACCACATACCTTTTCTTCAGTCTCCTTCAATGGCTTTAGCTTATGTCACACTCCATCCTTTGTCAGAGAATAGGTATTCACACGACCAGGTATTCACACGACCATCGTGTACATCACATCTATCAAACTGCCAAGGTCTACCCAACAACATATGACATGCATCCATAGATATGATATCACATAGTACCTCATCATGGTACCCGCCAATTTTGAACTTTACTAGGCACTGTTCACTGACCATGACCTTGTGGTCATCCTGCACCCAGACAATCTAATATGGATGTGGTTGTTTCTCTCTCTTGAGCTTCAACTTTGTCACCATCTCTTCTGACACCAAATTGTTAGTGCTTCCACTATCGATAATCACATCACAACACTTACCCTCACACTTGCACCTGGTGCGAAATAGGCTCCTCCTTTGTTTAGGTTCATTCTCATGACTCAGTAGGACTCTTCTACTAATCAGCGTTTCTCCTCTTTCAGCATCTTCAAAATTTGATGATCTGGCATCTTCATCTATATGTGCAACTCTAGTCTGGCCTTTGTTCCTCCTATCCATCCTTCCTTGGCATTGAGGGCATGAAAATGCCCTATTACCTTCTTCCCCATAGTGAAAACATGTTCCACAGAAGCCTCCTCTTCCAAATCCTTGTCCTCTTCCTCTTCCTCTCTGATATCAATTAGTCTGATCATGGAAACGATTGAAATTATCTCCTCTCTAATTCTAACTGTTACCGGCCTCATCCTACTTTTTCGGATCTTCATTTTGATCTCCATATGATTGTCCACCAAATCTTCCATCATGACCTCTTCTACTTTGTCTGCTCTCAAACTTCTTGTTTAGCTTTTCCTCTACTTTTAGGGCAAACTAGTATGCCTCTTCAATACTATTCATTCAAACTAGATTCAACTCTTCTTGAATGCTCATCCTCAACCCATTAAGGTAATGGGCAACTTTCTCCTTATCCTTTTCTACATGGCCTATTCTGATGAGGATTCAATAGAACTCCTCTGTATACTCTTGAACAGATCTTTCCGCTTGCTTCAAACTTTGCATTTTCTTCAGTAGGTCAAGCTCATAATCAACAGGGATGAACTATCACTTCAATTTATCCACCATCCACTCCCATCTTGTGATTTTATCCTTTCCTCTTTGATTTCACTCTACTTGAATCTCTTGCCACCAGATCTTTGCATGGCCCTTCAGTCTGGCATTCGCAAACTTGACCCTATCAGGATCCTCAATATCTTCATACTCAAAATATTCTTCACATTCATTGATCCAGTCGATCAAATCCTCTGGGTTAAGATTTCTTTAAAATGCAGGAACCTCAATCTTAGGTCTTTTCCCGATCTTGGAAATGGCCCAAAAAAGTCTTTCTTCCTCCTGGTTAACAATTTTGACTTCTCCTTCTTGATCTTCTTCTTCGGCTTCATCCTCGGTTTCGTCTCTGATATTAAGATTCATTCCTCTGTGAATCTCTTCTTGCAATGCTCGCACTTGTCTCTGGAGCACTCTAACCTCAGGTGTTACAACACCAGCTCTTCCGCCACGTTCCCTTCATGGAGGTATTTTTTCACTTCTCACTGAAACCCTAACCATGGTCTTGGTGCAAACTACCTCATAGTCAGCGATCTGTTTACACAAAAACCCTAACCCACAGTCCTAGTGCAAACTGCCTCACAATCGGCGATCTATTTACACAGAAACCCCTAACCCAGGGTCCTGGTGCAAACTGCCTCACAATCAATGATCTATTTACACACTCAGGAACTCCTTCTCTAATACCACTTGATGAAGGGTGCTCCCCTTAATACCACAAACACATAACAGAAATAGAGAAACAACAACAATTTGCAAGAAAAAAAAATGGGCTTCTTATTATCTCCACAAATGTGGAATTACAAATTTTAGAATTACAATATGCAAAGCCACATGGGCATTCCCTTAACAATATTCTATAGGAAAAAGCCTCAAATCATTACCCAGATCTACCCAGAACTGCCCGAACTGCCTAAGACAACACTACATCCTTCCTTATATAGGCAATTTTCCACCACCTAAGAAGGTTCCAGAATTTTAGCCAACAAGGCCAACCAAACTTAGAATTATTTTATTTTACAATTTATTACATCAAAGTCAGCTCAAAATAAATTTTGAAACCTGAACAGAAAATTTGAAGAAAATTTATTTTCTGCCATTTCAGGTGGCCCAATTTTCGGAGACCATAAGTCATCACCCATTGACTCGATTGACTATTATGACCCCAATTTGAAAAGGGCGTGATGAGCTCTACAATACTTGAATCAAGAAATCTTTATTCAACCGAAAATTTGACCTCATCCGGGGCCTCTAAAGCCTTCAAAATTGAGTCCAAAGTTTCTATACCTTGTTTCCAATACCAAAATTTTCCAATATCTTCAAAATTAGACTTGATCCAGCAATGAAACTTTACTGGCGGGCTAATACGACCAAAATGAACCTCCACCTATGAAATCAGAACATTCTAAGATCATATGACCAACTTACTAAAAATATTAAGTTTCCATAAATAGCAGCTGTACACAAGATAGCCCTTATTGAAAAGAAACCAAAAATATTTTTGGGTGATGCCAGATTGCTCTTACACCCAGGATGCTCCTGCATCACCATACATCTTCCAATCCAACCACTGAAAAGAAACTCCAACATTCAGGCCATATTGTGTGAGATTGCTTGTGCCATCCAGGCTGAAGGAAAATATAGAAGAACTAAAACCCACATGTTTTTCAAGACTAGTTTGTTGCATGTTGTAGGAAGCAAGTAGAACAAGATAGAAAACCCCAATAGTAACATTAAAAAACTCTATATTATGATCTGGAACCATTAGATCACTCTCTAGACCATTAATAATCTATTGCCATCAAATAATGCCGAGAGGATATTGAAATAATTTGGGAACAAGCCAATTTTTCTACCTCACCCATATATCATAGGCCTTGAAGTTGGAATTGAAGAGGAGATTGAAAATGATTTCAAGCTGCCCATTAAGAAGATGATATGAATAATGTGAAATCCTAATCTTGTTGCATTATCAATTTGAAAAAATACAAATACCCGATTGTAGCCGCTACCTCTTGATAACGTTTGTAGCCATAAACAACTGGGTGTTATTTGTTGGAACTTCAAATGATATTGGAGATTGGGTCAACTTTGGATACAAATGAAAGTCCAAATTTGCATTGGTTCAATGTATCAGTTATCTGTATAATATCAATTTACAGATATACTATATGTTTGCACATGTCACACTTTGATTGTAATGGTTGCAAAAAGGCTTCCAATAATTACAAGGTTCAAATTAATTTTCTGAGGCTTAGTTGTTAATATGATTTAGAACAACAAAGAGGGGGGTGAATCAATTGTTCTCAGGTCCTGATGTATAAAACAATCTCAAAAACTTATCATTAAATCAGATCCAAAACCAAAACAAACTCGGTCATCACTGATTCAATAATAGAAACATCTAACAATGCAGTCCACTACCCAGCTGTAACTTAACTTGTAAAACATAGTAATGTTCAAATCTAAACATTCACACAAGTATAAACACCAAGATTTATAGTGGAAACCCAATTTGGGAAAAACCACTTTGTAACATGCTACTATTATTTTCACTCTTCTAAAGTGAGCTTGGTAAAAAGTTAACCCTATCAAAGGTTACAATACACACTGTCAAATGTGACCCGGTTAAAGGATTTCAATCACCCTGTTAAAAGTGAGCCTAGTCATATGACTTACATACACTCCATTAGAATGCAACCTTGTTCAAAGGATTTAACATATGACTATTAGGTCAACCTCTGTTAAAAGGATTTTGACTATTACAATGGTTAGAAAGTAGCAGCAGTATTATCTAAAAAATATACAACTCACTTTGCAAATATCAGATATGATTTGGTACAATAATGCTAGTTTAATGACTTTGAAACTTTTCCATTTCCATCTCTGATCTGCTTGGAACTTTTCTTCAAGCAATCACCACCATTCTCCTTCAGCCTTTTCTGCTTATTCAGTCAATAAAAATTTTCTCTTCCAGCATTCGCTGTTCACCATGTGCATACATATCACAATGTTCAAGTTCCCTTATATTTTCCTCAATTAGGTTAACTCATCTTTTGCTGCTCAATCTCAAGGTTTGTTTTTGGTTTTTCCTTCTTATTCCTTATGCAGACTTTTACAATGAATCCTTAAATTGTTTTTCTTTCTATTTATTTGGGTTGATTGGTGAGTTGGAGAGGGGTTATGTATGTGGTATTGAGAGGCCTTATATAGGTACATCTCATAAAACCTTTCCCAAGAACCCTCCATACTTCACTTTGGCTTTACTTTCAGTTTGAGCCAATTTGATGAACTTTTGAGACAATTCACGTACGAGAAAATAAGTCCGATCATGTTTATGATAATCTAAAACTAATTGAATAACTTGATGAACTAAATGGACAAGTGAAAGATAGTGATTAGAGATCACCGAGATATTAAAGTGATATGTAAGGCAATTAAATTAGTCAATATGTATTGTCATTGATGTCAACTAGTTTTGACTATACTTATCATGATGGTTACAAACATCTGAAGAAGAAAAATGGTAAAGGAAAGAGATATCTACATGAAGAAGAGATGGATATGGAGATATGGCTAAGGTATACATTGGGTAACTTATTGATGAGTCTATGGAATAATTTTTTTGACTTGATTGTATTACATAAATTTTTTATGTATTGAAGATCATAACTGTGTTAGGATTAACAAGGCAGAAATAACAATTATGTGCAAATATAACTAATATCAGAAAATAATAAACCACATAGAATAGAACACAATGGCACACAGATTTAACGTGGTTCACCCAATCCCTGGGCTACGTCCACCAACAGCAAGTCCAATATTATTATTATCCAGTGATTACAACCTGATTACAATCCGTAATCCCTTACAGCCCAACTCTGCCACAAGTACTAAAATCATACATCGTAAAAATCCCTAACCCTAAGCCATATTATACAATATTTTCCCGCTTTAGGGTTAGAATGAGTTATAAGTAGTCGGCCCCCAAACCCCCGCTCGGGGCCCGGCCCGGCCCCGAACCCCGGCGAGGTCGGGAGGAAAAGTGTACAGTACTTTCCTGGATAGTACTTTCCTGATTAGTCACCACAAGCTAACAATCTCCCACTTGGTGACTGATCAGTATCCACACTATACGAAAAACCTCCCACTTGGAGACTGATCCTGTAGCAATACCGCTACCCACATGAGGCTCCCACTGGATTGAACCACCTTGGACTCAGTTGTTCCTTTATTTTGTTCAGTCTAAAAGACCAACTGAAGCTGAACATGAGTTCAACTTCTCCCTTGTTACTACCTTGGTAAACATATCTGCTGGATTATCATCAGTATGAATCTTTTCCAGCCTTAACTGTGCATCATCCAAAACTGATCGAATGAAATGGTACCGCAACTGTATGTGTTTTGTCTTTGAGTGCAAAGCAGAATTCTTTGCAAGATGAATGGCACTTTGGCTATCTGTATGTAGAAAATTATCCTTTTGTGGATGTCCCAATTCTTCCATGAAGAATTGAAGCCATATCATCTCCTTGGATGCCTCTGTAGCAGCAACATACTCTGCCTCTGTAGTGGATAAAGCAACCACCTTTTGTAGTCGAGAAATCCAACTCACTGCTGTCCCACCAATAGTAAATATATAACCTGTAGTACTCCGCCTGCTATCTATATCTCCTGCCAAATCTGAGTCAACATAGCCTTGTACAGTAGTAGTAGAACCCCCAAAGTGTAAACACTTACTGGATGTGCCTCTCAAATATCTGAGAATCCATTTGACTGCATTCCAATGCTCAATACCAGGGTTACTCATATAACGGCTAACGACTCCCACTGCGTGTGCAATATCTGGCCTAGTACATACCATAGCATACATTAAGCTCCCTACAGCTGAAGCATAAGGTACCTTAGACATTTTAGTCTCTTCTTCTGGTGTCTTGGGACACATATCCTTAGTCAATTTCAAATGACCAGGCAAAGGTGTGCTGACAGCTTTGGCATTTTCCATACAGAAACATTGCAACACCTTCTCAATATAATCAGCCTGAGATAGAGACAATTTCCTATTTTTTCTATCTCTACAAATTTTCATACCAAGGATTTGTTTTGCTGCCCCCAAATCCTTCATAGCAAAAGATTTTGCTAACTGTTGTTTCAACCCCTTAATGTGATCCATGTTAGACCCAGCTACAAGCATATCATCAACATATAAACATAAAATAATGTAGTTGTCATCATCCAACCTCTTAAAATAAACACAATGGTCAGAATGACACCGACTATATCCATGCCCATTCATAAAAGTGTCAAATTTAATATACCATTGCCGAGGTGCTTGCTTCAAGCCATATAAACTTTTCTGCAATCTGCACACCAAATTCTCCTTACCCTTGACCTCAAATCCTTGTGGCTGAACCATATATATTTCTTCATCCAAATCACCATGAAGAAAGGCTGTTTTAACATCAAGCTGCTCTAAATGCAAATCTTCAATAGCCACAATACTTAAAACAGTACGAATAGAAGTCATTTTAACAACTGGAGAAAATATCTCATCAAAATCAATACCATGTTTCTGTGCAAATCCTTTTACAACTAATCTGGCTTTAAATCTTTTCGTACCTCCATCCTCTTCTTTGATCCTGTAAACCCATTTATTCTGTAAAGCCCTTTTACCTGCAGGTAACTTACATAAATTCCATGTCTGATTTTTTAGCAAAGAGTCCATTTCATCTGTCATTGCAGACTCCCACTGAAGCTTTGTATCCACCTGCACAGCTTCATTATAACATTCAGGTTCACCAGCATCTGTTAACAGAATAGAATACAAAGATGGAGAAAATCTTTCTGGAGGTCTACTTAGCCTTGTTGACCGTCTAACACTCACTGGGGTGTGTGGTATTTGTTGTTGCTGTTGTTGCGGAGCATAAGGAACTACTGGAACATGAACTTGTGGAGTATCATCCAGTACTACATAGTCATTTTCTTTCTTCTCATGCTGCAGCAACAGATCTTTGTACAATACTTTCTCATTGAATATGACATTCCTGCTTCTTACAATTTTATGATTTTCAAAATCCCAAAGCCTATAACCAAATTCATCAATGCCATACCCAACAAATACACATTTCTTTGACTTAGCTTCCAGCTTGGTTCTATTTTCAGAATCTATAAGTGCAAAAGCTTCACAACCAAAGGTTTTGAGAAAAGATTAACTCACCTTCTTACCACTCCATGCTTCCTCTGGAATACCACAGTCCAAAGGAGTAGAGGGGCCTCTATTGATTAAATAAACAGCAGTGTTCACTGCCTCTGCCCACATATTTTTGGGCAGCCTAGCATGCAACCTCATACTCCTTGCACGCTCCATTATTGTCCTGTTCATGCGTTCAGCCACTCCATTTTCTTGTGGAGTCCTTGGTACAGTTTTCTGCCTACGAATACCATTAGAGGAACAATATTCTTCAAATTCTGTGCTGCAATACTCACCACCATTATCAGATCTGAGACATTTTAACTTTTTACCAGTCTCATTCTCAACCAAGCATTTCCATTTCTTAAAAGTTTGAAATACATCAGATTTCTGTCTAAGGAAATAAATCCATACTTTTCTTGTTGCATCATCTATAAATGTAACATAATACAGAGAGCCACCAAGGGAAGATACCTGAGCTGGTCCCCATACATCTGTATGCACAAGCTCTAATCTCTCATTTTTCTTTTCCTTCCCACTCTTCACAAAACTAACTCTCTTTTGTTTTCCATAAACACAACTTTCACAGAAATCCATATTGACACATTTCAGACCAGGTAAAAATTTCTTTGAATGAAGTAATTTCATACCTTTTTCACTCATGTGCCCGAGTCTGTTGTGCCACAGTGATGTGTCAGAATCTACAGCAACAGTTTGATGTTCTTCCTGCTCAACTGCAGCCACTGTTCCTGAACATTCATTATCTTTTGAAACAATTAAAGTAGAAGGAACAGTATGACCTGTACAAAGATATAAGGTGCCTACTTTCACACCTTTTGCTACTACTAAGGAACCTTTTGAAACCTTCCAATTTTTATCATTAAAAGTAACTGTGCAACCCTCATCACCCAGTTGCCCTGCTGAAATTAAATTCCTACTCAGCCTTGGAACATGTCTTACCTCTTGTAGTAGCCAATGATTCCCATTCTGCAACTTAATCTTAATTTTTCCCTTTCCAACAATCTGACAGGGTTCATTATCTCCCAAATAAACTAGCCCAAAATCCCCTTGGACATAATCAACAAAATAACTTCTATGGGGTGTAGCATGAAATGAAGCCCCAGAATCTAAAACCCATGAATCATCAATACTTTCTAAGGACAAGAGCAAAGCATCCTCCTCAGATTTGTTACTTACCACATTTGCCTCCTTGTTTCCATCATTTTTGTCTCCTTGATCTTTCTTCCGAGACCAACAATCTTTCTTCTTATGACCTGGTTTTCCACAGTACCAGCAATCATTTGGCCCTTTAGATTCAGACCTCTTTCCCTTTGATTTTCCTCTTGATTTCCCATGATTTCCAGAGTTGTTTCCTCTATCTCTTTTTCTGCCTCTGCTTTCTGTGTTCAATACACTACCCGATGTGGATGCCCCTGAGCTTTTCCTACGAATTTCCTCACTCAATATAACACCAATAACATCATCATACTTTAGGGTATTAGAACCAGAAACAGAATTACTAACAGCCATTACCAAGCCATTCCAGCTTTCTGGCAAAGAACACAAAATCAAGAGAGCCCTAACCTCTTCATCAAAAGTAATTTTAACTGAGGTTAATTGACTTGTAACTGTATTAAACTCATTCAAATAATCAGTAACTGATCCACCTTCTACCATTTTCATATTAAATAAACGCTTCATAAGAAATACCTTGTTTGAAGCTGAAGGCTTTTCATACAACTTCGCTAGGGTTTCCATCAGATCTTTAGCTGTCTTTGCTTCAGTAATATTGAATGCCACCGATTGTGCCAGGCATAGACGAATACTCCCCAGTGCCTTCCTATCCAAAATATCCCAATCCTCCTGAGACATTGATTGCTCTTTCTTGGCTACTCCCTCTAATGGCCGCCATAGATCCTTCTGATAGAGATAATCCTCCATTTGCATCTTCCATAACTGGAAGTTCTTCCCATTAAACTTATCAACCTTCAGCCTACCCTCTTCTGCCATTTCTCCCACTTAACCGAGAGACTCTCCCACTAACTCGTGAGACCTGCTTCAGAGAATGGATGAAAGAACGAATGAAATAACCTCGCTCTGATACCACTTGTTAGGATTAACAAGGCAGAAATAACAATTATGTGCAAATATAACTAATATCAGAAAATAATAAACCACACAGAATAGAACACAATGGCACACAGATTTAACGTGGTTCACCCAATCCCTGGGCTACGTCCACCAACAGCAAGTCCAATATTATTATTATCCAGTGATTACAACCTGATTACAATCCGTAATCCCTTACAGCCCAACTCTGCCGCAAGTACTAAAATCATACATCGTAAAAATCCCTAACCCTAAGCCATATTATACAATATTTTCCCGCTTTAGGGTTAGAATGAGTTATAAGTAGTCGGCCCAAAAAACCGAAAAAAGTAGTCGGGAGGAAAATTGTACAGTACTTTCCTGGATAGTACTTTCCTGATTAGTCACCACAAGCTAACAAACTGAACAAGTTAATGTGGTTGGTAATTGAAGATTTATGTATACATCAAGCCAGTGCAGTATATATCAAGTATCAGTAATAACCAAGTTAGTATTCACTGACACATTTTTGAACTGATCAAGTGAGAGAAATAATTAAATTTTATAACAGCCAACTGAATTGATGACCTGGCAAGTTGCTTATAATTCTGAGGTAAAAGATAAAGTTTTTTATGAGGATCTAATGATTGAAAAAATTCAAAATTGATCGAATAGAGAAGGATGAAACGAGTTAGAGACATATCTGTCGAGAAATCTTGAAGCGGTAAAATAGATGATGGAGATTAAGAGGAAAAATCTAATGGATGAGAATAAAATGGTTTATGATGTCTATTTAAAGAGACATGAGATTCATTATTGAGTCTGGAGCTTAATTGAATCTGCAGGAGAAATCATGTGAAAGGAAGTTTTTCATACACCACTGATCAAACTGGTTACAAATAGAACTGAGTTGAACTGTAGGCATAACTGAGCATTAGAGTATTATTGACCGAGATGAATATGTTTAAGGATATCAAGGATTAAAGTGATTATTGATCAGAGGAGGTATTTTGAGCTTAGCTTAGATCTGAAAATCTGCAATCTTAGTTGTATTTGAATCAGATCTCTACTATATCAGTTTAACCATTGTTATAGCTAAATCTCTTAACCGAGTGGACATAAAAGTCTTATTTGTATTTCAATATAACATTCCATGAATGTTGAAGGTTTTCTTTTTGAGCCCATAGTGAATTCTAGTTAAGAGTTAACTGTTAGTGATAAATCTTTTAACCAGGTCACACCTTATAGTGTGCATTATAACCTTTAATAGGGTTGGCTCCTAACTAGACTCACTTCAGAAGAGTGAAATATTTTGGGTTACCAGTCCTAGGTGGGTTTTCCCTTAGCAGGGTTTCCATGTTGAAATCCTTTTGTTATCTGTACTTGACATGATTAAATTGTTGTTTTAGTTTACACATTTCATATTTTGGATTAATCGGTAAACACAGTATTGAATTTACTAGTATTCAATAAATGAACTGAAAGTTATAGTTGACAAGCTTACCAAGTTGATTATATGTTTGAAAATATTTGAATATATACATCTGGGAGTTTGGGACTATAGGATAACTAGAATTAACTGATTCACCTCCCCTCTCAGTTATCTAACAATTGCTATCAGAGCTTGTGTGCTTGAAAATGAAGTTTGAAGGACTTGAGATAAAGATCACAAGATGTATAAGAGAGAGGTGCCAAAGCTAAACAAAAACTTCTCGACATGGAAAAGTAGAATGAGGTTGCACATATCTGGAATTGGATAATCTGTAGTATTTCACCTGACCAATGCTTACATACAACCGACAACTAGACCTTTGACTTTTGATTAGCTAAGAGATAGACATGAACACAACATGACAATGGTAGAGATTGTTGTTTCCTTATCTGATGCTAAATTTAAAGATATCAAAGCATGTACTTCAGCAAGAACAATGTGGGACAAACTAGCACTAGTCTATGGAGGAGATGTGAGTGTGATGAGAGCAAGAGTTGAAAGCCTTAGAGGAAGGTTTGATGATATGAAGATGAAAGAAAGTGAAAACATTTCACAGTACATTAACTGAATCAAGGAGGTTTTCAATGCTATCCGAGGAGCAAGAGGTGTTATTGATGAAGATACTGTTGTGAGTAAAATTATTAGAACCTTGCTGCCAATTTATGCTATTAGAATCTCTACAATTCATGAAATGAGATCTGTATCGGGCAATGTTCTTAAACTTGATAGTCTAATCGGTAAATTGACTACTTTTAAGCTGAATAATTATGATAATAGTATTGTACCAAGTGTTGAGTCTGCATTTATGTCATCTTTAAAAATTGAAAAATCAAGTAGTAAACATATGATAAGGAATGAAAGTGAAGGTGATAATGATGAAGATAGACTTCATGAACTTGAAGCACTTATGGCTAGAAGGCTGCAGAAAGGTAAAGGAAGGTATAAAGGGAAATTACCTTTGGCATGTTTTAACTATAAAGAAATTGGTCATATTGTAGCTAGATGTCCTAATAGGAAAGATGATGACAAAGACAATGACCGATCTGGTGAAAAGAAGGATGACAAAAGAGATAACCGAGATCGTAGAGGCAACTGACACTATGATAGAAGAAACAACTGAGACTACAAAGACAAAGGCAAGAAGGCATGTTACCTTGTTGGAGATGATGATGATGACACTGACACCAATGTTGATGAATACATTGAGGTGGTATTGGTAGCTTTGAAAGAAGATTCAGAAGAAGAAGAAAGGTATGTGGAAACAACACTTATCTCTAAATTTAGCAAGAATGATACATGGATTATTGATAATGGTTGTACACATCATATGACTGGTAATGAGGATAAATTTGAATACCTTGAACACTATAATGGAGGATCTATTAAAATGGGAAATGATACACATTATTTAGTAAAAGGAAAAGAATCTATCATGTTGAACAATAAGATCAAATGTAAAAATGCATATTGGGTGAAGGGACTTAACTATAACTTGTTAAGTATAGCGTAGTTGAATAAATCAGGTCACTGAGTTGCATTTAAAAGTAGGAAGGTGAAGATCTATGATGAAATAGAAAATTTGGTTAGTACTGGTGAACAATCTAAAGGTAATCTATTCTATCTTGGCAATGCTAAAAATTCTTGTTTAATGGCGAGAACTGAAGATGTGTGGTTGTGGCATAAAAGGTTATGTCATATGAATTTTGACAACATGGTTAAGATCAATAAGAAAAGAAAAGTTAGAGGCTTACTGAGATTATCTCAACCTGACCATGTCATGTGCAAACAATGTCAAATGGGGAAAATGTCAAAATATAGTTTCAAGAGAAAGACCCACTCATCTAAAGCTATTTTGGAGTTGGTTCATACCAAATTATGTGGTCCTATGATAACTCAGAGTTATTATGGTGACAGATATTTTATTCTATTTGTTGATGACTACTCTAGGATGATGACAGTTATGTTTTTGAAAGAGAAATATGAAGCTTTCAAAATATTTAAATGGTATAAAGATAAAGTGGAAAATAGTTAAAATGCTTAAGATCTGATAGAGGAGGTGATTTTATTTATGATTAATTCACTAAATTTTGTAATGAGCATGGAATTAAAAGACAGGTTTCTACACTGAGAACACCATAGTAGAATGGTATTGCTAAAAGGAGGAATAGATCCATAGTTGATTGTGCTAGAACACTAATGATTAAGAAAGATGTTACACAAATGTACTGGAGAGAATTTGTTAGCACTATTGCATACACATTGAACTGAGTACAATTGAAGAAAGATTCAAACAAGATACCTTATGACTTATGGTTTGGGTACACACGTAATGTAAGTTATTTCAGAATTTTTGGCAGTAGATGTTACATTCTGAAAGATGATAGAAATGGGAAATTTTATTCTAAAGGTGATGAAGGAATATTCTTAGGATATTCTACTAAAAGAAAAGCTTACAAATGTTTGAAAAAGGTTTCTAACAAAATGATTGAAAGTGCTAATGTGAAAGTTGATGAGTTTGCTAAGAAAAAGGAAAGACCTAGAAGACTATGGTAGATATACATTCATTGAGATACCTGACCCTCCACCCAAGCGATAGGTAGAAGCTACCGAGCAATAGAATAAAGACACAAAGCATTAGCCTATAGACATCAAGAATTAGGAAATTGATATTGAGGAAGAAATTGAACCTGCACTGACTGATGAACAAAGAAGAGAACAAGTGTTAGCTAGATTTGTGAAAATTCAATATCCACATAACCAAATTATGTGAGATGAGCAAGCTGGCATGATGATAGGAAGTAAGTTGAGACAAAGCACATGTTTAGTTTGTGAATTTGAACCTAAAAATGTTAGAGATGCACTTGAGAATGAGGAATAGATTAAAAAGCCATGAATGAAGAAATTTAGCAAATAGAGAAAAAAAAACATGGACATTGGTACTGAGACTGGTTGATAAAAATGTAATTGGAACCAAATGGATATTCAGAAACAAGCTAAATGAGAATGGTGAAGTCACTAGGAACAAAGCAAGACTTGTTTGTAAAGAATATGCACAAGAAGAAGGTATAGATTATGGTGAGACTTGTGCACCAGTTGTTAGACTTGAAGGAGTTAGAATACTACTTGCACATGTTGCACACAAAGGATTTAAAGTATATCAAATGGATGTTAAATCTGAAATTTTTGAATGGAATACTTGAGGAAGAAGTTTATATTGAACAACCTGAAGGTTTTGTTGATCCAAATAAGTAGAACATTGTATGTAAATTGGACAAAGCACTATATGGACTAAAACAAGCATCAAGAGCATGGTATGAAAGATTGCATGCTTATCTTATTAGTATTGGATTTGTGAGGACAAGTGACAATAGAAATTTGTATTTGAAAGGAGAGACTAATGATAAGATTCTTATTGTTGAAGTCTCTATTGATGATATTATATTTGGAGGACATGATAATCTTTGTAAAGAATTTTCTGCTGAAATGAGAAAGGAATTTGAGATGTCAATGTTTGGAGAGATTAAATTCTTTCTAGGTTTGAAAATTCTACAACAAAATGAAGGGATATTCATAACACAATCAAAATATATCATAGAAGTGTTGAAGAATTTTGGAATGGAAGATTCAAAACTGATAGGTACACTAATGGTCACATGATGTAAATTGACAAAGGATGAGCAATCAACTGAGGTAAGTCAGACATTATATAGATCAATGATTGGTAAACTGATGTATGTTGTGCATAGTAGACCAGATATTGCACATGATGTTGGGATTGTAGCAAGATTTTCTGCTAATCCTAAGGAATCACATATGATTGTTGTTAAGAGGATTCTAAGATACTTAAAAAACATAGAGAATTATGGTTTATGGTATAAGAAACAAGGCAATTTTAAACTATAAGTTTACACCGACGTAGATTGGGCTAGAAATATTGATGACTGGAAGAGCACAACCAATGGAGCATTATTTTTGGGAGAAAGGTTAGTTACTTGGATAAGTAAGAAATAGGCATGTATTTCTCAATTTAATATTGAAGCATAATATGTTTTTTTTGTTGCTAATTGTTCATAAATTGCATGGATAAAACAACTGTTGAAAGGAATGAATGAGGAGATCACTAATCCAGTGATTATATATTGTGACAACACAAGTTCTATAAACATTTTCAAGAATCTAATGATCCATGCTAAGACAAAGCATATATCTATTAAGTATCACTATTTGAGAGAACAAGTACAAGAAAATCAAGTGAAACTGGAGTTTGTGAAATCTAAAGAATAACTTGCAGACATATTTACTAAACCCTTACCAAAGTATACATTTGAGTACTTGAGGACTAGACTAGGGGTCCATCCCTTGTCTTTCAGTCACTGAGGTGATCAGGAGGTTGCATCAACCTATACTTTATCAAAAAATCAAATAATGTTGATGCATATTGTTCACACTTTAGGTTTCCTAAGGTTGTGAAAGTTGGAACAGGAAAATTGTATATTTGTACATTAAGGTACATAATCTGAACCAAACAATAGAGATATTTTTGGCTATTGGAGATTTTTTTATTCTTTTTGGCATTGTTATCAAAGAGAGAGAAAGATTCATATGAAATATCAATTAGAGAGAACATAAAGAAGGGAAAGAAAGTCTAATATCTATCCAATGGGAAAGAAGTATCAAGGAAGAAGAAGATCAAATTCGTAGGGAGAGTCTACTGAAATGTTGAGATGCTATGTAGTGATTAAACATATTAAATTCATCAAGATAGGGAGAGCTTACTGAGCTACAATATTTACTGATGGAGTTGTAGTATATATGTTTGGTATTCTATGGCATATTTCATATTGTGTTTCCATCAATGCCAAAGGGAGAGATTGATAATCTACAAGTGATTGAATAACTTGATGAACTGAATGGACAAGTGAAAGATAGTGATTAGAGATCACATATCTATTGAAGTGTTATGTAAGGCAATTAAATTAGTCAATATGTATTGTCATTGATGTCAACTAGTTTTGACTATACTTATCATGATGGTTACAGACATCTGAAGAAGAAAAATGGTAAAGGAAAGAGATATCTACATGAAGAAGAGATGGATATGGAGATATGGCTAAGGTATGCATTGGCTAACTTATTGACGAGTCTATGGCATCATTTTGTTGACTTGATTATATTACATGAATTTGTTATGTATTGAAGATCAAAACTGAACAAGTTAATGTGGTCGGTAATTGAAGATTTATGTATACATCGAGCCAGTGTAGTGTATACCAAATATCAGTCATAACTGATTTAGTATTCACTGACACATTTTTGAATTGACCGAGTGAGAAAAATAATTAAAGGTTATAATAGCCAACTGAATTGATGATTTGGAAAGTTTCTTATGATTCCAAGGTAAAAGATAAAAAAAATTATGAGGATCTAATAGGTGACAAAATTCAAGATTGATTGAATGGAGAAGGATGAAACGTGTTAGAGACATATCTGTTGAGGAAGCTTGAAGTGGCAAAATGGATGATGGAGATTTAGAGGAAAAAGCTAATGGATGAGAAGAAAATGGTTTATGACGTCTATTTAAAGAGACATTAGATTCATTATTGAGTCTGGAGCTTAATCAAATCTGTAAGAGAAATCATGTGAAAGGAATTTTTTCATGCACCACTAATCAAACTAGTTACAAATAGAACTAAGCTGAAGTGCAAGCATAACCGAGCGTCAAAGTATTATTGATCGAGCTGAATATGTTGAAGAATATGAAGGATTGAAGTGATTATTGATCAGAGGAGGTATTTTTAGCTTAGCTTAGATCTAAAAATCTACAATCTTAGTTGCATTTGAATTAGATCACTACTATATCAATTTAACCATTTTTACAGCTAAATTTTTTAATCGAGTGGACTTAATAGTCTTATTTATATTTCAATGTGACATTCCATGAATCTTGAAGGTTTTCTTTTTAACCCCATAGTGAATGTTGGTCAAGAGTTAATTTTTAGTGATAAATATTTTAACCAGGTCACACCTTACAATGTGCATTGTAACCTTTAACAGGGTTGGCTCCTAACCGAGCTCACTTCAGAAGAGTGAAATATTTTAGGTTACCGGTTCCAGGTGGTTTTTCCCTGAGCAGGGTTTCCACGTTAAAATCCTTGTATTATGTGTACTTGATGCAATTGAATTGTTGTTTTACTTTACACATTTCATATTTTGGATTAATCGGTAAACACGGTATTAAATTTACTGGTATTTGATAAATAAATAGAAATTTATAGTTAACAAGCTTACCAAATTGATTATTTGTTTGAAAAGATTTTAATATATACATCTGGGAGTTTTGAACTGTAGGATAACTGGAATTAACTGATTCACCCCCCCTTTGAGTTATCTAACATTTTACTCATACAAGCCTATATGGAGACTTGTATAGGCCTATGAAGATACTCATATGGCCCTATGAGAATTCTCATCCTAGGGGCCCAATTTGGTCATTTAGGCTTGGATTTTGGCTTGTGACACTTGCATTTTTCATCATGAGTTTGGTCTGCATCATTTCACCACTAAGAATGTTAAATTAATGCATGAGATGAGTTACAATATTTTATTTAAGGTGTCTTGTGTTTTACATCCTTTCTATGATTCTTATTATGCTTATGGATAAGGTCAAGACTCATCCTGAGGGCCTGAGTGCACAAGAGAGTTTCCTAAACCTACAAATCATATCATTTGAAGTGTATATTTATTGTTCTTTTGGCTTGTGTTTGAGTAGGGGAGTAGGTACCCTAGGTGAGTGTCTCACCATAGGTGTTGGAACACAATGTGGTTTCCAAATGATCATATGGGTGAGTTTGTAATCAAGTGATAACCTTAAAAATTAACTTGGGAAGGGGCGATTTCAGAAGATAATGAAAGAAAATATAATGTGATAATGCCATAGAGACCTGTTGGAGTACCAGGACCATGGGTAACTTCCAAGATGGATCCTTATTCATAAATAGGGGACTAGGGTTACATGGTTTCTAGGGAGGATCCCAATACACAGGTTGTGTGATGACACTCACTTAGGTGGTATTCTAGAACCTTGCCCTTGGTGTTGTAGCATGGTGATTTTTCATATGCTTTACTCTTGCTCCTTTGATTTTTTTTATTGATCTCTTAGGCCTTAGATTTCCTTAAGTCTTGAGAGTACCTTGGTTCTATGATGGGGAGGCTAGGATAGACTAGCTAGTATATGCCTCTGATCCTCTCTAGGATCCAAGTGTTCTTCTGACACCTCTGATGGTCTATAGGATTCCTTATTCCTCCAAGGATCCCTTGACCTACCCTAACTTGCCCACCAATTTAAGCTATTTCATCTTCCAACATTACAAGCTTTGATCTCTAGCTACTATCCCTTACATAAGCTTATAAGGGTCTTCTGAGATTCAACTTCTTTCCCAAGCTGCAACAAAGGATTTCATGAGTTCCAAGATATTTTTAGGGCATTTGACACCTTTTCATTACATTTTCATGGTTGGGTCATCACCCGATTTGAGGGTTCCTTTGCAAACTAGGGCTACAAGGAAGAGGCCTAATTAGCCCTCCTTCCGGTTTTATCGGGAATTTGACACCCTTTCCTCAAAGATTCAACACACCTATTATAAATAACATCTACTAATAATGACCCATTCTCAAGGATTTTTGGGGTCTCAGGATTCCAACAGGACGTACAACATCTGTACCAAAAATGAGGGTTTTAAGGCTTGTTAAGGTCACAGGGCAAACTGGTCTGCAACAGCACCTCTCTAGGATTGTTCAAACTCCCTCCTTCATATAATTTAGTCTTTAGACATGTACCTTGACTCCCTCCAAAGGGATAGGCTTGGAACTCTTTCCTCTGTCAATGAGAGCACATACTCTGCTGTCCGCTCCTAACCGGGCTAAGCCTTAGCTCACCTAAGGCAAGGTCAAATAAATATTTTCACTTACATTCAAGGGCCCTGCAGACATAGTTTTACAAATTAGGGTATGTACCTTTAGAATCCAAGGTTCCATGTATTTCCCATAGTGGAAACAAAAGTTACAAACCTATATGTACATGTCTCTCCAAACTGGCAGAGAACTAGTTACAAACAAGAAATGAACAAAACAGTCTAATAAAGCTTGAAAGATTCAAACCACACACATATAAATGAAAGATAAAACACAAGTTACATCATACACTCCAAAGATTCAATAGTGTTCTTCTTGTTCACATTCACACAAGCCAAAATAACCTTGACTGTTCACAGATTTCATAGTTCAGACTGGTATTTCCATACAGAATCATACCAAATGACATCCAACCACTAAATTAGGGTTTTTAGGTCTTTTATAACCTTCTCCTCAGTGTGAGTGTATTTTTAGGGCTCTTTTTCCACTTAGGTAGGGTTAAAGCCTTCATAGGAAAAGTTGCTAGCAACTTTTAAGAAACTTTTGGTTGCCTGAGCAACTTTTGCTCTTACATCACCAAGACTCTTTCAAGGTCTTTCCAAGGCACTCATGTGCTCATAACTCTACTAAACACACAACCTAAGACCTCTAAACACATAGCTAATCAATGATCTCAAGATGACAACATTCCCTAAATCATTTTGCTATTCACATTAAAAAGACCAACTAAACTTCTAGGACCTAGACTAGGCCTAGATACACAAAATGAGCTTTAAGCTCTTATTTTAATTACATACTTCTCTTAGGAAGTTTTCATCACAACCAAAATGATTTTTGGGAGCCCTTGGAAGGTTTCTCATGCACCATACTCCCCCTCAGCACAAAATAAGGCACTTTGGGGTCAAGAAGAGCCAAATCAACTCCAAACTTCTTGAACTGTCCTTCCTCAATCCAGGTGGCTTCAGATTCGGGCTAATCCTTCCATTTGATTAGGTGCTCCATGTAGACTTGATGCCTTGTAGTTTTCTTCACTCTAGATTCCAAGACCTTCTCTACTTTGGATGGCTTCTTCTTGGGCATTGCATTGGTGTCTATGTCTTGCAGTACCTTTGGTGGAGTTGTACCTTGCTAACTGATATCTCCTTTGAATCTGATCAAGTCTGCAACATTAAACACCGGTGAGATGGCTAAGTATGATGGCAAGTCCACTTTGTAGGCATTCTCTCCATATTTGGCTAGAATCTTGCATGGGCCTACTTTTCTCATCTGTAGCTTAGTGGGCATGCCCTTCTACATCCTTGCTTTGCTAAGATGGACCATGACATAGTCCTCAATCTAGAACTATACTTCTTTCCTCTTTTCATCCACTTTATCTTTGAGTTTATGAGTGGATTCCATAATGGTTTTCTTCACTTGCTCTTGAACCTCCTTGATAGTTTGAGTGAAATCTTCAGCTTGTCCACTCTTCAACTCCATAGAACCTAAGTCTCTCAACTCACACACTCCTCTAGGGTGTCTTCCATATACTATCTCAAAAGGACTTCTTCTTGTGTTCCTGTTTACACTATCATTGTAAGCATATTTAGCCTAAGATATCACAAGATCCCAAGTCTACCCATACTCCTTTGTCAAACACCTTAGCAAGTTACCAAGCACCCTATCGATGACCTCAGTTTGAGGATGGTATGCTGAACTGAAAGAGAGATTAGTTCCCAACCTTTTCCATAAGGTTTGCCAAAAATGACCCATCAACTTGCTATCTCTATCAGACACAATACTCAGAGGGAGTCCATGAATCCTAACTATCTCCTTGAATAATAGATGTGCTACATAACTTGCATCATGAGTAGTTTTGCATGGAATGAAATGACTCATTTTAGAGAACCTGTCAACTACAACATAGATGCTATCCATACCTGATTTGGTTTTAGGGAGTCCAACCAAAAATTCCATACTTACACACTCCCAAGGCCTATTTGGAATTGGAAAAGGTTGGTAGAGTCTTGCATTTCTTGAACCTCCTTTAGCTTTGGCATACTCCACATTGCTCTACATATCTCCTTGCATCCCTTGCTAGCTTAGGCAAAAAGTAGTATCTCTTTACTAACTCCAATGTTTTGTTTATGCCAAAATGTCCACTTAGACTACCATTATGCTTCTCTTGAATTATATTTTCCCTCATGGATCCTCTAGATACACAAAGACGATTACCTTTGAACAACAATCCATTTTGAAGGGTGTAATCTACAAACTCACCATGAAAATGGTTCTCAAACTCTAGGTACACCTTGTAGGCTTGTGAGAAGTCTTCATCCTCCTCATATAAGTCTTTAAAACCTGCTATTCCAATGCTTTGCAGCTGTACCTCTTGGACAGTCAATAACTTCCTACTCAAGGCATCTGCTACCTTGTTGAGCTGCCATTTCTTGTGCTTGATTGTGAAGGTAAATGATTGGAGATACTCCATCCACTTCAAATTCCTATTACTAAGCTTCTCTTGAGTTTTTATGTAGCTTAAAGCCTGATTATTAGTAAAGACAACAAATTCTTTGGGTAGGAGGTAATGCATCCACTTCTTGAGAGATTGTACCAATGCATACAACTCCAAGTCATAAGCTGAATACTTCTTCTTTGCCTCATTGAGTTTTTCACTAAAGAATGCCACAGGCCTTCCTTCTTGACTCAATACACCCCCTACTGCTACACCACTTGTATCACATTCAATGGTGAACAATTTGTCAAAAGTAGGTAAGAGTAAGATAGGTTTTGTGGCTACCTCCTATTTCAATGTTTGAAATGCCTTCTCAGCTGCCTCAGTCCACTTGAACTTAGTTTTCAGTCCTCCTTTGATGGTGTCTAGTACTGGTGCACAAATCCCACTGAAGTTTCTCACAAACTTTCTATAAAATTGTGCCAAGCCATGAAAACTTCTAACTTCAGCCCCTATTTTAGGGGCAAGCCAATTCAAGATTGCCTCCACCTTGCTTGGGTCCATTTTTAGTGTACCCTTGGACACTACAAAGCCCAAATAAACCAGCTCTTGCTGCATGAAATCACACTTTTCTAGGTTGATGGCTAATTTCTCTTCATGTAGCTTCTTCATGACCAACCTTAAGTGCTCAAGATGCTCTGCTTTTGTCTTGCTATAGATGAGTATATCATCTTGATACACCACTACAAATCTGCCTATGAAGTCCTTCAAGACCTCATTCATTAACCTCATGAAGGTGCTTGGGGCATTGGTAAGCCCAAATGGCATTACAAGCCATTCATACAAACCATCTATGGTCTTAAAAGTAGTCTTCCACTCATCACCCTCCTTGATTTTGATTTGGTGATAACCACTCTTTAAATCCATCTTGGTGAAGTACATAGAACCTCCTAAACAATCCATCAAATCTTCTATTCTTGGAATTGGGAACCTATACCTGATAGTGATCCTATTGATAGCCCTTGAATCTATGCAAAGTCTCCATTTTCCTCCTTGCTTGGATGCTAAGACCTCTGGGACTGCACATGGACTAATACTCTTTTTGATCAGCCCTTGATCCAATAGTTCTTGCACTTGTCTTGCCACTTCCTTATTTTGGTCCAGGGTAAGCTTGTAGGCTTCTTTGTTAGGCAGAGATGCAACGGGTACAATGTCAATTTGATGACTTATAGCTCTTCTTGGAGGTAAGGTGGCAGGGGTTCCATCACTTACTATATCTCTAAATTCTTCCAACATTTGCTGCACTTCCAATGGTAATTCTACCTACAACTTCTTGTCCTCCTCCTTTGGCTTCACCATGATAGCACATCCTATGGTCTCCTCATCTTGTAGTGCATGCAAGAACTCTTTACCACTGCTAAAAAACACACTAGGTGTCCTTGAAGTACCTTCTTCATTCTCTGTTATGGACTGAATCTTAAATGTTCTTCCATCTTTCTTGAAAAAAATGGAGTTCTCCTCTCCATCATAGATCACCTTCCTATCAAATTGCTAGGGTCTTCCCAATAGAAGATGGCATGCATCCATGGGCAAGACATCACAAAGAACTTTGTCTTTATAGCCTCCAATGGAAAACTCTACACATGTCTGCTCATTAACTAGCACACTTTGCTCCTGGTTCAACCAAGTCACCTTGTAGGGGTTTGCATGGGGAACCTTTGTAAGTTTTAGCTTCTTTGTTGCTTCCTCTACTATGATTTTATCAGTAGACCTTGAATCTACTATAACCTTGCATACTTTTCCTTGTATCTTGCACCTGACTCTAAAAAGAGCCCTCCTTTGCTTGGGTTCACCTTGATTAGGCTGCCTTATAAGTACCCTCTTGAACATTAGGTTCTCACCCATTTCTGATTCTAACTTGTTGACTTCATTAGTGCATGAGCTATTGTTGTCTTCTTGGGTATAGGCTACCCTCTTCTCATTATTTGAGGCTGATGGTTTATCAGGACACCTATAGGCAGGGTGTCCAAGCTGTCCACATTGATAGCATTTCATAGTGGAAAAGTAGGAGCTGCTTCTTCCTATCCCTCTTCCTCTATTTCCTTGAGAACCTCTTCCTCTACCAAAATATCCTCTTGTACTAATTTCTAAACTTTGTTCCAAAAGTCTACTCTCCCCTTGGCTCCTTGAGTCACCACCTCTACTAGAACCTCCTCTTTGACCCCCTCTAGAGTCTCTACCTCTTCCCCTATTCTTGGAGTTAGGTTCTTGCTTTCTTCTTTATTTATCTTCAAGCTTTTGTGCCATATGCTGACATCCAAGTACTATGGTGGGAGTGAACAAACTCATCTCTTTAGCTATGCTCCATTTCAAACCACTTAGGTAGCTTGCCACTTTGACACTTTGTTCTTCTTTGATCTTGGATCTCAAGCTCAAATTGTGGAACTCTTTAGTGTAGGTGGCTACATCCATCTCCTTCTATCTAAGATTCAATCTCCTCCTATGCTATTGGATTTCATAATCTTCTGGTAGGTATGCTTCCCTCACTTTGTTAGCCATTGCCTTCCAATTAGAGATTGGGTTCTTTCCCTCTTTCTCTCTTTCATCTTGCAAGTAGTTCCACCAGGTTAAAGCTTGTCCTCTCAATCAAGATTTGGCCACTTTGACCTTTTGTGCCTCTGAGATCTCTTCACATTTGAAGTGATTCTCCATGCCTTCAATCCATTACATCACAAGCTCTGTATCCATCCTGCCAGTCAGTAATGGGACACCTTCAAGTGCCTTGCCTATGATAGCCTTTAGGGCTTTAAGAAATTGCTCATCTTGAGTTGGAGGATTAGGTGTAGGTACATCATCATCAATGGTCTTCTCTTTCTCTTTGGCATCCTACTCCATCCTATGTTTCAACTTATCTGCCTTTGCTTGGACATCATCCAAGAGTTGCTCCATTTGTATCAATCTTTCCTACAGGAGTCTATTAGATTCCTCATGATCTTCCACCTTCTTGGAAAGCTTTGCATTGGTCACCATTTTCTTCTTTTGAGATGATCTAATTGATTCTTCTAGTGGTTGAAACATCCACCTTCCACTTCCCAAGCCTTAACCTGGCTCTAATACCAATTTGATGGGGAGGCTAGGATAGACTAGCTAGTATATGCCTCTGATCTTCTCTAGGATCCAAGTGTTCTTCTAACACCTCTGATGGTCTATAGGATTCCTTATTCCTCTAAGGATCCCCTGACCTACCCTAACCTACCCACCAAGTTAAGCTATTTCATCTTCCAACATTACAAGCTTTGATCTCTAGCTACTATCCCTTACATAGGCTTATAAGGGTCTTCTGAGATTCAAATCCTTTCCCAAGCTCCAATAGAGGATTTCATGAGTTCCAAGATTTTTTTAGGGCATTTGACACCTTTTCATTACATTGGCATGGTTGGGTCATCACCCGATTTGAGGGTTCCTTTGCAAACTAGGGCTACAAGGAAGAGGCCTAATTAGCCCTCCTTCCGATTTTATCGGGAATTTGACACCCTTTCCTCAAAGATTCAACACACCTATTCTAAATAACATCTACTACTAATGACCCATTCTCAAGGATTTTTGGGGTCTCAGGCTTCCAACAGGCCGTACAGCACCTGTACCAAAAATGAGGGTTTTAAGGCTTGTCAAGGTCACAGGGCAAACTAGTCTACAACAGCACCTCTCCAAGATTGTTCGGACTCCCTCCTTCATAGAATTTAGTCTTCAGACATGTACCTTGACTCCCTCCAAAGGGATAGGCTTGGAACTCTTTCCTCTATCAATGAGAGCACATACTTTGCTGACCACTCCTAACCGAGCTAAGCCTTAGCTCGCCTAGGGCAAGGTCAAATAAATATTTGCACTTACAGTCAAGGGCCCTACAGACATATTTTTACAAATTAGGGTATGTACCTTTAGAATCCAACGTTCCATGTATTTCCCACAATGGAAACAAAAGTTACAGACCTATATGTACATGTCTCTCCAAACTGGCAGAGAACTAGTTACAAACAAGAAATGAACAAAACAGTCTAATAAAGCTTGAAAGATTCAAACCACACACATATAAATGAAAGATAAAACACAAGTTACATCATACACTACAAAGATTCAACAGTGTTCTTCCTGTTCACATTCACACAAGCCAAAATAACCTTGACTGTTCACAGATTTCACAGTTCAGATTGGTATTTCCGTATATAATCATACCAAATGACATCCAACCACTAAATTAGGGTTTTTCGGGTCTTTTATATCCTCCTCCTTGGTGTGAGTGTATTTTTAGGGCTCTTTAGCCACTTAGGCAGGGTTAAAGCCTTCATAGGAAAAGTTGCTAAGCAACTTTTGGTTGCTTGAGCAACTTTTGCTCTTACATCACCAAGACGCTTTCAAGGTCTTTCCAAGGCACTCTTGTGCTCATAACTCTACCAAACACATATCTAATCAATTATCTCAGGATGACAACATTCCCTGAATCATTGTGCTATTCACATTGAAAAGACCAACTGAACTTCTAGGACCAAGACTAGGCCTAGACAAACAAAATGAGCTTTAAGCTCTTATTTTAATTACATACTTCTCTTAGGAAGTTTTCATCACAACCAAAATTATTGGTGGGAGCCCTTGGAAGGGTGCTCCTGCACCATTCTATCTCCTAGAATGGGGGGAAGAACTTCACAAGATTCACATGGTTGGGTGGCAAATCTCTTTTGAGGTATTGTTCACGGTTCATATCTTGGATTGGATTCAGATTTATTCATTGGTGAAGATTTCCTTTATTGTATCATGTATCTCTATCTTTTGTATTCAAGATGTAAATATGTATTGTAAGCCCTTTGGTAACTTGATGTAAATGTAATTGGAAATTTGAGAAAGTAGTGTAATATTGGTGGGGTAGTTTTATGAATATCAGGAGGGAATGATTATTTGGAATCATAAAATTGTTATGAATGAATGTAGTTGTGTACCTTCTATCCTATTTCTCTTTGAATCATTGAAATAGAAAAATGGAAAGAAAGGGTTGTAAATTGAAAGCTTATCTATGTTTTGGAAGTACAAATTAATTATGTGTAGATAAGGTTAATGGGAAATAAATGAAAGAGGAAAGTTTAGATGTATGAAATAAGCAATGTGCTATTTGTTTCTATCTCATTTCTAAAAGTTGTATTTTGTGAAAACTAGGTAAGAAAATGAATTCATTAAGATAGTTAATTGTATCAATGACTCTAATTTTGGTAACAAACTTTAAGGGAACCTTTAAGGACATATTTATATGTAGGGATATCAAATAAGATCTTATTAATGTTTAAAAAAAATATTAGTTGTTTTTCTTTTACTTTCGACATATTCCTTTTGGAATGCCTAGCGGGGATATTACATCTGGTATCAAAGCCCTAGGTTACTACATAGGGAGCTATAGGGTCTATTTGCATATAACTAAGTCACTTCTTCTCATTAATTAAAGTTCAACTAGATGACTATACTTATGTTGTATCACTGTTCCAAGATGCCTTAGATCACCCATGGAAGAGCTAAGGAGGGGGTTCAAGATTTTTCCTCTTCATCTCGACAAGAAAGTTCCCATGAGGAATTTGAGGGAGAACAAATTAGAGTAATGACTCTAAGGGGTCTCAAATGAGACAACTTCGGCAATAGATTTTGCAAAGGCTAGACACCATCGAAAACAAAGTGAATCCTAAAGAAGAAAAACATTCTTACCATAATGAGAGGGATAGAGATATAAGCCCTAGCTTTTCACACTGAGAACCTTGGAAATCATAATTGCCCTAGTCATAATACTTGAATATATTGTGTTTCTTCTTTTGATGTTTTCCTTATGTTAACAAACTTGAGTACTAGACATAAAAGATATGTTTTTTGTATTCACGCTATATTATTTTACAAGAGTACACCTTTTCTTTAAGACATTATTGTCTAAATAGATTACTTATGTTTTGTGTTGTAAGATCCATGTGGTTCGAATAGACATATTTATAAAATGGTAATGAATTCTTGATACTTGGGTGTCGTCTTCTTATTGTAATATGAGTTCTATAAAATCATAAAGAGTTGTAAGGTAAGTTATTTTGTATTTGATCTTATTTGCTGATCCTATCATGCTATCATAAATGTTTTCCAAAATAATTCCAAGCTGATATGAAAATTTGTATGCTTTATTTTCCTATAAATGCTAGTTAAATTCATGATTTGTTATGTCTGATTAGTTAAGCTAGTCAATGTGAAATTACAAGTTAGATTTGAAGCATTTTGTACTTATAGCAAGGAGTAAGACATGATCATATGGATACCCGCATTCATAGGACTGAAAGGATAGTAGTGTTGCATGGTTATAAAACATGTTTTATAGGTTCATATAAGAGTTTGAAACCTTTTATTCCTTTGTCAAGAACTTACGAATTTATGAGTTTATATTTTCTTTGAAAATGAAATAACATGTTGAAATTAGGTAACTTTTGATATTTCATAGATATGGTATGATTAAGAAATATCACCCTCTCACATACCTTCTTAGATTAAAGAAATTGAAAAGAAAAGAGAAAATATATTGTTGATAATCAAATCTGTCTCTCCCTTCTTTTTTTGTTTCTCAAGGAATACATTTAAAGGACTAAATTTCATAGGAAAATCCATGTGTCATTGAGAGGAATATGCCTAATTAGAGGAAACCCTTGGATAAAGGACCTATGTCCCCAAGGTTTGTAATAAATAGGACTGTAATACACAATTTTTTGAAAGGAGAAGTGTTTTATTTATATGGTAAGAATTTTGAAGTATATGTGATCCGTGTTAGTGGTATAAGTTAAACTAATTTAAATCACTAATTATGATGGAAAAGTACGATGCTAAATAAATGAGTCATTGTTTAAGTATAAAAGAAAGGGAAATGGACTACTTGTCTTATAGAGTTAAAGTAATATTTTCCTTAAAATGATTCTTAGTAAGTGTACCTTTTTATTAGATTCCTAGTAAGGGAATTAGGATCTTAGATGAGTATTGTAAAAATAAATCTATGTAGTAATTAGACATTTAATTGGCATTCAGTGTGTGAAATGTGAGTTGAAACTAACAATATTATTACCCGCATAAAGGAATGATGAATCACTATAAAAGAATAGGTTTATCAGAATAGATTTAAGTTAAAATTTAGATCTTTCTTAAAAAAGGAAGTATTAGAAGAACATGTATACTTGTGTAATATGAGCTCCTATTAAGATAACTTTGAAATTCATGTGCATAAGGCTAGTGGGTTGAAGGTATTAATGAAAGATTAGATTGAATAAAAGGGTAGTCATAGGACTCATTTTTTTTTCTCTCTCTCACTATTAATGAATCTATGACTCTTTTTAAAAAATAGTAAATTCAAACAAACTTTTCATACTAATGTTAGAATTAGATATACTCATAAGAAACTGTATGATATATTATGAATTTTAGGGCTATGAAAGTAGTTATGGATCTAATTAATAAGTAAAACTTCAGATGAAACAAAAACTTAAAGATTTATGGTCCCATTTTTGAGAATTTTCTCTAGGAGTATGGCTATTGTTTGATGAGTAGAACATAATAATTGTTGTTACAGTAGGATTATAAGAGATGTCTTAGATTACATCCTTTAAAGAAGGTGTGTGTCAAGTATTGCATGTAAGTTTGATGTTCAATATTCTCCTATAATATACAATAGACCTTTTAGGGTAAAAAGTAGCTTTGTTTCATAAAAGAGATCTATTTGTGTCTCATCTAAAAGGTTACTCACAAAACTATGTGTTGATGTATGTGGCCAAATTTGAATATTTGTAAAGTTTGAGTTTTAAAATATTTACAATGGTATCTTATGTACTCCCATTGAGAAAGAAGTAAACCCCCATATATATTTTGTATTTAGTTTCAAGCATAAATTTTGGACCCAAATTCTTAATTTCATGTCACCTATGGAAATTTTAAAATATGTCTTGGAAGAACTCCTAACTTTTCAGGTGTAAATTCTATCTAATATATTGATGTTGGACCAAAGTAGAAATATATGCAATATTGTTACAATTATGAATGATATCTTAGCAATCTCCGACTTCCAGGATTAAGTCAAATCTTAGGGGGGGTGATGTAATGCTCCTCCAACCCTAACATGTTCTTGGTATGCTCATTGGAAGTTATGAAGTGTTATATGTGATTGTATGGTTATTTTTATTAGAGTATAACCCTTCTTGAGGTGTTTTCATAACCCAGTTCACTTCCAACCACTATAACTTCACATTATAATTTGGGAAATGATAAATATCTTATAAGTATGTTCCTTTATATCTTCTTATGTGTCCATGATATTTTAGGACCTTCATGTGATGGGATCACCTGATATATTTATATGTTTCTTTGTGAGAGGATCGTTATCAATGTTTATGATTATCTTATGTTAATTGGTTATAATCACTTAAGGGTTAATTGTGTTACCCACTCTGATGATGCATCTTATTATACTCAAAACTAGACATGATTGTGTATTTTAGCATTTGTGGACTATCTATTTCCTCCATACTAGACTTATCTAATGAGACCTCAGCTACATGTGAGGATGCTAGCAGACTTAGAGTTGCATATCCATATTTATTTGTAGGCTCATAGGGTCAAGCCTTATTCTAGGGGGAAAGGATGCAACACTCACCCTAGTACCTTGATAGGATTATTACATTCAGTTTGATAGACTCTATGTTTGGTTATTCAGATTTGATGATGAGACTTTTGAGCATATATTTGATTAATAAAACTGGTTTATGAAAGTTAGTAATTGATTAACATTATCAATAGGACATTATTCTTATATATATATATATATATATATATATATATATATATATATATATATATATATATATATATATATATATATATATATATATATATATATATATATATATATATATATATATATATATATATATATTATGAAGATGATTCATTCTTGTTATACAATATGGAGTAATGATTATTCTAGAGATAACCATACTAATCCATTTATGCTTTGGTATCAAAACCATCTGATGTACTTGTGGGATGAGCAGAGGCAGTCGTAGTCACTCCTACATGAGATCTATACAATGTCGCACTCACCCTCCTTGTCTCGCCCTATGTTATATATATATGTGTGTGTGTGTGTGTGTGTGTGTGTGTTTGTGTTTGTATATATGTTTTCTCAACTTGATGATGTATGATACAAGTACCAAGCATCGACTTCACCTAGCTACATAGGTCTGAGTGTGCCTTCAAATCCTCAAACATTGTTGTGTGGAGATATTTCCAAGACACTCTTAAGGATTCCCTATTAGCTTCGGTTCCTATTTAGGAAGTCACCTTAGCTTGGGGGGTTTGATCATTATGAATTTCTTGATTTTGGAGATTTATGTTTTAGAGTATGTTTTCTTTATTTCTTTATGTATGTTAAAGTATTATGCTTCTCTATCTTTTAAATATAAATTTGGATTTAATATATTTTTTGGTTTAATTTATTATATATGTGTATGTATATATGGGTGCACACATATTGTAGTGTCAGAACATGGAATCACTTCCATTTAGGACTGGTTTAGCCCTCTAAGTAAGTGGTCTGGCGTCATGTCAAATGCCTTGAATGGGATTTTTATTTGGATCTAGATTTTTCCCCTGTGCTACTCCATTTTCCACTTCTTTTTAGCATAATTTTGGCATCCTGAATTGAAATTCTAAGATTTTTGACCTTAGGGTCAAGGTCAACCTTTTAGGTCAAGGTTGACCTCAACCCTGACCTAGGTTAAGGTCGACCTTGACCCTAACCTAGGTTAATATTGATCTTGACCTTGACCCAAGGTCCAAATTTCAAAATCCCAAAGTTTCTGGATGTCAGGTTTCAGAAAGATTTATTTCCCGCTTCCAGGTTCGCTATTTCAAACTTCAAAATTCTAAACTCTTAAATTATATTTAATTTAGGTCTATTTCTAGGGGTATAGGATTAATGGAAATTTATTTCCCTTATGTCATCCTATCTAGAAGTTTGTGCCCTAGATCACTATAAAAGGAAGCCTTCTCCTCTCATTTTCTCCATCACACATCAAGTATAATCAAGCATCTATCAATCAAGAAATCGAGAAGAAAGCTAGAAGGAGAAGCAAAGCATTCAAGAATTCATCTATCTTTAAGCATTCAATCATTCATGATCCAATTCATCAAAGAGATCCATTGGTAGCCATTGAAGGATTCAATCTCTATGGAGCCCTCTTGTTGAATATTTCTCCATCCACATCCATTCAAGCTTCTTCCTATTCCAAGATCCATTCAAGATTGGTGTTGAAGATCTAAAGAAAATTGATATGAGACATCCTACATCCAATTATACATTCATTTGGAGCATCCATACTTGTGGATTCAAAGATTTGATTCCTCCATAAGGGTTTCAACATAAGCAAGGTGAATTGTTCCATTTACTTTGTTTATTATTGAAATTTCAATTTAATTTCAAGGTTAATTCATAAATTGGGGTTTGACTAAGGAAAACCCCTCCCCCCCTTGCCAAAAAAAAAAAACCATTTTTCTTGCAGGAACGGGTGCAGAACAATGAATTACAATGTAGATCTAGATACCCTTTTTGGCAAACTTTCAGGATCCGTGAACAGAATTTCTGTCAGAACAGCGCAGGTCAAGGTCAACATTTTAGGGTCAAGGTCAACATTCCTTACCTAGGTCAAGGTTGACCTTTCTCAGAAAAGAAAAATATTTATGGGTTTTGTAGATCTCACAATTTCAAATCAGGCTCATGGAAATCAACAGTTTCTGAGACCATTTGACAAGGTTTTCAGCAGATTCTTTTTCCGAGGCAAGTACTTTTTTTTTCTTCATTTCAATATTAGTCTTCTAGATTTACTTTCCATATCCTTAGAATTTCATGTATGTGTTAAATATTGGTTTAGGGTCTCTTTTATGTGAAAACCCCTATTGTTCTAGACCCCATCCATATTTTCCACTATACACATATATACTTACATGTATATAAATATATTTAAATAGTTATGTGTTTGTTTTTTATGTGTGAATGTATCTTCTTTTTTTTTTATCAGTAAAAGGCCGAAGCCAGAGAATTTTATTAATATTCAAAACATAATTACAAAAATACCCCACTTGGTGCAGGCGTTGGTAGGAAAGAGCGGGGTTGAGAAAACCTCTAGCCTTGCCTGGGACTGTAGTCTGGAATATGATACATAAATTTTTAGTGGGCATACCCACTATTTTAATACCCTAAAAATTTATACATCCTTCTAAACACAAGATCTAGAAGCATATTATTTGTTTGTAAAAACATATAGCGACCTTGATAGCCTTCCTAGGGTTATTAATGCTCTTGACTTTTCTTCTCCTGGTGAGACTCTATTTTAACAAAGTCTTCCTTATTATTGCAGATGAGGACTGCTTCTATAAGGTGTTCTTGATCCTGACAAAAAACTAGAGTTCTACCTTCTAACCTTGTTAGCGTGTCCAAATGAAAATCGAGCTTTAGAAAAATTTATTGAAAATGTGAATAGGTATGGTAATAGAAAGATGTTACTCATACCTCTACCTGCGTTACCTGTTTCTGCATAAAGAGTTGATGTTGTAGCCCTTATTCTTGAAAAAGAATTATAGAATGCTATCTGCATACACTGCTAAAAATAACATCTTTTATAACAATTAACTACTTAATCCACTGACTCAAGGATATGCTATTTATTTAGGTCTTGACTGCCATACCTGATTTGACTACAGGGTGAAAAAAATACTACAACACTTTATAAGGAACATATACATATAATAATCTATGCTCCATTGATCCATATATAATGACAATCTTTCTGCCACATAAGCTTGAGGTAAAATTATTTATTGCTGCATGTTAATCATTTGATAACTGAAAATAAACTTGTGCAATCATTACTTTGATCATGCAGTCATAACGTGCAACCTTTAAAACTCTCATTTCCAAATATCTATTTATACTATATCATTAGCATAGTCGCATTCAATGGGACCAAAGAAAAATGTATCTATACATTGGTGAACATATCAACCTAACACCCATACACTAATATGTTTATTTTTCCTTTTAGCTTTGTAGTAGGTGTTCTTATTATGTTTGAGTGCTATATCAAAAAGGTGCATTCAGAAGGTCATCCATACTTCAAAACTAAAAGGAAAACTAAGCATATAAAAATCTAAGCCTCATAAGTCAAAATAGAAAGACAGATCAAACTATGTAGTACTTTATAACCAACTCTCATTTCCATGTATCTATCTATATCACAGCCTTAGCATAGTCGCCTTAAATGAGACCAGAGAAGAGCTTGCTTGAAATGAAGTATGATAAAGAATGCAATAATCCTGTCTCTAAAAAGTAGTCTGGAATCAAAAGGTAAGAACACACTATACTAGCCTACAACTGAAAGACGGGACCTATTACCAAATAAATAATAATAAAGTAATCCTTTCATATAAAGGAAAATTTGCCATGAAATGTTAATAATAGCTTGAGGAAGTAAGAAAATCTCTTGTTATCAGAGAAAGGACCAGAAGTTAGCTATCCTATCTGATGATTTAAAAATATGACTTTGAGGCAGGGGGATGACTAAATGGAGGATCCTACCTACCCTAATCAAGAGTTAATAGGCTGCTAGATTTCATCAGACTAGAGACAATTTAAGGTTGAGAATGTAGTATAGAGTTAATAGCTTGGGATAAAGCAGAGAGGCTCTCGAGGCGCTTTGTGAATCTATACATAGTATTATAACATATTCCATATAATACTTTGGGGTGTCCTTATAACAAGATGTTATTGCATGGTTATCTAATATAATATGTAATGTTTAGATTAAAAATGCTTTGATATAAGAATCTTAATTGGTTAAAAGACATATAATGATTAAAAGACATATATAAAGCTAAGCCTAAGTGAAGTTTGGAGTTTGATAAGCCTACATATGTGGAGAGATGTGTGGAAGGTTACAACTAAAGTCTAGAAAAGAACATGTGTGATAAGAGATTAATAAATGTATTCATGATAAAAAAAGCCATATAATAATGATGTTAAAAGGTGATGAGCTTAGCTGCTAACATTCCCTAGCTCCATCGAGAGAACTCTAAAATGATCTATATCCCTAATGGAAAGGATAAAGCAGAGAGGCTCTTGATGCATTTGATCATAACTTTGTCTGTAATGGGTGGGTTGAGCTGAGAAGTAGAAAATCTTAGAAAAATACTAGAACGGGACAAAGTTAACTATAAAAAATCATAAGGGGAACCTATAAAAACCAAAGCTTAAAATAATCTGAGGGAAGACCTATAGGGATCTAGGTCAAACTCCAGAGGTTGAAAGTAGCGTGGGTTGGGTATACTTTAGGATTAAACTCGACCTGCCAGACTATCCTATGGAATCATTACAGAGGAGGCTCCTAGATTATTCTAAGCCTATCTATCCTTTTATATACATGCTTCATACCTACTCTAATCAAGGGATAATATGATAAGAGTGATAATTGGGTCTGAGGCTCAATAATTTTGGTAATGTGATTCGAAAATCTAATCTGTGTAATATGTGTGGCATGAGTATTTTAATTTAAAAATCCCTAGTGCATTATACCGCTTGCTAAGTAGAGATTCAGAGTTGTATATGTTTTTAAATTCAGAGCTAAAAATTTGGAAGAAATTTATAAATGGCTGCATATATTTAGGGCTGTTATGTTTATGATTATTTCTGCTTATATAAAAAACCATGATCTCAAATCTATATAAATGTATCCGATACCAAATTGTAATTTCAACTACTCTACTGATAATAATGTCCAGGGCCACTAAAATGGATACTTCTAAGATTTAGATTTACATCCTCGAGATCTTACTCAGTCAAATTATAGGGGTACTACAAGAGACCTGCTAGATTGAGAGTTTTACACAAAGACACCATCAGCACCCTGATTAGCCAGCTTATTTGCTTCAGTATTTCCTTCCCTGTAGATATGTTTTATTTCATATTGGGGGATGGTGTCAAGTATGTTTATGACATTTTCTAGTTTCGAGTTGAGGATCCAGTTTGGAGTCTTTCTAGTTCTAATAGCATTGATAATTATTTGAGAATCTCCTTCAATTTCCACCTTTGCAAGGCCTAGTTGTTGGCATAATTTAAGACCTTCTAGTATAGCTTTGCATTTTTCCACATTATTTGTTGTAGGATTGATAGGCCTAGCATATTTGTGTATGATTTCTCCACTCCATTTATGAATTTATGTGTGAATGTATCTTATGATAATAGAGAAAATAATTTATTATAAGAAAATGATTAAATGAATAAAAATGATTATCTCTTTTTTAGAGTAAAACTAACTTACCTAGGGGTTTTCAACCCAAGACCTCCTAGGAGTTAGGCTAGTTAGTTTCCATTTGGGCTATATGAGTTACTTGGTAATCTTAATTATCTTTATTATATTTATGGTTTTGGTAAAGTAGAATAAGTTAATTAAAATAATAAAACATGTATTTAACACTTACAAGAGTTAATTAATATTGGAAACCAACTATAGTAGTTGGAGAAGTTGCTTCTCGTAAAGCAACTCCTCCAACCATATGGTTGGATATGAATATTTGGAGGAGAGCAATTTTTGGAAAAAAAAAAGAAAAATAATATCATAGAGATCTCGTTATGGAGATTCTGAGAATAGATATTTCAACTTGAAAATGGTGTTATTCATCAAGAGTTGAGGAAGATAATAGTGTTTTATTTTTCTGATAAAATGGAGAAATAACTGTTGCAAGAAAAATGCATCCCTGATGCGGAGGCCATATATCTCTAACAACCATTGGATCTTGCTAGGTTTTTAATATGTTGGTAAGAACCCAATTTCGTCACTTCTCACCAGAGAGATCAAAGAACTATAATGTGGTTCAAAAGTTATAGATCTTTGTGCTTGGTTCTATCCAAGAGGACAATAAGGAGGAAATTGGAAATGATTTGGGGTTTTCCGAAAGAAATTGGGTAGATTATCTCACAGAAGAAAATTTTGGATTAAAATATTTAATTGGAGATGGGAGAATCTTAGATAGGAAGAGGGTGTTTTGTTTCATAATAAGTTATAAATTATTCTTAGAAAGACAACCATTAATCTTGAATCTTGGAAGAAGTTGTTGGTTCATACAAGCATTGTGGATTATATTATTTTTATGAGTATGAATATATTATATATGTAATATGTAATATGGTTTTTACAACTCTATGGTTGTATAAATTATTAAAGCAATTAATTGGTTGTAAAAGTATATTATTTACAGGAAGTTGTAATACGTGTTTACAAGATTTCTTTGTCAAATCTCCCCCTGTAAAGTTCATTATTGTTTATAATATTTTACTTAATGTGCTTATGGTCTACAAATTATCTATTTGTAAATCATGTATTGATTTGGTTATCAAGTTGGATATGTGTTGTGTTTTCGGGAAGAATGTTGTACTAAATGATAGTATTGTAATACCCCAAAAATGGGCTATAAGTTAATTAACCTCCTATATCAACATATCGAATGAAATCAACATCGAAGTCCTAACCTAAGGCACATCTGCACATCATCGAATCTAATTGATTATCTTAAATTTTGCATCGGGGAATATTCCTAGTAATATTCCTAATTATCATAATTATCTTTAATTTAATGATTATTTGGTGATAAATCCAATTTATCCTAAAGTTTGATTAATTGAATATTCTCAATATTTAATTAATTAGATTTAATTCTGCCACTTAATTATTTAATTGAGGTTAATTATATTTATTCATAAATTGTATTATTTAATTTTGACAATAAATCCAAAATCCTATGAATAATTGATTAAATTCTTATTTAATTAATTAAAGCAAGTTGTCATATTTAATGATATTATTTTTGAATAAAAGTTTGATTTTAATAATTGATTAACCCATAAATCAATTGTTTTAATTTTAAAATCAGTTAAGTTGGAAATAAATCACTTTATTTATTTATTAATTCATAATTATCCATGTGCACAATCTAAGAGCAGTTAAACTCCAAATCAAAAAATTAATGCAAGTTATTGACTTTTTGGAACTCAACATCATTTTTGAGTTTTAAAGTTGATCTAAACTTCTAATTTGAGTTAAAAAGTTGTTTTTGCATGATTTGCATGTTTTTGTGAATTAAATTATCTTTATTTTCAGATAACTCAAAAATCAAGTTGAGTTATTTGAGTGATTTATGGCTTTCTTTCATGCATCCTCAAAGCCTTAGATTTCTATAAAATCAAAGCTCAGCTCTTCACAAATTCATCTCTCAAATCCACAAGAATTGCATAATCACGCTAGAGAATTGAAATTGGAAGAATCAAAGCTTCTTGTGAATCAACATTGTTGTGAGATCAATCTTGTTTTTACATTCATTTTAGCTTCATATTGCATATTATTGTTAGATCATTTAGCATATCATAGCATATCAGTTTTTACATATCATAGATTCATATCAAGTTTTTATCATTCTTATTGCATCTAAAATAAAATAAAAATATAGATCAATTGCATTCATATTCCATATCCATCTTTTGCATTCAAATCCTTCATTTAGGTGTCGTCAAGGTCACTGATCTCGATAACAATCTGAGAACATCATACTCGCACCTATTAGAAGGTAGTAAATCGCCTGGTTAGTTTAGCTTTCAATTCATTGCACAATTTCAATTTCAACTAACCTCTAATATTTTACTGAAGTGTTGTGTCTATAGATCAGTTACAATTTTCACACACACACATTTCTGGTGCCCACCTGTTGGAAACAATTGTCTGAAGGAAATTGCTACTCAATTATGTATTGTCTTTGATGTCACACTATGTCATAGTCCGCAGCAATCAGCTTCTACCGAGCTCAGTCGGTCTACCAGACAGAAGTTTAGTGTTTACTGAGTTCACTCGGTTGCCAAAGAAAGTTTAGTGTTTACCGAGTTCAGTCGGTCTTTGAGAAAAGATAGTGTTTACCGAGTTCAGTCAGTTATCAAAGAATTGTCGGTGTTTACCGAGTTCCCTCGGTCACCGAAAGATTATAGAAAGATATGGTCACCAAGCACTATCGGCCCTTGAAGGATTTTTGCAAATAGAGTTTACTTAATTCAGCCGACTGTAATACTAAATAATGTCGATTTGACTAATCCAAAATCATATAAATAAAAGGTCAAATGTGAAAAGTAAAAAATAACACAGCAGAAGATTTACAGAAGAAAAGAAGGAAAGGTATATGTGAACTTGTGAAGGATGTTCAGATATCCTTGAGGAGCAGCAGAGATTTATTTGATCAGAGAGGATCAGAATTATGCAGAACAGAGATCTGTAATCAGCAAGATAGTTGCATTATTATACAGGTTACTTTCTCATTGTTACCTTCTTATCATTGTAACAGTGAATTATAAATCTCTTAACCGAGTTGGTTTAATAGCCATAATATAAATCCTCTAACAAGGTGACAATTCCATTGAATTGTTTTCAAGACCTCTTACCAGGCCACTCCTTGCAGGGTGTTTTAAATCCTCTAACAAGGTCACACCTAACAGTGTGTTTTGTAACCTTTTACCGGGTTGGCTTTTAACTGGGCATCACTTCAGAAAAGTGAAAATCAGTATCTAGATACATTGGTGGTTTTTCCCATATTGGGTTTCCACGTTAAATCTTGTGTCTCTTGTGTTCTTAATTGCTTTCACAATCATATACATGTGTTGATGAATATCTAAAGATAATATTGATAATACTTTCTGCATCTTCAAAGCTACTGCAATCTATTTACCGAGTGCTAAAATAGATAACAGTATTAAGATATCCTAAGGGATCTGCAAAGAATAAATAGTGAAGGTTTTATGGTTGACTGATTCAACCCCCCCCTCTCAGTCACTTCATCCATATTCCATCAATTGGTATCAGAGCTTTTGGTGCTTGCAGGAAGGGTTTCAAGGACCTAAGCTAAAGATCAGGATGTCTTACAAGAGGGAAATTCCAAAGCTTAACAGAGATAACTTTTCAGCATGGCAAGGTCTCATGCGACTTCATCTGGCTTCCATTGGTGATTCAGGATGCAAATACATTGATGAAGAATACACAATTCCTAATGGCGCATTAACTATTGAAGACATTGCAGATAAAAAGACTCACAACACCATGATGATAGACATTGCATCTGCTCTCAGCTATGAAGAATTTGATGATATTAAAGACTGCACCACTGCATATGAAATGTGGGTGGCACTGAAGAAAATATATGGTGGTGATGCAAATGTGAAAAGAGCCAAAGCAGAAAGCCTAAGAGGACAGTTTGACAAGATGAATATGAAGGAAGATGAAAACATTGCAAAATATGTTGAAAGAATCAAAGCAAGTGTAAGTGCAATTAGAGCTTCTGGAGGAACAATCTCGGATGAGACTGTTATAAGTAAGGTACTCAGAACACTACTCCCTATCTATGCAATAAGAGTATCAGCTATTCAAGAAAGAAGATGTGAAACAAACCACAATATAACTTTGGATGCTTTAGTTGGAAGATTGACAGCTTTTGAATTAGACAACTATGATAACTATGTTCCTAGTTCCAAAAATATTGAATCAGCATTTGAGGCCAAGGTTTCACTAAAGAAGAACAAGAAAATTAAAGAAGTTCAGTCAGAAAGTGAAGAAGAATCAGAAGAAAGTTCTGATAGTGATCTTGAAATTGTAGAAGCATTACTTGCAAAGAAGTACTCTAGAGGGAAAGGTAAATATAAAGGTAAAACTCCTTTAATCTATTTTTCATGTGAAGAAATTGGACATATTGCAGCTAGGTGCCCAAACAAGCAAGTCAAGGAAGAAAAGAGAAGTCACAAGTACTATGGCAAAAAGAATTTCAAATCATACAAGGATAAAGGTAAGAAATCATGTTTTATGGCTAAAGATTCTGATGATAGTGAAGAAGAAATTATCTTTATTGCTATAAAAGATGAATCTGATGATGATGAAGATAAGATGGCACTTATTTCTCATATAAGCAAAGATGATATATGGATAATAGATAGCAGATGTTCACACCACATGACTGGTGACAAGACAAAATTTGAATATCTAGAAGACTGTGACAATGGTAATGTAAGATTTGGAAACAATGAACCTTGTTGCATAAAAGGAAAAGGAAGAATCTCATTAACCAAAGAACTCATATGTGATAATGCTTACTGGGTTGAAGGACTAAAACATAATCTTTTAAGTGTAGCACAGCTAATCAACACTGGTTTCAAGGTTGAATTCATGAATGGTCAAGCAAGACTGCTGGATGGAAAAGGAAAACTCATTGGATCAGGCAAACAAACAAAAGGTAACTTATTTTATCTTGATCTCAATGAATATTCATGCCTTATTGCTCAAATAGAAGAAAGTTGGCTATGGCACAAAAGGTTATGTCATGTGAATTTTGATAAAATGATAAAAATAAGCAAATTCAAGAAGGTTAGAGGCATTCCTACTTTGAAGAAACCTGACACTGGTCTATGTAAGAATTGTCAGATTGGCAAAATGAGTAAAACTAGTTTCAAAAGTAAGAACTATCAGTCTAAAGAAATTTTGGAAATTGTGCATACTGATTTATGTGGACCTATTGGAATACAAAGCTATACTGGAGATAAATTCTTTATTCTTTTCATTGATGATTATTCTAGAATGATGACTGTCATGTATTTAAGAGAAAAATATGAGGCATTTGAAAAGTTCAAATGGTACTTAGCAAGAGTAGAAAAAGAAACAGGGAAAAGATTGAAATGCTTAAGATCAGACAGAGGTGGCGAATTCATCTCCCATGATTTTAACAACTTCTGCATTGAAAGAGGAATCAAAAGACAGGTATCAGCTCCGAGAACTCCTGAGTAGAATGGAATAGCAGAAAGAAGAAACAGATCTATTATGGATTGTGCAAGGACTCTAATGATAGAAAAGAACATTGCTATAAAGTACTGGAAGGAAGCTATCAGCACTGCAGTTCATACCTTGAACCGAGTACAACTGAAGAAAGACACATTCAAAACTCCTTATGAATTATGGTATGGCTATAAACCTAATGTAAGTTACATGAAAATATTTGGTAGCAAGTGTTATATCTTAAAAGAATCCAGAAGAAATAAATTTGATGTGAAAAGTGATGAAGGAATATTCCTAGGATATTCTAGCAAAAGCAAGGCATACAAATGTCTGAACTTATCTACTTACAAAGTCATAGAAAGTATACATGTAAAATTTGATGAGTTTGCAGAAAAGACCGAGGAAGAAAGCAAAAGGGAACCTAAGAACTACAGAAGATTCATTTACATTGAACCTGAAACATTGACAGACACAACTATCAATAAGGAAGCTATATCTACCGAGCCGAGCACAGTTACCGAGTCACAGACCGAGTCACAGGAAGAAGTTCAAACCGAGTCATAGGAAGAAATTCAGACCGAGTCTCAACCTGAAGTTACCGAGCAAATATCTACCGAGCCCGAGCAACCTGAAGAAGAGATCCTAGAAGACAACAGCATGAATCATTCAAAAGGCAAGGAACCTATACTAGCCAAATATGTCAGAAGACATCATACACCAGACCAAATCATTGGAAACAAATCAGATGGTACTATGACAAGAAGCAAGCTAAAAGGTACATGTCTGCTTACTGATTTTGAACCTAGAAATATCAAAGATGCATTGGAGAATGAAAGTTGGATTGAAGCAATGAATGAAGAATTGGAACAAATACAAAAGAAAAAAACTTGGACTCTTGTACCCAGACCTAAAGATAAGAATGTAATTGGAACAAAATGGGTATTCAGGAATAAGCTGAATGAAGATGGTCAAGTATCTAGAAACAAAGCTAGACTGGTATGTAAAGGTTATTCTCAAGAAGAAGGTATAGATTATGGAGAAACCTTTGCTCCTATCGCAAGATTAGAAGGTGTAAGAACTCTACTTGCTTATGCAGCACACAAAGGATTTAAGGTATATCAGATGGATATAAAATCTGCATTTCTCAATGGAATTCTTGATGAAGAAGTCTACATTGAACAACCTGAAGGTTTTGTTGATCCAGATAAAAGGGACATGGTCTGCAGGTTACACAAAGCATTGTATGGTTTAAAACAAGCTCCTAGAGCATGGTATGAAAGACTCCATAACTATTTGATTCAGATTAATTTCAAAAGAGCTAATGATAACAGCAATCTGTATATTAAAGAAGGACCGGATGACAAAATTGTATTGGCAGAAATATTTGTGGATGATACTATATTTACAGGGAATGAGGATCAGTGTAAAGAATTTTCAGAGCAAATGAACAGAGAATTTGAAATGTCTATGTTTGGTTTAATAAAATTCTTTGTTGGTCTTCAAATTCAGCAAAGCAAGAATGGTATATACATTACTCAATCCAAATACATTAAGGAGATACTTAAGAAGTTTGGTATGGAAGATTCAAAACTAGTTGGTACACCCATGTGTACTGGACTGAAACTTACCAAAAATGATGATTCAAAAGAAGTTGATCAGACCCTATACCGATCTATGATTGGAAAATTGCAATATGTAGTACATACAAGACCTGATATTGCCTTAGTAGTCGGTATAGTAGCTAGATTCTCAGCAAAACCTAAGGAAAATCACATGATGGCAATCAAAAGAATATTAAGATACTTAAAAGGAACTGAAGAGTATGGTTTGTGGTATAAATTTGGAGGCAATCTAGACTTGAAAGTGTTTACTGATGCTGATTGGGCAGGAAACATTGATGACAGAAAAAGCACAAGTGGTGGAGCATTTTTTCTTGGAAAAAGACTGGTATCCTGGACTAGCAAAAAGCAGAATTGCACATCTCAATCCACAGCTGAAGCAGAATATGTTGCTGCTGCAGTAAACTGTTCAAATATTGTTTGGTTTAAATAGCTATTAGAAGGTATGAAGGTTGAAATCAAAGAACCAGTTGTTATATTTTGTGACAATACCAGTGCAATAAACATTTCTAAGAATCCAGTGATGCATTCCAAAACCAAGCACATTGCTATCAAATATCACTTTGTCAGAGAATTGGTGCAGGACAAGGAAATCAGATTAGAATATATTCATACAAAAGAACAGATTGCAGACATTTTTACCAAACCATTACCTAAGGATGCATTTATGTATCTAAGAGGTAAGTTAGGGGTCATTCCCCTATCCGAGGCTCACTAAATACAGTTTTAGTGATGCATCAACCTCAACATGATTGAAAATCAACCTGTTGATGCAGTATATTAAAGGAATCATTGCATATGAATCAGTACTTGAGGTACATTAATTTTCACCGGTAATATGTGAATTATCTTTGGCATGTGTTGTCAAAGAGGGAGTGTTTGCTATGTCTTTACTATTACTTCAAGAAATTTTTCAATAGTCAGAAGGAAGAATTTTCAGGATACAGGAAGTTTGCTGACAGAGGGAGATTTGAATCTAAACCGAGCTAACTCTTTCAAATTTCTTATGTTATGACATATTGTGTTGCCATCAATGCCAAAGAGGGAGATTGTTGGAAACAATTGTCTGAAGGAAATTGCTACTCAATTATGTATTGTCTTTGATGTCACACTATGTCATAGTCTGCAGCAATCAGCTTCTACCGAGCTCAGTCGGTCTACCAGACAGAAGTTTAGTGTTTACCGAGTTCACTCGGTTGCCGAAGAAAGTTTAGTGTTTACCGAGTTCAGTCGGTCTTCGAGAAAAGATAGTGTTTACCGAGTTCAGTCGGTTATCAAAGAATTGTCGGTGTTTACCGAGTTCCCTCGGTCACCGAAAGATTATAGAAAGATATGGTCACCGAGCACTGTCGGCCCTTGAAGGATTTTTGCAAATAGAGTTTACTTAATTCAGCCGACTGTAATACTAAATAATGTCGATTTGACTAATCCAAAATCATATAAATAAAAGGTCAAATGTGAAAAGTAAAAAATAACACAGCAGAAGATTTACAGAAGAAAAGAAGGAAAGGTATATGCGAACTTGTGAAGGATGTTCAGATATCCTTGAGGAGCAGCAGAGATTTATTTGATCAGAAAGGATCAGAATTATGCAGAACAGAGATCTGTAATCAGCAAGATAGTTGCATTATTATACAGGTTACTTTCTCATTGTTACCTTCTTATCATTGTAACAGTGAATTCTAAATCTCTTAACCGAGTTGGTTTAACAGCCATAATATAAATCCTCTAACAAGGTGACAATTCCATTGAATTGTTTTCAAGACCTCTTACCAGGCCACTCCTTGCAGGGTGTTTTAAATCCTCTAACAAGGTCACACCTAACAGTGTGTTTTGTAACCTTTTACCGGGTTGGCTTTTAACCGGGCATCACTTCAGAAAAGTGAAAATCAGTATCTAGATACATTGGTGGTTTTTCCCATATTGGGTTTCCATGTTAAATCTTGTGTCTCTTGTGTTCTTAATTTCTTTCACAATCATATACATGTGTTGATGAATATCTAAAGATAATATTGATAATACTTTCTGCATCTTCAAAGCTACTGCAATCTATTTACCGAGTGCTAAAACAGATAACAGTATTAAGATATCCTAAGCGATCTGCAAAGAATAAATAGTGAAGGTTTTATGGTTGACTGATTCACCCCCCCCCTCTCAGTCACTTCATCCATATTCCATCACCACCGTGGGGCAACCCACCTTTACATGCTGGTTTTGATTTTTTTTTGGAGCTAAAGCCCTAAAGTTTTAAAGATTTAATTTTATCTCTCAAACGGCTTGGATTTTTGCTTTGAAATTTTTTTTTGCAGGTTGGACACATATCAGAGAAGCTACAGTAAAAAATTCAAAATTTTTTGAGATGTTTTGAATTTTTAATAATTTTTTCTTAAAATTATGGAAAAAATTAATATCTAACGCAAATCAGCATATTTTTCAGAAATTTTTATATTTTCAAAAGGCTCTTTGAATTCTACAGGGGTTCCATTCTTTGTATTTTAAATTTGGATGCAATATAATAGCTTAAATAGTCAATTTACAAAAACTAGTCTGTTTTGGTAAAATGGGTCTCTAGGGCACAAATGAAGAGATTTTTCTAAAATTTTTACATTTTTGGAAAGATCTCTATTTTTTAGTAGTGTTTTTTGTTATGCATTTTTATTTTTATGGCCAAAATCATAAAAAAAAAATTAGATCTTGTTGACTAGGTCAAATGCAGCAAAAAAAATAAAGTTTTGTGATGGGTATGCACTTTTTTTTTTTACATGGTTCAATGAATGATATGAGTTGTCATTTGAGTTAATTGCTAGTTATTATTGTTGATAATAATTGATTTTTAGAGCTAACTCTATGGTTTTCATAAATTGAATATATGTTGCATATCTTGTTTGCTTGTTTGCTTGTTGGAGAGTTCGTCACTTGCTTGCATGGAAAAGCTCAACAAGAATTGCTAAAAATTAGGTAAAATCTACTAAGTGCTTTGTGAGGATCCCAGGTATTCTCCTTCATCTAATAAAATTTTGATTTGGACTTAAAATAAATCTCTTATGTGTCTGGCTTGTGTGCATCTTTTCATGCTTTTGTCTATTTCTACACACTTGCATAATTGATACTAGGTTGTGACCCCTTAAGGATTCATTAAGTAGTCTTAGATACTTGTGATTGATCTTGATTTCTATCTTGGGTTATTGGACTTGTTAATCCGCTGACCCCTCATTCCACCCCATGGTTGCAAGGTCAGCACCACATTAAAGGGGGGGGTCAACAGGACAGAAGCGTTAAGTGTTCCACTTGGCAACCCATTTATGCTTTTAGGAACTCACTTGTTTTCTAAGTTGGGGACTCGCTTTCAGCTTATGTGAGGTGTTAAGTGTTCCACCTTATGGACTCATCTCATATTCACTTTAAGCGTTAAGTGTTCCTCTTTCTACTTTTTGGGTACTTTTGGTAGATTTGCTTTTTGGAAACATACCTCTGTGCTCACATAGTAATTAGGCCCTATGAACACTATTCATGATTCTTGAGAGATTGGATTCCCAATGAAATCCTTCTTGACAACAGAATCCTTGTAGGTAGGGAGGATACTTAGTGCGTTTCACATTCAACTTGGTTAGTGCTTCTTCTCTTATTGATCGATACATTCTCTCCCAGGAGAGGTTGATAGATCATGTGGGGTTGACATCACGAGCTTTGGTGAATCAAAATTGGTTAGTGCACCTTCTCTTATTGATCGATACATTCTCTCCCTAGAGAGGTTGATAGATCATGTGGAGTTGACATCATAGACCTTGGTGAAGCAAAACTTTGTCTTAGCGTGTCAGATTTATCTGTCTTCTTTATTTAGGTTAAAAGTGAAAAGGTGTCAAAAACCTTGGATCTGGAGCCAAGTCCCCTTGTGGTACAATACTGTGATTCATCTTTAGAGAGGGTTAATCATAGCAGACATTCCCTTCACATGGAAAACTGTGTTGACGGAACCTCAAGTAGTAATAGCTATTTTTGCCGTGGTAGTGACAGTCGCTATATAAATGTCCTTGTGGAAGAAATCTTCATAGGTGTGGTTCATTGTTGGGTTGTCAGATCTCCCTAGCAACTCCTGAAGATTAAGTTCTCAAACTGTGTCAAAAACCTGGTGCTCCGAGATTGGAGTTCCACCCCTTTAGATCATAAAAGTTGCAGAGTCAAACTATTACTAAAAAACCTAGCGAGGCCAAATTTTTATTTTCTAGGGTATATGTGCGTTATTGTAAAACATTTTTTGGAACATACACAATTAGCACTTCTGAGGATTAGAATGAATAAGTCACTTGATTGTTCATGCGCAAGGTTGCTTTTGCCCTTGTTCATTGTTTTCAGACATGCTTGAAATCACTTGCTTGCTATTTTGCATGCTTGTTTATCTATTTGGTTATTGAAAATGAACAAATCTGTTACAATTCTCAAATTTGGACATTGAAATTTGCAAACAATTCGAATCTGAAAACTCAAAATTTGCAAAATCTGAAGTAAAATTCTTTTATGGAGTCAAAAGTCATCTCAAGAGGTTAGAAAGTCATACGAGTTTCTATCAAGTGTCATTTCATTACTGCCCATCTGTCATATGATAGAGAACCCAGTGTCATACAAGTCTTTCTGTCAGTCAAATTCAAAAAATTCAAATCCTACTTGCAACTGTCGTATGAGTCTGCAGAGTGTTGTTTGGGGAAAATTTTGAAGAGTTGTCAGAAAATTGTCAAAATTGTCAAATACTTAGCTTTTTAGCCTATTTCTAGAATCTGTCGAACAAATCACTATGTTAGGAATAGAGCAGTAGCTATTGAGAATCAGTACACATGTCTCAAAGAATCAGTACACATGAGGAAGAAGCTCTAATCACCGCTATGATGAAATAGATGCATGCTATGCAAGTTGAACTTAACAATCTTAAGAAAGAAAAGGAACCTAAAGTGTTCTCCATGGAAGCTCTGTGCCCTTTTCCATTTGATAAAGACTTGTACATATCACCATGCCCCCAGATAGAATGTGAGCAGCGTGACAATCCTTATGATACCTCTTCCACGGAGAGTGACACATCCATCTTTGGAGACTATGATGACTATGATGATGGACAATATAATGATACCTATGACACCTATGTTCCTAAGAGTCCTCCTCATCGTGTGTTCCTGCTTACTGGAAATGGGATGTCACATTGGATAGATCGTGATGGTGATCCATATGATTTTGATTTTGAAAAAGACTTTGATGATTTTTGTGAATAATACCTTGATTATGATCCATCTACTACTACTGAGGACTATAAAATGCATCGTGCTAGCTTGAAGCATCAATATTATAAGAATCCTTCTCCTAAGGACTCTCTTGCTGAAAATAAAGATTATCTTCTCAAGAAAGATCATGTTAATGCTAAACCTTTTTCTTGTGATGGTTCCCTTCCATCCCCTACTTCCTCCAATACCTGTACATTTCCTAAAGCTTCTGAGTCTTTCAAATCTTTCACAGAACCTTCATCTAACACAAGCCCTGATACTTTTCATATGATTCCCTATAGTTATCCTCTAGGGCTACCTCTTCAAGAAATTCAAGCTAACCTTCACTTGGCTGCTAATACTTTCAATAATGCTAAACCTAAAGAGCCTAAGCCTTCATATGCTACAATGCCTACTTCAGCTGGTCCTTCACCATCTCTGCAATAGTCTTCCATACAATCCCAACATGTTTTCATATCCTTAGAAGTGGCTCCATGTCAAGAGGACTCTAAAAATGATGAAGAAAAGAACATAAAGAAAGATCAAGATCAAGAACCCTCCATGTCATCCAATCCTTTTCATGATGTCTCTTATCCACTTCAGGGTTCTTTTGATCCTGCACACCCTTTTTCATGCATTCCACCATGTCTTAAGTCTTCTCCTAAGCAAGATCAAGCTACTACTTACACTGTTGAGCTTATTGAAAATCAAAATAACCTTACCACACTTGTGCTTTCCAAAGATGATACTTCCATTAAGGTTGGTAAAAATGGTGTTGTTACTTCCAATGTTAAGCCTATTGAAAATCAAGAGAAAAATTATGAGCTTATGCTATCCAAAGATCATTGTCAAGATCAAAGCCTTCCATCTTCTTATTCTACCATTCCATGTTCATTTCCACTTTCTACTCTTCCTAAGTCTTTGCAAGCTTTGAACAATCCTATCAAAGAAGGTGCTCATATTCAAGATGTCCATGATTCTATTGAAAATTCTAATGCTCACTCTAAAGATGCTGATATCCTTGGTTGTCATATAGATGCTGATGAACTTATTGATTATCCTTTTGTATCTTCCACATCCATCCTTGGACCTCTTCCACCACTAAAAAGGGCTTCACATCTACCTTCCATCTTGGGTCCTTATGTCCCTTCACTTTCCCCTCCTAACTCTTCTAATTCACCATCCATCTTGGGTCCTTACATCCCTCCATCTCCCATCTTTTCTCAAGATCAACATAGATGCACACCCTTGAATCCTTTTCATCCACGCACCCATCTAAACCAGTCATATCCTCCTTCTTCCACAAGTCCCAAGTCTTTGGAAGTAACTTGAATGTTCAATACAAGAAAAAGAAGCAATACAAGAATCCATCAAAAAAAGAAGATCACCATGTCTCATCTAATTGACATGGAAACATAAAGTCAAAAGAGATATCTAAGAAAAAAAATACAAGACAAGTATGGGTTCCAAAATCCATCATTGAAGGTATTCTCTCTAGATCAACAAAAGGAAATAAAAATCCTACAGCTATATGGATTCCAAAGTATCTCTTGAAAGAGTCTGGTGTTGAGCAAAAAGTGAAATTGACATTCAAGCTTCCAAAGACTTCCACTTCATCTTCCTCCAGAAACATCCTTCCATTCCATGCACCTAAACCACAACCTTTGTTATCCATTCGCCATATTCCTTCATGTATTCCTTCATTCACATTTCCTCCATCCTCTCCCCACCCTTCAAGGTGTGTGTTGATGTTGATCTTGCCTTCCTTTCCATCTACCCTTTCACGATCCTTCCACTCATTATCCTTCTACCTTCTATCATTTTTCCTCATTTGCCTATTCCTCCTATCTTCCAACCTCACTCGCTTTACATAAAACCCTATCCTCCATTTTTCTCTTCCATATTCCTTTCCTTATCAACATCTTTGAGCATATAATTTGAATCCTTGGTATATCATAGTTTATCCTTTCAAGGAGCATTATCTAAAAAGCTTGCCTTCTTCCAAAAAGAGAAAAAAAAAAAGAATTAAAAAAAAATTTGAAAATGTGCCTTGGTGAAAACCTAGAAACAGGCACCTTGGTAGCAAAAGTAAAGAAAAATAAATTTGTTCTATGGTGAAAACCACTCCCTTGTGGTGCCTTGGATAAGTACCATGATGAAAACCTAGCAATCAGGCATCATGCATAGTTCTTCTACATATTTCATCCATTCCATCTTCTCTCTTTGATCTTGACAATGTTGATCTATACACAAACATTTGACTATTTTGTGAGCTATCTTACGATGATCTCTCTTTCATTCCCTTCTTTTTTAGCCTTCATATTTATTTTCCTCCATTCATTCTAGCCTTTCGCTATCTTGTGAGCTATTTTACAGTGATCTTTCTTTCATTCTTTTCATGTTTGGCCTTTCGCTATCCTTTTCCCCTTTGGTCTTGATCTAATAAAAAAAGAAAGAAAGAGTAAAACATGGTGCTATGAAGCCTCTTGACATGTCTACTCTTTTGGACTACATCCTATCCTTCTTTGGCATTACGCTTTTGTGACTTATCCTATGCTAGCCTTTCATTGCTTGTCCAAATGCACATTACATGAAAATTTTTCCCTAGCTTGGGTAATCTTGAGGAGTTTTTCCTTGAGGATTTCTTCCCTTCATTCTCCTTCATTCTCTTGTCTTCCATCTCATCCACCAACTTGCTAATCCCTCTTGTTCTCCACCTTGCTAGACATTGGGACTGCATGATATGATCTTGCTTGGTAGTTTGCAATGGAAAAAGATGCTATCAAGTATACCAAGTATCAAAATAAGTATCAAAACTAGTATCAGAACAAGTATCAAAACTAGTATCAAAACTAGTATCAAAACAAGTATCAGAATAAGTATCAAAACTAGCATTAGAACAAATATTAGAACAAGTATCAGATCAAGTCTCAGAACACCTACAGGGGCTACACCTTTCACTTTAGTTTATGGGTCTGAAGCGGTCTTGCCTATTGAGGTCAAAATCCCATCACTAAGAATTAGAATGCATGGTCTAGTAACTGATGATGACTACAGAGTGTCTAGGTTGCAAGAACTTGAACTACTAGATGAGCGCAGACAAGCAGCATATGATCATCTCAGAGTATATCAAAAGAGAATGTCTGGAGGCTACAACAAGAAAGTCAGACACAGAGAATTTTAGGTTGGTAATCTAATCTTGAGAGAAAATCTTAAAAATCAATCCCATCGAGAACGCAAGGGGAAGTTTGAACCCAATTGGCTGGGTCCCTTTGTAATCACTGCTACTTTTGGCTCTGGTGCCTATCAACTCTCAATGACTAAAGGAGAACAGCTCCAAGAACCAATCAACATTCTCCATCTGAAGAAATTCTATGCCTAAGGCATTCAGTCTATGGTAAAATGTCCTAAAAAAATCTTTTAAATTGGAAAAAGTCCTGAAAAAATGAACATCTTGGTGAAAACCTAGCAATAGGTGCCTTGACGATTCACAAAAAAAGTAAAAAATATCAAAAATATCAAAAAAATTAAAAAAAATTAAAAAAGTACAAAAAAAATTGAAAAAAAAAAAATTGAAAAAATGAAAAATACAAAAAAATGAGAAAAAAAAAGTGCCTTGGTGAAAACCTGGAAACAAGCGCCTTGGTAGCAAAAATGGAATCTCTGCCAAGATGGTGAAAACTTGGCAAATGGGCACCACTTGTTTCAAAACGCTCCATCTATCAGCACAATCTTGGTCTTTCCCAGCTTTCAGTGTTGCTTTCATTTGTACATATCTCCCAGTTTGTTTCTGTAGTCTTGTTCTCAATAAGTTGGTTTTTACACCAATCAACTCAAGTGTATGTATCCTCTCAATGTTTAACACTTGGGGGCAATCACAGTCATATCCTATGGTCTCTAGTGTATCTTAGACGTATCATATCCAGTCAGAGTCCTTTGAAGCTTCATGTGAGTCAGTTAGTCAGTCTTGTCTCCAAAAAGGATTTTGTATCTACAACAACAATCAAACACAAACTGAAAACAATCTGTGCTTTTCATGCTTTTATCTCCTTGTATGCTTACTGATTCCCATTGAGATTTTTGCATATTGTGTCCCTTCGAGCTCTTCGATGATGTCCTTTATAGGATTTAGAGAGTGATGACTAGGGGCATAATCTTTTCTTTGTCTTCTGATTGTATGTGAAAATCTAACGTCTTTGGAAATTTTGGATTGAAATGGTGTCCGACTGTAAGAGCCTCTATCTCGAATTGGATGGCCATGCGTACCTCGACCATTGATACCCAAAAAATTCAAGGAAGTTTGATCTCACTATTGTCTTTTTGAGTAAGTTCTTTCTCCTATTGTGAAACGCGATCTTACCTAAGGATGTGAACGATAAAGGGTCACTACGGGTAATTCACATTGGATTTAGAATGATCTCTTGACTGCTTGATGTGTTTGTCATGCAAGGTGTATTCAGGTCATCATGATGTTTATGTTTTGATGCTTATACAAATTGCTATATCAAAATGGACATGATACTCAGGTCATCTTGGCGCTTGTGCCTTGGTGCTTATATCTAATCTGACATTCTGAAAATAAAACCAATATTCATATGTCCATGGTTTTTTTACCAGTGGGTGTTGTATTGGTTCTTGAGCATTACAAATCAATATTCATATGTCTATGGTTTCATGGCTAGTGGGCATTGTATTGATTTATCTAGTTACCTAAAAGTTCAATGATGATAACAAATCGACATATGATCAATGACTAGGTCCTAGGTCTTAGGTTGCATTTCATTTTGCATGTTTCTTTGCATTTTTGCATGTCTGCATGATCTCACAATGGTTGGCTAAACTTCAATACTTAAATGATTCTTCAAATCACATCTTCAAATCTAACAAGAGCTGAAACCTAACACGAAGTCCCTCCAACAAAACAGCAAGTAGAATCCTTTTTCGAGATCAAAATCAAAATCTGAGATCATTTATATTATTAACTACTTGCATAATCAACCTTCAATCATCACAGAAATCTAGTATTCAACTTCACTGATTATCTTATATCAAACTATCAAAATTTCAACTTGGTCAACCATGGTCAACTCATAGTTTCACCTAGTCAAACTTGGTCGTCTAGACCTCTAAACGATGCAGAATGCATTCCCAGATGTGTTTAACCACTTCTCAAATCAATTAACATGCTTCTAAACCATTCAATGCTAACTTTTCTTGTCAAATTTCAATTTTAATCCCAAAGGGGGCATGGTATTACACATCATTCAAAGTCTATAATCTAGATTTGGAATCATATCTTTCCTCAGTAATCAAGACAACAACCACATCTAGTTGCTCATTCATCAAAAGACCTCATCACTCGGGCCAAATCAATCATCACTCGGGGCATATCAGATTCATCGAGATCCATATCAATCTGGTATTATCTTAATCTTGTAAATTGTATCAGTTTTTTTTGTAACTATTGATTCAACTGTGTTATTTCCTTGATTCTTCGGTAACTGAAGGGTTCAGATGTGATACCCACATGGTTCTTCTAAGACAATTGAGTCTAGAACCGGTCACTCACTTCTTTGCAATCATAAGGTTTGAAATCAGGCATTTTAACACTTTTGTTTCATTGGTTCATTGTTGTTATAGTTAACATTATCTTTGGTCATTCATGACCTATTATCTTCATATCAAATCCAATCAGCTTATGTCTCATATCAATTATCAATTTCGAATCAGTTTCATATCTTTATCATACATAGACTATCTTTGAACCACTGCGCTTCGCACAGTAATTCAAAGAGGGGCAAAATGTAATACCCCAAAAATGGGCTATAAGTTCATTAACCTCCTATATCAACATATCGAATGAAATCAACATCAAATTTCTAACCTAAGGCACATCTGCACATCATCGAATCTAATTGATTATCTTAAATTTTGCATCGGGGAATATTCCTAGTAATATTCCTAATTATCATAATTATCTTTAATTTAATGATTATTTGGCGATAAATCCAATTTATCCTAAAGTTTGATTAATTGAATATTCTCAATATTTAATTAATTAGATTTAATTCTGCCACTTAATTATTTAATTGAGGTTAATTATATTTATTCATAAATTGTATTATTTAATTTTGACAATAAATCCAAAATCTTATGAATAATTGATTAAATTCTTATTTAATTAATTAAAGCGAGTTGTCATATTTAATGATATTATTTTTGAATAAAAGTTTGATTTTAATAATTGATTAACCCATAAATCAATTGTTTTAATTTTAAAATCAGTTAAGTTGGAAATAAATCACTTTATTTATTTATTAATTCATAATTATCCATGTGCACAATCAAAGAGCAGTTAAACTCCAAATCAGAAAATCAATGCAAGTTATTGACTTTTTGGAACTCAGCATCATTTTTGAGTTTTAAAGTTGGTCTAAACTTTTAATTTGAGTTAAAAAGCTATTTTTGCATGATTTGCATATTTTTGTGAATTAAATTATCTTTATTTTCAGATAACTCAAAAATCAAGTTGAGTTATTTGAGTGATTTATGGCTTTCTTTCATGCATCCTCAAAGCCTTGGATTTCTATAAAATCAAAGCTCATCTCTTCACAAATTCATCTCTCAAATCCACAAGAATTGCATAATCATGCTGGAGAATTGAAATTGGAAGAATCAAAGCTTCTTGTGAATCAACATTGTTGTGAGATCAATCTTGTTTTTACATTCATTTTAGCTTCATATTGCATATTATTGTTAGATCATTTAGCATATCATAGCATATCAGTTTTTACATATCATAGATTCATATCAAGTTTTTATCATTCTTATTGCATCTAAAATCAAAAAAAAAATATAGATTAATTGCATTCATATTCCATATCCATCTTTTGCATTCAAATCCTTTATTTAGGTGTCGTCAAGGTCACTGATCTCGATAACAATTTGAGAACATCATACTCGCACCTATTAGAAGGCAGTAAATCACCTGGTTAGTTTAGCTTTCAATTCATTGCATGATTTTGATTTCAGCTAACCTCTAATGTTTTACTGAAGTGTTGTGTCTATAGATCAAGTACAATTTTCACACACACACAAGTATATCTCTTCTAGATTTCCTCCTGGGAGGGTTATGGTTATATATTTAGATGTTATTAGGTTTTTTTCTATGCATATGTATATTTTAGGGAATTTTATGGAATAATAGGAATGTTTAGGAAGGATTAGGAAGGTTTGTTTGTGGTTTTTCCTTCTAATTCCTTATGCAAATTTTTACAATGAATCCTTAAATTATTTTGCTTTCTATTTAATTTGGGTTGATTTGTTAGTTGGAGAGGGGTTATTTATGTGGTATTGAGAGACCTTATCTAGGTACATCTCATAAAACCTTTCCCAGACACCCTCCTTACTTCACTTTTTTTGTACTTTCAATTTGAGCCAACTTTATGAACTTTTGAGACAATTCTTGTACGAGCAAACAAGTCTAATCCTATTTACTCATATGAGCCTATATGGAGAACTTTATGGGCATATTAGGATACTTTTATGGCACTATGAGAATGGTTTTATGGGAATCTTGGGGTCCTAGGGGCCCAATTTGGTCATTTTGGGCTTGGATTTTGGCCTGTAACACCTACATTTTTTCTCATGAGTTTGGTCTACATCATTTCACCCCTGAGAATGTTAAATTAATGCATGATGTGACCAACAATGTTTTATTTAAGGTTTCTTTTTTTTACAACATTTCTATGATTCTCATTATGCTTATGGATAAGGTTAGGACTCATCCTGAAGGCTTGAGTGCGCGGGAGAGTTTCCTAAACCTACGAATCAGATCATTTGAAGTGTATTCTTGTTCTTTTCAGTTGTGTTGGTGTAGGGGAATAGGTAACCTAGGTGAGTGGCTCACCATAGGTTTTGTAACCCAAAGTGTTTTCCAGATGATCCTATGGGTGAGTTTGTAATCAAGTGATAAACTTAAAGATTAACTTGGGAAGAGGGGATTTCAAAAGATAATGAAAGAAAATATAATGTAATAATTCCACATAGACTTGTTGGAGTACTAGGACCATGGGTAACTACCAGGGTAGATCCTTATTCATAAACAGGGGACCGGGGTTACATGGTTTCCAGAGAGGATCCCAATACACACATTGTGTGATGACACTCACTTAGGTGGTATGCTAGAACCGCGACCTTGGTGTTGTAGCATGGTGATTTTCCCTATGCTTTACTCTTGCTCTTTTAGTTTTTTTTTCTTGATCTCTTAGGCCTTAGATTGCCTTAAGTCTTGAGAGTACCTTGGTTCTATCTCCTAGCATGGGGGGTGGAACTTCACAAGTTTCACATGGTTGGGTGGAAAATCTTTTCCAAGGTATTGTTCATGGTTTGTATCTTCGATTGGATTCAGATTTATTCATTGGTGAATATTTCCTTTATTGTATCATGTATCTCTATCTTTTGTATTCAAGATGTAAAGATTTATTGTAAGCCCTTGGACCTAACTTGATGTAAATGTAATTAGAAATTTGAGAAAGAAGCAGTGTAATATGGGTGGGGTAGTTTTATGAATATCAAGAGGGAATGATTATTTGGAATTAGAAAATTGTAATGAATGAATGTAGTTGTGTACCTTCTACCCTATCTCTCTTTGAATCATTGAAATGAAAAAAATGGAAAGCTAGGGTTGTAAAATGAAAGCTTATCTATGTTTTGGAAGTACAAATGAATTATGTGTAGATAAGTTTAATGGGAAATAAATGAAAGAGGAAAGTTTAGATGTATGAAATAAGCAATGTTCTATTTGTTTCTATCCCATTTCTAAAAGTTGTAATGTTGTGAAAATTAGGTAAGGAAATTAATTCATTAATATAGTTAATTATATTAATGACTCTAATTTTGGTAACAAACTTTAAGGGGACCTTTAAGGACACTTTCATATATAGGAATATCAAATAAGATCTTATTAATGTTTTTAAAAAAAATAGTTTTTTTTCTTTTACTTTAGACCTATTCCTTATGGGTTCTCTAGCGGGGACATTGCATTTGGTATCAGAGCCCTTGGTTGCTACACTGGGAGCTTTAGGGTCTATTTGCATATAACTTAGTCACTTCTTCTCATTAATTAAAGGTCAACTAGATGCCTATACTTATGTTGTATCACTCTTCCAATATACCTTCCATCACCCGTGGAAGAGCTGAGGAGGGGGTTCAAGATTCTTCCTCTTCATCTCGACAAGAAACTTCCCATGAGGAATTTGAGGGAGAAAAAAATCAAAGTAATGACTTTGAAGTGTTTGAAATGAGACAACTCTAGCAACATATTTTGCAAAGGCTAGACACCATCGAAAACAAATTGAATCTTGAGGAAGCAAACCATTCTTACCATAATGATAGGGATAGAGATATAATCCCTAGGTTGTCACGCTAAGAACCTTGGAACTCATACTTGGCCTATTCATAATACTTGAATATATTCAGTTTCTTCTTTTGATGTTTTCCTTATGTTAACAAACTTGAGTACTAGACATAAAAGATATGTTTTCTATATTCGTACTATATTATTTTACAAGAGTACACCTTTTCTTCAAGAAATGATTGTCTAAATAGATTACTTATGTTTTTTTTTGTAAGATCCATGTGGTTTGAATAGACATATTTATAAAATGGTAATGAATTCTTGATACTTGGGTGTCATCTTCTTATTGCAATCTAAGTTCTAGACAATCTCAAAGAGTTGTAAGGTAAGTTGTTTTGTAGTTAACCTTATCTCCTGATCCTATCATGCTATCATAAATGTTTGCCAAAATAGTTCCAAGTTCATTTGAAAAATTTTATGCTTTATTTTCCTATAAATGCTAGTTAACTTCATGATTTGTTATGTCTGATTAGTTAAGCTAGTCAATGTGAAATTACAAGTTAGATTCAAAGCATTTTGTACTTATAACAAGAAGTAAGACATGATCATATGGATACTCACGTTCATAAGACTGAAAGGACTGTAGTGTTGCATGGTTATAAAACATATTTTATAGGTTCATATAAGAGTTTGAAACCTTGTATTCCTTCATGAAGAACTTAGGAATTTATGAGTTTTTATTTTTTTTTAAATGAAATAACATGTTGAAATTAGGTAACTTTTGATATTTCATAGATATTGTAAGATTAAGAAATATCACCCTCTCACATACCTTCTTAAAGTAAAGAAATTGAAAAGAAAAGAGAAAATCTATTGTTGATAATCAAATGCGTCTCTCCCTTATTTTTTTGTTTCTCAAGGAATATGTTTAAAGGACTAAATTTCATAGGAAAATCCATGTGTCATTGAGAGGAATATGCTTAATTAGAGGAAACCCTTGGGTAAAGGACCTATCTCCCCAAGGTTTGTAATAAATAGCATTGTAATACATAATTTGTTGAAAGGAAAAGTGTTTTATTTATATGGTAATAATTATGTGTACACCTCAAATAATTTACTTCTCTAAGTCATTATATCCAAGGGAATCTATGAATGGGATACCTTAGAAAGCGACCTAGAGCTCTCTATGTATGGAGTTGCAAGATTATTTGATTGCTCTCAGCTAGAGCTATTAAGCTTATGACCTTGCTAGTCAACCACACAATGAGAGATTCAAATGAAGACAAGGGAAAGAATGCCAATATCTCCAAGAATCAAAATGAAATGCAATGCAAAGCTATACTTATGAATTAAAATGCAAGCTAAGCTATGAAAGGAAATATGCAAGTATTACAAAGCCTCCTAGTTAAGCTAGATGAAGTAATCTAAAGCATAAAGGAAATTAAGCTAAATATGAAGCTATGAATGCCATGATAAATGAAACTAGAATGAAAGAAATGAAACTAGAATAACATGTAGATGCAAAAGCCAAGAATGCTCCAAATCTTCAAAAGCTCCAAAGTGACCTAGAAAACCTACAGCATAACATTAGCATAAAAAGATTGATTATGCAAATGAGGAAGAGAGCTCTTCTTTTATAGGAAATGAGAAACAACGGACAATGGAGATTAAGAGGCAAAAGTCTTAATCAAGGGTGGAGCATCAAAGAAGAGAAATTCATGTGCACAAATATCCTCCAATGAGAAAATAAGAGTTGACTTTTGTGTCCATATGAGACAAAAAGTGTTTTTCTTCTTTTTATAAAATAGGAATAATGCTTTATTTGTGCAACTTAGGATAAGAGGAAAAGTGGGGGCTTTTTATTTAATAAAAGGGGAGAAAATATTCCTTTTAAATAAATAAAGACTTAGGATAAAATGGTTAGCCCAAGGCAAATAATTGAAAATGATAAAATAGGATTTGATCAAGGAAATTGATATAATTGAAAAATGCTGATTTTCAAAAATATTGATTCAGGGATTTGATAAATTGTTGAATGGGGGCCCAAAGTCTAGGCGACCATTTTAGGGTGCATACATTATGAAGTATATGTGATCCAAGTTAGTGGTGTAAGTTAAACTAATGTAAATCACCAATTTTAAGGGAAAAGTATGATGCTAAATAAATGATTCATTGTATAAGTATAAAATAAAGGGAAATGGGCTACTTGTCTTATAGAATTAAAGTAATATTTTCCTTAAAATGACTCTTAGTAAGTGTACCTTGTTGCTAGATTCCTAGTAAGGGAATTAGGATCTTATATGAGTATTCTAAAAATAAATGTGTGTAGTAATTAGACATTTAATTGGCATTTGGTGTGTGAAATGTGAGTTGAAACTAATAATATTATTACTAGCATAAAGGAATGATGAGTCATTATAAAAGAATAGGTTTATAAGAATAGATTTAAGTTAAAATTTAGATCTTTCTTAAAAAAGGAAGTATTAGAAGAACATGTATACTTATGTTAGATGAGTCATATTGATGATGTGTGTAAAGATAATAATACATGTGGTTACTCCTCAAAGAGATCCTATTAAGATAATTGTGAAATTAATGTGTAAAAGGCTAGTGGGTTGAAGGTGTTAATGAAATATTAGATTGAATAAAAGGGTAGTCATAGGACTCGTGTATTTCTATCTCTCTTGCTTTTAATGAATCTATGACTCTTTTTGAAAAATAGTAAATTCAAATAAATTTTTCATACAAATGTTAGAATTAGATATACTCATAAGAAACTATATGACATATTATGAATTTTAGGGATATGAAAGTAGCTATGTATCTAATTAATAAGTAAAACTTCAAATGAAACTCAAACTTAAAGATTTATGGTCAAATTTCTGAGAATTTTCTCTTGGAGTATGGCTATTGTTTGATGAATAGATCATTAATCATTGTTGTTACAATAGAATTATAAGAGATGTCTTAGATTAGATCATTTAAAAAAGGTGTGTGTCAAGTCTTGCATGTAAGTTTCATGTTGTATATTCTCCTATAATATACAATATACCTTTTAGGGTAAAAAGTAACTTTGTTTCATAAAAGAGATCTATTTTTTTCTCATCTAAAAGCTTACTCACAAAACTATGTGCTGATGTATGTGGCCAAATTTGAATATTTGTTAATTTTGAGTTTTAAAATGTTTACAAAGGTAGATGTGTAATAATGGTATCTTATGTACTCCCATTAAGAAATAAATAAACCACCATATCAATTTTGTATTTAGTTTCAAGCATAAATTTTGGACCCAAATTCTTAATTTCATATTGTATACACCCAAAAATGGTCATCTAGACTATTAGTCCCTTTTGCTAAAATCATCAATTGCTTGTTCTTGATCAAATCCTAGTCCTATCATTTATTTGATTATTTTCTATGGGCTAACCATCTTATCCTAAGTCTTTATTTATTAAAAGGAATATTTGCTCCCCTTTTATTAAATAAAAAGCCCCACTTTTCTTCTTATCCTAAGTTGCACAAATAAAGCATTTAATTCTTATTTATAAAGAAAAATAAAAGAAAAAATAAAAGAAAAGCACTTTTTGTCTCACATGGACATAAATTAAATGCTCAACATAAAGTAAATGCTTCTAATTTTCCTATTGGAGGATATTTGTGCACAAGGATCAAGCTTCTTTTTTTCTCCACCGTTGATTAAATCTTTTGCCTCTTAATCTTCATGGTCCATTGATTTTTCACCTCCTATAAAAGAAGAGCTCTCTTCCTCATTTGCACACACAAATTTTTATGCTATTGTTATGCTACAGGTTTTCTAGGTCATCTTGGAGCTTTTGGAGATATTCTTGCATCTAGGGTTTGAAGATTTGGAGCATTGTTGGCATTCATCTTGGATCTTCATCAACACTCTATCTTCTTGTCTTCATTCTTGCATCATCATGGCTTTCTTGCTTCATAGTTAGATTTCATTTTCATGCATAGTATTTGCATTTTCATAGCTTCATTCTTAGCTTAGATTTCCTTTTATGCAATATATTAACTTGCATTTTCATGTAGATTTGCTTTTCATTGCATACATTTGGCTTCATTGGAGATATTGGCATTCTTGCCCTTGTCTTCCTTGAATCTCCCATTGCGTGGTTTACTAGCAAGGTTATAGGCTTAATAGCTCTAGCTGAGAGCATTCTTAAAAACCCTTGCACTCCATGCCTAGGGAGCTATGGATCGATTTGTGAGGGCTCATTCTTGAGTTTTCTTGCATGTAAGGATTCATAGAAGTGTGACAAAATTTTAGCACACACATGTCACCTATGGGAATTTTAAAATATGTCTTCAAAGAACTCCTAACTTTTGAGTTGTAAATTCTATATAATATATTGATGTTAGACCAAAGTAGAAATATTTACAATATTATTACAATTATGAATGATGTCTTAGGAATCTTCAACTTCCAAGAGTAAGTTGAATCTTAGGAGGGGTGATGTAACACCCCTCCAACCCTAACATGTTATGGATATGCTCACTGGAAGTTAGGAACCGTTATATGTGATTGTATGGCTATTTTTATTAGAGTATAACCATTCTAGAGGTGTTTGCATAGCCCAATTCTCTTCCAACCACTATAACTTCACATTCTAATTTGGGAAATGATAAATATCTTATAAGTATGTTCCTTTATATTTTCTTATGTGTCTGTGATATTTTAGGACCTTGATGTGATGGGATCACCTGATAGATATATGTGTTTCTTTGTGAGAGGATCATTATCAATGTTTATGATTATCTTAGGTTAATTGGTTATAATCACTTAAGGTTTAATTGTGTTACCTACTCTGATCATGCTTCTTATTATACTTGAGACTAGACATGATTGTGATATTTTAGCATTTGTGGACTATATATTTCCTCCATACTAGAATTAGGTGATGAGACCTCAACTACATGGGAGTATGCTAGTAGACTTAGAGCTGTGTGCTATAATTGTGTCACACTTCTATGGATCATTACATGCAAGGGAACTCAAGAATGAGGCCTCACAAATCGATCCATAGCTCCCTAGGCATGGAGTGCAAGGGTTTTTAAGAATGCTCTCAGCTAGAGCTATTTAGCCTATAACCTTGCTAGTAAACCATGCAATGGGAGATTCAATGAAGACAAGAGCAAGAATGCCAATATCCCCAAGAATCAAATGAAATGCAATGCAATGCAAGCTAGCTAAGAATGAAGATGCAAGCTAAGCTATGGAAATGAAAGTACAATGCAAGCTAAGCTATGAAAATGAAAGATGCAAGAAATGAAATCTAACTATGAAGCAAGAAAGCCATGATGATGCAAGAATGAAGACAAGAAGATAGAGTGTTGATGAAGATCCAAGATGAATGCCAACAATGCTCCAAATCTTCAAACCCTAGATGCAAGAATATCTCCAAAAGCTCCAAGATGACCTAGAAAACCTGTAGCATAACAATAGCATAAAAATTTTGGGGATCTAGAATGAAGAAGAGAGCTCTTCTTTTATAGGGAATGAAAAAGGAATGGGCCATGGAGATTAAGAGGCAAAAGATTTAATCAACGGTGGAGCTTGAAAGAGGAGCAATCCATGTGCACAAGTATCCTCCAATAGGAAAATAAGAGTTGACTTTTGTGTCCATATGAGACAAAAAGTACTTTTCTCTTTTTATAAAATAAGAATAATGCTTTATTTGTGCAACTTAGGATAAGAGGAAAAGTGGGGGCTTTTTATTTATTAAAAGGGGAGGAAATATTCCTTTTAAATAAATAAAAACTTAGGATAAAATGGTTAGCCCATAGAAAATAATCGAATAAATGATAAAGCTAGGATTTGAGCAATTTATGATTTAGCAAAAGGGGCTAATAGTCTAGATGACCATTTTTAGGTGTATACATTTGCCCCTCTTTGACTAATGTGTGATCGATCTGGGAACACATGTAGTCAAAGAATAGATCAGCCAAGAAGGCAAGCAGACAACCAAGAAAGCAAGCAAGCAATAGCGATTTTGACAGATGTGAGATCGATTTGGGATCACATGCAGTCAAAGAATAAAATAGCCAAGAAGGCAAGCAAGTAGCCAAGAAGGCAAGAAGATAGTGATCTGACTCCAAAGAATGAAGTATAGAGAGATAGCAAATCCTGCATGGTCAACCTGGTAGCGACAGTACTGAACACTTAGGAAAGAGATAGCTAATAAGATATGATGTGTCTGCCCCCTCGGGATCGAAAGCGAAAACACTAGAAATCATAATCGAAGAAAGAGAACAGGATAACCATCAAGCAGTGAAGATATGCCCCACACATGGGACCCGGGGCACGAACCAAGTGGTCCCTCAACCCGGAAATACCACGGAGGGGGATTTGAACTTGGGATTTGAAAGTGAATGAAAGACGAGAAGTTTGAAAGAGATGGGGATGAAGAGGTTATGATGCCCCAGCGAAGATCAAAGGATCAGGCCTCAAAAGGTTAGCCAACTGCGCGAAAGAGGGGGAAAAGGTGATTTGGATGATCAAGGTGAACTCGGATTTCGGTTTCGATCCCGAAATGAAAGGAAAATGATGTGATATGAAAGACAAGAAGTGAAAGACATAATCGGGAAGAAGCGAAAGGTGAGCGCAGCTGATTAACAAGTCCATGAAAAATGAAAGGAGAGCTCTCTCCATATGCAAGATGCAAAACTAAACTAACATGAACCTAAGAAATGCAAGCTACATGAAAAGTGGTTTACTTGCAAGGTTACAAAGCCAATAGACATCTAATATTCATCATCGAGCGTTATTGGTAGCGTCGCAAGATCATACAATACACACTAGCATAACTATGTGGATCTAAATATGATCTATATCAGATAGAAATGTGGGAATCCCACCTAGGCATCAAAGACATGTAGGTCAAGATGACTAGCACAGTGAGATTACCTAAGTTTAATATAGCAAGATTATACTCGCATCGAGACACAAGGAAAGTCAAGATGGCTACAAGTATGCACTTGCACAAAAATAGTCAAGGATAATACCCTGTCAATCCATAGTGTCAAGTAAGACCAGCATAAATGCTCATGACAGTTAGGATCAACAAAATATACCCACAAGCAGAAAAAGCAATAAAACATGTTCTCATACCCTCAGTCTTCTAGCTATGCATCATCGAAAACTTCTCAGGGAGAGACCACTTAGCAAAGAAATCATCATAGACAGCATGCAAAGAAATAAATTCAAACAAATCTCAGCAAGTCAAGTGCGTGTGTGTAGGTCATAGAGTCAAGCTTTGAGTATCACATCTGCCAGTGAGAAATATTGCATCATCTAGACTATGGGTAGGATATCTGATAAGTGTTAAGAAACACTCGACGCAAGGGTAGTGTTGAAAAACACCATTGGGGTGGTGTTGAAAAACACCATTGGAACCAAGTTGCCCAAGAAACCCAGACGCACAAAGAGACCCAAGATAAGCTTAAAGCAACATATGCCCCCTAGACTAAGACAAGAATCAATTCCAGGCTAGGAGAGGCAAAGTGAGAAGTGGAGCGAAAGAGCGCCATGCAAGACTGATAGACATAGGTGCAGAGGGTCTCAAGCAGTGCCTGTTTCCAGGTTTTCACCACTTGATAGATTTTTTCAGGACTTTTTATAATTTTTTTGTATTTTTGCTACCAAGGCGCCTATTTCCAGGTTTTCACCAAGGCACTTTTTCTTCTTTTTTTTTTGAATTTTTTGATTTTTTTGGTGAGACATCAAAGCACCTATTGCTAGGTTTTCACTAGGATGCTCATTTTTTCAGTACTTTTTATGCTTTTTAGGTTTTTTTCAGCATCATATATGATTTTTTTTGGAATTTTTTCAGGATCATAAAGTATATACAAGGAATGCCCTAGATAGAAACGGGCATCAAACTCATGAGCAAGATCACATCGTGTAGTCCCAAAGTCTAGCAAGGTGGAGGACAAGAGGAAGGGAAAGCTCATGAATGAGATGGAGGAAAAGAGAATGAAGGCGAATGGAGGGAAGAAATCCTCAAGGTCAAACTCCTCAAGAGTACCCAAGCTAGGGAAAAATTATCATGTAAAGCGCATTGAACAAGCAATGAAAGGCCAGCATAGGATAAGTCATGAAAGCGCACTGCAAAAGAAGAAAAGGATGCATTCCAAAGGAGTAGACATGTCAAGAGGCTTCATAGCATCATTTTTTACTCTTTTTTATTAGATCAAGACCAAAGGGGAAAAGGATAAAGAAAGGCTAGAATGAATGGAGGAAAATGAAGGAATGAATATGAATGGAATGAAAGCAAGATCATCGTAAGATAGCTCACAAGATAGCCAAATATTCGTGTATAGCTGAACATTGCCGAGATCAACGAGAGAAGATGGAATGGATGAAACATGTAGAAGAACTACGCATGATGCCTGATTACCAGGTTTTCATCATGGTACTTATCCAAGGTGCCACAAGGGAGTGGTTGTCACCATAGGATGAATTTATTTCTCTTTACTTTTGCTACCAAGGCGCCTGTTTCCAGGTTTTCACCATGGCACAGTTTTAATTTTTTCATTCTTTTTTTTTTTTTTTTTTTCTTTTTTTCTATTTTTGGAAGAAGGCAAGCTTTTTAGATAGTACTCCTTGAAAGGATAAACCCTGACATGCCAAGGATTCAAAATGATATGCTCAAAGATGCTGATAGGGAAAGGAAGATGGAAGAGAAAAATGGAGGATAAGGCTTTATGTAAAGCGAGTGAGATTGGAAGATATGAGGAATAGGCAAATGAGGAAAAAGGATAGAAGGTAGAAGGATAATGAATGGAAAGATTGTGAAAGGGTAGATGGGAAGGAAGGCAAGATCAACATCGACACACACCTTGAAGGGTGGCAAGAAGATGGAGGAAATATGAATAAAGGAATACGTGAAGGAATATGATGAATGTTTAGTAGGGGTTGCGGTTCAGGCACATGGAATGAAAGATCATTTTTGGAAGAAGATGAAGTGGAAGCCTTTGGAAGCTTGAATGTCAACTTCACTTTTTGTTCAACATAAGACTCTTTCAAGAGAGATTTTGGAATCCATATAGCCTTAGGCTTTTTATTTCTTTTTGATGATTTAGAGAGAATATCTGTAATGATAGATTTTGGAACCCATACTTGTCTTGTAGTTTTCTTCTTAGATATCTCTTTTGACTTTATGTGCCCATGTCGATTAGAGGAGACATGGTGATCTTTTTTTGATGGATTCTTGTATTGCTTCTTTTTCTGGTATTGAACATTCAAGTTACTTCCAAAAGACTTGGGACTTGTGGAAGAAGGAGGAAGATATGACTGGTTTAGATGGGTGAGTGGATGAAAAGGATTCAAGGGTATGCATCTATGTTGATCTTGAGGAAAGATAGGAGATGGAGGGATGTAAGGACCCAAAATGGATGATGAATTAGGAGAGTTAGGAGGGGAAAGTGAAGGGACATAAGGACCCAAGATGGAAGGAAGGCATGAAGCCTTTAGCAGTGGAAGAGGTCCAAGGATGGAAGTGGAAGATGCAAAAGGATAATCAATAATTTCATCAGCATCTATATGACAACCAAGGACATCAGCATCTTTAGAGTGAGCATTAGGATTTGCAATAGGATCATGAACATCTTTAATAGGAGCAAATTCATTGATAGAATCGTTCAAAGCTTGCAAAGACTTAGGAAGAGTAGAAAATGGAAGCGAACATGGAGTGGTAGAACAAGAAGATGGAAGACTTTGATCTTGACAAGGATCTTTGGATAGCATAAGCGTAGAATTTTTCTCTTGATTTTCAATAAGCTTAACATCAGAAGTAACGGCACCATTTTTAATAACCTTAATGGAAGTATCATCTTTGGAAAGTGCAAGCGTAGTAAGGTTATTTTGATTATCAATAAGCTCAATAGTGCAAGTGGTAGCTTGATCTTGCTTAGGAGAAGACTTAAGACATGGTGGAATGAATGTAGAAGAGCATAGAGGATCAAAAGAACCATGAAATGGATCAGAGACATCATGAAAATAATTGGATGACATGGATGGTTCTTGATCTTGATCTTTTTTTATATTCTTTTCTGTATCATTTTTAGAGTCCTCTTGACATGAAGCCACTTCTAAGGACAAGGAAGCATTTTGAAATTGTATGGAAGACTTTGGAATAGATAGTGAAGGACTAGCTAAAGTAGGCATTGTAGTGCATAAAGGCTTAGGCTCTTTAGGTTTAGCATTATTGAAATTATTTTCAGCCAAGTGAAGGTTAGCTTGAGTTTCTTGAAGAGGTAGCTCTTGAGGATAACTATAGGGAACTGCATGAAAAGCATTAGGATCTTTGTTGGGTGAAGGATTTGTGAAAGATTTGGAAGACTCAGAAGCTTTAGGAGATGTATGAGTATTGGAGGAAGTAGGGGATGGAAGGGGACCATCACAAGATAAAGGTTCAACATTAATATGATCTTGCTCAGAAGTACAATTTTGATTTTTAGCAGTGGAATTCTTAGAGAAGAAATGCTCATAGTAGTAACGTTTATAATCAGCGCGTTGTATTTTATAGTCCTCAGTAGTAGTAGATGGATTATCATCAAGGTATTGTCTACAAACATCACTAAACTCTCTTTCAAAATCAGAATCATATGGATCACCATCACAATCTATCCAATAGGATGACCCATTTTCAGTAAGCATGAGTCTGCGAGGACTCTGAGGAGTAGAGGTGTCATAAGTATCACTACATTGTCCATCATCATAGTCATCAAAGGTATTACAAGGATTGTCATGTTGCTCATTATGGTATGGCTCATGAAGAAAAGCAAGACTCTTGGGGGAAGTAGAAGAAGAACAAGATCTTAAAGAAGGAGAAAATGAAGACATAGTGGAAGAAGAAAACTTAGCTAAGGAAGAATTTGAATGATGTTGAGAAGAGTCATGGTAAGATGAAGAAGGATAATGATGTTTGGAAAAGGCATGGTAGGATGTGGAAGATGAAGAATGATGAGAAGACCTAGAAGAAAAAGAGTGTTTGGAAGAAGGAGATTGTGAGAGAATCATGTCTATAATGCTAGCAAAGGCGTCAGACTCAAACATCTTTTTGTTTACTCTTGTCTTAAGTTGATGACTTGCGGGATGCTTGGAAAAATAATACTGTTCGAATTGAGCAATGAGTTCGAGATCATCCCTTCTCAAGAGAGGTTCTATAGCAAGATAGTTGAAATTCATGATTCTAGAAGAGGAGGAATCAAGCATGAAAGAAATGAATAGAAGAGATGAAATAGAAGAAGGCAGACTAGATAATAAGAGGAAAAGGATCAAGAAGACATGAAGAGGATAGGAAGAAGAGAAAGAAGCATGAAGGAAGAAGAGAAATGGAAGACTAGGAAGATATGGGAGATGTGGAAAAAAGAAGACCAAGAGTCATTTTGTGCAAATTGATACCATTGAAGTCCATTTGAATATTGAGCAACATGTAATAACCTCTAAGATCTGACCTGGACTGACCAAGGATGATTGGAAGTGACACAAATCAACTTCAGATTGCAAGCAGTAGTGAGATAGCAAAATAACTTTGTGTGATAGTTCCCAGGCAAACAGTGTGACTCTTGACCAATGAACATAAAAATCTCAGTTTTGAAGTGTTTTGATCAAGTTCAAAGATTGGATAGTGCAATTTTTCAGTTTGACAAGTAGTAACAGCAGATAAAAGACAAGTTTGCAAACAGTAGGTGATCAAACATGTCATAGAACACTTGAAACAAGGGCAAAAGCAACCTTGCCAAGACAAGCACTTGTGATATCAAAATAGAAAACCTTATGAATGCTACCATTTGTTTGAATGTTGAGAACGTTTACACGGGCATAGCACAATCGAAGACAATTCAAGCAATTACTACCTAGAAGGACAAGGCTCATTACTTAGCAACGTGGCCCACAACTTGATGCTCCCTTGCCTCACACCAAGTGGTTGCCCACAAGAGATATTGGCATTGTCATGGAAGTGTCAAAAACACAACCAAAGGAACACATATGGTGAGTGTCTTGGGGTGATCCGGGTAAGTCCACTTGGATCAATCCTTGCACCAAGAAGCTAAGCAGCTAAAATAGGGTGGCCTCTATCTAATGGTTCATAGTAAGGATTTCCGTTCATAGCACCCCTCTTGCTCCTCATAAAGGACTAGGACCTCGCAGCCTCAAGAGTACCTTAAGCATTCTTGCTTAATGCTTTCCTCATGGTCACAATCCCACAAGTTACTCACATCAAGCGAAGATAAGTACTATGTCTACCAAGGTTTTGTGTCCTCGATAGCCTTGAGATTATAGTGAGTTGGAATCACTTGCCACCAAGGAAAATGATGACAAGGTTGTCCCCACTTGGGTCGTTCCTCTTGATTGCTCAAGAGCAGGCCCGCTAAAGGATCCTAAGCTAAACAAAAAGTGGATTAATTCTTGAGGTTCAAGGTTTTTGATTCACCACAAGGGTGAAGAGCATACTCCCCTATCTCAAAAACTTCTCCCAAACACACCAAGCAAGATCCAATTACCCCTTTGCTTCCAAAACCTCAAGATGGGTCAAGATTTTCTGATTCACCTAAAGGTGAAGAGCATACTTCTCCTACCACCCCAAGATTCCTTTCACAAAGTATTAAGTGCCTATGAAATGAAACAACTAGTATATGCCGCACTTAATAAAAAAAAAGTAATTAAACAAGCACTTGATTTAGTTTTTATGCTTAGGGCAGCCCTACAAAAACCATTAGTAGCCCTCTTTGACATGCATTCTTTTGGCAAAATATCTCAAGCAAGTGCACCTACAACCACAACTTGTTAGACCCACAATGGTTAGCACATGAAAAATTTGATAATCTGCAAAAAATACTTGATCAAATGATAAAATCTGAAAATGAAACCATCATGGTTGGATTGGGCTCAGAAAGACCTTTCCAACGATATATCACACTTAAAATTTTGATACCATTTGCAAAATTTCAAAAAAAATGGGCACCCGTTTTCCAGAGGCACGGATTTGAAAACGCTGAAAATTTCAAAAAATTTCAAAAAGATAGCTAAGAACCTAAAACTTGCAAGATAGATAAAATAGACTAAAAATAGCTCACTGCCAGGTTCAGACACAGTATCGCGCGATACTTCACCCGACACCAGGCGATACTTTTCAGCCCGCGCGATATTTCGCCCAATATCAGGCGATACTTCACCCGAGACCAGGCGATATACCTCAATACTGTCGTGCGATTCTTCTCGGGCACGAAGTATCGCACGCATATAGTAAGGTATATCGCGCGATATACCTAAGAAGTATCGCGCGAT